>JACCID010000012.1:640664-1281328 GCA_018906775.1 Sycophila sp. Sp_5
GTATAATGAGGCTATATACTTTTGAGATTAATTGGCTTGAATTTTAACTGTACCTTTGTATAAATCTTTTCTGAAAAAAAAATAAAATTTATTGTTACGGATCTGACCTCTAGCATGAGACTTGAGAATGTAAAAAAAAAACATAGTAATGTGTTCAAATGCGCCAGATGAGAGGAAAGAATCCTTGTCATCAGTGAGAATTCTTAACTGTTCAGAAGCACAAAGTAGAAAATCACTGACGATAAATTCATAAAAAAATAATAAAAAGAAATATTACGAATATTTATTTATAATAAATTATTCTACACACTCCGACGAAAGTGAAAACCCCAAAAATTTGCTACTCTCCAGCATCGCACGCCCATACAACAAAAATATAAAACATAAATAATGATATAAATATTTGTTTATTATAAACTGTACATTCTATACACTCGAACGAAAGTGAAAAACCAAAAAATTTGCTACTCTCTGGCATCGCATGCCCATACAATGAAAATGTAAAATAGAAATTATATATAAATATTTATTTATTATAAAAATCTTCTATATACTTCAATGAAAGTGAAAAATCCAAACATTTGCTAGAAGTGGCATCGCGCACACCCATTTTCTCTTAAAAAAGTGATGACCGGATGTTGTAAAGCCTCGAAAACGTGAACTTGATTGGTTCCTACGTATATTCCGGAATGGCGCTAAAATTCAAAATTTCAAACCTCAAAAATGAACCCGGAATAAACAGTAAAGAAAGGAATTTGATCGCACTCAATTTTGCTCGTATCTTAAAAAAGTAATGACTTTTGTTTTGAAGTATTTAAGTAATTCATGAATGTACTTGGTCGAAAAATTTAGGAACGCATTTTTTTTTCTACGCCAAAGTTCAATTCTTAAAGATTTGAGTTTTCCATTAAACAATTTAATGAAATAAGTATTGTATTAAATATTTTTAACTGCAGTTTTTATTAACTAAATTTGTTGAAAAATAAATTATTTTAACTAAAACAACAGAATGTATTATTTAGAAGAACTGCTTAGAAAAAACAGCGTAAAGAGAACACTGAGCGGACGAAGCGCGCTGGATTTTACTAGTACAACAAAAATACAAGATAGAAGTAATGCCATAAAAATTTATTTATTATAAACTATTCTACACACTCCAATGAAAGTGGAAAATCCAAACATTTTGCTACTCTCTGGCATCGCACACCCATACAACATAGAATCCCGAAGAATCCTCGTTTTATCAATCCTCCAAGCGGCGATACTCCTCTAATGGCTTATCCGCCTTAGCGTCGCGGTGCTGCCGCGACAAAACGTCCGGCCGTCGGAATTCGCACCGATGCAACATCAGTGGGTCGATGAACCGGTAGCCTTCGCGGCGGATCGTCATTGTGCTGCGCCAGGCGTGCGCTCGGCACCCTTCCTTTTTCTCCTACTTTCTGGCCGCGCGGCGCATTATTTCCGCTCGCGGCGCCTGGACTTCATTAGGGCAGCATCGAGATAAAGCGGACGTCGCGCACCGAGTCGCGGGGGACGCATTCAAGTGTCAATCGGCCGGGCGCTTCTTTTGCGCCCTCACGATGACACTGACGCCGCGAGCGGCCGATTCCAAGCTCCGCTCGATTTACACGCATCCCAGATTTCTTTGCCGCGTCATCAAGCCGGGGGCTTAGAGTTTTTTTTTTTTAAATTCGTGCTTTATTTTATCTGCCGGAGATAAATCAGCGGCGCAAGATTCATTATTACAATTTTACGTGGCAAAGAGAAATCATGTTTTTTTTTTTTTTGATTTTTGTACTCTCTAAATTTCGGTCAGTGAAAATTTTGTCACGTGAAAATATTTATGTGAATATGTTCATTTAGCTTATTAATAAGTAAAAAAAAATAAAAGAAAACAATTTTTTTTGTTATCACATAGTACCGGGCTATCACTCACTGGATCTTTCGGCAATTTTTTCACAGGATTTTTGTTGATCAAAATACCCGTTTAAAATAAGTACATAATTCCCTTATTTAACTAAGTGTATATGTAATTCATATATTTCAATAATAAATATTCTCTTACTGATTATATGACTACACACATTTCTTACGTGAACGACTTGTAATATGCCAGTAAGTAGATATTTACATTAAATAATTGAATTTTCACTGATTCAAATATAGAGAGTACAGATGGGACGAAATGCAGTTGAAATAAATTTCATAAAAGAATTACAAGTAGCTGCGAAAAGAATAAAATAAAAATGTTTTAATAGCAATCAAAAAATCCATTAATCAGTAATTATAAATCGTGAGAGAATATTTTATCGATTTTTTTTTTAAAAGAATGAAGCCTCGAAGTGTTAAAACCATTCTGTACTTTAGTTAATCTAGTGAAAATTCCAGTAATTTTAAAAACATTGAATAATCGTCTCTACGAATTACTTAGTTTTCACTGTAAATCAATCTAAATTCACTAATTGAATGTCAAAATTTTGAAAAGATCATGCATCGTTCAAAAGTAGTTACGAGAGAGCATACATCCATAAGTGTAAGTAGGCCCATCCATAATAAAAAAAAAAAGTTGACTCCGAGGCTTCAAACGCAGGCACTGCAGCTTCATAAAAACTCTTCAGCGAAAAAAGAAAAAAGAAAGCGCGAAAAATTCACCACATCCAATAAGAAAATGGAGAGCCACTTGGAAAAGCGACAAATGATCGCGTGACGCAAGCGGAAGGTACGAGGCGCAGACACAATTAAATCGTTCCGTAATTACAAGCGCGGGTATGTATCGCTCTCGGCGAATCTCGCAAGCGCTCGACTGCAGCCGCAGAAAAGCGGACCGCGCGGGATAATTGAAGCGCGCGCCTGCGCGGAGAGGCATTTGCGTAAAGGGACGCGCGAATTATTTATGCGGATGATCGCGCTTCTTTTCGCCGTGGAATCCGCGTCGGACTCATTGAGGCCGCGGGGCAAACGACTCCCCGAGGCGAGTCTTGTGACGAAACTGCGCATACGCCACGTACGATCTATTATTTTCTTTCGACGCGTCTGCCTCCTTGGCGCTCGCTCACTTTCTATACGACCGGCCGGGGAGTAAACAAAATGAATTATTTAACGTTCGAGTGTAAAGGAGGGAGTGCGCGTGCGGCCGGCATCCGAGGAATCCAGGCAGCGCCTCCGACAGCGCCGAGGGAACTTTGCCAATGGGACTGGCGTAATTGTTGTCGCTGATGTTTGCTAATCGGCCACTTACGCTCGTCTCATCTCTTTCCGTAATCTCCGGGTTATGTCATTAGCCAATTTTCTTTCTTTTTTTTTCGATGTTTTTAAATAAAATTTTCGTACACTGAGAGAAAAATTTATTAATTTTAAGCAAACGTTTATTTCGATAGTATACTTATTAAATATTTTATCTAGCCAAAAAGATATTTTTTTGAAATTACTAAATTTATTTAGAAACAAATAAATTCATTCAGTTTTAATGAAATTATTACTTGATGCAGAGAAATATTTAACAAGTACTATTGGAGTAAATCATTTCCTTAAAATAAACAATTTTTTTTTCAGTGTACGTTAAAAAAGATTTTACTGTAATAATAACTGAATTAATACACTGAGAGATAAAAACTTAATGAAATTGATATTATAGTTAAGAAAGGAGTGACAGCTCTTAACAAGCGAGAAATTTTAGTATGAAAAATAGTAATTCGCAATACACAAAATAGAAATTTTTATTATTAAAATCGTAATTTTTATAATTTTTATTCTAAAAATGACTATTTTTCATATGAAAAATTCTCGCTTGTTAAGAGCTGTCACTCTCTCTTAACTACAATATCAATTTTTATTAAGTTTTTTCTCTCAGTGTACAATTGAGATTCTATTAAAATTCGCAGGCAATAATAAATACGATTCTTTAAATTAATTGACTAGTAAAATTAATTTTTTTTTTTAGGGTAAAAATAAATTTATCGAACATAAAATTAAAAAAATTTCACGCACAATGTTCTCAAAGTAGATATAGAGAAATAAATTCCGCAAACATTTGCTATAATTTAATTGACCGATGATGCGCGATTCCACGGCAGACGTAAGAAATTTCTTAAAGAATATAAATGTTTGTCTTTTAAGTACTCCTTTTTATAATCCGTTAAATGAAAACACTGCTTTTCTTAACCCTCGTAAAATTTAAATTCGCAAGCTGAACTGGATCGTAATAAAGTGTAAATTGATCAATATAAAGCTCGTAAAATAAGTAATGACATAACATTTAAAAGCTACGAAAATCGACACTTAAAATTTTATTAACGACTTTATTAAAAATATCTCTGATCCGTAACGAGATCGTTTAAAAATTATTGATAATTTCGTGGCATAACGCAGCCTCCATTTTTCCAGAAACTCGAAACAAATGATTTCATGCGAAAATCGTTCAGCGGCAATCAACGACATTCCAGCTGAGCCGAAACGGCCCCAACGATCGATAGAGAAACGAATCGGCCGCGACTACGCAAAGGCCGATATCGCGCCTACTCGGACATCGATCGCTCGCAAAAATTTCTCAATCCTCCGCGGGCGACGCCGATCGCACAACCTGCTCTCGTATACACAAGCGACCGGCGTTCCGCCTGCGCGCACCCGCCGCAGCGAAATTCTATCGGCGAATTTTTTTTTTCTACCTTCTTGCCGCCGAAACGCCAAACTCGCAATCGCCTCTCTCTATTTTCCTGTCGCTCACGGCACTTTATGATCGACTTTTTTTTTCATACGCGCCGTCACCTCTTGAGACTTCAAATTCACTTGGCGATATAGTCTTCACCGTTTCACGCGGTTCATACGATTTCTTTGTTTCTTTTTCCAACTATATTATTATAATTTAAAAGATGACGATTTTAGTGTAAAAGTGATTTTGTTTATTATTTTATAGTTATACGAAAAAAATGTCTACATTAAAAATGTCAGTATAATATAGTTGTTCAGATGTTGTAATGTAGACTTTCAATATAGGGATAACCTTAAATTAAAAATGATTTGAATTGTAACAAATTATATGCCTGTTACTTTTTACTCGTTAAAATTTATATTTTGTTTTTTAATTTTAAGTTAAACCAGTCTAAAACCAGGTAACTGCGTTTACCTCTTTATGATTTACACTGTATCATGTAAATTATTTTTTTTACTGCTAGGAAAAAATAATCTATGTATTTTACTAGAATCCATATGATTGTAATTTAGGATAAGTTCCTTATACTATTATAGTATAATTTCATACTTCTAAACTTTTTTTTACTTTTAGTACAGTCTTCTAAGATATGAATTATATTATAGTATAATAGAAGGGAGTATAACATATAAATATAATTTATTCACATATAAATAAAGTACGTGTATGGTCCTCCACGAGCATAAATTGACTGCTTACTTTTTTAATATGAAAAGACAGTCTACTTTAAAAGCTGAAAATCCATGATTATTTGCATGAATTTTCATACTAATAAAGTAACGCTGGTGATAAACTCTACTAGTACCCCCATTCTTACTATAAAAGTTAGATTTTTCTTTCCGAGTGGTCAAATAAATCTTATAAATCTTATAAACCTTCTTACAAGGAGAGGCCATCAGATCCAGACTAATAATCTAAAAAATCTATTTTTCGGGTCGAGTTCCAAAAAGTGCTTTAAAAAGTTTTTGTGTTCATTTAAAATATAAATCTTATTAGTGTGAACATTAATATAGATTGCGTATTAAGTAGTTTAAAAACGTACAAATAATGTAATTTTATTATAGGAAAGTAGCAAGTAAGAGAGAAAAAGCATTGCTTTGAAATAAGCTACATCGGTCTTACTAGGATAAATAGGAGTCGCATGCCAAAATTAAGGTATAATATTTCAGGAATGAGAGAGCTTAGGTCCTGAAACTCTACATAGTTCATCGTTGAGGTATTAAGAATCACCACAACCAATTTGAAGTAAATCCATCACCCGGATCTGATGGCCTCTCCTTGTTAGTGTCACCCGGCATTATTAAATTCACACAAACTTTTTGAGTTTTGACGGCAGTAAACCGGAAACGTATCCTTCACTCAAATCAAATAGTAAAGGAACCTCATTAATTAAGAGAGGACAAGTGTGCTTGAGTTTTCGATCAGCGAAACGAAATTTCGCGGAGCACGAGGAGAAACTTTCTGTGTGCTTATTAAAAAAAAGGAGCGTCCAGTTATGAGGAGTGAAAATCAATTGTGGATGCACGGGTGAAATTCATCTCGAGTGCGTTGCTACACGCATGCTAAAGAAACGTACTTGCGAATGGACGCCGGTGGCTATAGGCACACAGTCGAGCGTCGACTGAATTACTGATGATTAGAGCAGGGCTGCAAAGCGACGTCGTGCTTTGCGCGGTTTCTCCGGTCACTTTTTTTCTTTTTTTTTTTTTTTTAACGTACCACTCCAGCCATGTTCTTTTGGTCGGATGTATTTAGTCACTTTCTAATGCGACCGCCACGACGACGCACGCCTGCTGTCACAATGAAATACACGATTTATCTAGAAAATTGACGTTCATTACCACCGTAAAGTTAAATTTCGCCCTGACCG
Source organism: Sycophila sp. Sp_5 (assembly GCA_018906775.1). NCBI lineage: Eukaryota > Metazoa > Arthropoda > Insecta > Hymenoptera > Eurytomidae > Sycophila > Sycophila sp. Sp_5. The sequence continues at coordinate 647,243 of JACCID010000012.1, forward strand.
ACGTCCACGCGTGGGATACACAGTTATTAGTCGTCATTTTCCAACTTTATTACATTTCATCTGCTTTTAAATAAAAGTTTAAGAAAATTTATCTTACGAAACGTTACGAATTTCAGTGCGCGTTTGTGAAACAATAACCAGGTAGAAAGTGAATCTTCTGAAAAAACTGAAAGGTGTCGTTTTCGTTCTACTTTTGCAATCTTCCTTCCTCATTTTTTTGAGCGATGTCCATAAAAAAAAAAAAGAAAGGTTGAAAAATTGACCAATACGCTGGATACACTCTCTAAAGTTGAATTAGTGGAAATTCCACTAATCTTTTTAGTGGTTAGATTTTTCCACTAATCAATTAGTACAATTTTAATAATTGAAATAGTAAAAAAGTGTTCTACTATTTAATTATTAAAAAACACTTTAAATTAGTGGAAAATAAACTATTTGTTAAATAAAATAACTATTTTGGTCTTTTCACCAATTAAAATAGTGAATTTCCCAATTACAAAAAATTTTAATTTCATTAATTTATTAGTAGTTTTCACTATTTTTAATAGTGCATATATTTACTATTTCGATTAGTACATTTTATTCACTATTTCAAATAGTAGATTTCCACTACTTCATGGAGCAATTTTCACTTTTCAAATTAGTGCACAGTCACTTATTACAACTATTACAACTTTAGAGAGTATATATAGATAACTTTTGGGTATCTTTTAAATTAAAAATAGTTGGATTCACTTTTAAGCTCATCATTTTTTTTTTCAAGAGACTATTATTAAAGTGCAAACGGGTAATCTGATATCTTAACTATAGACCTCGTAAAAGAGAATTCGCTTTCAACACGCCCAACATGAAGCTTCCTTCCTTTCTTGAAATTTTTCTCGTCCCGTCTACTATTCACTGGGCCAGGAGAACTCGATTTTCCGGACGAGCCTATTTTAGCCGCGCGATCGATTAGTCGCGATTGTCTGACGCGAGTCGCGACTTTGATCGATCGCACTATGCGAACAACCCCGCCGGGACTGGAGGATTTTCCTAACATTTAATTAATTGGCGCGATGAACGGGATGCCGGCGGCTTAATCTCGTTTAGTCGTTTGCCTTCGACGCTCAGGGACGAGAGTTTGTGGATTTCATTAACTTTTAAGGCACACTTGTTTTTGATTAAACTAATTGGCGCGATACTGATTGAGTGTAATCTCGTTGCAGATTTCGACGTGTACCTAATTAATTTAGCGCTGTCTATGAGGCTGATAAAAATTTTATTGTTTTTAAAATATTGCTTATTGCTGCAATAAATTGAGAAGAAAATTATGTAAATTATTTATTGGAGTAAATAATAATTTAATGAATTATTGCTTCATTATTTTGGTAATAAAGGTGCGCTGCAAGAACAAGCTGCATGTAATTAGTTGGGTGCGTGTATTTTCTATGAGCGCAAGTAGCTTGCTTTTGAAATAATTGAAACTGTACGCGTTAATCGAGGTTTTATCGTCTCCTTAAATAAAGTAATATTTAATAAATACTTTCTCTCATCACGGCGGACAGTTAATTAAGGATTTCTTTACAACGATTTTTATGATTTGGTGTTCTAAATTAGAGTAAACTATATTTTTAACGATCACATGTATAGATGATCCTTTTTTATTTTTTTTTTTGTTTTAAATCTATTATTAAGCCCATGCCTACTATATATATGATTAAACATATCTGCAAGGAAGATCGGCATACCTTGATGATGAACAGTATGCCAATTAAAGTCGAAGAATTTCAATTGTGCCTACAGATATAGAAACTGCTAATACAATTAGCAAGTAACATCAAAGCCCCGCGCGGTACACTGAATTAAGGAGAGATAGATAAAAAAAAATTATAATTTTTCATCGATTCGAAATAATTGGTATCTTTTGCAAGGAGCATTCGGCTCTGTACGGATATGTAGCCAGTGTACAGCCAGTAACACATTAGACTCATTCGGTGAGTTCTTAAAATTGGCGGACTAAGTCGAGCGCGCGTGCGCCTGGAGCACCTTTTAATAAGCCCCCGGCGGAGCTTGGAAAAATGACCAAAAGTGGCGCGGATTCGAACATCGGCGCCTCTAATCAGATCCGGCGCGCTCACGACTACGTATACGTGTCTATTTTAGGCGAGCAGAACGTATACCTCTTCGTGCGCACGGAACGGTGAAAACTGATATTTTTCTCGATCGACCCCCGCGACCTCCATTAGGGTCCAAAAGGCCATTCCGACGTGGATAATTCAGCTTCTATACCCTGCCGGAAAATTTACAGGTGCTATTGCCTAGAATATGTTAAATTTCGTTTTAATTCAAATTAATTATGGATGCATTGTTAAAAAAAGCATTGAATCTAATGCAAATACTGGGAGCAACTTTTATCGGCGTACGTGAACTTTACTGAATTTATACATTAAATTTAATTTATATTAAAATTAATGTAAAAATGTAAATTTAATGTAAATTCGGTAACGTTCGTGTGCACCGATAAAAGTTGCTTCCAGCATTTGCATTAAAATTCATGCAAAGTTTTTTATAATAAATGAAAAAAAAAAGCTTTTTAAATAATTCTACGTAATACTCAAATAAACAACATTTCTTCTACTAAAGTTATATCCTAATTAAAATTAATACAAAATTAATTAATAAATTAGTAATTTGTTTCTAAAAATTTTTCTACACGTTCGAAATCACACTGATAGAAAAGATCCTTTGATCCAAAGCCAGTGTCTTTAATATAAAACCGTGCGCATTTAATATAGCCCAAAAGCGTAGGTATTAGATGTAAAGAAACGGTACATTAACTATTAAGCCATCCACAGGATTTTTGTCAGTAAAGACGATCGCGCATTAACTATTAAGATATATTTCCTGAATGCTAATGCATACTTCTTTATTTCAAATATCATGACAAAATTATTTTTTAAAGCCGCGAAGACTTTGGGTTAAAGAATCGTTTCTATCAGTGCAAAGATAGCAGAACCAACATACTTTTAAAGAATTTCCTTCAAATTGAGATTTTTTTTGTCCATCGGTGAACTTCAAATGTTAGCATTATGGGTTCGATGAAGATCAAATTAATAATTAGGACATATAGACATATAGAGAGGTCTTATACTTTTTTAAATTAAAGACAGACATGTTTGTACATGGTAGAAGCAATGTTACTTATTTGAGTACATGTAGAATTATTGAAAAAGTTGTTTTTTCTATTTTACAATTTGAAGGTATTGTACCCTCTTAATAAAATAAATAATTTAAATTAAAATAAAATTTAACAAATTCTGAGCAATAATTTCTAAATTTTCCCACAGGGTAAGAATATATCTCAGAGTTCGTCAAGATTCGATAATTCGAATGGTGGTTTTCCTCATTCGAATCAAGACACATGTGAAATCGTACTTAACGGATGATATTCTCATTGAATAAGATCCCAGAGTTGTTCAGGAAGCGTCGTTCCGCATCTGCTCGCGCGGAAACTCGTTGCGCTTGTGTAGCTCCCGTATAAAGGGCGGAGTTCGATTACGCGTCGACCGGTTGTTTTCTTTACGTAATTTCTCATCGATCGTAAAAAAAAATTAATGCGTTTGCCTTTGTCACATGACTGCATGAGTGAAAGTGAATAGAATTCCACAGTTAGGTAAAGAGGAGTTTTTTTTTTATGAATTTTTCAAGCGTCGACTTTACGGTCGACCAAAAACCAACAAACTTTCTCCGATTACCTTCCAAAATCGTGAGTACCTTCGTCACTTTCCACGCTGGTACTCGGTAGCGTGCACTTTGAAATTTCTAATTTTATGTACCGCATAGGTAAGTGATTTATTTTATTGACTAAGGCCATCCTGCCTCGCGCGCTCAGGAATTTACCTTTTAAAAGTTGCATACTTCTGAGTAATTAGAAACCTTGCATAATTAAATAATTAAATAATTACTTAAACCTGCCTCGGCGGGGTTTAAAAAAGCTTCGAATAATCGCTAAAAAAAATTATTAAAAAAAAAATTTCCTTTTCTCAATTTAATAACTAATAATTTTTTTTCGCCAACTGAACAAAACGTGCAATATATAGTCCCGACCTTCGTCGATCGAAGGCATGCAAAACTTTTCCCTCGCGATCTCTTTCGCTCCACTTCGGAGCGGCGGACAGTGGGTCAACGTCCCAGCGCTCGCGGGGTTGATTCAGCCTTACGGCCGATAAGCCGGGCGTCGTGTCGCCGGTCGCGGTAAAAGTGCCCCGCGAACGACCGCCATCGAAAGTAAAAGCAAAAGCGGGCCCCAATTATTCGAGCCTTTCCACCGACAAACCGCGCGACTTTCCACGCGCGACGACGGCGGACAAAAAGCCGCGCGCCGACACTCTAATTCCCGACTTTGCCGAAACTCGCTTTCCATGCATTATGCATATATAACGGGAAAATTGTCGCTTTTTCTCGTACTGGCGGTTCGATGATAGGCTGCACGTGGGCCCGATGTTGCGCGAATAAAACGTCCATATTTGCATTGGGCGAAGCGTTCGTTGCGTCAGTCTCTCGCCGCGGCGCTAAAAAATCATTCTGGCTATTATGCAAATGTTGCGTTATTTTAACATGCGGAAAAAAATTGACGTTAATTTATTGCGGCGCTTTGCGGGGTGTGCTGCTGTTTCGCGCGCATTTTTATGCAGTTGCAACGATCAATCATCTCGCTAAAGTAGAATAAGTGAACACTTTACTTATTTTGGAAGTGACCTCGTTTTTTAAATTCAAAATTCAGATATTTTGGCAACGGCTACTGTTTATCGTGTATTAATACATATTTATTTATTCCAATAAGTGACTTTTTAAACAAAAAAAAAGGTTAATATTTCCTTCGAATAAGTAAAAATTCGTTCATTCAGATTTACAGAGAGGGGAATAATGCACTTACAGATTCAGGGAAAATTTTCGAAAGCTATTACTCCAACAAACGTAATTTTATTATTTTTTTTTCTATAAAAATGATTTTAGTATCAATTTTATTTTATTCTCTATTCAAGCGAAGTGTATATAAAATAAAACCCATAAAATCTCGAACCATTTCTATTATTCCGCGATCATCTATGAAAGTCTAAGACCAGGCTCAACTCTTACAATCCAGATTATAAGTTAAGTTATAAGTTCAAAAAGAAAGCGACAGTAAGACACTAAACGAAGTCGAACAAATAACTTTTATATTACTACGCCGTAGACTCTCAAAATTGCATCGTAATACTCTAAACAACCGGCGATAATAAGTAAACATAATTACACACGCGAAAGGTAAACAAATATTTTACCAACAAGACGAGAGTGAAAAACAGCAGTTCGTTCCAACCGTAATAAGATTTACGTGCGAAAAACTGAAATTCAAGACACCGCGGCACTTGCACCGCCCGCTTTAAGCCTCCTTATTAATCCTCGCCGAGCGCGCGCATTACAAAACTGCCGGGCGTCATTTTTTCAGAGCAAAACGCGTAATTTTCACTCCTCCAGCGGCGCACATTGTGCTCGGCGATCCCACGTGATATTACGATGAAAAACTTAAGCCCTATGCGGTTAGCGGGGAGGAATGATAGAACAGCTTGCGTCGATTGAAAATAAATTAAAACGCCGTTTAATAAAAAAATAGTTAATGTTAAAATATGATTAATTAAAAAAATATACTGAAGCTCCGTAAGTATTTCATTATTAATATTTTTCGATGCGTGGACTGACAAAAATTTTATTTAAACGGAAGAAGACGAATCGATTAAACTTTTTCAATCTAATTTAAAACGAAATCCTTTAATTGTAAGAATTTTTCGTATAAGTATAATAAATTTAAAACGAAATCCTTTAATTGTAAGAATTTTTCGTATAAGTATAATAAATTTAATATGAACTCCTTAAGTGTAAGAATTTTTCGTATAAGTATAAGAAATTTAAAATGAAATCCTTTAAGTGTAAGAATTTTTCATGTATGATCCTATAATCTTAATAATGCAGTAGAATTTGCTTGGATATACAAGGAAATCTACTACATTAAAGTAGATATATTTCGTTTCAAGAAAAAATTATTTTCAGTTATTTCCTCTTTTATAACACATTTTTTATTGTTACTTATATATTAATAAAGGATTCTCAGCTTCTGTGGAAAATCAAATATTCTTTTGAACAGCGGATTTTCCTTCTCCATTTAAAGGATTCTTTTAGCACTTTAAAGACATTTTTGTCAGTGTGAGATTAGATTTCTCAAAAAAGTAAAATTTTAACACTACTTTTTCCTCAGCATTTAACCATTTAAAAAGCAATTTGTAAAATTTATTATTATGTTGACAAGACTATTTTTCACTCCTTCGCAGCGACTTATTCTCAGTGAGCCTTGCTTCCAACACCACGTGGAATTACGATAAAAAAAGAGCCGCCCCGTGCGGTTAAGAAGGAGAGGGAGAGAAGGGGGCAGCTCGCGTCGGTTGCGCAACGCGTCGTTAACGCGCGCAACGCGCCATTGAGAATTTAGCGCGAATCGCGCGCCGAGGAGTCGCTGGCGGTGTCGATAACCCGATCGACTTCCTCCTCTCGTTTCCGCGTGGCGCTCGAGAGCTAATGGCCCGATTAATGAGAGTTTTCACTCGGAAAAATCCCGCGCCGATCGCAGACCGTTTCCTCGCTTTTCCGGGATACTGATCGCTTTCCCGCAACTATCCTCATGTCGAGGCTGTTGCGAGTTTCATCGTCAGTTGTTTTATTAAATATTCTGATAATTATAACTGACACAAATTTAGTTTAATTCACAAAGTATATTATTACGCGTGTGCACTCAGAAAAATAGATTCTTAATATTAGTAGACCAATCTACTTAAGCATTATCTACTTAATTTTAAAATGAATTTAATAAATTAGAGAATACGTCTGCTTCAATATAATTTTCAATAAGTTTAATAGAAAATTTGAATCTGCTGAGTTTTATCATAAAAATTATAATTGTTAGTATTTTTCTGTTTAGTAGAGACTTCTTCCGTGTATTTAATTTTTCGATTTTTACGATACTAAATGTCAACTAATTATCAATGAATCAATTTAGAATTTATCTTGAAATCCATTTATTCCAAGACGACAATCTACTTATTCCAACATGAATTCTTTTTACACGTTAGCAAATTAATCGTAAATGATGGTCCGCTTATCCACCGCATAAGTACATTTAACTTTATAATAAGTTGATTTTACAGTGCTATGTTGTGGATTCTTCAACTACTTAGATTAAATTTTTGTGAGTGTGATACGTACCTCTAAAGTTGAATTAGTGAAAAGCCACTAATTCATGGAGACTATGCACTAATTTGAAAAGTAAAAATTGCTCCACTATGAATTAGTGGAAATCTACTATTTGAAATAGTGAATAAATTGTACTAATTGAAATAGTAAATATATGCACTATTAAAAATAGTGTAAACTACTAATAAATTAATGAAATTAAAATTTTTTTGTAATTGGGGAATTCACTATTTTAGTTAGTGAGAAGTCCAAAATAGTTATTTTATTTAACAAATAGTTTATTTTCCACTAATTTAAAGTTTTTTTAATAACTAGATAGTAGAACACTTTTTTACTATTTCAGTTAGTAAAATTGTAGTAATTGATTGTGGGTTTTACTAATTGATTAGTGGAAAATTTGATCACTAAAAAGATTAGTGGAATTTCCACTAATTCAACTTTAGAGAGTACGGGTGTGCGTAATGAAATATGGGATCGAAATAAAATGCCTGTTGTGTAATTTCGGATCGATAGCTTTTGCTCTACATGTACATATAGATAGTGTAGGTAGTATTACCCTGGTTTGATTCAGACGCGAAACAATAACTCGTATATTTCAGAGTAGCGATTTTAAAACTTATTTACACTTGCGTAATAACTGTACCAACAGGTGATCGAGCTATAAATAATCTGATGTATCGATGACTTTTTTTTTAATCTTTTTTAAGTGACAATGCAAAAACCAATTATGACTTTAAAACTTTTTTATAGTGACAATGCAAAAACCAATTATAACTTTAAGTCTTTTTTATAGTGACAATGCAAAAACCAATTATGTCGGCACGTTTATACTCTACAACATCCTGACACAGTTTATTTAAGAAAGAATCAACAATTCACAATATCCTGCCATAACTTTTTTTTTTAAACAGTATTTGTCGCGTACCATAATTGTTACTCTCGAACAAAAAAAAATATATTCCAAGTAAGTTCTACCGTTTATCCATCAGGAAGATCCCCGTTAAAAGAACAACTAAAACATTATACACGCATCCGTAAAAATGAACTACCGCCACACTTCAGTATTCCCTATTTCAGAGATTCAGATAAAACTTGACTCATCCCGTGAAAAAAGAAACGCATATTCCTCGCGAGCTCGATAATCGTTTATCAGGAAAAAAAACCGTTGAAAGAACAACAAACGGCACGCGCGAACAATATGAATTTCACCCATTGACTCACGCACGCCATAGATAATACAGAAAGAGCCTACACCTAGCGGATGCCAAGGCAGCGGTAAACTAATCAGCAATCGAGATTCCCCACGGAAAAAGAAAAGGAAGCCCACGCGTCCCCGCTCAGGGCCATTAACGCATCCCCGTGCGTATTATACACACACGCGCGCACTTATACAACTTACGAAGTCCACCCGCGAGAACACCGCGCAGTCGCGATTAAGAATCGAGCTCGCGGGGTTATTAGTTTACCGCGCTGATTCCGCAGTTGCGGCGCACACCCACGCGCAGGAACGCATTACGCGCGGCTAGGAAATCCCCTCCCCCCCCCCTCCTCCCCCGCGATATAATTATTATCGTAATCGCGCATCGCCGGGGCGTAATGGTGTAACTGTATATCCGCCGGTGCGCGCACGCGAGCAGTGCCAAGGCTGCAGTTCCCCTTTTCTTCCATCTATCTTGCGTGTATCCTTCTCGGTCGTCTTTTTTTTCCTCTTCTCTCTATAGTTGGATTAGTGAAAAACCATAGTGACTATGCACTAATTTGAAAAGTAAAAATTGCTCCACTGTGAATTAGTGGAAATCTACTATTCGAAATAGTGAATAAAGTGTACTAATTATAATATTAATATGTATATATAGTAAACAATGTGTATATGGTAATAATTATATATAGTATAATTAGTAATTAATGTATATATAGCAATAATTAGTAGATATACTAATTATAATAGTAATAGTATATATGCTCTATTAAAAATAGTAAAAACATACTAATAAATTAGTGAAATCAAATTTGTTTTAATTGGGGAATTCACTATTTTAGTTAGTGAAAAACACAAAATAATTTTTTTTATTTTATACACTCACAAAAATTCACTTTAACTGATAGAAGAATCTACTGAACAGCACTGGAAAATCTACTTATTATAGAGTCAAACTTACATATGCCGAGGACAAGCGGACCATCATCTATGGTTAATTTGCTAAAATGTAAACTATTTTTTCTTCAAATAAGTAGATTATCGTCTACCAATAAATAAACTGCACGATAAATTCTAAATTGATTCATTAACTATCAGTTTCCACTTGATATAAAAAGGAAAAGGTATTGAATAAATGAAAAAGTCTATATAATATGCAGAAAAATATGAGCAATTAACATATTTATGATAAAATTCAGAGGATTCTATACTTCTAGTAATCTTATTGAGAATTATGCTGAAGCAGACGTATTCTTCAATTTAATAAATTCATTTTAACATTAAGTAGATAATGCTTAAGTGGATTTGTCCTACTAAGATTAAGAATCTATTTTTGTGATATATACAGTTGAAAATTTTGTGTTTTGTGTTATTTGATAAACTAATTATACACGAAGATTGTTTTTAATGTATACTCTTCGTTGCGTTTTCGTGAATAAAAAGAATATGTTTAAATTAAACTTTTTTTGTTTATACTTGGGCACTACACAAAATTCTAGTACTTATATGTAGAGACACAAAATTAATATGTATAAAAAATTTATAAAGGTAATTATTTTAGATTAATAAAATATTTGTGTACTTTCTTTATTTTCCACTAATTTAAAAGTGTTTTTTACTAATTAAATAGTAGAACACTTTATTTACTATATTTCAATTAGTAAAATTGTACTAATCGATTAGTGAAAATCTGATCACTAAAAGATTAGTGGAATTTTCACTAATTCAACATTAAAGAGTTCTCTCTCTCTCTCTCTTTTTTTACCTCTATGTACTCGCGCGCGCGCGGTTTATTTATAAGTCGCAATTATCCGCGCGCGCATGATTTACCGGTGGCGAGAGTGAGCCGCCCGCCCGCGCTGCGCACTTTGTTCGGGGGAGCGCGATCGGACTCGTTACCCGGCGCTTGTTGGCTCGAGGAAAAATTTACTCGGTCCGATGCGAGATTCGCACGGGCGCAACCGTTACAGGGCCGATCCGCGCGGGAAATTTCTTTTCTCTTCTTTAATCTTGCGCGCGTTGGGCTGTGATTTATACGGTACTGGGGTGTTGATCGCGCATTACTTCTTAAAGAACTCTTTCTCTTTGTTTTTGAAAATTCCTTAAAACGACATAATTGAGTTAAATAATCCTTACCTAACGCTCGAGTAAAATTGGAATTTTTTATATTAGGTACCGCTTATCTAAGGCACGCGTAAATTTTTTTTAATGAGGACTAAAAATAAATGTTTGTATACCGAATGTGTAGGATTATATTGAATTAATTAAAATTGATGGTAGATACAGATTTCTAGAGGTCTTCACGCCGCATGCAGAATAATGAAATATCAATGTAAAATTACAGGTTTGCTCGATGATTGATTGATACGTTGATTGGCAGTTGAAGAAAAGGCCTCGGTAATTGAACTGTACTCCTTATTAGGAAGTGAATCGCATAAACTACATTACTCCTCGACCGAAGTGTATCTACATTTTTCCCCTTGATTTTTTCCCCCTTTGATAATTATTCCAGTATTATTACCCGCAATCAATAAGTGAAAGTAGAAAATGTTCAACGTGAGAATGGGAAACTTTTTATATCAATTATTAAGCAAAATTTTATCCGAAGAATTAAACTGTAAAGTGCATATTGATATACATTAAAAAGTTAATAGCTAATGGTTCGTTTATTTACTGCCTATAAGCAAAATTTTTGAGTAGCTGTAGAGCGTAAAAATTATTGCAATTTTCAATAAAAGCGATTCATTTTTTCATATGCCTTTTTATTCAATAAATCTGTCTAAAGCGAGTATGAGAAATCGAGACATTGAAAATGTTGCATTATTTATAACGATAAATAATATTTCAATAAAAGCATAACACACACACGATGCTCGTAAATGCGGTACTAAAATAGCTCGAGTCTCGAGTTTCACCGAGATTAAATTATTCGAGTAAAAAAATTCCTATTCATATGAAAATAGAAGCATAAATATATTTAGTGTTCGTTGACTTTTTTTTAAAAGAAAAATTAATTTTAACAAATCGGGCATTATGTAAAATTTACCGCGATTCGTACATCTAATTCATTGCGTGCATCGATCTCGCGACAAAAAAAAATTTATAATTTCAAACATTTGCTGGGCATCGAGAGATTAATAAGCACTTGTGCATACCAGGTGCAATTGCCTTTTACTATACCGATGAAGATGTAAGTCTCTGCAGCCAAGAAATCGACGGTAAAAGAATGCCAAGATGGCCGATAAGAGTAATAGAAAATTTTCTATCTCTTACACAGATGTATCTATTTTTCGAAAAAATTATGTAACCACTGTAGATAGGAATTACCGCGCATATTGAAAGGAACGGGGAAGATAAAACGGTTGCACTTCTCCTGAATATTGTACTGTTATGTATATAATATATATTTACACAAGAATATGTAGTTTAGTAAGTAAATCGTATTTTTTTTTCTCGTACATAATTCAAATTCCCACAATTCTATAAAACATCTTATTTAAATTAAGTAATTAATATTGAAGCTAATAATTTAAATCACTATTCATTTATCAGAAAGTCTTATAACTTAAAACAAATAAATTGTAAATAATAAATTTCCGCTACGAAGGATCAAGGTTCAGTTACGGGGTTACATAAATACGTAATTCGGGTCACTGTAGTAGCAAGATATTTTTTTCTGGTCCTTAGGAGCTTGATGATGAGTGTATTAATCACTTTTTTTACAAGGCCGCAATATAATTACATTCCAAGTAATTTGGTTCTTTCTATACATTAAGTATTATTTACTTTACCTTTGAGATGTCGATTTGATATCATTGTGAAATAAAATTCAACCGCGTAATCGTCGACTTTATTAAAAATTTAGCTTGGTTTATGGGTGATAATTCACCGTGATATATCGAAAACTAAACTGTCAGATAGTCTTATATACCAGCTTGATTTAGCTTTTAAATTCTACCTCCACCGAAGATATTTCTAACTGATATTTAAGCTTTCTAACTTGAAGAAATCAACAAAGTATCAGAATACACTTCATCACAAATTTTCAGGGGAGTGTATATTTTGATCGATGGAATACTTATAAAAATTTAAGAAATTATTTTATCATAAACTTCACAAATTTGAAAAGGATTAATATTGAATTGTACTAATCAATGTGATCATCTTTTATTTGCTTTTTTAAAAATAGTGGATATTCTTAAAGAAGTATATGCTATTAGAAGTATATAAGTCGTAATATCACAGCTTGAAGTGTCCCTTCGTTCATTTACTAATAATTTTTAGTTATTCTTATTTTTATATTCAATTATAATTTTAAGTCTCTAATGTTAAATCTTAATTTGTACTTAAGGTAGTTCACTACAAAATCACTTTTTCATAGAATTCTTTGAAATTATCAGAAAATGTTCATAAGATTGTTCTTTGTAAGTGTGCAAAATTTCGATATAGCAAGCGGGATTGGAAAACTCACAATTGGACTCGATAGTTGAGACATAGGTAGTATTTAACATAGGAAGCATAGGACGAAGCTTCTTTTAAAGAACACTTTCTTCAAATACAAATCTAATTTTTCATTTGATCTTTTAAAAAACTAAAGTAAACTTTTTGATACTATAACGAGCAAAATACATTAAAAAAATGTGGGCAAGCGGCATTCGTTTTTCAATGCCAAACGTTCAAAGTAAAGCGCTCATGCTATTAGTATATCTATATTGTGCTACCGGCAAACGTAAAATTTATATCAAAGTTTGTTCTTTTACATTATTCCACATTATTTATATTACTTATTCTTGTTTCAATGTTTAACATTATTTACTTAACATTTTTTAGAAAAAATCGTGTCTTAAAATTGTCATATACTCGAATTAATCAAGTTGAGCACCACTGCACCGAGTGAACTACCTTAAAGACTATTTAATCCGTCGAAATGTAAATAAATAATATTTTTCGAACTCTTTACTGACTCGACAGACAAGACCCAGTCGAACGATATTAAATGCAAATTCCAAAGTATTGAATCTCGCACCTCGTTGCAAGCAGCGCAGGATATATCGCTCTCAGTGCATTTCACATCCTATCGACGGGAAAATTCGAATATCCTCGTATCTATTCAATAAGGGTCGAAATTTTTCACTCGATCATTCCGATTGATTTTCCCACGCGCGAGTGTAGCCGACAAATCGTCAAGCCGCACGCACGTATATACGGGATATACACGCGCGTCGCGGTCTCGAGATTATCGACGAGCCAATAGGCATTGTGGGATCGGCGCGGTCGAGCATCTCCTCCTCTGATCCCTTCAGTCGACAATAGGCGTCGGCGAGATGCAAATTGCGCGAGGTAAAAGCTCGGCCACGGCGAACTTCAAATATCCAATTGTACGAGCCGAGATATGCGTAGGCACACACGGGCGTCGCTCCTCATTTTCCGCCGGCTTTGTTATTTTGTTCCCGCGAAGAGTAACTGCCGAGAGCGGCGTTTCAAATCGACGGCTGGGTAGCAATCATTCAACCATTTATGTTTTTTTTTTTTTTTTTTTTTTATCGGATGGAGTCAAATTGATTTTCGTAATTGCTACTTGTTCGGCTTAATTATTTGAATTTGTACATACTGCGAGCAAAGTAGGACTGAGACTATGTGTATTAAGCCACTAGGTACACTCGCAGAAGTCACTCTTTGTTAAATTATCATAAAATTTAATAATACGCAAAATTTGGTTGGTGTATAGTTGGTATAGAATTACAATCAAGTATGGACATTTTTTAATACGATTAGTTAGCAAAAAACGATTTCTTCATAATAAGGAGTGAAAAGATGATGAGTAAGCTTGATGAAGACATGAAAAGCAGTGGTGAATTAATGCACAGTCGAGGAGTTGACCAGAGCAACTTTGCAAAATTGATTTTGTCCTCAATAGAACTAACAAGTGTAAGTGAGGTGTGTCATCGAATCGAAAACTTTTGCAATGTTTCATTCGAAATATCTGAGCAGCTAAGAAAACTACTACCAATTTTGGAAAAATTAAATTTTCTATAGTAAATATTGCTATAATTATGGCGAACTTTACTATAAAAATCATAATTTTTCCAAATTTCTTTTCCATCTTACAAGGTTTATTGTAAACTTTACGCTTATTATTTTGGTTTTCAGTTTAAAATTACTGAATAATTATTTTCACCTGCGTAAGAATAATTCAGACTACGACAATAAAAATAAGAAATACAGCAATAAGAAAAATCATCTTTATTATGTCCGGATTTAAGATTACTTAAGATTTAAAAATAAGCTCTATTAACAAGCACCCAAAAATCAATTTAAAATCTTTAAAAAAAAAGATTTAAAAACAAAAAATTAAATATAAAATCTTATTAAGATTAAAATGATTTTTATAGGATGTTATGTATAGAAAATTTAAATTATTTAATTGAATATATTTAAACTAATATTAATATTGTATTAAAATAACGATCTCGAAAAGACCTAAATTAATATTTAAGATATTTATTAAAAGAGAATCTTTTTAAATCATAAAAAATCTTAAATTCGGACATAATATACATAGATGAATTTTTTTATCGTGTTATTTTAGTCTGAATTATTTTTGCGCGGGAAATTACGTGGAAACTATTTAATCGCCTGAATGGCTAGAAAAACATTTTGAAATTAAGCGCGCACCGCGCCAAAAGTATATCTCGTCCAGCGGAATCGAATTCCATCGGAAAAATCCCACGAAGCGAGGCGCTCCCGCGAGCCCGCGGAATCCCTTTCGCGGCTGATAAATGAATCCCGGCGGCTCGGTTAGACGTCATTTCTCAAGCCGCGGCGCTTTACGCTTAAACGGCGAGTCCGCGAGATAAAAATCGGCAAGCCACACACGTAGCCGCGGCCGCGATCTTCCTCGCGGCGCTGCGAGCCTCCGAGAGAGTCCACTGTGTACGTACGCCGTGGGCACGAGCGATGATGATAGGAGTAAAAAAAAATGAAGAAATGAAAGAACGAAAAAGAAAAAGCGACTGCGACCGCTAACAGCCTCGGTGCATCGAGCGCGCACTTCCTCGTTGCGTAATGCGCGCGCTGCATCTTTCGAAATCCCATTTTCAAGACAATGTGGTTAATCGAAATGCTCCGAGATATTGATGACTTTAATAGCGGGGCTTATTAGATCGTTATGCGGCGAGTCTTGCATGTAGAAGGACAATTTACAAGGAAAGTGTTTTTTTTAAATTTACTAAGAGAGTTTTTCAAGACTACTCTCTAAAATTGAATTAGTGAAAAACCACTAATTCGTAGCAACTGTGCACTAATTTGAAAAGTGAAAATTGCTCCACTATGAATTAGTGGAAATCTACTATTCGAAATAGTGAATAAAATGTACTAATTGAAATAGTAAATATATGCACTGTTAAAAATAGTGAAAACTACTAATAAATTAGTAGTTAAAAGTGTACTAATAAATACTAAGTTAAAAGTGTTTTTTACTAATTAGATAGTAGAACACTTTTTTACTATTTCAATTAGTAAAATTGTACTAATTGATAGTGGGTTTTACTAATCGATTGGTGGAAAATCTGATCACTAAGAAGATTAGTGGAATTTCCACTAATTCAACATTAGAGAGTATATCGTCGGAATTTAGAGCAGTTTTCTTATGCCCAAAATATGATATTTTAAACTACAGTACAGTACAGTCGCTCTTTACATCTAAATTTCGTATTTCTCAATTTGAAGATAATTCAATTAAAAAAAACCAGAGATTCTACGAAAAACTGTGCTAATTGCATACAGTCATTACTGCAAGGACCTTATGAATGAAAAAGGTGAGTTATTAATTTTAAAGTCAATTACAAAAGATAAAGAAAGTGAAACGCATACTTACTTGAATACCGAATGATCCAATATCCCGCGTGAAAAAAAAATTGACGATGTGATTACTTACTTTCTGTAATTACGGACTTGTTATATCATAGAAAAATGTTCAGCTCATGACGTAACGCAAGAGTGTCTATACCTTTACCAGACGAATTGCTATGACTTTTATGAGCTCATTCATTATTTTCTTCAAGCGGTTCCATTATTTTGCACAACAATTTCATGATTCAATTAAACAAAATATTCTCTACTCCGACAAAAAAGTGCTACATTTTAATTAACTGATTAAATTTAACGTAACTACGCGGAAGAGTGTATTGAAATTTTACTGAGTTACTTATTTACAGATGTATCATTACTATTATTTTCATTTTCAATTTTGAAAGAGTAACTTTGTAAAGAGGAATCAGCAAAATTTTAATTGGATCTAAAATATTTTTGCACGTATACATACTAATAAACAAGTACTAAAATCCCAAATAAACCATAAAAAAAAAAACAAGTTTTCTGAGTCTCCTACGCGAGATCCGCGATATCTTCCGATACGAACAGCGACGCTTTCATCAATAACTCTTCCAGCGAAGAAAAGTAAAAGTAAAAGCGCGCGCTGCACTCGTCGAACTGAGAGCTCACGTTCGAGCCTCCTTATCGCGCATCTGCCGACACAACGATCGCGTCGTGTCAACATGCCCGAGGAATAGAGACGCGTCACCTTTATTTTTTTTCTTCCAAGACAAGTCCACGATTTTTCCGCCTCTCCATTCGGGACAATGGAAATCCATTTCCCCGCGGGTGTAATATAGCTGTGGATAAGGCTCGGCGTTTTCTCTCGTCGGATCCTGTCCAGAGTTGAATTAGCGAAGAGTCGATGCATTAAAAACGGAGAAAAGCCACTATTTCTATTAATGATTCTACAAATTCACTGGGAAACAATAGAAAGTTAAATTTAAGTATTCGCTCATTTTAATTAAATACTGATATTATGTACACTATAACGCTGATAGAAAAGATCCTTTGACCTAAAGTCAGTGTCTTTATCATTTCTGCACAAATACCAATCTCATCTTTGGTTTTATCAATCCATCGAGTCTTTTCTTAACGGTTATAAATTAGTGGTTATAAAAAATTATTTTCTGGAATTTCACTGAAAAAATAAATCTATTCATTTATATCGCTAAATCAATTGGGTAAATGAAGTTTCATATTGTATACGCAGTTAAGAAAAAGGAGACAAATGCAACAATTATTTTCTAGAATTCGTCTGCATCGCAAAATGGGGGGTGGACGAGCGGAGCGAGTAGGGGGTACCCCCCTAGTATATATATATAAGAAAATTTGTACTTCCATAGTAATCTTATTTGTTTGTCGCTAAATAAATATAAATATGAATAAATAAGCGACATATGGGTCGATGAAGCAGTTACACATGAACATTTTGAAGAGTGAAATTTTCACTGGCTGTTTCAGCTTGAGAGACCAGGAGAAACCTCCGTGGAAGTGTCTTCTCGCGCTTCTCGGTCCTTTGCGTTTCGCGAGCGGCGCCCCGAGCGATGGAAATGCCGAGAATGCCTCGGGGCCTCTCTCGTCTACCGCCGCCAGAGCCGCCGTTTAGATAAGGCCTTTACGAGGCGCGGATTTTGCCTTAATGGTGCGCGCGCGAATTCAGGCTTAAATTTCATCGAGTTGCTAATTTTATCCACTAGTATACACCCCCTGTTCATATTGTAATGCGCTTGTTTATTCCCCCCGCGGATTATCGCGGACTCTAAAAGGTTTTTCAGAGTACATTGTAAAAGATATCAAACTCGACGGGGCATTCCTTTCGCTGGTAAATTCGTAAATAGCACTTTTAAGAGGATCTCCGAAAGTTCTGTTCGTACTGCTTTCGTCGTTATTTATCTACCTGTTTTTTTTTTCTCATTTTACATATGGTTTTGAGTCTGTTATGATAATGTTGGGAATTCGCGTTGTGGTATCAAATTATTTTTGCACGTTTACAAAAAAAAATGTAAAATACACTTTCTTAATTACATTCAGTGAATTTGAGGACAAACAGATATATGAAATAAAGAAAGAAATATATTGGAGAAATTATATCGCAGGATAGTAAAAATAAAATTGTCTGACAAAAATATTTAGAACATTTTTGAGACTAATAGGCAGATTAATCTATTGAAAACCAGGCAAAACCTAGAAGGGATATGGAGAAACGAACTGTACCATCCTTTGCATAACAAAAAAAAAAGAATACCCGTGTTTTTTCTTTTGGCGATTACAATTGTTTATAACAAATTATTGAAACAAATAACCCAAAATGTCGTAATTTTGCAAAACTGAATGCGGATATCGATTCTACGGCTAAAAATACGACAAAAACCTCTGTAACGTTTTTTTATCAGAGTTCAATTTATTAGTCTAAAACAGGAACAAACTTTTCACATGTAAATCATCCTTCTCATCCGTAAACTTTTACTACTTTGCGCACGATAGTTTATCCTTATTTTACACTAACAAATTGTACTCTGACCAAAAATCGTTGCAAAGTTTTAGTCGTGTTTTGCCCGTAGAATCGATATCCGCATTCAGTTTGCAAAACTACAACATTTTGGGTTATTTGTTTAAATAATTTGTTATAAACAATTGTAATCGACAATACACGGTGGTAAAATACAAAAATTCAAAAATGTCCAATAATCTCTTATAAAAATTCATATATTGTGAGTCTGTGGTCGAATTCCTCTTACAGGATGGTACTTTTCAGTTTACGTGCTAATGATATTTTTGTTTTAATGATCATACTAAAAAATGTGAACAGTGTATCAATGTCTGAGCAACTTTTATGAAACTTAATTGGAGAATAAAAATAGTTGACATTCGTATATCTCACATTAATTGGATGTGACATTAGAAGATACATATATGTATAATAAGTAGATCATGTCCGTTTCAGTGAGACCACTTAATAGCCGTCTACTTTCTATATCCGGCGATTAACTTTTCTTCTAAACATGTGTGTGCATTAAATAGATTGCATCTCGAAACCTGAACTCTCCAAGTACACTGACATTCTATAAACGTCTTAAAATATTCTTTTTCATATTAAAAATATTGCCCATTAAACAATTTTTTTATTGTAAATTGATAGAACTAATTTTCTGCGCTCTAACTTCAAATACGCATGTTTGTATGCGTTTTGCGGCTCTCGTGAAGAAAAATATGGTTTCATACTGGTGCGTAAGTGAATCTTTGTCTCGCAAGACTTTTCGGACCAATATTAAAATGTACTATTAATCAGTATTTTTACAGATTACGTAAGCGCCTGAAATTTTAACGATTTCTTTTCTCTTTCACCTCGCACCGGAAGGAAACTTTTTGACAAATGTCCCGAACATCTTATAAATTACCTATAATCGATAAATTTCTAACGCCTATAAAAAAAGGTATAAAATTTAAATGAAATACGAATGTCGCCAGCCGCGATATTTTAGGAATACTAACTTTCAAGTTATGTAAAAGAACTTTTAAGCAAAAATACAAACAAAAAAGTTTTAAACAAAAATAAATTTATAAAACCATTCGAAATTCAAATAACCAGCTTATAAAGATTAGCTGATCATTAATTAATTTATTTTATTATTCATTCCTTAAAGATATCATGTTGCATCAAAATAGCACTATGGCGGCAATTAAGCAACAATTTAATTTTAATTTAATGACTATCAGAGAGCGACAATAACCTTCGCGAGCGAGTAACTTTCATCTCGAGAAAATAACTATTATTTTTCATCGGAGCTCTGGCAAGTGTATCGTGAAGCAGCATCGCCGCGCAGTGTGCACGTCAGCTGGGCTGCACAGCGACGCATAACTCGTTAATGATCGCGGCGTCTTTCTTAATCTGAGCTGTCAATCCGGACGCACCTCGTAAACCGCATCTTCACGCGTTCAACTGCGACGTGCCGCGAAAGAGAAATGCATGCTGTAATTTTAAAATGATTTCCGAGGAATTTTTAAGGGCATTCTGATGGTAATACAATTGGCGGAGAACAGTTTTTTCTCAAAAAATTTCTACCATTAGATAATGGTTTAAAAATAATGTGTGATAATTTTTTGAAGGCTTTGAGTACCCTCGCATGTAAAAGCGAAATGCACACTACAATTTTAAAAGGATTCCCCAAGAATTTTTAAACGTATTCTGCTGATAATACAATTAGCGGAAAACATTTTTTTCTTAAAAAAGTTCTACAATTAGATAATGGTTTATAAATAATGTGTGTCAATTTTTTGAAGGTTTTACATGCTAAGAACCCTCGCATGTAAAAGCGAAATGCACTGTGCAGTTTTAAATGATTTCCGAGGAATTCTTAAGCGTATTCTGATGAAAATACAATTGGCGGAGAACAGTTTTTTCTCAAAAAATTTCTACCATTAGATAATGGTTTAAAAATAATGTGTGATAATTTTTTGGAGGCTTTGAGTACTCTCATCTAAGAAATGCATTACTTTTATTCGTCGTCTTGTGTATACCTTATGAAAAATCGATATTTTTTGACTTTGTAAAGATTAATCGACAAACTGATATATCATTACCCGATTGGCATCGGGAAATTTAATGTAGATCTTAAAGAATTCTTAATGAATGAGTAGTTGTTTTACCAGAATTTTTAATGATAGATTTAAGTGTCAACTTATGTTCGCCTGTAAAGGATTCATAAAGAACTTTTTATTTGAAAATTGAATTCTTTTCGTCTGCGTGAAAATAAATTTAGAAAGAAATAATAAAGATTTCTTAATGTTTATGTTAAAAAATTAAATATTATTTTTAATTTCCTTATAAGTATTCATGATGAACTTTAAAGAAATGATCATACACTGAGAAAAAAAATTAGTAACATGAATCATATTTTTATTGTAATCATAATAAGTTCGCTTATGTTTTATTCCACTTTATATTTCAGAATTCTATTCGTCAATGAATCCTTTTATCATAAGATAAAAAAAAATGAAATATTCAATTTGCTTCATTGTGAATACTTTACATGAATCCTTTTATTAGAATTAAATACGCTTTACTAAATAATGAGGCAATTAATAGATTCATAAAAATTTGTTCACTAAAATTACTTGATGAATACTTTTTAAAAATCAGTATTAAGGTATAATTTAATGCGGACATTCCAAACTACTTTAAGAATACTTTCTTCTCGAAAGATTATTTTTTATTACTATATCTATATGCAATTGTTCTTCTCGCTTCTTATTTTCATTGTACGTAAGGGATAAAACTCCCTGAAAGATTTTAAAAGGAGCACTAAAGAAAAAGGACAAATTGCGATTGAATTCGATTCCATTGTACTTTGCAATGGAAATCGGCGCAGCCGGTGCGCCGGATAGGCGAGCCAACGGCTGTCCGAAAAGCCCCGGCACTTGTTGCATTGCCTCTTTCCGTCTCTTTCGAGGCGCGCGCAGGTGTACAACGCGCAGCCGCATAACCGCATTCCGAGCAGCGGGAAATTCGCCTGGAAATTCACGTCTCGGCAGATTTTTAAACGTCCGCGAGTGCGCGCGTGGTGCCGTTGCGCAACGGCCACTAGTGCGCTTGATTGACCGTCGGTCCTCCTCGATTGGCATGATACTTTACTGACTGACTGACTGTAAAGGTATGCAATTTTTCTTCGCGTACGCTTATTTTAATTTATTTAATTTTTTTTATATACATATTTAAAATTTCTTTCTTATTTCGAATTTAAATGTCTTTGTATTCATTTTACGGAGAGGAGTGTTATAGTAAAAATTACTATATTCCGTAGGAATAATGGGACATACTCGATCTATGACGATTTTTACTATAAAACATACTAAAAATTCCTATGTACATGGCAAAAAATGCTATTTACACAGTAGAAATTGCCATGTACATATAGGAATATTTAGTATTTTTTATAGTAAAAATTTTCATAAAGTTGAGTATATCCCACTGTTCCTACGGAACATAGTAATTTTTACTATAACATTTCTCTCCGTGTAGAACCAGATTCCAATTGCTTATCAGTCTAGAAACAGACGAATTACAGAATGAATAATAAAAAAAATTCTAAAGAGACAATTTTTGCATGTAATATATATATTTTAATACATTGAAAACAAAATTTGTTAATTTTAAGGAAATCATTTACTTCATTAGTACTTATTAAATATTTCTTTGAATCAAGTAATACTGCCATTAAAACTAAGTGAATTTATTCGTTTCAAAAAAATTATTTGTTGACTCAATAAAATATTTAATAAGTACTATTGAAATAAATGTTTGCTCAAAATTAACAAATTCTTCTTTCGGTGTACATAAATAAATAAATAAATAAAATACGTGAAATAATCGTACATAAGGCTTGAAAAATATTAAGGTTGCGACGTAAAAAACGGAATTGGACAAACTTTTTGCAAGTAATATATAATTTCCTCGAGTCCTTGCAGAAAGGTAGCTTATATATTTTAATGGATTTGTGCAAGTTTTACTTTCGCAACTACTTCCGCAGCGGCCGCCGAGGAGGAAAAAAATTAAAGTGAATCCGTCGTTGAACTAATGAAATACATTCCTTCACGTATCCCCAGCAAAGTTGCCTTAACTACAGCCGGGATTCATCGCTATTTCGTTAATTTCGCTTTTAACATCCTGCTACCAGTACCAGTACCCTCTCGACTTTCGTAATTATCTAATTTAATTATTTTCAACGTTAATCCGCAATAAGTAACGAGATTATTATGTTTGATTAGAATGCAGAACCCTGAGGGGCGCTTCTTTATCGTTAGACGAGATGTAAGTCGATTACGCCTGTACGCAATTATGTAAATTTTAATTTAGTTCCACCTGCGGCATTATATACCTTTGAGAATCAGATTATCGTTACTTTATTGACCGGGAAAATGAAAAATGTTTCCACTCAAAGAAGATCGCTCCGAAGTCTATTGGCAGTTCAGGAGTGTCTTGAGAATGTATGAAAAAAATCTCCGTTCTCGGAACAGCGACTTTTATACAAATAAACTCCGGTAAAAAAAGTTGCAATTAGAAAATTGTTCTAGAGAGCGTACTTTCTATAAAGCCTCTCGTACAAAAAGACGTTCTTGAGCGTACGCCGCGACGATCGTGAAATTTTTCACCAAAGAAAAAATGTCATTATCCTTCCTTAAAAAAAAATCAAATCGCGCGTCAAAAAAGCATCGTAATATTATCTCGACTGGAATAAAAAAAAATGAAATCTCCCGTAAAGAAATCGTTGCTACTAATACCCCCAACTAAAAAGAAATCAAATCTCGCGTTAAGAATCCTCTGATTATCCTTGACTAAAAAAGCATCGTATTATTATCTCGGCTGGAATAAAAAAAATTAAATTTCGCCTAAAGAAAACGTCGCTATTATTACCCTCATCTAAAAAATATCAAATCTCGCGTAAAGAAAACTTTTCTATTATTACTCTCATCTAAAAAATATCAAATCTCGCGTAAAGATCAATTCTTCATGTAATTTTGTAACGCAAGGACAGACTCGACCAATAAAAAAATATACTAAAATATATAGTAAAATTATCTAGACTTGCAGTAAAATTTTCTGTAAGTCTAGTACATTTTGCTATACTTTCTAGTAAAATTTTGTATTTGTCGGTTCTGTCCCTGCTTTACAAAATATGCACTGCGAGCAAAAATTGTTTACATTTTAAACAAACGTTTATTTCAATAGTAATTATTAAATAATTTATTGAGTCAAAAAATTATTTTTTAAACTACTAAATTTATTTAGAAACAAATAAATTCATTTAGTTTTAATCAAATCATTCCTTGATTCAAAGAAATATTTAATAAGTACATGGAGAGAAATGTTATAGTAAAAATTATTATATTCCATAGGAACAATGGAAGTTACTCGACCTATGACAATTTTACTATAAAACATACTAAAAATTTTTACTATAAAACATACTAAAAATTACTATGTACACAGCAAAAATTGCTATATATATAGTAGAAATTGCCATGTACATAGAAAATTTTCATATGTTTTATAGTAAAAATCGTTATAGGTCGAGTATATCCCATTGTTCCTAAGGAACATAGTAATTTTTAACATTTCTCTCCGTGTACCCTTCAACTAAATCATTTCCTTAAAATTAACAATTTTTTTTCAGTGTATTGCAGTAACCTTTACTAGACTTTTCTATCTCCATGTATCATTCAACTAAATCATTTCCTTAAAATTAACAAATTTTTTCAGTGTAGTACAGTAACTTTTACTAGACTTTTCTCTCCGTGTACCCTCTACTAAAAAAAAAAAAAAATCGCAGTAAAAAATTTGATTTGAACCCCACCGCAACTTGTGACCCGTCGATGCATCGGTCGAGGAAGCGTCGCCAGGTGCGCCGCGCGCAGGAAAAAAAAAAGTCGGCACCGGGCGTCCTTATGAATGAAACATTCGCGGCGCGGCGAAATCAGCGCGTGTACGCACGTATATGTAGCGGAGCGCGCGCGGCCGCGATAATTCGCCCGCGATACACGCGTCGCTGTCACGCGCGGACTCCCGCGCATTTTCCACGCGCCAAGGCGCATTGTATGCCGCGCGCCTCGCCCAACGGCGGATTTACCGTAAAAAAGCGCGCTGACGGCACCTGCGCGCCCGAGATCGAGACTTTTTCCGGCGTCGCTCATTTTTACGATTGCGCGCCTGCGTTTTATTCAAAACGCTCTGTCGGGATTATATACGCGCGATTCGACGATTTGGCGCGTCGCGCCCTCGATTTTCCACTCGCAACTCGGACCTTTTCACCGCTAATGGCCTTCTCGGAAGCGCGCGTATTGTTGCTCTGCTTTTGGTACGACAAATTTAAATTTTTAGTAGAACAGCTATGATTTTTACGGTCCATTAAACTAATGGCCTTTTTTTAAGACCCAAGTGCAGAGTAGACCTTGAATTTTAACTTCTTTTTGGAATAGCGAGGCGTGTATAGTCAAGATTAAGCTTACACGTATGGTACTTATTAATCGGTCTTACTTTTTATTGACTAATTTAAATTTTACGATTTTATAAAATCGTCGGTGAAATAGAAGCCGATTTACTATTTACTTATGTCAAGAGGCGCGGTAGCGCCTCGAGGCAAGTCTAAGTAAAAAAAATGACTTGCCTACGAGGCGCAATGCGTACCTCTATGTATACGTTGATATTGCATTTAACTTTAAATTTTTTTATTTTTAATTGAATTTACAATTTATTTATTTAGCTTTTTTGTAAATTAATTCTTTATGAAGCATAAGGCAAGCAATTGATTAATTACCGTACAGTGATAAATAAAAGAATCGTGATATAGATAATTCATTTAGAACTAAGTAGACCGTGAAAAAATTAATTACACGCAGTAGACGGCTTTTTATTACCAATGGCTCGGTTATACGTACTTCGGAGTAAATGCACGCAGAAGAAGCAATATTTATGATTTTAATCGTTTTAAATAGCCGCAATTAGCGAAACGCTTAAAAATGAAATTACAATACGAATTTTCGAAAAAAAAAGTTATTAGTTAAAATTGCGAATGAATCGTCGAGTTTCTTCGAACCAGGCAGTGAAAGTTTTATATGTAAATTGAGAAAAAGTTGCGCGGAGTACTATAATTTTGCTTGAATGCAAAAGTAAGCATAATGGAAAATAAATTTTATCTCCCATCCGTATACTGTTTCAGCCAGACGTACTAATGTCCAACGACCGCGGCAGAAGATTACATAATACTTATTTTAAACAAAAAAAAAAGAAAAAAAACATAAACGTGCATAGTTCGGGAAAAAAAAGGCAAAAATATCTAACAATTGATCTGGAAAGCCAAGAAAGTGAAATCCGGCAATGTAAATGCGCGCTGATCATCAATAACGATTACGTAAAAAAAGATCGTTGATTATCGCTTGGGAAAACCAATTTAACAGTTAATTATTGAGTCAGAATAAATAATTTTTTAACACGTGTAAACTGCTGGGCCTAATTGAGAAATGCACTTTTTTTTGTTCGCTGGGAAAAGAATTATAATTACCCTTAACAGGCATAATTGGGATTAATATTCGAAAACATTGTTTTTATGCTCAATATGCGCATTTACGTAGCTCAAAGCCACAAGAGGTTCATCCACCCCATGGTTTTCCGCAGTATCTACACGATCGTGCATGAGAAATTAACTGACTCTGTCCGTTATGCTCAAGTAGTAATAGTCTTATACGTAACAAGCAAAAGGTTCGGTGTATCTTACTGCTGATGGAAATAGTGTGTAAGGGAACTCTGCTCGAGTCTTCTGAATATATAACAGTTTCTGTGTGTTTTACCGTCCAATAATAACGCGAATTTGTATATATGTTATTAAATAATGTGCTATGTCAAAGTCGCAATTATCCGCGCACGCAATTCAGAGGTAACATGCAATTATGCGAATCTGAACATTTTCTAAGTGAAGGTTTTAAATCGATGGCTTATGAATTTATATCTAAGTGAAGGTTTTAAAATCGATGGCTTATGAATTTACTTATATATATAATTTACTTATATATTTTACCCTGAAAAACGAGGTTTGTTTAATTTTTGTTAAAACCTCAGTTTCTTTGGACTTTGGTTTACAATACATAATAAAATTAATTAACCCTTTTTAAGAGTAATTTTACTATACTTCAAATGGAATAAATACAATGCGAGTTTAAAATGTTACTATACTGTTTAGTAATTTACGCATTTGGTAATATTTATAGAAACTTTATTAAAAATTACATGAAAATGATGACATTATGCCGCTACTTTTAGGGTAATTTTAAAGAAATATAGAAGAAAAATGATGAATGTAAGAAAGAAACGAATCCTGCACGCTAAATCAGCTGGAGTGAAATACAGTGAAAATTAACTCTAATAAAGTCAAATTTTTCACTCCAATTTCAAGTGAAGTGAAATCGACTGATTTTTCAATTTTAAATTATTCTATTCTGTATTTATGTATTGTACAATATAACGTGTAAATATTTAGTTTTGCCGCTGAGGTAAATAAACGGCTATCTTAGAGTCAAATTTGACTCCAATAGAGTCAAGTTTAACTCTAGAAAGATTTTACTATAAATCAAGAGGGAAATTTTAACCGTTTTAGCGTGTGCATATGCCGTTGAGGTATATAAAAGGCTATCTTATCTTATCATAATTATCTTATTTATTTAGAGTGAAACTTGACTCCAATAGAGTCAGATCTAATTCTAGAAGTGTTTCACCATAAACCAAGAGTGAAAATTCACTCCAACCGTTTTAGTGTGTGCATATGCCATTGAGTTAAATAAAAGGCTATCTTACCTTATCTTAATTATCTTTATAGCACTCTAACCTCAAAATGGCTACTTTAATACCAAATTTCGGCTCTCGTGCTATAAAATATCGTATGAGACTAGTGCGGAAGTGATTATTTAAGTTGTGCGACTTTTCACCCTCGCTTCGCTCGGGCGCAAAACATCGCACGACTTAGATAACCATCGTCCGCACCAGTGTCATAATATACTATATTCATTTAGAGTGAAATTTGACTCCAATAGAGTCAAATCTAATTCTACAAGTGTTTCACCATGAAGCAAGAGTGAAAATTCACTCCAACCGTTTTAGCATGTGCATATGAACTATAACGAGTGAGCAGGTTGATTCCCGATCTAACGCGGCCCGCGAAGAGTCCCTACGCTCGCTCTAAGAGAGAGATCGTCTCCGCGTGCGCGCCTCTAATTTGCCCGGTGCGCCGTCGCCGCACGCGATCCTTCACGGCTCGTTGTATGCATCCCCGCGAGTCCCTCGGCGCTGTTCGCGCGGCGAGCGCAGCGAAGCAAGCCGAAAAGCGCGCCGCGCGGCATCCTATCCTCTCTTCCTCTCCTTCAGACGCGCTTGATGATATGAGGAAGCGAGGAAGCGAGCAAGTGGATTATCCGCGGATCGCTTTGTTTTTTCGCATGCAAATCGCGTTGAGCGCAGGCGCGTCTAATCGCGCAGGATCGCGCGGACGGGCCATCGCTGCTTAGCCGAGTGCGGCGAATTTCCGTGGAAGAGTAGGTAGTTTCTTTTCCTTTTTTTTTTCACTTTTTAATTAGTTTAGTGAAATTTTTGCGTTTACGGAATTAGTTGACTAATTTAAGTGCTCTTTTAAATATTTTGGTAGGGAATTTGTTAGATATACAGGCTTAATTTTTTAGAGTGAAAAATCACTCTAAGCGAGTCAATTTTCAGTGTAGCTTAAAGTTGAATCAGGACCTCTCGGCCTAGATTGAATTGTCACTCGATGAAAAAGTCTTTATAATTCACTCTATTCACGCTTGAAAGATTCAATCGAAAATCGAATAAAATGTCTCTCAACTTAGAGTGATAATTCACTCCTATAGATACACATTAGAATCAGAAGAATTCTTACAACAATTTCAAGCTGCGTGTGTTGGATATGCGCGTATTAAAACAATCTCTATTTCGGAGTATACATTTCTGCCATTTCTTTGCTTTTGCTGTTGAAACTTCTTAAATTTTGGTACTTTAAATGCATACGCTAAAACGATTAAAGTCAAATTTCACTCTTAGTTTATAGTAAAACACTCGAACACTCTAGTCACTTTAAAGTAGAGTAAAATTCACTCTATGGTAGAGTAGCATATTATAGATTAAGTTCCTTCTTTCGCTCTACTTATAGAAGTAAAAAAAAACCACTCGATCAAGGGAGTTAATTTGACTACGACATTAGAGTGAAAATTTGACTCCAATAAAGTCAATTTTACTCTATTTCATTCCAGCTGATTTAGCATGCGTTATCAATTTTTTCTGCTACTGAATTAAACATTATTTAAGTAATACGTTTGTTTGAGGTATCTCTAAGTTTTGTAGTGGTACCATCATTGTTTTAAGCATAAGCAGTCGATTAATATTCGAAAGCTACGTTTTCTCAGGAAATATACGATTATTTATGATTTTTAATATTTTTGTGAGATTTTTTTTTATAAATTTTAAATTGTTATTATATGCAACTCCCTAATAAGCAAAATATTCATTAAAGATATAATTTATAATTTTTGTAAATTTTAACTTCGTGGTTGTACATACATAATTTATAGGTAATTGCCAGATCGATTTTCGTTAAACCTCATGTTCGTACGAATTCTCACGAAAATACGTAATTCGCGCATGAGAAAGTAAAAAAAAAATTGTAGATTGTAAATACATAAAAATTTAATTGCTCGTGCAATCATCTCCGGTAGAGGGAAACTTCTTAGAAAAGCTGTCGAAGCACTTGGAATCTCTTTCTAAATGATACCATTATTAGGTGAAATATGGACTGGTCGAAAACTGTAAAATTGGAAAAACCTACTTTTATGCAAATTGTGCACGGCAGAAAGTGCTCTTAAAACTTTGGCTAACGCATGAGCTAAAACTTTCGTAGAAAGCACATTTCAACTATTTGCAATACGTCCATTAAAACAATATAAATCTATAAAAATTTGAAGCATAAAAAAATCGATCGATTTTATACATTCTTTTTTCCAATAAAAAACGAATGTTCTTTCTTCGAAAATAAAGGTATCGCAACCTCGACATGAATATTGCATACTTTTCAGTCGAATAATACGGTCAATTCTCAAAGTTTTAGCTCGATGCAATAGAAATACAATAACTTATTGATTTGACGTTCTTTTAACTCGCATTTAAGAGAAAAAATCTCCTTATTTATATCCATTCAAATTTTTATAGTCTCATCTACTAGTATACTTGTACTAGTATTATTTACTACAGTAGTCCTATAGTATTGAAAAAGAAAAAAATGTCTCATACATTGAGAATTGACCGCAGGAAAGCTTTATTTATCGAATAAGAGGCCACCGCGGCGATGAAAATAAAACTTGGCTTAAAATGCAACAGGAATGTAAATAGAGTCCCGAGATAATGCAGAGGAGCCGTCGAGAATAAAGAGAGAGAGAGAGAGAGAGACGTGAAGAGGGAACAAATGCGGAAGGGAGGGACAAAAAAATCACGGCGAGATACTGAAGGGAGAGGTAAAAAGAAGGTGGCCGCTCTCGTGCCGTGGTAACGAGGGACGAAAAACGATGTCGGTTTTATAATAAATAGGAGGCGAGGCATAATGACGTTGTGTAGCTGAGGAATGTTATTCTGCATAGGTTTTTCCCTGGTACCCCTTCCCCTCCCCCCTCCCTTCGCTTATCGGCCGATCGCGCAAATTCCGCGGACCGTGTTTATTGGGATTCTTGACTGATAACTCACTTCGGAGGATAATGCTGCCGGGGCTCCGCTTTAAGTCACTTTTATCGCTGAATTCAAGCAGTTAATGAATAAAAAAAAGAAAAAAGGGACTGCATCCGCGGATCTTTCCGCGTTACACTTTTCTGTGCGCGCCGCGGGTATTTACGCGCGATTCACAGTTACTCTAATTTATTTTCATACGGACGGTTAAATAAGTCTGAAGAATTGCGGTCGTAAATTATTAAATACTGTGAAAACGCTTATGGAAAAATTTCGTAACGGTAGTTCGGTATCAACCCACCGGATCAACATATTAGAATCATTTATTGGAGGAAGTAAGTAAAACTAATGCGTGGGAATGCAGCTGCACCTTTAACTCATACCCCGGATTATATATTTTATTTCATTCTGTTTCATTTGTTTTTATTTCATATTTTTTGTAATACAAATAAAGCATTCTCCGTAAAAATGAATATCTGAATTTCATATCGAATAAGTGAATATACACTAATTCTACGTGATAAGTCTTTCACGCCAACGTGCATATTCAAGTGTATATTGACTTATTTCATGTGAATTTCACATATTCACACTGAAAAAAAATTTGTTAATTTTAAGGAAATGATTTACTCCAACAGTACTTATTAATTATTTCTTTGAAACAAAATTTGAGAGAAATGGTAATTTTTTACATTATAAAAGATTAAAACATATGAATTTTACTTTTACTCTTTATAAATATGATTTATTAATTTCACTTCCAATCTTAATAAGTTGAAAACTGTTACTTTATTCTTTTTCAAAAGAGCGAACGTATTGAATAATTCTTTTCGATGAAAAAAAATTGTTAGAAGCTCCCTACTGCAAAAGTTAGATACTATTGCCCAAAATACGTTAAATTACATTTTACCTTCTGCAAAGTCGATGACGTATGTTCTAATCTTTAACCAAAGAGTAAAGTGAATAGATCGTTATTTATGAAAACTAAAATTTTTATGCCCTGATGAAACATTTGTTTTACAAAGTAAAAGATTGCTGTTTATTTAGTCAAATTTTGTCCCGATTTTATTCTTTAGATTTAGAGTGTATTAAATGAATTTATTTGTTTCTAAATAAATTTAGTAGTTGCAAAAAAATAATTTTTAGACTCAATAAAATATTTAATAAGTACTATTGAAGTAAATGTTTAAAATTAACAAATTTTTCTCTCAGTGCATTTTTAGAGGGTTCTGTACGCGTGATTTGAGGTAACTTTGATTAGTATTTAGGATGAAAAGTACAATAGAATCTTTTTATTTATTAAAATTAATTTGACGTTACGACCGGATTTTGTTTTATGCAAATGAATTTTAGCGCGGATAAGGAAGCGCGCAATTATTTTTTTCTCATATAGTCGAGCAGAAATTTCACTTTCAACGCGAGGCCTATACGAGCGCGTGCAATTGTTTTCAGCATTAAAATAAAAAAAATTACGAATTGCATCTGGTAAATCGTAAAACACGCGTAGATATTTTATAGTCAAAGCAACAAAGTAAAGTAGCGTATGCACAGGAAACGCGAGTGAGTTCCGCTTCAGCTTTCTCACTTTTCTCAGGATTATTAATTGGAGATACTTCGTTGTATGTACCTAAAGATGGATGACAATAGTATACCACGACGAGGAAGTAAATAACAGGAAGAGAAAGAGTGAAAATACTTTGTTTATTAAGAGCGGTCCGCAAAAAATCCTCGTAACGCTCTGACGCCTGGAAAATAAAATTAAAAAAAAATCGCTACCTCAGACCTGATTTAACATACGATGTTTTTAATTTATAATGAAATGATGAAAATTTTTGTATTTATATTTCTTAATAGGTACGTCTTACATTAACCTTTAAGAAGAGCGAATGCATCTAAAAAATTTGAATATGAACTTTTAAAAAATAGCAATTCTTATTATGTTATACTAAATATTATTAAACGAATACAAAATTTTACTCTTATATTTTGTTTACATTCTAGACTTTAGAATTTACAGTCTAGGAGGAAGTAAAATTAAGAGAAATAAAAAAATTAAAAAATAGAGATAAAAATGGATTTGCAAAAAGTTCCTACATACATAACATACAGCTCGGAGCGAGAATTCTCGTTATGTAATCTTAATTTGCGGATTTAGCGACCAGATATCACAAAATTAGATAAAAAAATGAAGCAATGAGCAAGAAAGTTGAATAATACCGTTGCGTAAAAATCGAGCGCAAAAATGAAAAGTGTGCCTATAAAGATCACCGACAATAACCACCACCTGGTAGCAAACGTTCCATCAAGTTCAATACACCATACGCGTATAAAAGTACTCAATAAATATTGCCTCAAAGATACTATTATAGGCAGCGCCGCAGGTGCTATAAATCAGACCGTAATGATGAGTTGCTCCGCCGCGTATATAATCGATCCCACCGATAAGTATAGAATAAAAAAGTCTTTATTGTCTCGATGCACGCGCCTTTTAAATCGCATAAATCCGTGATTATATTATCAAGGCGCATTTTGCAACGACAAACGACAAATTTTCTTTGTTTTTTTTTTAAATTTTATTGCACTGGCGAATTATAAACGACTAAATGATTATGCGCGAGTTTAGACACTTAATTAGCGTAACAAACGACTGTCGCCATCTCAAAAGGAGTTACGATTGTTATAACCGCACGAGCCAACGACTTTTTAAAACGACAGTGACGAAAGTGCAAATTGCGCGCGCAAAGTAATATAAGATGCGGTGCGTGTATATGTACGGAAATTTTATTTTTTTCAGTACTTGCCAAGATGCAAAAGAAGGACCGAAAGTATTGTATTTCAAATAATTCATTCTTGCAATTGTACGCGCTTTTTATATTCGGCGGTGGAAAAAAACGCGCGTGGCTCTGAATAATACATCGGCGTGCCGTTTTCAGTAGTAACAGACGGGTTGTTCGGCCCGTCTGTGACTACTGAATTGGGATATGCCGGAATCTGCGGAGCATCGAAGTTGAAGGGAATTTATTAGTGACACTTGCTTCCGGCACTTTTTTACCGTAGTTTTGTTAGTGTAGTTTATTGTTATCTTAAATAAATAATCGTGACTCGCGATTTGTCAAAAATGTCTAATTCTCTGAAAGAACTTCATGCAAAGTGTGCTATTTCTCTTTACTTGATATTTACAACTGCATAAATGAATTTCAATTTAAAAATTTTTAATAACGTACCAATTTACATAAACTTGTAAAATTACGCTAATTAATTTACAATAAACGACTATTCAATTGTACTTTAAACTTTACTCGTGTACACTAAAAATTACTATGTTTTTTAGCAATGGAAGGACATACTTGCAACGTGAGAAAAATTAGTATATTTTATTTTAAAATTTACAATAAGCGTAGTAATAATTAAAAAAATATTTATTCATTTTTACTACAATTATACTAAATTTTAGAATAATGTACAGTAATTTTTCTCACATTACAAGTACGTCCTCCAATTGCTAAAAAATATATTAATTTTTAGTATAACATAATAAAATTTACTCTCTCTATATTTTATCAGTAAACGACTCAATAAATTCGTCTCGAGTCACCACATCCCCCAAAGAAGAAACTCGGAAGTTCCTAAAAAAAAAGGAAATAAAATAATCGTCGCGCGCTTTAATGGACCCGATAAGGTAACAACTCCGCAATCTAAAAAATGCGAGGAATTTAAAAAAAAATTCCCAATCTCCGCATAACACCGGGCTCGACTTTCCCATGGACACAGAGTGTGTTCCACCAGTCTCTCTCGTATTTACAAAACACGCACTCTCTCCCAGGCACCCAGCATCTCGCCGACAATGGGGCTAGGAGAGAGACACTTGTCGCAGAGCGGCAGCTCGGTATATCTGCTATCGGGGCCCCGCTCGCCCGGGAGAAAGAAAGAAAAGTCGAGAAAGGAGGAAAGGAGAGCCCCGCTCGCGCTCGCTCGGCCAAAGAGAGAGAGAGAGAGAAAAGGAGCGGCGAGAGCACGGAGAGGGAGCGCAACCTGCGCCGCGCCAGTCACTGACCAGACCCAGCGCCGAGCAGTCGTTGAGAAGCCCGCAGCCGGCATGAGGGCAGCGCGTCGTATGTGAAAATCGCGTGCGAAACATTACAAAGTGTGACATACAGCAGGAGTCTACTTCGGTCGACTGACGAGGATTTAATTTTTTTTTTTATTTATTATTGAAGAGGAGCCGAAGAGGTGTGTGATTTTTTGGATCGGTTGTGACGGGAGGGGATGTTTTTTTTTTAATTTATTTTTAGGTTGTTTAATTATTTATTTAATTTTGTCGACGATTTCGTTGGTGATTGTGTGCGGCTGAGTCAGTGCTGGATTGCTGTTGTTGAGATTTCGTTCTGGATGACCGGCGGACGTCGTTGCGCTCGCTGGCATTTGGACCGACGATTACGCTCATTTGCGTGCGCACTGTGAGAAAATCGAAAGCTAACTGTTCGAGTTATTCAATCATTGCAAGCGGTATTGGGTATACTTAGATCCAAATAAGTCAAATTCTTTCAAATTTATACTTCAAGAATTAAGCATTAAATCAAAGTTTAAAAACATTTAATTCTCTTAGCACTATAGCGAAATTAATACTGTCGATAAATTTTTAATTTTCATTAAAATTAAGAACACCGTTAAAAACCAGACTCCGGAACTTGAGAATATTAATATTTGAGTTTTCAAAAAAAAAAAAAAGTATCCAATCGGCAGTACCAATAAAAATAAATGTAAATCTCATTTAAAATAAATGGTTAACGTAAGACTAGTTGAAAGTAGATTTTCATCAGTACCTTACAATTAAACGTAAATAAAAGTTCATAAAAGTATCCGCTCACAATCGTCGACTCCTAAAAGCGCTGAAGTTTCATCTTAAAAATTAAAACGCGAATTTAATTTACGTTGCAAAATCTCACGGCCATAAACGAAATTAAATCTTCGACGTTTAATGGGCCCCCAATCCCAGGCAACGCGAGCGCGTCTGGCGAGATCCGCGCGAAGAAACTTTTTGCAATTTACGATTTCTAATTTTATATCACCTCCGCGGAATACAGTGAATCTTGCACGCGCACTAAATTATTAATTACATAAAAACGCCTCTTCTTTTTCCAAATGCTCCGTTTAAAGTGAAAACAGCGGCTAAGCGAGGTAAAAGCGAGCTTCGGAAAAAGGATGATATACACGCGCCGTAAACTTAAAAATGGAAACGCTCTCTATAAATCTATAGCAGTTCGCGCTAGAACACTAAATTTTTCCGCCACTTTTCTCACGAACTGACTTCTTTTTTTTTCTTTCTTTCTTCTATTTTATTTTAGACTTTTATTTTAGAAACGAAACAAAAAAGGTAATAAAAGCTGCAAAAAACAACAGAAAAAAGGGAAAAAAATAAAGGCGCGATGCAATGCAAAGAGTTGTAAACGGGAGCGATAGGAAAGATCGGACGAGCGTTTGTGGGTATACCTATAGCGTTCAATAAAATAGAAGAAATAATAACTGTAAAAGTGCAGCGCTTGCGCTGGAAAAGAATGTGCTTTCTAGGTGGTTTGGTTACATTTTAAAGTATCCTACATTTGCCGCTCCTAGCCTTAATATAAGTGTTCCACTTCTGTCTTGTCTTTACGATTCGCTCATTGCATAGTATAAAATGTTTTAACATTTTCTGTTTACGGCACCTAATTAAGCCGTGTGTTTTAGAGGAGCAATTTTTCTCCGCGTATTAGACTGCATCGCCAATTAACAGCCAATGATTTTTGTTGCTAACGATAGTAAAACGAATGAAACATTTCACTAATGAGAAAAAACGCTGAACGATTGAAAAGAGAATTTTTTGCCAAAAATTGCAGTAGATGATCTTAATGTTGTGAAAAACTAGTAGCACTGATCAAATTAGAATAAGTCCGTTTTATTTTTCTGTTATTAAAGATTTTATTTGGATTCAATGACTACTTAAAAAAGTTATTATTACAAGGATTTAAAAAAAAAATTCTATTACTCATAGTCGTTTATAAATAGAAGAACCCATTAATTAAGCTTGCAATTAGATTCGTCTTCAATTTTTTATAAAAATCTTGAGAAATACGTTTCATGATGTAATGGTATGCGCATGTTTTTATTATAAGTATATACGAAATTCTAGCTGAAATGATTTACAAATAAATTGCACGTATGCCTAAAAACTTAATTGTACATCGTTAATTATTATTAAACGGAATCGTGATATACGAACATTAATAAAAAAGTCATTAAATATGCTACTAAAAAATACCCGGACATTCTAAATTCTTTAATAGGAGACAAAAATGAAGTATTTTTGTAAATGTTTTATTGCGGAAAGTGTCCATAGTTGACTTGCTTACCATATGTAAATAAAAATTAGCATATTTAAATAACATTGCAAGTTGCGTAACGTTCGATGAAAAATTTATTTTCCGTTTTTACGTATAACGTATTTGATAATTAATGACTATTAGTGAAGTTATGAGCCAATAAAAAAAATTTTTTTTAAGCGGGCTGGAGTAAAAGTGTGCCTATCCTGAAACTGTGCAGATCGGAAATTTACCCGCATATCGAGTTAATTTTTGCTGACCTCTGTTCCCGAGAATATTGCTTAATTCTAATTTCAACTTTTTTATACTTTCGTTTTATAGCCACGGGATATTAGTTTACGTACTAGAATTTCGTATTACAAATGACATAAGGAAGGTGTGTTAACAGTATCGATGTATTCATTTTCCCTAAGTGCGCACAAAAAATGAATGTTATTCAAACAAATCAAATAACCTTTTTTTTTTAAATAAAAATCGACAAAATATTATGACTAGAACCTTAATATAATAATTCCGTATATTGCAATGTACACATTACGTCTGAAAGAGTTAAATCTAAAAAAATAATTTTTAGAACCACCCGCGTAAAAAAATTTAAGTTAGGACAAAGTTTACCCAAAGTTTATTTTTGGCGGTCGTTGATATGAACATGGGCACTGAGACTTTACCGATTTTGCTTCTTATATATTTTATAGAAGTTTGTAGATGTGTGATATAAATGGATAAATTTGTTTAATGGATAATATTTGTTTTTAACGTTCGTCGTGAGAACGTCTTTTAAATTGAGGAAAAACTTCATCTGAAGTTTGTATAAAGTATTGCAAAATTATTTATTATTTAGTCTCATTGACCATGTTCGTACGAACGACCGCCAAACATGAACCTTGGGTAAACTTTATCCTAACTTAAATTTTTTACGCGAGCAGACTCTTTATCCTTAAATACACTCGAAAGATCTAAAGTAGCAGTTGAAATAATTTAAACGAAGCGTATAAACGTGTGAAGCCGACAAAAGTGCAGGCTCGTGCCCCACGGGCAATAGAGGCTGCCACATAGTCAAACAAAGGGATCGAATCGCTGAGCGGAATCAAACGCCATTGTTTCAGGTCAGACCGGGAACGTCGGCGAGGCGCGACGTGCAGGTGAGCCCCCCTCGGCGTATCAGCGGCGATCGTCGCAAGTTCATCGTCGCCGATCAATTACCACCTCTGGTCGGCTTAATTGCGGC
Organism: Sycophila sp. Sp_5; assembly: GCA_018906775.1. NCBI lineage: Eukaryota > Metazoa > Arthropoda > Insecta > Hymenoptera > Eurytomidae > Sycophila > Sycophila sp. Sp_5. The sequence continues at coordinate 685,426 of JACCID010000012.1, forward strand.
TTGGCGCGAACGGTACTCCGATCCGCCTGACGTAACGCCGCGGGCAGCGCAAAAAAGAAAAATACGAGATCGACGTGAAACCGATCAACCTGCCGAGCCCAAGGACGATTGGACGCTCTGCACCGTCGGAGTAGAACTCGATCGGCCGATTTTTGGCGGAGAGTAAAAAAAAGAAAGAAGGGCGCATCTTGGCGGTTTTCTTAAAAGTGCCAGGAGTGCAGTGAGGGCAATGCGAGGCGAGTGAAGTTCTGGAAGATGGATCATCATCAGGCGACGACGATGGCGGCCGACTCGACGGTCAGGAGCCAGGACTCCAACAACAGCAGCGACTCGAAGGACACTAAGGTCTCGAAGATGACGGACAGCACGAGGACGTCGAAGGACTCGAAGCCGGAGAGCTGCCTGGAGTCGAAGCACTCCAAGGAGGTACTAATCGACACGAGGCGACAACGGCAGGAACAGCAACAGCCGATGCCCAGGCAGGAGCCAAGGATGACTCGAATATTCTCATGTTCACCTCCTGCGGACAGCTGCTCTTGGGTAAGATTCGACCTGCTGGTTCTTCTTTATTTTTCGTTCACTTTTTAGAAAAACTTTTTTTTTGTGCAATTTTGTGCGTGTAATTATGAAGAAAAGTACTTTTGACGCCTACGTCTAGGGCGTAAAGTGTTTCAACTATTTTATTTGCACACTGACAACTGACAGCTGTGAAAAATGTAACTTTACGCCCTTGTAACGAAAATACAACTATTTTCTACTATAACACAGTTTACTGAAGTAGGAAAAATAAAGTAGACCGAGGCAAGATGCACAGCTCAATCTGATCAATCTGAACGACTTTAAATTCTAAAGAGTAAAATTGAAACAAAATTTGAGTGAAATGGTAATTTTTTACATTATAAAAGATTAAAACATATGAATTTTACTTTTACTCTTTATCCATATGATTTATTAATTTCACTTCCAATCTTAATAAGTTGAAAACTGTTACTTTATTCTTTTTCAAAAGAGCGAACGCATTGAATAATTCTTTTCGATATTACGACAAACTTTCCTCTTTATCAAGTTAAATATTTTGGTTATAACATGTTAAATCATATTTTACCTTCTGCAAAGTCGATAACGTATGTTCTAATCTTTAACCAAAGAGTAAAATGAATAAATCGTTATTTATGAAAACTAAAATTTGTATGCCCTGATAAAACATTTGTTTTAGAAAGTAAAAAATTGCCGATTATTTACTCAAATTTTGTCCCGATTTTATTCTTTAGATTTAGAGTGTATTACGAGCCTTTGATTACATTGTCTTATAGTATCACCGAATTTTCGCTTTATTTAGTTCGTTTTCAGATCTTTATTGAAATGATAAGGTTTGATCTATAGTTTTCCATATTTTTTTATTGTCACTCCACAGTACAGTTTTCAGCAATCCATACAATTTCATACATTTGTAATAGTTAGTGACCTCAAGTTTACATTGGTGTAGTGCAAAAAAGGAAAGCTGCTAATTTTTTTAATTATATGCATTTTTTTTTAATTAATATCATATGGGGAAGAAAAATCGTGAAAATAAATATACTCCTTTTAAATATAACGTAAATATAACATGCTCCTTTTTTATTTTTTATTTTGGTTCTATCCAGTATGTAAAATATAATGTTACGTATATAAGAAGTAAATAAAACAAAGAAATAGTTTTCTTATGTATTTTGTATACGTAATCATACGCGAATTAAAATAATCTAGTAAAATTTATATACATTCCATATTTGCGTACTTTGTATTTTAATTTTTTATTAGCTGTTGCAACTTTCCCCGGTTAACCCAATATAAATAAAATTATTCGCATCAAAGAATAATTGCAAGTTGAAATCTAAACAGGATCATATACGGACACCAATAAATTATAGTCACACATCCAATAAATTAGGTATATTCGAGTAGATTGCAAAGCATAGGACTTATTGTACTTCGTAACGATAGTTAAATCACTTTTTTATTGTCTTCTGGGATTGTCCTTAATGACAGTGTCTTTAATTGAAATTAAAAGCTTTTGTTTGTTTCACATATCACTCTATTGTTTTACCTCGTTATGTACAGGGTACCCATAAAAAGCTAATCTGACATTTGTGTTTTTAAATCGACGAATAAAAAATGACAAAATAAAAAAATCAAGGCAATAAAAAAAAAGTTGAAGGTATCGAGGACATTCTATTACAGGTCTAAAGCAAAGAAACGCAAATTCACTTCTAACATTTACCTTTCGATTTTCATTTCATTATGTTCGATTGCTCCGGAACTCTAATTACAAATGACTTGCTGCTCCTTCGAGTAATTCGTTCTTGAATGAACGAGCAGACTCAACTGCAATCGAGTCTCTTGTAAATACATGTCTTTAAATTCTCATCGCCGACTTTGAAAAAAAAATAACGACGTGAAAGGTGTATCGTTGATTGTAGCTCCACGAGTGAAAGACTTACATGACGTTACACGGAGAGCGGAATAAAAATTTATAAATAGTAATAAAAAAATCCTGTTAAAGAATTCGTGCTCGTGTGTATGACGATTTCATCCTCACTGAGAGAAAAAACTTAATAAAAATTGCCATTGTGATTAGGAAAGGAGTGACAGCCTTGATAAGCGAGAAATTTTAGTATGAAAAATAGTAATTTGTAATACACAAAATAACAATTTTTGTTATTAAAATAGTAATTTTTAGTTCGGAAATTGTAAAAATTACTATTTTTCATACAAAAAATTCTCGCTTTTTAAGACTGTCACTCCTTTCTTAACTACAATAGCAATTTTTATTAAGTTTTTTCTCTCAGTGCTCCTAAACTCAAAATCGCAGCCTTGACGTGTTTCTTTCTGCGCTCGAGATGAAAAGTTTTTAGAGGATCGTAAATGGCAACGGATTTTGTCGAATTAAAATTTATCACGCATCAAAGTCTACTGCGAATTAATTTATAGCACCGCATTTTTTTCCGGCACATTCCAGTGCCTCTTCGGGCGAAGGTGCGAATACACATTCTTCAAGAGGGATTAAATCATACGACTATCTCATCGCGTATATCTCGCGTGAAGGGAATTGCAAGGTCGACTTTACATGCTACATATCTATTATGATTTAGCTGTGCCCAGTACGTTTATAAAAGTACACTTTACGTGGGTATATGAGGAAATCTACAAATAAAAACGGTTCACCTAGGAAAAAAATAAAAGCTCAGGTCAAATTTTTTTTCTCGTACTATGAGGCATACAATACACGAAAAAAAATCTCGAATACACAATTCCGAGATAGGCATTTTTTTAATTTGCAAATGAAGTTTTTAAATACAAAATTCGAAAAATTGATTTTTTCGTTGTCTGAAAATTAATTTATTACTTAGTTGTAAGTACTTATATATAATTGCACTTACATTTCAAAGTATAATAATAATAGGAAGCAATAATAATAATAAATAATAAAATAACTGTGAAAGAGTGTATGTTAAGCTATTTTCGATCACTTATTTCATTATATAGTTTTTGATTAGTACTAGAATGTATTTTTTCTCTTAGGATCCTTTTGAGAACAATGATTTTGCATAAAATTTGTGTAGAATACACGATTTGAATGGCTTGTCTGTTAGACCAAGAACAAATTTTGTCATTTTTGTTGAAAAACTTAATCACTAGGAAATTATTATTTTTTTCATATTTTTTTTTTTTATCTTACCGGGATACCAAAAGCTCAATTACCAACTTTAAAATTATTTGCAAATTTATACGGGGTATGTACAATAGTTTAATTGCCTGAATTATAAATTTCATTATTGCCTATTGTAAAACGCTCGCAATGAAGGGTCAAATAACATAAGTTTCGAAAAGAGAAACTATCCTTAAAGAAATGTTCCCATACTATTTGATGAACACTTGATGCCTTTTTAGTTGAAGAAGAAAATTTTACGTCAATCGACGATCTGATACCTAAAAAATTAGAAACAATCTAAAGAACATTACTTAATCTAAACAGATAGTGATTATAATATATGAACGGTCTCGGGTGTTTTTATTTGTAGATTTCCTCATATGCACACCTCGAATGGTAACTTATTTAAAACTCATTCAGAGAAAGAGAGAAAGAGAGACCAGGTTACTCAACCTTTTTGTAATTCCTCGGAGATCGGCGAAAGATGCATGAAAGTGCTGTTTTCGCGGACGGGATTCCATTCGCGATGAGTCAACCAGATTCCTATTTTTTAAGCGGCGGCGCATTCACTCCGCGCAAATAAATCTCATAATACATCAAGCCGGAATCCGACGCACCACTTGCAAACAAAATTTTCGTTTTCTTTTTCGTTTCCTTACGCAGCTTTGGCAATCGGCCAATGTTTGTTTATCTCGAAACTCGTTTTACGAAGTTAAATATGGGAATTTATCCGAGCATTCGATTTCATTAACTAATTTCAGCGATCTCGACGCGGGAGGAATAAAATAAAACAAAACAAAAATCGGCGCGATCATTTCAAACGAGACTGCCTCGTAAAATCCCTTAATCCACCGACGAGCGCTGCAACCGCAAAAATGCATTTCCAGATTTAACAGCTTCCCGCCGAGACCTCAAGTTATAGATGAAAATTCCTTAGACAAGTGTATATACTATATATATATATACACTAAATACACTAGAATACTCTAAATTCTGTATATGGTTGATTTTCGGAAAATATGAACCTTCACATCCCGATAGGTAGTAATTATACAAAGGATTTTCAAATTACATATTCCAGTCAATTATAGTGAAAAGTAATACAATTCTTTAATTCATACACATGTAACTTACTGTAATATATTATATTAACCATAAAGAAATTTATATATAAATTGTAATCTCTCTGGATGTCCCTTAGCAATTTATGACCCTTTTATACGTCTGTATTTACATAATATATGTTAATAACTACTATTTAATGCTAACATTTATTGAGTATGATGAAAGAAATAGAAAACCATTGCGTACTCTCTAAATCTGAAAATGTGAATAGTGACATCTAATAAGTGAAAAATCGTTCAAATGCTAAATATGTGAACGACTTTTTCACATAAAAAATGTCACTATTCACATTTTTTATGTGAATTTCACATTTTTTGATTTAGAGAGTACTTCAAATTCAAGAAAAGTCTCTGTTATTTATGCAAACTCTATTATCTGAGAAAAAAGTTCAACTAGCCATAGATTTTTTATAGAATGCTCTTATTTATTTTTGTTAATATTTATATGTTTTAAACACCCAAAAGTTCATTTTTAATTTTTACAACATTTCTCAAACACTTTTGATCTTTGCAGATTTGAGAATCAGAAACTTCACGTTTTCCGAAAATCATCCATATATTGTAGAGACTACATATACTATACTATACTAACTATATTGCATATAATGTATATAAGTTCATCGTCGATGCCGTAACCAACACCCAAGTTCCGTTGGAACTTTGCGGTCAGGGCAGTTCCTCCTATAGACCTCGTTATGCTTTTGTTGTCATTCCACGCGGTGTTCATTTCGCGTCTTTGTGCCATCGTCCGCCTCATCTCCTCTTCCTTGCTGTGAGTACCAACTCTGGTCATTTTTTTTTTTCGCCGAGACTTCTCCCTTTTGTTGCGGTGGGGAAAACGAGATCCGCAATACGGCGCTCGTCAACCGCTCCGAGAAGCTGACGACACTCGAGCTTCGTTTATACTTCCGAGGAGTTTATTCCCTCGTTTTCAGAAATGACATTTTCATTTGCGAATTCACTTAAATTTCACGTGAAAAAGCTAAGCAGGAGCTAATTAATGAATATTTTTTTAATTACGCGTTATTTGTTGAGGTAGTTGTAGGGGTAATGTTGTTAATTTCTTATGAATTTTTTAAGAAACAGTTTAGGAATTTACAGTGAGGATGGATAGCCTCACGAATTTCCGTGTACAGCAATTAAGGAGATCCGTAGCTGTCGTTAATTAAAAAAATTGCCCAAGATGTATTTTCGAGATTATTTCACGGCACTCAAAGTGTGTCTCTCGGCATCTGTTTCCTCAACGTGTACATTTCTTTGATAAACTCTTCTTTTTTTTTTATTTCTCGTTATGTCATATTCAACGACAAACTTTTATTATTACACCAACCACACAAACGAAAAAAAATCTAGTCTCAGTTGCGTAATTGAAATCGTCGTGAATGTCGCAAGAGCACAGCTCAGGTGTACAGACGCGTAAACAGTTTAATGGCGTGGAGACGCCGTTCAAAACTTTCATGGATAAATCATCATACTTTTCAATTCAACTTCTGCAACGATGAGCCTGGAGGCCTCTCCAACGATGATCAAGCGTGTGAACGATTTTCTCAAAAGAAAAAGTAGTATCAAATGAATTACACCCGACCATGAAGTTTGCGTCTATGCAAATGAGCGACGAGAATAAAAAATGAAAATATTCATAGGCTTGCAAAACAATAATACCTAAATACCTAAATAGCAGTTGGCATTCTTTCGCAAAGATTATGGATTCGTTCGCATTATATCGCACTACCACTGCGCTCATTCACCACGCAAGTGGTTAACAAATGAAGTGGCGTCTCGTTCCTAGCCGTTGAAAGTAAAAGTATATGCATGCGAAGCCGATGTTTTATTTAAGAACAGCTCTTTTGTTTACAGTTTCAGCAGAATCAATAAAATCAGTTTGTAAAACGAAAAAAAAAATGACGTTTAATTAGCATTCTCATGTTCCATAATATCCCACGTTAGTATTAACTTATGCGCTTTAAAACTCGATTATTTCGTAATTTAAAGGCCCATAAATATCGCGTTATGCACAAAAATTACCTGCTCATTAGAACAATTGCAAGCGCCTAAGAAAAAGCATAATTAAAGTGCAATTATTGCAAGACATGGAATTTTAAACTTAAAGTAGAACAGCCGTGGATCCATTCAATTTCTTCATTTCAACCGTTTAATTTCCCTTTTTTTCCTTTTTTTTATTTACTAATGCAACTCAGTGCCTCAGTGCATTAAACATGGCTGGTTTCTACAGAGGCATCACAGAAATGTCGTTTTTCTCAGCTACTCCAGTTAATCTAGTGTCGTTTCATAAAAATCGCATTTTTCGTGTAATTAAGAATAAAATTATACATTTAAAAAAAAATGTTATGTTTCCTTTATGCTCTGCGTGTGAGTCAACGAGTGTCTTTTTTTTCAGTACGTTTTAATTATTTCCGAGATAATAAGAAATTAAGTACACATTTTCATCAGAACAGTTTTTTTATCGATCGATGCAATGTACAACGTGCGAGTCGATCCTTCCCTTTGAATTACAGTTTTTGTTACTGTAGAAAAAAAAAAGTATACTTGACCTGAACTTTTTCAAATATTTTCTAATTACAATATTGATAGTCATCGCATCAAACAATCCTTTGTATACTTTATATAAATAAAGCAAATCATCCTATTTGCTTTGAAATATTTAGATCGTAAAAAGTCCGGGAAAAATATATTCATTTACTTATTTATTTTCATTTCGACGGACTAAATAGTCCTTGATTACAAAATAAGATATAAAATTAATTAAATGTAAAATAAGAAAAACTAGAAACTACTAATAAATGAACGTAGGGAAACTTTAAGCTGTCCAATAGAAACAACAGATGTTCTAGTTCCAGGGAGCGAATTTACAGTCTCTTATATATAAATAAAAATTATAAATAAAGTAGTACATTTCAATACATGTGTGGGAAAGTGATTTTAAACATCGTGTGAGGTTTGCGTATGAGCGAAGCGAGTTTTTTTCTTCACTACGTGTGCAAGATTCGATTTTACGCAAGCTAATTTGACCAAGCGTGCGCAAAGTCGTATCTTTGCGCACGGCGTGCAGAAATAGTAGTTTTTGATACTAGTGCGTCAGGAGTGATTCTCGGACGAGGGTGATTATTCATACGAGTCCAGAAATCACTTGTGACACAAGTGTCGAACAATATTTTTTGCAACGAGGGCGTAAAGATCTGATTTATGAAGTATAAGAATGCGGAACTGTGCACTGAGAGAAAAGTTTGTTAATTTCAAGCAATCATTTATTTCAACATTACACGGAGAGAAAAGTCTAGTTTAAAATTACTATACTATTTAGTAGTGCAGAGACAAACTCGACAAATAAAAAATTTTACTAGAAAGTATGGTAAAATGTGCTAGGCTTTTAGCAAAATTTACTGTAAGTCTAGCAAATTTAACGATACTTTTTAGTAAAACTTTTTATTAATCGAGTCTGTCTCTCCATTAGTAAATAGTATAGTAACTTTTACTAATCTTTTCTCTCCGTGTACTTATGAAATATTTTATTGAGTCAAAAATTTATTTTCTTGTAACTTCTATATTTATTTAGAAACAAATAAATTCGTTTAGTTTGAATGAAATCGTTACTTGATTCGAAGGTATATTTAAAATCTATCGAAGTAAATCGGTTTCTTAAAATTAACAATTTTTTTTCAGTGTATTGATAAATTATATATTTTTAGTTTTTATTTCAAGTCTTGGACTACTGAATAATTGTCTTGTGTAATTAACTTAATTTTATTACGATTTTAAGTTAATATTTTATTATTTTTCAGTTATTCTTTAAATTTCATTAATTCTATTTTCACTAATTTAAACAGTGATTCTAGTGTTCATTGAGTAAATAGTAAAGTATTATCGATTTAAGTGGAGAATTTTGTTTTTCACTGATTGAAAAATGGAATTATTACTTAATTAAACAATGATTGTCGTTTTTATTGATTAAATAGTGACAAATTTTTTCCAGTCTACGTAAAAATTTTCACGCACTGCTTTACGCACGGAGTTGCATAAAATATATAAATGAAAAACTATAAATAGAACATTACGAATAATAACATATATAAATAAAAGAGTATATAAATACAAAATATAAAAAAAATATATAAATAAAAAATTGTAAGGGATAAATTTAAACGACTTAAAACGATTCGATTTGCAGGTGTCGTGCTGGTGGTGTTCGGTGTGCTAACGCTGGTGCACGGGGCATCGCTGGGCAACTCGGGGGCAGGTCTGTGGGCAGGCGCCGGCGCCTTAGTGGCAGGTGCGCTGGGCGTCGTCGCGACCCTAGCAACGACCGGTGGACGGCCAACGACGGGCTTTCCCTCGGCCCACCTTGCCTCCAGTCTCGTGGCTTTGGCCCTCTCCAACATGGCGGCCATCACCGCCCTCACCGCCGTCGTGCGCGACTCCCAAAGGTCCGCACCGGACATCACCCTCCTCACGCTTCCGGTGAGTTTATGTATTTATTAATTAGTTACTTATAACGGCAACAAATTAAAAGGATCTATAAAAACTTTTTTAATTCCAAGTATATACAAGAATAAGTGATTCGATAAGAACAACTTGACGTGATTTATTAAAATTTTATACTAAAGGAAATTAAGTCTTTTTTATTTATTTATTTATTTGTTAAATTTCAACGGACTGAACAGTCCTTAAATACAAATTAAATTGAAAAACTTAAATCTAAGTGTACAATATATGAAATCTATAATTAGATAAAAATAGATACAGTTAAATTAATTATATTAAGTAAAATTACATGACAAAGGATATCATCAATTATATAATAATACATTACAATATAAATTCAAACAAATTTTTTAGTCAGTCCACTAAGGGCACTTTTAAACTGACCAATAGGTATCCCAGTAGTCAATGTTTGAGGTAACGAATTCCAGAATCTTCTGGTTCTATTAAAAATAGAATAAAAACCAAATTTTGAATGAAATAATAACTAAATGCATTCTTAAATTCTTAAATGTATTTAGTTATTGTATAAATAATTCTTAAATGCATTTAGTTATTATTTCATTCAAAATTTGGTTTTTATTCTATTGCATTATATGCAACTAAATGCATTCTTAAATGCATTTAGCTCTACATAATATAAGATATTATTAATATTTATATTTTAGATTACAACCGTTAGGTTCTATTTATTATAGTAAGAGTATAACGAACGACTCAAAAGTTGCGTAAAAATTGTGCAATTTTAGCAAACCATAGACTCTACATTTTATAACGAAAAATTTATTACTACAGAATGTATCTTAACTCACCATAAAATAAGCTCATTACTCATGTTATTTTCCAAATCAATCCGTGCAAGTATAACAAAAACGAATTCATAAAAATCGTGTTTGTTGTTATAATTCATCTTAATTGTTATGCTTTTTTTCACTCCTAATAAGAGAGAAAAAAAGACAAACGACTTTTTAAAAAGATCTTTTTAACTCTCCTAATTAAAAAAAAGGAAACGAGGCGCACAGGTGCGACGCGTTAAATTACAAGCTGTACAGTTGCGTGACCTTGACTGAAAAGCTTCACATTCCCCGTATCACTTGAACGCAACGAAAAAATAAACTCAAGTCTCATTTCACCACGTACAAAGCTGCAGACATAAAACTACTGAATTTTCACAGCAATTAGGTATATAACGAGCCTAATTGGAAAACAACAATCATTTTGATCAAATTCCCCCATTAAATCCCGTAATTGACTCTGAACAGACTCCGACGCTGACATCAGCGGCATTACATCTGCAGACACAGCTGCACGTAATCGTTCAAATAAAAAGACAAAGAAAAGGCGACACTCACTCGGTTAAAGAAAAAAATATAATCCAACCACTCCTGCGCCCTAGAAATCAGTCGCAGGTGTTTACAAATAAGACGCGCGGGTCAATCCCCGCTGGCGCAATTAATCTTTAATTAATACTTCTATTAATTTGCCACTGCCTCCCCATTCATCGAGATTTTATCGCGACGAGCGCGTTCCGTTCGCCGCGGACCGTTAGCCTTTCCTTGCTACACGCGCACGCACACGTACGCATTCACAATTACACATGTGTACGCACACCTGTAATCACGTCCAAAATTCATCTTGACCCTGATATCAAAATATCAGAATACGTAATTTCAATACGATGGTTGTTATTTTTTAATAAATTTTTTCATTATCTATAACTTGTACGTCCGTTTTAATGTAATATAAAAATATGGAACTTCATTGCAATGACTGTTATTTTTTAATAAAATATGTGTTGATTATCTCTGACTTCTACGGCCGATTAATTAATAACGTTTTCTTGTGCAAATGCCTTTTTGTATAAGGAAAAAAATTGCAGAAGGCATCCGAAAAATTTACGAAGTAAAAGAAATGCCAATTAAGTCAATAATAAGGTGAACAAAATGCGAAAAGTCCCATTAAATCTTCATGCGCTCGCTTATGCATGAACAGACTCACTCGCGTGAGTAACGCACGCACGCACATGCATTAAACGAAGCGAAATACCGGGCGAACGCGATCTATTTAATTTCCTCACGGGGAGCACGTTAAAAAATTGCGGAAAATCGCTCAACGGTACGCGGAGGCTCGGCGCGTGTCTATTGCAAATCCGAGTGAAGGTGGGGTCGGCTGATCCGCGAGGAAATAAGATCGAGCTGTAAGCCGCTTCGGGAGAGGCTGAGGAAGGAAATTGGGTCGATCGTCTCGGGAGTTTTCTAAATCGGGCAAAAAATTACCGATGACTACGGTAGATTTTTAACTGGCCTCTCGACTTTTCTTCAAAGCTACCAGATCAATGGACGAGTTCGCTTCAGTTGGCAAGTGCAGATGCAGTTACTCTACCTTCTAAAGTCGATTCCGTGAAATTGAATGGTTTTACCTGCAGTGAGGATCAGGTCAACTTTACTGTTTTGCTCTGATCGTTAGTGAAAATTACAACAACATTTACCTTGCACTCACAAAAATTCATTCTAACTGATAGAAGAATCTACTAACAGCACTGGAAAATCTACTTATTATAGAGTTAAACGTACTTACGTCGTGGATAAGCGGACCATCGTTTACGATTAATTTGCTAAAATGTAAACGATTTCTTCTTCAAATAAGTAGATTATCATCTTCCAATAAATAGACTGCACGATAAATTTTAAATTGATTCATTAACTATCAGTTTCCACTTGATATAAACAGAAAATATAATATGCAGAAAAATATGAACAATTAACATATTTATGATAAAATTCAGAGGATTCTATAACGTATTATTCAATTTAATAAATTCATTTTAACATTAAGTAGATAATGATTAAGTGGATTTGTCTACTAAGATTAAGAATCCATGTTTGTGAGTGTGGTTATAATAAGATGGTACTTTTTGATGTGATTGATACAATCAAAATATGTCAATAATTTGTTATGCATACGAGTTAAATTTGAAGTGGGTCCTTGAGTCATTTGTCATGTACACAAATTAATCCGGTGATTATACAAATCCATCAAAAGGTTCCGTCGTAATATCGTCGTTTCGTAATCTAATGAGCGCCTCGTAATCCTTTTGATAGGAGCAGCCCATCCGTTGAAAAAGTTTCCATGATGGTAAATCATCCGAAGCTATATATCTATGTATGCTCTTCAAGGTCGATAAATTTTAAGCTTCGAACGACAGCAGAATTTCTTATTTATTACGACTATCGTTAAGTAAATAGAACGTAAAACTCGTACGCTGTTTTTATGTACAGGTGTAATAATTATGACCTAAATAATTAGTCTAGATAAAATTAATTAATAAATAAAACTCGAAATGAACCACTTATTAAAAAAAAGAACTACGCTTACGTTCTTTCGAGTAGCTCATAATATTCGACATTAACATAAAAACAGGATTGCAGTCAATAAATAATTCAATGATTTAATTGCTGTGTTATCTTTTTAGAAAATACTGCATTTTAATACATCTCAAACTAAATTTTATTACTTCTAATATACATTTACTAAAACCATTATCAATTTTCAAATTGATTTTTTATTAATTACAATTGAATGTACTCGTTTAAGTCTATAATGAATTAAATATCTCTACTCTTCATAAACACTCGACATTCTTCTATAACACACCCAAGAAGGACTTGCAGTAAATCCGTCGTATCAAGCCTCGTTATCTCTCGCTCATAAATATTTAATTTCTTCGCGCTCTCCTTTTACCATAAATTTCCCCAAATTCCTTCTACTCTCGAGAGCATCAAGCCGACCGAAGCCACAGTGAATAAATCACTCCCCACTTCAGCAAATTCCCTCTGGAATGTCTTCTTATCTCGACTAAAAGAAGCCGGGCCTTATTTCCCGACTTCGGACTCGCACGCGAAAAAAAAAGTGCACCAATCGGCGACGCCTCGACGCGTGAAATTCCACGCCAAAAAGTAGGACTTATTTTCTTGGTCTCGCCCTGGTCTTCTCTTGTATTCAAAAATAAGAAATTAATTTAGAAAAGTAAATTTAGCGTAAAAGTAAACATTTAGCGTTCAATTAAAATTGCCCTGCGAGTATTTTACTGTGCGGCTAGTTTAGTATGTGATCAGTAGTAACAGCCATCACCGCTCAGACATCATAAATAATTTGAATTCTCGTAAAAGACATTCTAAATGTGGCTTTGAAAATCAAAAATAATTATTTATCGTTATAAAAAAAAGTAATATTTAGCTTTCGATTCAATTCTACTCTTTAAATTCCATTCAGTGAATGCTCATCGTTTTTCAGTGAATATTCGACACTTCGATTAGTGAGTGTTTTAAAGTGAATATTCACTGATTGGATAGGTGAAATATCACGATTTAATCAATAAAAACTACAATTACTGTTTAATTAAATGTGAATTTCATTTTTCAATCAGTGAAAAACAAAATTCTCCACTTAAATCGGTAATACTTTACTATTTAATCAATGAAGTGCACTATAATCACTGTTTACATTAGTGAAAATATAATTGAATGAAATTTAAAAAATAACTGAAAAATAATACAAATTTTAACTTCAAATCGTAATAAATTTAAGTTAATTACACAAGACAATTATTCAGTAGCCCAAGACTTAAAATAAAAACTTATATATGTACCAATACCAATATATAATTTATCAATACACTGAAAAAAAAATGTTAATTTTAAGAAAATGATTTACTTTGATAGTACTTATAAAATATACCTTCGAATCAAGTAACGATTTCATTAAAACTAAACGAATTTATTTGTTTCTAAATAAATTTAGAAGCTGCAAGAAAATAATTTTTTGACTCAATAAAATATTTAATAAGTACACGGAGAGAAAAGATTAGTAAAAATTACTATACTATTTACTAATGGAGAGACAGACTCGATTAATAAAAAGTTTTACTAAAAAGTATCGTTAAATTTGCTAGACTTACAGTAAATTTTGCTACAAGTCTAGCACATTTTACCATACTTTCTAGTAAAATTTTTTATTTGTCGAGTCTGTCTCTGCACTACTAAATAGTATAGTAATTTTTACTAGACTTTTCTCTCCGTGTACTGTTGAAATAAATGATTGCTTGAAATTAACAAACTTTTCTCTCAGTGTACACCAGTGCAAGACTTTCCAAAAAAAAATCTGCACTTGCCTCGGTCTCGCACAGCCCTACCGATTGTAAGTTTCGATCGAAATGGCCCCCATGCAAATGACCGACCCCCCGGTTTTCGTTTTCTCTCCGGCGCGCGGAATGCGGCGATGAATGGGCGCACGGGAGCAGGCAATTAACGGCGAGCGCGTGGCCTCGTTTCCCGGGCGGCGCAGGTGAGCGACGCGCCGGACCCACCGCGCGGCCCCCCGAAAGTCGGAGAAAGTTCACTGCCAAGGCTGTGAACGCGGTCGCCGGGGCCCCCGCATTTTTCAACTCCGCACGAAGAGAAAGAGCGAGAGAACCATTAAAGGAGAAAAAAATAGAGAAGAAGGGGGGGGGGGAGAGGGACGGCGGCCCTTGTCAGGGAATACTTATACGCCGGGCATTGTCCGTACGACCATTGTCAGAATATTGTCCGAGAAGTGACGCGAGGAAAGGACCTGCTGCGCGCGAATGTTTGCAGTCGAGAGGCTCAAAGAGAGAGATAATGATTGCACGCGGCAGGTACTGTTATAATGTATGGCCGGCACGATTGTTTGTCCGAGCAGGTTGCCGGAATCTGGCATCTTCGCCCGATTATTATTTTACTCTGCAGCGAATTTCTGTTGCGAAACTGAGAAACATTTTTTTTTGTACCGAAGTTAAGACTTCCAAGGAAAAAGGGCATTTCTATGTGAATGTATGTGGGAAAAGTGCCCCTTTTCTTTAGAAATTTTTAATTTATCATTCACTAAAATTTTGTCCGAGCAGGTTGCCGGAATCTGGCATCTTCGCCAACTTCGCCCGATTATTATTTTACTCTGCAGCGAATTTCTGTTGCGAAACTGAGAAACATTTTTTTTTGTACCGATGTGAAGACTTCCAAGGAAAAAGGGCATTTCTTGTACGAATGTATGTGGGAAAAGTGCGCCTTTTCCTTAGAAATTTTTAATTTATTATTCTCTAAAATTTAGTGGATTTAAATTTTTCACTGATCAAGTGTAAATTTTCTTTTACTCTGAAATTAGTTTAATTTGTCATTGATATTAGCCACGTAATTTAAGACTCTTTTTATTATACGCAGCTAAAATTGTTGTATTTTGTGTTATTTGAAAAATAATTACACAAAGATTGTGTTTAATGTACACTATTCCTTGTGTTTTCTTTAACACGAAGAATTTATTTAAATTGCACTTTTTTTCGTTTGCACTTGGGTACTACGCAAAATTCTACTATAATAGGGACAAAAATGAATATATAAAGTATAATTTATATAAAAGAAAGTATTTTACATTAGCCAAATATTTGTGTAGTTTCTGGCGATATATAGTACACATTATTATAAATTTAGTGTTAAACTGCATATTTGTTAAATATTTGTGTACTTTACTGAAGCAGTGAAAATAAAACATAATATTTATGTAATTTCATAATTCATCCACAAAAATTATGTTTACATTATGTCAGTTCAATTTTAAATCCAATAATAATGTATCGACCGGATTTTTAACAGTGTATAACGATTTTTATCTATTTTTTACTTAAACAAATATTACTTACAAATTCTATAATTACAAATATAATTTTCAATGTTTCTATATCATTTGCATATAGTATCGTAAACCAATCAAATTTATAAAGCTATGTAATCGTCACATCGATCATAATCAAGTATCATTTATATATTATCCAACCGTGTAATTAGATTGGAAGTGAAAATAATAATTTAAAGAACTTTCCTTCATTACATTAGTAAAATAAGTATTGAAATACATGCACACATCCTTATCCAGCGACGCAATCGTTTTACTTTACATGCGGTGTAATCTAATTTAACGAAAGTATTTTATCTCTTTTCTCATGTTCTACATCGGGAGCAGCCGAACGATCAATCTTCAGTCTGATTCTTTTGATTTTTTGAACTAAATAAAAAAAGAAAAAGAAACGCACTCGTTGAAACTCGAATTTATTTTTAGCGTTGCAACTATCCATATCGATTCAATTTATCATCTCCGCGTTATGCGATTTTACCTGAGTCATGCGACTATAATTCATTTAGAGCGTGTCCTTATCATTAATCTGCATTTCTCACTGGTACTACGTACTTTCATTGAAGTCCACTACACATATACATGCCACCATCAGAATTTTACCTACTCAAAAATTCCCGATATTGGGTACGATCACCGGAAGCAAAAAATTGAATTGAAAATTAGACTTCAAAATTAGCATCCCCAGTATCTGTTAATTTACAAAGAAAATATATATGAAACATGAATGGAAATAAATTAAAATTCAATGTGATATAATGGAAGATCTAAAAGACGCTTAAAATGTGCCTGTTCCCGACAACATCAGGAAATTTCCCGGCGAAAGAGGCGATTAAAACACACTTAATGCTTTTCCATATCATATTGAATTTATTTTCGTTTTGTTTATTTTTGGATAATTTTCTCCGCGACGATTCGTGGCGATTGTTTAACAACAATTGAACTTTTCTTTTCTCAAACAAGTACTAACTACTTCTAACTTCGTTCTTTAGCGAACAATTGATTGGCATATTCATCAAATTCGTTCTTTAAAAATATTCAATAGTAAATAGCATAGTAATCCTATCCGTAACAGTGCCAATCGTACTAAAACTTTTGAAAACGCAATTTTTCAATAAATTTTTCAGCGATTTACAGCGAAGTAAAACCTTCGCACACAACGATAACCGGAACTCAATCTAACAGCCCGGGGAAAAATCCAATCCCCCGAAAGCGCTTTAATAAAAAAAAAAAGGGAAAAAGGAACGAATCCGGGGAATCCCCGGCGGCGTCCCCGATCGACCAGCACAGGCGCGCGAAATCCAATCTCCTTTTTCATTTTCGCACCCGCACGCGGCCTCCGGCAGCCGACGCGTTAATCGCTTTCGCGCGGGAGAGCGAGAAGATCCGTGGCTCAGATTGCGCGGGCAGTTCCTTCTCCTCTCGATCGTGATATTCGTGATTCACGCGCCGCCGCGGCCACTCTCGCGGATAGCCGCGCTGATAATTGCCTTAATGCGCAGTGAAATGTCTCGATTTTTTTCTTCAACTTCTTTCTTTTTTTTTCTTCTCGGCTGTAAAGCGTCGAAAGACGCGGTTTCCCGGAAGAGTTTCTGACTCGCTAATCACCTGCGATCTATGTCCACTCGCACGCGCATATTACACGCAATCGATAGAATACGAATTTCGTCAACATTGCAAAATAATATATGGTTTTTCAAATGCCATTTTACACTCGCAAAAATGGATTCTTAGTCTTAGTCTTAGTAGACAAATTTATTTTATTTATTTATTTGTTTATTTGTTTACACTGAGTAAATCCTAAAGAAGGTAAACAAAGTTACCTGTACAAATATAACTAAACATAAATCTACTTAAAAATTATCTACTTAATTTTAAAATGAATTTATTAAATTGAAGAATACGTATGTTTCAGTATAATTCTCAATAAATTTACTAGAAGTATAAAATCCTCTGAATTTTATCATGAATATGTTAATTTTTAATATTTTTCTACTTGTTAGAGACTTTTTCATTTATTCAATTCTTGTTACTTTTTACGATATTAAATGGAAACTAATATTTAATGAATCAATTTAGAATTTATCGTGCAGTCTATTTATTGGAAGATGATAATCTACTTATTTGAAGAAGAAATCGTTTACGTTTTAGCCAATTAATCATAAATGACGGTCCGCTTATCCACGGCATAAATAAGTTTGACTCTATAATAAGCAGAATTTCCAGTGCTATTAGTGGATTAAATTCACCAGGTAGATTAAATTTTTATGAGTATATAAAGTTGATTTGAAAAATTAACATTTAGCAGTCAATCAAAATAGTTTCGTAATACGTAATTTATTATGCGTGTGATTTAATATGCGCTCAGTAGTAACAGACAGTGCTATTCAGACAATATAATTTTTCATTACTAAAAAAAACGAAGAGGATTTCTCGAAATAAACTGAATCTTGAAGAGCACGAGGCAACATTTCTAAAAAAAAAATACATTTGTATGTAAAAAAAATACAGTAGTAACAGACAGTGCTATTCAGACAATATAATTTTTCGTTACTAAAAAAAACAAAGAGGATTTCTCGAAATAAACTGAATCTTGAAGAGCACGAGGCAACATTTCTAACTAAAATACATTTGTATGTTTGTAAATAACACAGGGATTAGGCTAATTTTAACAAGCAAAATAATTAACAAACGAAAAAAAAATTACACTTTAAAAAAATTACAAATTCGTTTTGTGCATTACCCGAACACATTCATCTGCGTTTCATGTCTCGGTTGCAAGTTTCTTTTCTCTCTGAATTATACATGAGGATGGGTTTAATTATTACAAGTATACGTATACGTACGGCGTTAATCTTTTTCTGCGAGAGCCATGGCTACTGGCTTCTCGAGTGTCTATCACGTCTATCTTCTGCAGCTTCATTTACTTTCTTGTTTAGTATTGATGTACGCAAAGTCGAGGCAATTTGTGTATTGATGTAATATTTTGCATGCAAATGTAAAAAGTTAAAAGTATTAACTTGCAAATTAAAAAACAAATTTTAGAATATTTACATGCAAATTTGAAAATTAAGCTGAACGTTGTTTTACATCTGGCGCTATCACTCGAGATTTGCCTCAAATTGAATTGTAGAATGACATACCGAGAAAAATAGTAAACATCGCCGTAAAATAAAGCAAATATGGCGATATCATGTCGTAACGACTGTAGCCTACCCTGCAATCAGCGAGTGAAATGATTCCTGTATTCTTTCGGCCCCCGTGAGAAACATAATTTTTAGAGAGATCGCTCGGTTATGTATCGACTGCTTTATTATGAAAGATAATCAGTCGGGAAAATGTTTATTACCTTATAACAGTTTAAATCGGCGCAGTAAAAACTGCAAGCTAATCTTGCACCGTCGTAAAGCAAATAATATTACAGTTCAAACTGTAATAATTGGATATATATATGCATTATTTTTATTGTTCACCGGAGGAATGAAAGGAATTTATACTTTTACCGAGAAACGATCTGTAAAAGATTTAAATTGAATGGAAAAACTATTTATAAAATTGAACACCGCGAAGAAGTACAATTAAATGGGTGTAAAAAAATGCAAATTCGCACAATGGTATTCTCTATTGAATAACGCGCAACACAATGGGATCCGAATCAATAGTCGAAGCCAATCGATACAATACAAATGGAGTAAAGTAAAATAGTACTTTTTCGACACAGGCACATTTCATTACTACTGTAAAATAGTTTATAGTGTTTAAAATACAAATGTGAAAAATTTGTTTAGAAAAGTAACATTTAGCCGCCGACTAAAATTACCCCAGATGCTTTCAGTAGTAACGGCCGGTACTATTCAGACTAAATTTATGAAATTTCGTTGCATACATACTATGATGGATTATTAGTTTATAATAGATGCATAATACATAATCTTGTCAATTGTGAAGATTTAGCTCTATTGTTTACGTAAAGACTACCTACTTATAATATCAGAATTCATAGACATGCAGTTGAGCATAAACGCAGCATTGTCAAACAAATTTTGGTTTTTACTCCACTTTTAATAGAGTAAAGAGGCTATGGAATTTGCTACCTGGAATTATAGCATCTATTGTTTCTATTGGACAGTTTAAAGCTTCCCTATGTTCATTTATTAGTAGTTTTTACTTTTTCTTATTTATTATATGTATTCAATTAATTTTATATATTAATTTGTACTTAAGGATTATTTAGTCCGTCTAAATGAAAATAAATAAATAAATAAATAAGCAAATAAATACATAAAAAAAATATATAGAATTTTAAAAACAGTTTAAATACGCAAACAACGAAGATGCAAATAATAATATTCTACGGTCCAACGATAAAAAAACTAATTAAAAAATTGATTACTTAACTGTGCAGGACGATGACAGCGTGGACGTGGAAGAAGGTTGGGCCGGCCTGCTGGCCAGCATCGGGCTGCTGATAGTGAGCGTCGCCGAGCTCTTCGTCTCTGGCTATACCTGCGTGACGCTCGCGCCCAAGTTGTGCGGTTGCCTGCGACCCAACAATGACGAGGAGGAAATCACCGTCGATGGCAAGACTCTCAAGACTCGCAATATGGTGCACCAGTGGGTAATCGCTCAGAACCACGTGCCCAAGAATCAACCGATTTATGTCGTCCAGCCCGTCATGCCTATGCATCCCATCATGCAGGTAAAATTTTGTACCATACAAATTAAAAATTATTTTATACAATAGATCCTGAGAAAAAAAGCATTTTTGTTCTCATTTTTTTTATTATATTACCTATAGAAACAAAAACATTTTATATGAAAGAAGCTACGTGTCTGCAATGGTCATCGGTTTTATATATTATATGAAGTTGAATTAGTGAAAAACTACTATAATTAGTGAATTTTCATTGAAAATTAGTGGAAAGAACTTCATGATTTATGTATTCGTGGAGCATCTTCCACTAATTTTAGTAAAGTTTCTCTAATTCATTTTGAGAAGACAGAAGATCCTGAAAAAAAAGAATTTTATTATTGTTATTTTTTATTACATTACTTATAGAAACAAAAACATTTTATTTGAAAGAAACGACGTGTCTGTAATTGACATTGACTGTATACAGATGATCCTGAGAAAAAAGAATTTTTATTACATATTACCTACAGAAACAAAAGTGTTTAATTCGAAGGAAGCTGCGTGTCTATAATTGACATCGATTTTTCCTCGAACACACTGTACTAATAAATTTTACGCTTTCCAATATGCGGAAGAATCACCGCATCTACTGCTAATCGAGCCCAAGCAGATACGGACGAATCGCGTAGTTTTTCCAGCATCTTCAAAGGAGCATAAAACTTTTATAGAGTCGTTATTCAAGCACTTTCCCCGTTAAGCGCGCCGCTGCGAAATAAATAAAGTCTGAAAATCACGCATCGATCCCCATGGGAAAGCCGAGCGAGCGAACCGCCGAGGCTAAAGGGGAGAGACGCGCGGCGAGCCCGTTTCAATTAAGGCAATTATGTAAAGGCCCAAAGGCGAAAGAAGCGAGCACAATTACGCCTGTCATTAGGTGCGCGCGCTGTCGCAACGAAAATATAATTGAAAAGCGCGCGGCCGCAAAGGCGCCCGGGGAATTCGTTGCGCGCGCACGCCGAGGGGCGATTGGCGGGCGCCGCTCGCGTTTCGAATCGCGCGCCTCGCATTTCGACGCTTTTCCCCCGCGCGCTCCTTTTTTTCTCTCTCTCTAGCTTGCTGCTGCTTCCCGAGAAAAGAGAAATTCGCTGCAGCGGCGAACGACCGCGACCTGCGGTCTTTATCCGCTGCGCAAGGGGTCCATTATCGCGGCGCTTCCGAGATTCGCGTACCCCGTCGTCGTCGTTGTCTCTTTTTACCTTTCTAGGTATTTTATACTAGTAGCAGTAGTATAGTAGAGTAACATTTTTATTGGTAACAATTTTTTTTTCAGTGTAGCGAGAATTATAGAAAAAAATTGGTTATCGTTGTTTCTTTTACCTTTCTAGGTATTTGATACTAGTAGCAGTTGTATGGTAGAGTAACATATTCATTGGTAGAAATTTTTTTTCAGTGTAGTGAGTATTATAAAACAATTTCGTTGTCGTTGTCTCTTTTACCTTTGTAGGTATTTGATAATGGTAGCAGTAGTATAGTAGAGTAACATTTTCATTGGTAAAATATTTTTTTCAGTGTAGTGAGAATTATAAAACAAATTCGTTGTCGTTGTCCTCTTTTTACCTTTCTAGGTATTTGAAACTAGTAGCAGTAGTATAGTAGAGTAACATTTTCATTGGTAAAAAATTTTTCCAGTGCAGTGAGAATTATAAAAAAAATTCGTCGTCTGAATAGTCTTGTCTGTTACTACTGAATGCATAGTACACCTTAAAATAATGTGCAAGTATAACATTTTTTATACGGATATGCCAACTATTTGAAAAAATATAATTTGTGGTATTCTAGTAGTTATGTTAATTTTTCATCATGCAATTTGAACAATTTTTCACCTCTTTAATAGTAAACTAGTTCTACGCGCTAAATCAGCTGGAGTGAAATAGAGTGATTTTTTTTACTCCTAAATAGAACGAAAGGTAGGGACTTAATCTGTAATATACTACATTATCTTAGAGTGAATTTTACTCTCCTTTAAAATGTATTTATATCACTCCATTCCTGTTGAGTCAAACATGACTCCAATAGAGCCTACGAGTGTTTTACTATAAACTAAAAGTGAAATTTGATTCCAACCGTTTTAGCGTATGCAAATGCATTTAAAATACCAAAATTTAAGAAGTTTCAAAGGCAAAAGCAAAAAAATGTCAAGAATGTATATTCCGAAATTATTGTAAGAATACTTCTGATTCTAGTATGTATCTATAGGAGTGAATTATCACTCTAAGTTGAGAGACATTTTATTCGATTTTCTATCGAAGCTTTCAATCGTGAATAGAGTCAAATTTAACTCAACGAGTGTTTCACTATAAACCAAAAGTGAAATTTTACTCCAACTATTTTAGCGCGTAGTTCTAAGTCTACTTTTGTCTACATTTAGAATAGAAAATTAATGTTTTATTACTATAGTGTACGTCCAATCCATAAGCAAAAAAAAAGTAATAATAAGTATTTATTATTTTAAAAGTTAACAAACTGAATCGCTGGGAGTGATTCAGCGATCGCATTTTCAGTTCCGCTCCCAGATTGCGAGTAGATATCCTTCATCACAGGAGAGCACAGACGACGACGACGCTGAGAGCGGTGTAATCAGCTGCGGTTTCGCCGGTCGCCGGCGTAATCGTCGATATCAGCCGCGCGTTGCATTTTTCGCGTTTTCCCCGCCGATGATTACCGGGGAGAGTCCAGATCTGTAATGAAAATACTTATCGGAGACCGCGGCCGCGTGTCGCGATTTGCTTCTGCGACGTTAACGGGTTTGTTTGGCTTCGAGAGCTTGATTGCGGGGGACTTGATCGGTTCATTTTTTTTTCTGCGCATACTCGATCGTTATTAAAATTGAAGAAAAAAAAATGATTCGCTGTACTTAAATTCTATGGAAATGCTAATAGGCTTCATTTGCGTTGGGAAATAATAGGTAATTGTTGAGTGTAGTGCGATTGTAGTATAGTGTTCTGATTTCTATGACATTCTTCTTTAATAAATTATCTTTTTAGAAAGAGTATCCGATCCTCGCCTACTTGAAAACCATAGAAATAGAATCTTTAAGTTTAATTTACTTTAAATTTTATAGTAAAAATTACTATGTTCTGTAGGAACAGTGGGATATACACGATTTATGAAAATTTTTACTATAAAAAAATACTATAAATTTCTAATATATAAATAGCAATTTTTGCATGTACATATAGGAATTTTTAGTATGTTTTATAGTAAAAATCGTCACGAGGAAAAAAGGTCGAGTATGTACCATTGTTCCTGCGGAATATAGTAAATTTTACTATAACATTTCTTTCTTTTAATTAGGATTTGGATAACAAATATTTTATAGTACACTGAGAGAAGAAACTTAATAAAACCTACTATGATGATTAAGAAATGAGTGACAGTCTTGACAAGCGAGAAATTTTAGTATGGAAAGTAACAATTATTAGTACTCAAAATAGTAATTTTTAGTATTAAAATAGTGAGTTTTAAAATTTCTGATACTAAAAATTACTATTTTGCATATATAAAATTCTCAATTGATAAGTCTGTCATTCTTTTCCTAACCACAACAGAAATTTTTAAGAAGTTTTTTCTCTCGATGTATTAAAAAATAATCATACAATACACTCTCTTAAAAATTAGTAAATTGAATAGTTTTTCACGTCTGAAATATATAATGAAAAAATTCACTTTTCACTATATATTAGATAGATAGTGAAACTGGAAGTTCACTTTATACTCAGTGAATAATCACTATTTAAAAAGTGTGATTTTCACTATTTCAGAGGTGAAAACCCGTTCACTTATTTAAATAATGAAGTTTTCACTGAGAACTTTTAAGGGAGTAGTTTAAAAAAAAAATATCCTGACGCCTAGAGTATGCAATTTTTTTTAAACCACAATTTAAATACAATAACCCTTAATAAAGCTACTTGCTTCTTTCCCAGTAAAACTTTCTTCCTTGTACTTTCAAAGCAGAAACAAAAACGAAGAAACCGACCAAAAAAAAAAACAAATATTTAACGACTGAAATAATCGAAGGCGCGGAGTAGGCGAGAGCGCGCCTCTCCACAAAGACTAAGGGAACAAAGCGCCATCGATCAGTCAAAGGTTGCGCGAATCCCGCCGGCGCGCTAGGTCAAGGACCAAAGGAGGGGGGAAAGCAGCGCACTTTAAGATTTTCTCTCCCCCTGCGGCGAAATCTCCGCAGCATCCGTCCGGACTCCCCGAGGCCGTCGGTCGCATCCCGATCGCCGGTGCCGATCTCACGATCCGAGAGTCGCTTGACCTCGCGACGCTGAGGATGACTCGCACTAGAAAGTATACCGAAGACAAAGTGACCGGGAGCCGCGCGATTCCGACGTCCCATTAGCATTTTAGAAATTGATCAATCGCTCCCCTTCATGGGCGCCAATTTTTTTTTTTTTTTTGTAGGCTTCTATCGTCTTAATACGTCTCTCGGTGGCTAATTTCTTACGAGCTGACGGGTATATAGGTACTTTGAGCATCTTGGTGTCCTCGAGATCGTGGATGATGAATTACGAGCGTCGAGGCTATTCGGTGTTGTAGGCCGGGGAAACTCTCCGTGCGCTCGAAGAGGAAAGTTTACGGGGTATAAATGTGCGCACTTTCTTCGATGGCGCAGAGGATAGAAGAGATAAATTTGCGAATACAGAAGAAAATATTGCGTTGCTAGCTACTTTGAAGCGAGGGATTACTCTTTTTTTTTCAGAAATTTGTACAGAAAATTTGTAGAAAAGTTTTACTTTATTTTATTTTATTCATTAAACGTAGCTAAGTACCTTGTGATTAATAATAATAATATCAGCATTATTTGATTATTCAAAACATTTTAATGTTGTCCGAACTGGTACACTGAGAGAAAAATTTATTAATTTTAAGCAAACATTTATTTCAAGTAGTACTTATTAAATATTTTATCTAGTCAAAAAATTATTTTTTTGAACTATAATAAATTTATTTAGAAACAAATAAATTCATTTAGTTTTAATGAAATTTTTATTTGATTCAAAGAAATATTTAATAGTACTACTGAAGTAAATCATTTCTTTAAAATTAACAAATTTTTTTTCAGTGTACTGTCTGTTACTACTGCGAAGCTTAATGTTTTCAGATCGTCTAAATACTACCGCCTGTTACTACTGAATACGCGATAAAATGATCTAAATGACATTTTTTTGTTAATTCAATGAGAATATTTTGCTTTTCCAGTAAATAATAATAATACTATTCGAGAATACTCGTATTATAATATAAAACAAACTATCGACGTTAAATTCATAAAATAAAAAATTCAATCTAAAATATAAGCTACTCTTGCAATCTTCACGCACAAGCCAATAAATTACTCTCACACTATAACGAATGTCGCATTTTCAAAGAGCAAAAAATGTCGGAATAAAGACCGCAATCATCACATCCGTCAATTCGACAAAAATATTTGTCGAGAGAAGCATGAAAAAGAGAAACGCGGCAGAATTAAGGAGAGCACTAAAGGAGCAGGCAAATGACGGCAAAAACGTTTAATTGCACCTCATGTGACGAAGGCGCGAAAACACGTGGGGGCAATCGTTCGCGCATACACGCACACATGAGCGCGTCGAAATGGGCGTAAAAAATGTCCATCGATAAAGCGGAGGCGCGCAAAAGAAGCGGAGAGAGAGAGGTCGTCCTCGAAATTCCTAAATGTAGGCACTCGGCCGCTCGAGGCTATTCTCACTTCGCGCGCCGAGCGTCTTTCTCACACGTGTACACGAGAGGAACTCCCCCTCCTCCCCCCCTTTCACATTGGGCCGAATTTCCCACCCCAGCGAAACTTTTTGCCGGTCGATAAAAATCTCGAGGTACGGCCGCGATTAGAATGAACGTGAAAGTCATTGCTGTCCGCGCGTGCTGTATACAAGTATGTATATATATATATACATATACATATATATACGTATATATATATAGATCGGTTGTGCTAATTTTTCCTCTGGACGAGCAGTACGACTGTGTATTTGGGTGATGGCTTTTTTTACGGGCGAAAAAACCGGTTGGGATCGTGTTGTTTTTTTTTTATTCATTATGCGTGTTCTATAATCTCTTAGGACAAGTATGGTTTGTTCGCAGACTGATTTAGCGTTAATGTATGGAAATTAATGCTGAGTATAGATGTTAACAGTTTTAAGCTTTTTTCTTTGTCGCTGATGGTATTTATATTCGTGGGTTGTTTACAAAGAAATGCAGTTTTGATTTATCGTTTATTTTGGTAGATTTATGGTATTCTTTGTATGAAAAATTTATTATGCAACAATATACTGAGAGAAAAAACTTTTTAAAAATTGCTATTGTGCTTAGGAAAGGAGGTACAGTCTTATCAAGTGAAAATTTTTTATATGACAATTAGTAACTTTTAGATACTTGAAATTTTAGAAATTACTATCGTAATATTAAAAATTGCTGTTTTGAATACTAATAATTGTTTTTTTCCATACTAAAATTTCTCGTTTGTCAAGACTGTCACTCTTTTCCTAATCAGAATAGTAATTTTTCTTAAGTTTTTTTCCTCGGTGTACTATTATAAATGCATTTTTTGTTTTTTTAGAAAGAATATTTTTTATTTTAAGGATGGAAACTACTTTCGACCGTGGAATGTAGATTAAACTACACACACACAAATTCCGCCAGTATAGATAATACCAGTAGATATAAGTGATTAGTCACTTATTTGAAGTGAAATTCACTTATTCATACTTAGAAAGTATATGAACCTAACAACTATCTCTTTATCATTCAATTTCTAATTTGCATTCTATAATTACGTATAAATAAAAATGAACGATCTAAAATAGATTATCCGTGAGATTAACGACGAGCCTCAGCTTCCAGTGCAAAAAGCCGCACAGCAGCTTATTACACGTATAATCCATCCTAAAAATCTACCCTCGTCGTATCCGCGGCGTCCGATAAATTTAGCCGTCGATGCCGGCGCTCCGCGCTCCTTCTTATATACGGCGAGAAAAGCCGATCGACAAGGGAGAAAAAAGGCTGATGCGTTGGTGTGTTGTTGCAGCCGGCGTATGGAATGCACCCGCCGCCTGGGAAGTTCGCCGGTGGCTTCCTGACGCCGGTGCCGGCGCCGCCGCCGGGAGCCGCCGCCTACGGGGCCATGCCGATGCTGCCAGCCCACGTGGCCTATCCCGCCAGGCCGCCCTCGCAAATCGTAAGTCACGCTCCGCATGACGCTAATTAACCAGCCCTCGCGGTCTTCCTCGCCTGTACGCCTTTCCAATATTTTTTTTTGCTTCTTTTTCCCAGCTTTATTTATTTTAACTTTTCTTTCATCCGAGATTTTTATTTTCAATGTGTTTTTTGCAGGCTTCTTTCTTTCTTTTTTTGTTTTTAATTAAATAAACCTTAGTTATAATTCAGTTTTCATTAAATAAATCATTCAATATCATTCAATTTTTTAAGTAAATAAACGCGTAAAAATAATTCGGACTAAAATAAGACGATGAAAAGATTCGTTTTTATTATGTTTTGGATTTGAGATTTCTTACGATTTAAAAAGATTCTCTGTTGGCAAGCACCTAAAAATCAATATAAGATGTATTCGAGATCATTGTTTTAATACGATATTAATGTTAGTTTAATACATATAAATTTTAAAAACATTTGAATACAAGATTCAAACGATCTTTATAAGATTTTATGTATAGAAATTTCAAGTAATATTAATATTGTATTAAAATAACGATCTCGAAAAGATCTTAAATTAATATCTAGATATTTATTTAAAGAGAATCTTTTTGAATCTTAAAAAATCTTAAATTCGAACATAATAGATGAGATGAATCTTATTATCGTATTATTTTATTATGAATTATTTTTACGCGGGGTAGGTATAAGCACTGCGTAGCATATAAGGTTTTTATTTTTAATAATTTACTAATAATTTCATTCTGCTGAATACTGTAAAAAAAATTGCATGAATTTTATTGCAAATGCTGGAAGCAAATTTTATCGGCGTACATTTTACACAATTTACATTTTTACATTAATTTTAATGTAAATTAAATTAAATTTAATGTAAATTCAGTAAAGTTCATGTACGTCGATAAAATTTGTTTCCAGTATTTGCATTAAATCTATTGGCCAAATCAACGACTAATTTTTGAGTCATTAAATAGTTTAAAGATTCCATATTACGATTATTACGTCCTTTTCAAATCAGAGGCAATATAAGGTACATACTCTCAAATTATTGAAGAAAGTAAAAATAAAGGTACGAAATGTTTCAGTAAAAATGTTTAAAGCAAAAATAAACTCTAGTTTTCTGACAAAAACCACAATAAAAAAATAATTGTAGTCATTTGCAGAATTGGTAGCTTCTTTACATCGCAAAAACATTGTAAATAGCGCAGCAAGTAAATGTGGTCACAAATGTGAAAATCTCGATCACATTTTATGGCTATGCGAATTATATAGCAACCAGCGAAAAATTCGAATCTCTTCTCTTTTAAAAATCTACGCTCGATTTCCGATTAACATTCACATGTTTATTACTAAACTATATATAGAAGAATTTTCTTTCTTTGAAAAGTGTAATTTGTTGATATAATACTTATTCCTCTTTACATGTAATCTATATTTCGATTTATTGCAATCCTAATTATATACAATCTCAATTGTAAACTCAATGTAAAAATTGTTTAGCACAAATATACCTTAAGGTTGCAAATGCTTAAAAATTACTAATAATTTAAAAAAGCTGAAACAATTACAATGACCTAACTACAAGTTACTTAAAGTATTTAGTTTAGATTTAGACATTACGTTTACCACACCTTCATTTATTATTTCAGTCCGTTGAATAAATAAATAAATCAATAAAACATTTCGAATTTTTATGCACCGTGTACGTAGAAGGGAACGAAAGTCTCTGAAAAGTATATAATGGCGATCGCACCGCTCCTTTTTCCGAGATACCGATCTCGGCCAGCGCGCATATTGAAATTTTCGTCGAGATAACGACTCCATCGAAGCACATTTTTTTTCTCTTCTTTTCTTAAAAATTTTTATTTTCGTGATAAAGGAGCGCGTCGTGAGAATGGAACGCCGGGGCTTCGGTGTTTTTTTTTCTTCCTTGCGGAGGAAGGTGCGCGGGAGAATGAAAAATTCGTGCGGACACCGGAAGAGAAAAGCACGTCTCGGGCGTTCGAGCATTAATTAACGTGCCTTAGGACTTTTATGAGCATTTTCTAGCGCGGCTCCCTTTCGGGCGCGCGCTTCTCTCTCATTCTCTCCAGCGAGCGCCGCGCTCATTCGCGTGTCTTTGATGCCGATAAAGTGGCCATTGTGCGGCGCGACGTGAGAAAAGGGCCCATTAATGATTTCAAAATCGCATCCATGTTTTCCCTTTCCACGAATCGTACGTATTTTCCTTCGATCGAACTCGAAAGCTTTTTTTTTATATACACTCACAAAAATGGATTCTTAGTCTTAGTAGACGAATCTCCTTAAAGATTATCTACTTAATTTTAAAATGAATTTATTAAAGTGAAGAATAAGTTGCTTCAGTATAATTCTCAATAAGTTTACTAGAAGAATAGAATCCGCTGAATTTTATCATAAATACGATAATTGTTAGTATTATTCTGTTTATTCGGGACTTATTCCATGTATTCAATTCTTTTCGCTTTTTACGATATTAAATCGCAACTAATGATAAATGAATCAATTTAGAATTTATCGTGGAATCCATTTATTCCAAGACAACGATTTACTTATTCGAAAATTAATTCTTTTACATTTTAACAAATTAATCGTAAATGATGGTCCGCTTAACTCTATAATAAGTAGATTTTCCAGTGCTATTTAGTGGATTTTTCTACCAGTTAGATTAAATTTTTCTGAGTGTACTTAATAAATAACGCGTGAATTGATAGCTAAAAACTTTTATAGTAATGTAATTCAACGAAAATTTCGTTATATAAGCATATTTTTAACGAAAAAAATCACTTGATTCGTTTTAAACGAATAATAAAAAAAAATGAAACGGACGTAATGAATATGAAAGTAAAAGCATGGAAATAAACGAATTCAAGCTAATTAAATCAGAGCTATCAATCATCGACTTAATTGCCTTCATAAAAGTCCCTTTCATCGTGCTAAAACTTTGAGAATTGCTTATTTCCCACGGCAGATTTTAACAGCTCCAGCTTTTTGTTGAAAATAAAAAAAAAAAACAGAAACTGAAATGTGCTTTTCCTCGTCAAGAGCAGCGTTACAATGGGTATATAAAACCCGCAGCACTGCGGACGAATTCGTGTCACCAGTAACCGGTTTTTGCAAAAACATCGCGGTTAAAATATCGATCGGTCTAATTTACATCGAAAACGGTAACGCACTTAACGAAGCGTCAAAGTGCCGTCAACTCTACACAAGTGTAACGAAAGAATAGAAGGAAAAAAACTGAGCATAAAGAAACGCCGATTCACTCGAGCGATCGCGATGCTCGAAAGTTTATTATATCGCCCGTCGTAGTGGTCGCGATCGGCTACCGGTCGCCTGATCTATCGATTTTATCGTTGTGACTTCGATATCTGTTAAGAGGATTTAATTTCTTTTCTTTATATTTTATTTTTATTTTCTGGTTTAAAGACTACTAACATTTTATTAAATGTATAAAAACATCTGTGAAAAACACTGCATAAATCGGTATTGGTATTATACTAAAATTTAGAATATTGTACTTTTTTGTTATATAAATTTAAATCAAAGGTGTAGGCTTTTTAGAAGTTTGTTTTCATTGGAAGCTGCAATATCTAAGAATCTTTTTATTTCTTATTAATTAATAATACATAAATAAGTAAATATAATCACTTAAAAAATGTGAATAGTGACACTTAATATCTGAAAAGCTATTCACTAGCTAAATGTGTGAACGATTTTTCACATAAAATTTGTCACTATTCACATTTTTCATGTGATTTTCACACTTACAGATTTAGAGAGCAAATAATTAAAGGAGAAAAACTGTGCTTTGAATCTGAAAGAAATGAAAAAGATATTATATATTAAAAATTATGAATTTCACTTGATACTTAAATATTGAAGTTAAATATTTCAACTATTATAATTGTTGAACATTTTGAAATGAATTAAATAAACACACTTTCCAGTATAATAGCTATAAAAATTTTATTCATCACTTTTGATTACTGGAACCTTTTACACTTTAAGTATGCACATATTTAAGTTTGGATCCTAATACACTTTTAGGATCCAAATACTGCTCTTTATCTCTAGTATTGTTCCATCAAAAATATTTTAAATTTTTATTTATTTATTTGTCCACTTGCCATAGATTTTTTTTCAGTACAATGACAGACCAGGCTTAAATTATTCCTTAAATTAACCTGCACCTCGGATGTATCGGATCACTTGTTTATTTAATTTTTTTTTAAAAAAAGTGATCCGATACATCTGAGGTACATACAATGATATATAAGTCATTGTATTGAAAGAAAGCTACATATAAAAATACACATGGACAAATATATAAAAATTTAAGATATTTTTTATAGAAGAATAGTAGAGATGAAAAGCCCTATTTCGATCCTAATACTCTTTAAATCTCAAAATGTGAATAGTCACATGTAAAAAGTGAAAAGCCGTTCACATGCTAAATATATTTCATATGTTCGGATTTAGAGAGTAGCGTATAAAGTTTATAATCTTTATTTTTAAAAACAACAAAGAATCACTAGTACAGATTGCAAATCTCCGTTTTTAATTCCATTTATTAACTTACATCTATTACGTGAGTACTTAAAGTGTAAAAAGTTCCAGTAATCAAAACTAACGAACAAAATTTTTATAGCTATTATCCTGAAATTTAACCCAGGCTGGCCCCCCCTAAACACAAACCGACTCAAATTTTAATAAAGGACAAATAATCAAAGTGGAATCATCAGAAAATCACATTCGGCGCTGTAGCACACTTGTCAGTCGGAGAGAGTAAAGACGAGCTTTTATGTGTGTCAAAGGTGCGGAGCAAGCAGTCGCAGCAGCAGAAGAGGCGCCGGCACTCGTCGGACCAGTCTGACAGCGGTGGCGAGGCGACCCGGCAGCGACGCTCGCGGGACGAGCAGCACACCCGCAAGCCGATGGCCTCGATCGGCGAGGACCAACTTCAGGATCTCGCACGCACCTACACCGGACTCGACAAGCGCATCTCCGAGGAGTTCATCTCGATCGCCATGGACCCCGAGAGGAAGTCCAAGGCTTCCAGCCATCACGGCAGCGAATCCGGCGCCCGCAAGTGACCGGTTCACCATTTCCAAGAACCAAATGAAAATTTACACGAGAGCGTTTTTTTTTTATTTAGCGCGTTTACGTCATTTTTTTAGAGTAATTTTAACGTGGCGAATGGCGATGTTGAACGACGTGACGTGTTTTCATTGTGTATACGTAAAATGTGTCTTGGTGGTAGTACACTCACAAAAAATGGATTCTTAATCTTAGTAGACAAATACACTTAAGCATTATCTACTTAATGTTAAAATGAATTTATTAAATTGAAGAATACGTCCCCGAGTAAAAAAATTGAAGTTAGGATTAAGTTTATCCAAAGTTAAATTTTTTTACGCGGGTCTGCTGCAGCATAATTCTCAATATGATTACTAGATATTTAGAACCCTCTGAATTTTATGATAAATATGTAAATTGTTCATATTTTTCTGCATATTATAGAAGACTTTTTCATTTATTCATTTTTTTTTACTTTTTATATTAAGTGGAAACTGATAGTTAATGAATCAATTTAGAATTTATCGTGCAGTCTATTTATTGGAAGATGATAATCTATACTTATTTGAAGAAGAAAACGTTTACATTTTAGCAATTTAATCATAGATGATGGTCCACTTATCCTCGGCATATGTAAATTTGACTCTATAATAAGTAGATTTTCCAGTGCTGTTTAGTAGATTCTTCTATCAGTTAAAGCGAATTTTTGTGAGTGTAATTTTGCAAAAACAAGTTTTTTTTTACGGTATACACCGCGGAAATATCCAACTGCGGTTTTGGATCGCTCACTTTCGACGGATTCTTTTTCACGTCCCGTAGGATTTATACTTGACTTTTTTTTTCTTTTATTTTCTCTTCGAGCTATTGGTCTTCAATCAATTCTTTTTTACATTCCGTGAGGTTTATTGCTTTTTTTTCGATGAGAAACTTTTCTTCGAGAAATTCTTATTCACCATATCCGAGAGTATTCGTTTTTAACGTTTTTCTTTTCACTTTGACTAATTCTTATGCACATTCCGAGAAATTTTTTTATGTTTCTTCATTTTCTTTTCTTTTTTATTGGTAATTTCGTTTGCAATTTGTAGATGTTGCTCGGTAGGAATTCTTGACATTTTTTCGCGGTATTCTTTATTTTTAAGTAAATAACAAAGAGTCACTAGTGCAGATTGCAGATATCGGTTTTTAATTACGTTTATTAACTTCCGAGATATCTGCATTCTCTCAAATTATTACTCAAATTTGGGCTGATAATACTCCAAAGCATGAAGATGCTTAAAAATTATTAAAATTTAATCTTAGTATACATATCAAAATTTTTAATGTTTCTTTATATTTCATAGATCCATTATTTTTCAATTCGGATTACGATAGATTCAACCCTTAATTTAATATAAAAAAAAAACAATAATTATGTAAATTTGTCTTAATTTTATTGCATTAATTGAATACAGCCGAGCCATAATCGGATGCTTCATAAATTAGAAATAATTTCTTATTTTTTAATATTTTCACTGCTACACGCACCACATATGGTTTTTGCTTTATTCTCCTGTTACGATCGTATGACATGGACATAGTAAGTCACGTGAAAAAAAAACGTGTTGTATTCGCAAAAAGGATTAAACTCAATTTTTTTAACAATGTAACAGTGCAGATATTAAATAATCTATTAAATAAAATAAAAATAATATTGAATAATACTAAACGTCGCAAAAGTTTTAAATGTATACTTTCATAGGCATGTCTTTTGCCTAATATTCGTGGAAACACGAAATAAGGTGCTAGTCATATAAAATATTTTCATTTTTTTTTATTTTTTCGGTGCTATTGGATATGTAGGATTTATACTATTTTAATATCAATTTTTTACAAATATTACTCACTAAGTTTGAACAATTTTTTTAAAATAAAAAAAAAAGTTTAATAAAAAATTACTCTTTCCTCATAACTATATAAGATCAAAGTACTCTCGTGTGTACAAGTCATATACTTATATCTTAATTCACTGACAAGAAATGAAAATTGTTGAATAAAGATGTATGATTGTTATGATAAGAATAGATGGATGATTAAATTAACTGTATATATATATGTATAATGATCTAACGACAATAAACTAAATGCATTATGCAGTATTTGATAGCATTGATACAAAATCTATTAAAAAATAATGAGTTTTTTTTTCTATTATTACTTTAGGGCAGACCATTAAAAAGTTAATATTGTGCGTTACATTTCTATTAATAAAGACGAATTACATGTCCGTATACTTTAAATTTTAATTTTTATGTGTAAGCAATATATAATTTTCGCATAGTAATTTTTATATGTATTCACAAATTTACACTAAAACTGTCTATACAAATGCGATTAATATTTTTTTAGCACCATTAAATAATCAAATGATGCTTAATATTAATTAATAATAGATTTTTGTATATACTTGTAATAATAAATACTTAAGTTATTCAACTATTTTTTAAAGAAGTACTCTTAATACTAAAAAGGTATACTTTATTTCATAATATTACATTATTTTAAGATTCACATCAGTACTCAATGTTACTGTGTAAACATCATCTGAAGTGTAATAAAAAGAATATAAACAGTCCCTTAATTGTATTTAATTTACTGGATATTTACCCTTTTTTAGAATAATCTTACTTTCATTATTAAGAAAAGACATTTGCAAATTTATTTTAAAAATATACTTTATTGTTACTAATTTCTAAATGGTTTAAACAGTTTACACATAATGAAATTGTTTTTTTTTTTTGGCAAATGACTATATACAATGAAATGTCACATTTATGATGATAATTGTAACAAAAATTTGTAAACTGCAATAACTTAAATTGTCCACAGAATTTGTGTTGTGTATTAAACTAAAGTTTTCCTAGTTCATTTTCACAAATAATACAAAATTAATTTAACTTTTGATTAATACTAATTCAACTACATTTATCACAATAACCTGAGTTGTACATTAAAATTTAACACCAGCAATTTGCTCTTGCTTGAGTAACACTAAATGACAATTATAAAATTAAAATAAATATAAATAATGGTTGGGGTAACAAAGTAAAAGTACTGTCTGTATTATGCTTCCATTTCCTCTGTTTCCTAAAAAAGAAAGAAGATTTTAAGAACATTAAATAAATAAAGATTATTGATCTGTTATAGATAATCAAGTGCAGCATTTACTTCAGATACATCTTCAAAGTGATCTTCAGTATCCATAGAATGAATAGTTTTTATTTTCTTTGTAACTTCACTTCCATCCATGTCATCATCTTCATCTACGTCAGAGCTTCTTCTTTTGGAATTTCTATTGATATTGAAATTAGGTTCATTGTTGTTTTGGGGTGTTTTAGGTTCTTTTTTAGGCTCATGTTTCTCAAAGAAATTACTAATCTTTTTCTGCCAGGCTGGTGTCTCTCTAGGGCAATACCGATTAACTGGAAGATTATCTTTGCCCACTGAATATAAAACAATATAATTTGTTAAAGTATGTAATCATCAATATCAAAATCATGCTTTTTAAAAAAAGGATTTTTAGTAGACTTACATTTTTCTGGTGGTGAAGTGGTCTGCGTGCGACTTGAAGTTTTTTTTGGAGCCTTGCTACCAGCAGCCACTAATGAAAAAATATATTAATGAATAACTAGTAAATGATAATAATAATGAAATAGTTAAAGTACAAATGTAAAAACTAAAAAGAAGATGTAAATAAAATTTAA
Organism: Sycophila sp. Sp_5; assembly: GCA_018906775.1. Classification (NCBI taxonomy): domain Eukaryota; kingdom Metazoa; phylum Arthropoda; class Insecta; order Hymenoptera; family Eurytomidae; genus Sycophila; species Sycophila sp. Sp_5. Next base: position 722,161 of record JACCID010000012.1, read on the forward strand.
TAGTACTGAAGTGCTCATAAAAGATTTAAATTAATTTTTCTAAATCAATAATGGATCATTTCATAGAAGCTAAAATACATTGTATAGCACAATGCAAACATCATCGATAAGTATAACGTACAGATAAGTGAATAAAAAAAAGGTTAAGTTATAATTCTGTTGACAACACAAGTAAACCCAAACTTTAAAAAATGTTTACTTTACCTCTAGTAGCAGCATCAGCCTTTGTTCGGACCATTTTTCTAATTGATTTTTATTCTTCCTAATAAAAATCAGCTAATAAACTATTAATACTTTGGTAAAGATGTCAATTTTTTTCTTAATTCACTGTGAAGAGAAATAGTCCATCCAGTCTAGACTCCAGATGCAGATGCTTTGCTCAAGGCACGCACGGATCACTTTTACGCGCGCAAAAGTGCCTCAGGTAAGTTTAGGTTGGAATGATATATCACGCATGCGCACTGGCTTCGGCGCGTGATGCGATTTTTTGCACTTGTCGCTATGGGTTACCGATTTACTTCAATTCGTAAACAAACAAAAACAGCTGCTCGTTTACATGTAAATGTTCAATTCATTTGTTCAAATAATCTAATTATTGTTTTATTTGTTGTAGTTCAGTAGAAAAAAGTGTAATTTTAATAGTGCGTGGAAAGAAGTGTAAGCGAAAATAAGAACGACCTCAACAAATAACAATTATGCGGATCCATAAATTAATATTGAGGTACAGATAGGTTTTTACTATTTAAAAGTGAAAATTTTGAAAATTTCATCTGTTAACTCTTAACTGTTTTTTTTATACTTTTTAATGTTTATTTTACAGCTATAGCTTATTTAAGATATAAATTGTTGTTTGAGGAGTAAAACTGGAATATTTTGTAGAGCATACAAGAAATAAAAAAGAAAATGATGAAAATACCAAATTGGTTAAACAAAACTTCATTTTCTCCAAGGAAGACTCCTACGAGAAAGGCATCGGTTTCATTGACAAACAAGGATCTAAGTCCAAAAAGGATAGAAAAAGAATTTGGAACCAATGTCGAGAAGATTCAAATATGCTTAGGTGATCAGCAAGCAGTTTTCGAACAAGGATTATGGGTGCCAAGTAAGAAATGTACTGCTTTGTGTACAAATTATAATGAAATGTAAAGCATTTTTTCAGATAACATGTCATAATTTTCAGAATCTGGAAAAGTAGGTGGTACATTCAAGGAGAATGAAAAATTAAAAAAAGAAGTTAAAAAGTTAGAAGAAGAAAATAATTTGTTAAAAATAAAATTTGAGCTTTTATTAGACATGGTAATTAACAGCAAAATTCACATTGTTTGTTACACAAACTATAATACAACTTTGTATAAAAAGTATAAAATTTACAACTATCTACAGTAACAATATTTTTTTAGTTAACGCAAACGACTGCTGAAGCCAATCTTCAAAAAGAGGAACTTGATAGCTTAAAAAGTAAGCTTTATACTGGTAAACGCAGCACATCCAATCAATTTAAAAGTGATGCTTACAATCTTTAAACAATGTACTCAAATGATTGTATGTTTATATGTACATTGCTAGGCTTTACATTAATTTTTTATAAAAATTGAAATATAAATAATTACAAATTAAAAACGCTTTATTTACATACACTCAAACATGAATACCTTTGAAGAATTTTTAACGTTTAACTGAGTGTAATAATCATTTCAATCCATGACATTTTGCGGACATGTTCTCTTGGTATGACCTAAAAATACAAACATTATTAATTGCTTAAATTTCCTTAAAATCTGTAAGTATAAATAGAAGCAAAAACTTTATAATCGAACCTTCAACACCACAAACGCCGCACTTTCGTTTAGTGCCACCTGCTGCGGTGGTAGTCCGCCCTCTCTTCGGGGCACTGCCACCGCTGGCTCCACCACCGCGTCGACCTTTGCCACGATTCGATGGTGGACCACCCCAACTATCCTGACCGCTCCTGCTGCTGCTCGCACCACCGAAATTATTCTCTTCTTCGTCTGCCCATTTGAAAAAATTGCAAGAACTTCCTACGCCTTGCGGGCATCCGTAAAACTGTCTGCCCTTGTTTGGTCCCTCTTTGTGCACCGTTAATCTATCATAACAAACAAATAATTAATTCTTATGTTCGGAAGATCGAAAATTCTCCTGATTAACAAAGACTCTGAAGGTTTTTTTCTGATAAAAATGAAATGTATTATTAATTTCTTACTTCCGAGCTGGATTACCACAAGTGCACATCACTTGGTCGTTATCGGATCCCCCACCGGTGTCCCAGTTTCCGGACGAATTGTGCGCATTTTGATTTCGCTGCCAGCTATTTGAAGAGTTTTGATAATTATTTCTATTATTTTGAAAACTCTGATCTTGATTCCAATTGTTTGCTGCAGGCCGCTGAACGGTGGACGAAGCTCCACCACTGGTACTCGCTCCAGTCTCAGAGCCCCAAAGAAAGAAGTTGCAATCCTGACCGACAGGTTTCCCGCACTTGTAAAATGTCCTTCCTAAAAAAACTCGTAATATTTTACATTAAAAAAGTTTAAAATTATCTTTTTTTTTTAATTAAACTTTTATTTTTCTTATATCAAATTTTTAGATATCTACCAAAGAAAATTAGATGTACCTTGATTGGGCCCTTCCTTCCTGACAGTTAACTGTTTAGCCAACTCGTGGCAATTACACACAATTTCACCGTCATCCTCCCGATTCCAATTTTGTGCAGCGTTACTTGATGAACTAGCAGTACTCGTCGAAGCGGTCGGAGCTTGCCAGCTCTGATTTCTTGAACCTGCACTTGAGCTTGCTCCACTCCAGGAGTTATTGTCCCTACCGATCCAAGTATTATTGGATCGATTTTGATTACTCGAATTGTTGCCATCCCACGACGATCCAGAGAAATCATTGTTCCTGTTACTTTGGTCCAACGAGTTTGCATTGCGATTTTGATTTCCACCGGAATTCCAAGTTGATCCGGTACCAGAATCATTATTTCTATTACTGTTATTGCCTTGATTCCGCGAACTAGCGCTACGATTTTGATTATTTGCATTATATCCACCGGAGTTGTTAGTCCTGTTTCCTGTCTGATTCTGGCTTTGCTGATTTCTACTCGCTGCTGCCGGTTGAGCTCGCTGAGTTATTCGATTATTACTCGAGTTTCTTGAAGACTGAGAAGTGCTGTTGGTACGCGAGGATGCATTACTCTCATAGCCGGTGTCATTCAGACTTTGAATTTTTCGAACCGTTTGTGGTCGAATGCCAATCAAGTCGTTGAACATTTGATCACAGCCGCCGATGCAGGTCGAATAATTCGTACCGAATACTGGAAACGCATTGCGAGCCAATTTGAAGTTCAATTTTTTTAGTATGTTATTTGGGCACTGAAATGTTGCATAAAAATTGTTTTTATTTTTTAATGTTTTTTAAAGACTAGTTTTCACTTTTTAAACTTAATAATAATGTACCTGATTACACTGTTCATCTGAAATTTGAACATCCTCGACTCCCTCAGGGAACCAAATGACGTTATTGCAAGTGGGGTAGCCCATGCAACCGATGTACTTGCCGTTGCCTTGCCTCTTTTTCTTTATAATCATGTTAGTATTACATTTGGGACACTTAAGTACAGGCACATCCTCGTCAGGCTCCGAGATATCCACCGCTTGGACTGCCGTTGGCTGTTCGTCCAAATATTCCGCTAAAGCGGTATCGATCAAGTTTGCTTTTACCAAAGCTTCCCGAAACACCTCTCGATATTTATCAATTTGGTGCCGTCGTACTTCGTCTGGATTCTTCATGCCGTCGCATATTCTATAAGAAATTATTTGTAAATGAGAAAAAAAAATATTAAAATTTATATGCAAATGTTTAAATATACTGCACAAGTACACTGAGAAAAATTATTGTAATTATTGCCATCTGGGATGGAATTGCGACCACAGCCTGGACTTTTGGATAAAAATTACCATACTTTACAGTAAAATTTGCTGTGTGTATAGGATTATTTCCACTACTGTCTAGTAAAATTTAGTACATTTATGACAAAATTTATTGTACAATACGGTAATTTTTAACGAAGAGTTTCGTTTGTGGTTGCATTCCCATACGGATAGTAATTTTTGTAATATTTTTTTCTCAGTGCATTTTAAATTGTAATAAATAAGTAAAACGATGATTTAAAGTACTCGAGAAACATCTTACAATTTCAAATCATTTTCAAGCTCAGCCCTGAGATGTGGCTTGGACATTTGAAATCCCATGCGGTCGTACCCCATTACCAAGCCGATACCAAGTTTTCCAGGGATGAGGAACTTTTGTTCCCTCAAGCCGACGTACTGACGCGATTTTATTGTTTCGATGTGCTCGGCGTGGGTGGCGTCGGTGCCGATTCCGTGTTTGTCCATTAAAGCAATGAGATCGGCCTCAGTCAGAAGTTTCGGTGGTTGAGTTGACTCTTCCAACATCACGATCGACGTGGGATCGAAGGTCTGACCCTGTTCGTATATGTGAATCTCCTTGGCATTCCACTTTTCGTAGATGTAAACTTCGAGGTAATTTTTAGCAATGATCTGCAGCCCATTTGTTATAAACTTTTCGCCTGCTATGTCTATCTCCACGATCGTCTCGTAACCCTCCGCGTTTTTTGATAAACAGGCAAGAAAGTGTCGCACTATGAATTCATATACCCTCGCTTCGTTTCCTGAAACATGATTTTATTCTAAATTTTTTAATTTCCATTGTTGTAAAATAAAATACAATAAAATATATGCAACTTTCTTGTTAATAATAATCTATGATTAAACATTTATTACCTTGTAATGAATCTGCGTATTTAGTTGGATGAATCGGAGGGTGAGCTTGATCGCTCTTCTTTCCTTGCCTCGGTGTTAGACCGTCCTCTAAGACTCTTTGTGCAAAATTAGCCCACGCAGCATTCTGCGCAGTTTGTTGGGTGACCAGAGGTACTAAATTCATTTCCTTTGGAAATATGTTAGTCTCAGTACGAGGATAACTAATGAAACCTTGAGTGTACAATTTTTCAGCGATCTTCATTGTTTCTTTGGCACTGAGTCTTAACTTACGAGAACCTTGCTTTTCTAATTCCTATTTTTTGTTATTGAAATAATTATATCATAGTGAATATTTTCAATATTATAAAAGAAACAATATAAATTATATTAAAAAAATTTACTATAGTATCCAGTGGCAGTGGCCTCCATTTACTTTTGGGTTTACTGGTTACTTTTTCTACAGTAGCTTTTGGATTTTCTAAGCAAATGTCGAGAAAAACTTCACAAGGTAACTTTTCAAAAAGTCTATTTCGACCCCACCTAAAATGAAAAGTTTATTTTGTAGAATATTTCAAAGATAAAGAAATGTAAATTTTTACTATAATATACCTGAAATCAACTGTAAGATCATTTTGAGTATGAGTTACTTTTAATTTCCAATATGGTTCAGGTTCAAATCTTTCAATGGCTAAAAACCTTTCAACAACAAATCCTAAAGTAGGAAATTGACATGGACCATAACTTATAAGCATATCTGCTAAATTCCTTGGAAAAGCCTTTTGTAGTCTCATTGTTTGAAATCTTGTAAAGGCAGCACCTATCCTTAAATCTAGTTCACTTCTTACATCAACAGCATCACTCAAGGCTTTATTTGGCTCTTCTAAATTTTGAAGAGCTCTGTTAATTGATATTTGAGTAATTTCAGAAAATTTTGCTCTGAAATAAAAGATTTATTAATTATTGAATTAAAATTTTGTTTCTTTCTTGTAAGATGACATACCTGTACACTTGAATATTTGGTTTTACAGCTAGACACACGTTGATAATTTCAAAACCAATATTTTCTCCTTCTCTATCACAATCAGTCCATATTATTAAAGCTGTGCATGACTTTACTTCTTTTTCTATAGTCCTTTTAATTTTTTCATAACTGGCCTCAATACAATGTTTAACAATAGGTGCATCAAAAAGACTAAGTGGTGGGCAGCCATACCACTTTCGATAACTACCAAGAAAATCATAGTTCATTAGATGACCAGAAACCGAGGTCATAATCATCTGGCAGTCTTGATTCCATACTGTAGCATTGAACTCATATATTTTATTATATTTGGACAAACCTTCCCTCTGGAACAAGATGATTTATTTATGAATTAGAAATTCTAGAAAGTAAAATTAGAATAAAATTGATACTTAATTGATAATATTCTTACTCGTCGGGAGGTTCCCCTTGAAATATATCCAGCGATGTTTTTGGCAGCATCATTTTTTTCAGCTACATTCAAAACCTTCATGGTTTTTTCTTTTAAACTATCTATTTTCTTCGCAGCATTTGAACAATATCGCTGAGAAACTTTGACTACTTGCTTTCTTTCAATATGTACAGATACATTAACATAAATAAAAAGAACTTGCACAGCCTTTAACATTTGACATAAAAATAAAAATCAAAATAAAAAATGTACTATGATAGCCAGGTTATGTTACCAATTCGTTTCTTTTTCATTCATTAATTGATTAATAATATAACAAAATATTCGTTAAGCGTCGGAGCACTATGCATGGAAATTGAATTCTAAATAAAAACACTGAGTGTCTGACTGATTATGTTAAAAAGATAATAAAAACGGTTCATGTCGTTCTGGTATAACATTTCTTGTTGCGTAAAATCCAGTTTTTGCGTGAATCTTAATTTAGTTAGCAATAAAGAGGCGGAAATAAGAATTGTGTATTTATATTTATTTTTTTCAACAGACCTTCGATCTTAAAAAATAATCGTGGAAAAAAGGTAATGTGTGATTATTTCGCGCGCTTTTAAAGATGGTGACCGCCGCGCATGCGTGTACTAAAACAGAGTAGTAGCGATAATCTTTTCAAAGTGAACAAGCGAGCATCAAATAATTTTGTAATAAGTTTTTTGCAAGATTTTTAAGAGAAGATATTAGTAATTCCTAAGGTATAAAAATGAATAAATTTACTTTCGGGACACCGACCACGACGCCGGCTCAGCAGCCTCCCAGCTTTCAATTCGGCGCACAAACGTAAATAAAATAAAAGCCTTGTATATGAGAGTCTAAGTCCTAACCTGTTAAATTTCATGTTTTTTAGAAATAATAATAATAAGAAATATTTAAGAATTTTAACAAGAGTATCATAGCATCTTTAAAATTAAAGTATTGAAAGAAATAATTAATATTCAAGTATGTACTAATAACTAAGAAATTGTAAATGCTTTTAGACCTGCTGCTGGTGGATTCGGTGCAGGCACAATGTTTGGAACACCGCCAACAGCGGTAGCAACTGCACAGCCTACAGCTGTTGCGACTCCAGCAACAAACTTCAGTTTTGGTAGCGCACCTGCAGCTACGACTCAAGCACAAACTCAACCACTAGGTTTAGGATTGGGAGTTACTGCAACTCCTATCGGAAGTGGTTTATTTTCAACCCCGACTCAAGCTCAGCCAGCTCAGTCTACCGCCACGACTGGTTTGTCTTTCGGAACACCTGCAAAGCCTGGAGGCTTGACATTTGGAACTCCAACAACTGCTACGACAGGACTTACCACTGGTGGTTTAACTGGTGGTTTAGGTGGAGGTTTAGGAGGTTTAGGAGGCGGTTTAGGAGGAGGTTTAACAACTGGGCAAGGCCTTACTACTGGTGGTTTGACTGGTGGTGGATTAGGACTTGGTGGAACTAGCGGTTTATCGTTTGGTACTCCTGCGACGACAACAGGTGGTTTGAATTTTGGAACGGCAACTACCAATACTCTTAGTACAGGTTTGAATTTTGGAACAACATCAACGGCTGGAGGTTTATCATTTGGAGCAACATCAACGGCTGGAGGTTTATCTTTTGGAGCAACATCAACAGCTGGAGGTTTATCTTTTGGAGCAAGTACACTTACTGCAACTCCAGCTGCTGGCACTGCTTCTAACCTTATTACAACCTCTACACGTAAAAACTTTTTTAATGATACATCATATTTAAAATAATTATTTTAATTTAAATCTTTATCAATATAATTTATATTTTGTAGCTTCAGTTCTGGGTGGATTATTCGGAGGAAAACCAGCTACAACTTTGGGAACAATACCTGCTACTACTAATGCTGTGGCTACTAGTCGTGGTCTTGGTGGATTAGATGTTTCTGTTAGTAATAAGGGTCTTGCACAAGGGAACACTGTCCCAACTGCTGCCAAGGAAAATTTGTTACCAGCAGAATTGATGCAAACTATAGATGGTTTTAAGTAAAGTTTACAATTTTTTTAATGTTAAAATTGTATTATTTAATTGTTAGAAATACATAATAAATTTTTCTTTATAGAGAATTTGTTCAAGTACAAAAAGGACTCAGTTCCGATATAGCTAGAGGATCTGCAAGGCCGCTCAATAGGTGTGCTGAAGATACAGCTTCGCTTATGGAAATTTTAACAACATTGGCTGGCTCAGTTCAAAGAGACAGATCATTAGCAGATAAGCTAAAACAAGATACAGCTAAAGCATTACAAAATGCTGAAATATCACAAAGAACACACGATACTCCGGCAGGGTTGCAGTATGAAAATAATGCTCCCCTGCTATTTTTCATAGAGCTTGCAGAAAATTTCGAAAACGATTTAATGTTATTTAAGTCGCAAATTGAAACCACTGAAAAGCATATACAAACAATGATGACACCAAAAACATTAACTCCTCAAGGTAAAAATATAATATCTAATTCATGATCGATTTAGAGGGAGATTAAATAAATTCAAATATTTAATTATTATAATTTCAGAACTCACTATGGCAATGAGTAAATTACATGAGTCTTTAGTGGCAGTTGCTGGAAAACTTCAAAGTGTTCATTTAAAAGTACAGCAGCAAAAAGAACAATATCTTAATTTTAGAAAATATGTTTTGAAAGATAGTACAAATGTCTTTGAAGACATTAAACTAGATGGAAAATCTAGTAGAAGTAGTATAGGAAAAGTAACTAGTGGCCCAACACCTTTTGGCCCAGGTATAATGAAGTATCAATTTTAAAAATTAAATTTATTATATAAATATATTAAATTTCATTAATTTTTTTATCTAGGAAACCGAAGTTTCTTATCATCTACAGCGTTAAATGCAACACAAACTCCGAGTTACAACAATCCCAATCCATTAGGTACTATTTCAAATTTTTATATTTAATATAAATTAATTAAATTATAATACAGTGAAAGAAGTTTTTGGTTACAGTTGATACTGTAAAATAATTTTTGCATATAAATTTTAATATTCAGGTCTGGCAAGGATTTAGAGCAAGGTAGAAGTTTTTCTACATCTTCTGCCATTTTTATTTTCTATTTATTTGCAGGTTTATTTCTGACACTATGTTGATAATTTGAGAAGTTACTTTTTAACCAGTTTGCATCTAGTTTCTTGTCAGTTCATTCTTTCTCGTTCTGTTATTTTTTTCTTTTGTTTTTATTTTGCTTTTTTAAAAAAGATTAACGTCTAATTTGCCTACTGCTGAATCTTGTTAAAAAAAAATTAAATAAATAAGTAATGAATAAGTCGTCAGTAGCAATTAACCGTGTACAGCTCTTCTCTTACATTTTCAGGAAAAAAATAAAATATGGCTGTTTTCTATTTTGTTTATTGAGGTATTAAAAATTTATTTTGTTTGCTTTTTCTTTGTTAAACACATTTGGGATTTTAATGACTCATTCATACAAAAATTTACTAATATATGGCAGGCTTTTTTCACAAATTTTTATTCACCACCGCTTTGTACTTATGCTTCTAATATTAGACTGATGTGCATTAACAACTATCAGAAATTAAAAATTACACACAGGTTTTGCAAACTACTTGCTTACTTAAAAAAAAGGGTTACATTAAAATGTTAATAATAACCACACAAAATTTTTAAATTTCTTTAAAATGAACATTTATGATCATACGGTACTACTTATAAATAATGACTATTAACCGCCAATTTAATACCTTACGAAAATGTAAATTTTTTGTAAGTTATAATTGTAATGTCAATAAATAATTGTATTTTATCAACAGGTTTGTAAAATATGTCTAGCAACTCTCGCACCTCCTTATTAATTTGCCAATTTTTTATGATCAGTTAAGAGTAACACTTGTATTTTCTGATTGCAGCTTGGGGTAATGTCAGCACGACACCTTCGAATAACCTCACACTAGGATCTGCAATGAAGCCCCCAACAACGGGACTAAATTTCAATCCTCCAGCAAATTTAACTGCGCCTCTGTCTTCAACAGACGCGAATTCAAGTTATCAGCTGCAAAAGCCACCAGTTGGCAATAAACGAGGAAAGCATTAGTTGTGATTAAGGTCCCGAATGGTTGACTATAGTTTAATTTTTGTCATTTCGTTATTAACGTAATTGTAATTTTTGTAAATTATTTTTAATTAAAATTTATTACTTTCTTTAAAAGAGTTACTTATTATTATTCCAAACCACTTATTGTTAGTGTGTGCAAGAATTACAATTTACAATTTATAATTGAAAGACCGTGGACTGCATTAGATATGACAATGTAAATAAAAATCCATTCATTAAATTAAACTTTAATTATATTAATGTTTATCTACATGTTTTATTTATCTTCGATTATATAAACGATCCTTAAAAATGTATCAAAAACGCAAGCAGAAAGTTTTTTTCTAAATTCAATGATTTTCAGTATTATATAAATTCTTGATAAAAATCTTAACATTTCAATAGGTCTATAAATTACATTAACATTCTTTAAATTGCGCCAACTTGTAAAATTGGAATTAGTAGTCTAAATGCTTCTTGAATATATGAACTAGCGTTGGTTGCCTGAAAAAAATTGTTAAATTTAAGAAAACATAATATTAGGAATAGAAAAAAAATAAATGTGAAACATACTTCTAAAGATATAGTAGTGATATTTGAATTAATTTCTGACTTCAACGATTCTTCTTTAATTTCTTTTAAACGATTGCAATAGAGATTTGCAATGGACGCAATTTGTGTAGATAAAGTCATCGTTAGCTGAACTAACGAATCGGCCTCATTAACAGTACTTCGTCGTTCTTTAATCAAAAGCAGCTCTGCTGTTTTGTGGAACCTTTCAACTGAGTAAGCTGTAAATTGAGCTAAAGATGATATCGCTTTTTGGAAAATTTCTTTGTGTGATATTTCTTTTAAGTCTGCTGATGAAACTTCAGAATTCATCTGATCCCAAATCTAAAAGAAAGTATTTGAATTATTTCAGTGATCTAGGATTACTTTTTTAAATTAAATTTTTAAATTGTTTTAATACTTACTTCAAGAATTTTATCATATTTCATGGTAACCCCTAAATCCTTACATCCTTCTTCTAACCTTTGCTTAAAACTATATTCATTATTTTCTTCGTAATCTTCCTCCTCTTCATCTCCAATGTCACACAATTCCTTAACTTCATCTAATGTCTCTTGCATTGACGTCAAATCACTTCCATCCAAGTTAACAAGTTGCTGCTGAATTTTCATTGTGCTTTGTTTTGATAACATTTCCAGTGCTTCTAAATGTACCAATCCTTGATAATCATCGAAAAGACTTTCTAAGTGAATTTTTCTTGCCAATTGTTTTTCTTCTGACGTTTTTTCTTCAGCATCTGCTTTGTCCTTTGCTTCCCTAAGTAATTGTGAAAGTATTGGCTTATCAGATTCATTTAAGAAAAATGCTCTTTTTTTCTTTAACCCTGGATCACCTTCTTGCAAAACTTCCATTGTCTTTTTGCCAATAGATTCAAGAGTATCTAATCCTCCAGAGATTACTTTTGTGCTAGTAGACTCAACTAATTTTGTGATCGATGAGACACTTGACATGAAATTACCAAAACCAAATGAAGGAAGGTACTGAGATGGACTTTCTTTTGCTTCATCAGGAGTTTTATCTAAAACTGTAAAACAAGTTATTATAAAAATTGATATCAATTATTTTAAATTATTATAAAGCATATTGTTTAATATATACAAACCTTCGGATTTAGGTTTTTCTTCTGTAGGATTTTCTGGTTTAGCAAAGTCTCCAGGATCTGGAACTCCCATAGTTTCTTCTAGCATGGACAATCCTTGAGTAACATGACTAGTTAAAGTTGAAACACTTGCAGTGGCAGTATTAAGCAATGAACTCACACCCCAACTTCCCCAACCACCCCAACTACCATTTACATCGTTTGAGTCTTTTGTACTAGATACAAGTTTGTCTAGCACTGGCTGATATTTATCATCTGACAAGTCATCTGGAAGTTCTACATCTTCTCCTAAACCTTCCCAACCATCAGGTTTAAATATATCCTTAAATTTTAAATTCGACTTCAATTCTGCTGGAACATCATCTGTATCCTCTTCTTTTAAATTAGTTTTCTTTGATTTTGCATTTTCTGCTGCATTTTTTAATTCTTGATCTAAATTTTTTTCATCCCATTCTTCCCAACATTCTTGTATCAATGGAGCTGGCTTACCTTCTGCAATGGCTTTTTCTTTAACTTTATCTGGTGTTGTTGCTTCAACATCTGGAAGTTTGTCAATTTTCGTTGCTCCTAATTTTTTGGCACCTAACGATTGAGATTCTCTTGGTTTACGCTGTCTCTGTGGTCTTTCTCGTTTATTAGAACTATTTCTTGTTTTATCTATATTCTGCTCAATTGATTCTTTAGTTACTTTATTTGAAGTATCACTTTCAGTATTTGATACTTCAGGTTTTTTTTCTTCATTGTCTTTAGTACTTTCAACATTCTTTTTAGGAATATTTTGCTCTTCCATATGGTTTTTATCTAAAAAACAAAACACAATAAAATAAGTCTGTAAAAGAAAAATAGTTTAAAGTTACAAATTTAAATTATTTAATTATTTTTACCTTCAGCTTTGTTGTGCTTTGATTTGGATGGACTTTTAAACTCTTTCTTGCTTTGCCCTCTCATTGGCGTATGATATTGAACTGGTATATAATCCACGTCATCGTCGCTATCTGAGCCTATGGAAGTGTATCGTTTGGGTACTCTACTGGGTTGTGCAGCTTTTTCAGTTCGGGCATTCATCTCTTCATCTGCACTTTCGAAATCATCGCTCTCAGATGTTGCCATAATACTGCTGATAACAGAGACAGATCTACAACAACACAAATATCTCCATTACTTAATGTTTAGTATTACCACTAAGAATTCACTTTAAACTCTCATCATCAACACTATTACAATACATTTACATCTCTCACTAACTACCTTATAAAATACTATAAAAAATTACAAAATTTGTAAAATCCAATAAATTACTTATCAGACTTTATGCAGTTTTTGCACCATTTTATGGAGTTTTATAAGATCCTATCGATAGGGAGAATACGGAATAATCAAATTTGTAGTATTTCAACTGTTGCACGCACTACTTAGTATGTACTACTGCAGTGTTTCAGCAAATCTTAGCAGAAGTAAATAGACTCAATTACTTAAGTATATTTTAATCCAAATGAAACATGACATCTAAAAATGTAAATTTTATTGGCAAATGCGGATAAACTTTGCAAAAGATGGATAGTGGATTTACCTCTGACATATGCAATTAAATGAACTGACACGTAGGTTAGAGCGGTGACTATATTCGTGGTCCCATTTGAAAGTGTCTATGACCTTTTCACACAATACGGTGGACCCTTTTTACATTCCTCTGGCTACGTAGCGAGTTCATCTGCAGTCGTAAACGGTAGCTGGTAGTATTGTACTTCGGAGCGCATGTACAGATGCACACTTCCTTATGATACGTATACACCTGCACGAATCCGCCGAGAGCACTGCGTCGGTATAGTCATAGACGTTCAGTCTATATGCACCTATACATGGCTGAAATCTGGTCACGTGGACATCGTTGAAAATAATGCGCCATCGCGAATTCCATTTTCATATGAAAATCTTTATCAGCACCGAGAGCGGTCAAATTAAGTACTGTTGGATATTAAATATTTATGTGAATATATTTACAAAATATAAATCTATAAAATTACATTTTTTCTTGACGTTTAATAGTATTTATCGGACGTTTAATGACGCAGAGTAAGCCTCTATTATATGTGCTAAGATAATTAAGCGAATAATAAAAATACTGCAATATTTTTTTTATCTTAAAATAATCTTAATCGTGAAAAAATACTGCTTGAGTATATAAAAATCGTTTTAACACTTGTCAGTAACAAAAAAAAATTCCCCATTGTTCATTCATTGTTCAATTCATTGTTCCCACCGGGTACTATGTAAATTTTAATCTGGTTTCAATAAATAAATAAATAAAACTAAATAATAAAAACGAAAACAAAAACACTGGAAATTACAACTAACAGCACAGCGGAGCAAGTGCATACACCGCCACTCACGCAGAATGACAGAAGAGCGCACGCGGTCTGCTCGCTCCGGAGCAGCGGCAACAGGCAGGTGGCGCCGAATCTCCCCTCGCGGCAGGAATGCGCGGAGGGTCCCTCCTCCCCCGCGCCCCAGCGGGCCGCCCCCTCCCCGCGGCGGGGCGCGCACGCCGCCGCTCGCGCGGTCAGAGACACGGCCAGGCGGCACGGCGCGCGGAGCGCTCCGAGCGACAAGGACAGACGCAACCGCTGAAAAGCCACGGACTGGCAACGCACACTCACACTCCCTCCATAGGCGGCCCGCAGTGCGCCGCGCTCCGGCCCTCTATAACCTAAAAGAAAGAGAAGAGGGAAAAGACGGTCGCGCGCGGAACCTTGTGTGTTGTGTTGCCGTGGAGCGGCCATAGTCGCGCGTCTCTCTCTTTCTCGCCCGTGTATGTGTGTGTGTGCGCGCGCGCGCAACAAATGTGTCCCTCGCGCGCTCAAAAGTGCGTGCGCTGCCGCCGCGCGCTCTCTCTCCCTCTTGCGGGCGTGCGTGTGTGTGCGTGAGCGCACGCGGGAGAGAGACGGAGAGAGAGAGAGAGAGAGAGCTCGGCTGGCGCGGTGCGGAGCAGCCCAGACAGCCACAGCAGCAGCGCGGCGGCGGAACGGCAAACCCGGCGCGCGAGCAGCAGCAGCAGCAGCAGCAGCGCGAACACACTTTTCCGAGCGCCACACACACTCCGCGCGTCGCGACCGAGCGATTCGAGGCTCGCGCCTGTCCGCGCTATACAGTGCATATAAAATGCGACTATAATACGGCCAGCGCGCGCGCGCCCCTCGTATATACGTGTACGGTGTACTATACACAGTGCGCGGAGTATACACAGGTATATAAAGTGTGCGGAGGAGCAGGGGACCAGTGCGATGTGCTGGAGGCGAGAGTCGCAGCGTCCGAGGAGCAGCGAGTGCACCGTTGACTGAAGGCGAGGAGGCGGACACTGCCGCTGCTGGCGATTGATAAAAGTGCACGTGTGGTGAGGGGCGAGGATCGGTGCCGATTTTTCGCCAGTCGGAGAGATCGAGTGCGCGTCGCGCGCCTGCGCCCGGAGGAGGCGCGCGTTTAAATATAGCCGCGGGCCGTGAGGCGGTGGAATTCGGCGCGGATCGTCCGCCGGCCGCGAAAGTGTGTGCTCGGCGCGAGAGAGTCGCTCCCCCCGTCGATGGGAGGTGCGGAGCGGAGACGCCGCTGGCCGAGGTAGCAGAAGCTCGCGACTCGCCAGAGACACGCAGGAGGAGGCATCGACGGAAGAAATGAGTGGTGAAGTGCGAAGTGATATTTTACGATATATCGGGATCCATGCCCAGGAAGGCCGAGTAAAGTAAAGTAAATAAAAAAAAAAAAAGAGTAGAAGGAGCGAGGAAGTAAAGGAGAGGAGAGTCTTGGAAAGTTTGTTCAGTGCAGTGTGTATGTAATATATTTTAGTGATAAAAGGGAAAGAGGAGAGCATCGTAGGGTGGCCCCTCGTTGTTTATACAAGGAGCGCCTCCTTTTTCACGTACGGCCACCGAGCGAGACGGAGATATAGTAGGGGAGAGAGAGAGAGAGAGAGAGAGCAGCGACTGCACGACTATCATGTTAACGGTGGAATTCCGCTCGAGAGGAATCTGAAGGCGGGGACTCTGACGTCACTCCGCTCATGATAATGAGGTATTCATGATGGCGGACGCCACAGCAACACACGCTCTTCTCTCCGCTGCGGCTGTAGCTCCTGCTGCTGCGGCTCGCAGCACCTCTTGTTGCATGCGTGTGCGTTAGTGTCTCCCTCCGTTTTACGTATGCGCAACGCTCGATGAGTTTAACAGGCGCATGCCGATGTGCCGACCGCCGTCGTCGCGCTCCTCCGTCTATTTCTAGGTCTACTTTTTCTCGCTCTCCTGATGTCCCGACTAACTGCGAGAAACTGAGAGAGAAAAAGAGAAAAACGTAGAAAGCAAGAGAGAATCAAATAAAATAGAATAGTTTATTACTGTCGAAGGATTCAAGGTCCTGTAAGTCTAATATGAGAATAATTAAAAATTTTGATACATTTTGATTTGATAAATTTTGATACGGACTAACTACGAGAAACTGAGAGAGAAATAGAGAAAAAGGTAGATAGCAAGAGAGAATGAAATAAAATAGAATAGTTTATATTACTGTCGAAGGATTCAAGGTCCTGTAAGTCCAATATGGAGAATAATTAAAAATTTTAATACAGTTTATCGATATTTTGTTAAAAGTATTACGCCAATTGCATTTTGTTTACGTAGTTTGTGTTAAAGTAAATTAAATTCCGTTTATGAAAATAAAATTAAATTAAGTTATAGAGTAGCTAAAAGATTTTTGAATGTATAAGCTAAATTTTACTATGGCCGTAGTATAAACATTAACAATACTATATTAAGTTTATTTTATAAATGTTAATTATAGTACCAGTATTAAAGTTTATCACATTTATAGTAAATTTTTTTAGTAATAACTTTATTTTTCAAGTTTGCTATTGAATTAGTAAAGTCTGTACTCTAATTTCTATTGCAACATTTCTGCGTGCGGAAATCGCGACAACGTAAATGCTCGAGTAGAGTTGAGAATACAACGAGTAAAATTAAAAAAAAAATTAATGTAAAAGCAAATTTATTAGGGAATAAACTAAAAGCAGACTGTAGACAATATTGTATACCTACATTTACAAATCGAGATTTTTTAGTCCAGATTTAAAAAGGGGGCGATGGTATAAATTCGTGAGTTAAAAGGAGAGAGAGAAAAAGTGCGAGAAAGAGAGGAGGCCACGTTCATGCCTCGCGCGACTGCATCTTTTATGTCCCTTTGCTTTTTTCCTTCACTTTCGGAGACACGCCGCGGCCGGTATGCGAATTTTCCTGCTCGGGGAAAACCACGACGTGATAATACTTTTTTTTTATTCACGGACACGAAGAGGTCGGCCTCTTTAAAACACTTCCATCGATGGCCTTTTTTCCTTTCGTAAACAAATTTCAGCCGATTATTCAGATACTGATGTCTGCATGGGCTACTTTGCCGCGTATCCACGGGTTGGTTTGAATGAGTACACGCAAGCACCATCGAAGTAGACTCTTATTTTACATTTTTTTATTTTTTTGCTTTTAAGAACTGAAAAAATGGAAAAAACAAATTTTTTATATTCATTTATTGATTTGAATAATCGTTGGATAGATAAATGCTGTTAATAAATTAAGTTTGTCAAAACGCTTAAAACGAAATTGAAATAATCTTAATTAATTATATTCAGGTTCTAGGTGTATTGAGAATATTGAGAATTAGTAAACGCAGCTTTCTAAATTTGTATTCTTTATTTACATCTTTTTTTTTTTTTAATATTTTTCCTTCAAATTTTCTGTAAGGATGTACCTTTCCTCTTTTACCATTGAATAAATGAATGAATAAATTAATATAGAAGCGTATGAAAACATCCGAAACAGATCTAATTTGTAAGTTTGGCTTTGCAATCTATCAGGCGCGTATATTCTTAGCTTATAAATCAAACTCACTCGCGAAATGTGTTCAACATTTAATTGAGCATTTAATTAAATTTACATTCCGAGAAACGGCAATGCCATTTCTAAAATTCATTGTATGCAAATGTTCGGCCCACAATAAGCCAACAAGTGCATTATTTACATAACATTTGCGCGGGAGATTTTAACATAATAACAGATTTAGAAATTATTCAGTAATTTGCGAAAATTCACAATGCCTCTATAAACTTCTAATGGCACTGCTAATTTACATACATAACGCACTCTCGGCGGCGCACGCCAAATGAGATCTGTCCTTTTCTGCTAAAGTTACGAGCGATTAATAATAATAATAAAAAAAGTTTTGACTTCTAACAACTTGACACGACTACAAATTTCAACTTTCTACGAGTAAGAAAAATATTAAGAAATGCTAAGAGTAGAGAGTTGTAAGTAATGTTCTTTAAACGACGCGATTGTCGTGTATAAATAAATAAATGAATAAAAATAACGAAAAAATTATAGAATCGTCGCTTTGATGGTGTATTTAAAACCGCATGAATGAGGCGTAGGCGTGTACGGAGGTACGGAGGGAAATATATAACGCGCTCGTGGTATGTGCAAAATGCCGGTCAAGTGATTGTTGCTTTCGATGGATTTAGAGCGCAGTGAAATATGCCAAGGAGACGGAATGGGGAGATACCGCTTCCGGAAGGGTGGGACGTCGCGCAGGACTACGATGGAAAGGTGTACTTCATTGACCACAATACGAGGAAAACGACCTGGATCGACCCTCGTGACAGGTGAGCTTTTAAATATTTCATTTCATTGATTTTTTTTTACTAATCCGTATGATTGGAAAATAAACACTAAGACCAACATATTTTTTTTTTATTTGATGACTGCGAATATATCGATTAATGCATTTAAAAAAATGACGTTTAAAGTAGATACAAACAAAAAAATAGTTAAAGGTAAAGTGTACATGTGATACCTTGGTATAAAAAAATAAAAATTTGGTTACAATGCCATCTGATAATTCATTCGGCATTTCCGATAAAACTTAAAAAATGTCATCCTTCAGAGGGTTTTATTATTAACATACTGCTGGTCACGATATGCAAAACGTTCTATGAATTCTAACGGACCCATGAACAGTTAAATTTGACCATTTAACCAGCGCCATTTGAAAACAGTCGTATTACTTATCAGGCGCTCAAGAAATGCCGCAAAGTGTATAGCTGAAAAAAAAAGAAAGAAAATAAAAATTACCTAACGCTTAGTACACCTTCGCAACGCTTAGAAACGTGTATATATAGATGCTACACGCTGTGCACAGTGAAATTTCATGCAATTCCATTTAATTTCTCCGCGTCGACGTCGCGGAGCGATTCATTCGCCGCCAATTTAGTTATACATGTGGTATTAGTTGTACGTACGTATCGTACGTATGTGTGCGTTTATATGAGGCGTACTCTCTCTCTCTCTCTTTCTGTATGTACGCGCACGTCCTCGTAGCATCCGCATACTTTTTCGGCGCGTGTAAGCAACAGTGGCGGATTCCAGCATCGAGAGACCTCACGCTTATCTTGTTTTACAATTTTGAACACTTTTGTTTCTCTTGATACCGAATTTTTTTTTTTTTTTAAAGACAATTTGTTTATATTTCACGGCAAATTAAACATTTCGCGCGTAGCTTTTATAGATAAGTTAATATGTACTCAAAGTTTTAACAAGAATATTGTTTTTTTTTTCTTCAAATTTTCGTTTGTGTAACTTTTTAAACACACAATTTAAATGTTATGTAAAAAATACTTTAGAAATCAGTTCGATTTTTTAACAAACTCTTTCTTATTTTTTAATCGCCTTCATGCGGAATTAACAGGCACATATAGAAAACAAGTTAAAACTGCAGTAGTTAATAATTATGAATTTTTATCAATGGATTAATGAAAAATATTTGTTTTTAATTTATTAAACTGTGTTTTACCGCTCCCGAGGTATAGTTAATAATTATGAATTTTTATCAATGGATTAATGAAAAATATTTGTTTTTTAATTTATTAAACCGTGTTTTACCTCTTTCGAGGTATAACCAGGTCTTTTGGCTCTTTCGAACTGTTTGATCTTCCGAATTTATTTATTTAGTCTGTTTGGATAGATAGAGGGAGAAAGAACGAGAGGGACGGAAAGATCAGTTGCTCTTGGAGTAGGTTTGCTCGTTCGCCTGTTCGCTTGCGCGATCTTGCCGCGCCCGCATTCCACAGGCCAGGGTCGCGTCGAGGCCTGTGCCCCGCGCGAAAAACTCTCGAGCATCGTTCGTTCCTTCATTTTCTGTTCTTTTCTTTTTTGTTCGATTCACGAGTATAAAAAAGTTAAGAAAAAATCATTCGCATTGATTTCTTTTATTTTTGTTTTTTTCTTTTTGTTCAAAAGTTTGTTTAACGTTAATATGCAGGTAAACGTGCAGCGCCTAAAATAAATATTTACAATACGATAATAATTTGTTCTCGTTCAAGCTTGGTTATTACACGCAGACTGTAAAAAAAAATCTATTTAAATGCAATTTTTTTATTCTTTATCGCGAGCAGCTTAAGGTTTTCCAGTAATAAATTTTCTTAATCCAAGTATACTTACGTAATTGCATAATTTTACAAGCGATTGTGACTTGTACATATTTAAACTCATTGAACTGAAAGTCATAAAATCACACTTTCTTTCAGATAAACGAAAGTACGCTACTATTCATTCGATAAAATTTAATCACTGCAAATTTTCGAATGTACTGTCCTTATTTTATTTAAAATAAAAAATTATATATTCTGTCGTTAACTAACGACTTGTCCATTCGTTACTGAACTAAATAAATAATTGATTTTTCTTCAGAATTAAATAAGAAACACTTTAATAACCCAATTTCTTTAATTTAACTCATCAGCGTCCTTCACCTGCCTCTCGTACCTTTTTCTTCGTTCAGCTGTTCTTTGCCCTCCACTATTTAGCCGTTATAGCCGTATCCTTGCCTTTTTCTTTCTTCGTTTGTCCTCAGCCTCCCTCTGCAGCACTTCTTCCTCTCGATACATTCTGCCTCCGCCTCACTTCCTCCTGCCTTTTCGCTTCTCGTACTTCACCGGTTACTACAAGGTCGGGGACGTTAATTGGGACTCTGAAAAATGACCGCACGTTTTATGGGACCGTTGATTCCGGTGTATTTGTATTTTGAGTATCGGTCCTCCTCTGCAGGCTCCTTCTTACCTTTCGGGGTCGGCTTACCTGCACTGTCGCGGTACTGTTACCCTCTCATTGTTCGTGTATATTAAAATTTTATTTTGGACGTTTCTCGATTATTTTTAGATATCGTGATAACCGCGTGGGTAGATCGAAAAGTCTTTTAAATACAAAAATAACGTACCTCGGTGCGCTCCTTATCGTTAGATTAATTGGAATCTTTCTAAAAATCGCGCGAAGTCCACTTATCGCGGCGTCGGCATTGGAATAATTAAATCTAAATAATATGATTATTAATAACGTTACCGCAGAATTCGACGTGCGGGAATCAATTTGCGCGATAACGAGAAAAAAAATATCAATTACACATTTTTATGTAAATGCAGTGGAATTCGTATTCGTATCGTTACACACACGTTCCACTTTGTATCATCTATAATTTTATAAATTTACAAATAGTGTTTACGCCCGGTAATATATAATAAGTAAATAACAAAATTGAATAAGCATAATTTTTACTCTAAATTTAGCTCCGAACACACAAATTAAAGAAATAATAATAGACTATTGAGAGACCAATCTAGTATTTTTTAGTAAATATTTATTTCAATAGTATTTGTTAAAAATTTCTTTGGATTTATTCGTGCACTTATTTATTTCTAAATAAACATAACAGTCTCTAGAATATAATTAGTCGATTCAAGGAAATATTTAACAAGTACATTGACAAAAATGTAATTTAAACGGAAGAGGATGAATTGTATAAAGTTTTTCCATCCAATTTAAAATGAAGTTCTTTAAGTGCTTTCTAAATCTGAAAATGTGAAATTCACTTAAAAAATGTGAATAGTGACATATTTTATATGAAAAATCGTTCACATATTTAACGGAACATTTAATAACTGAAAAGTCGTTCGCATATTAAATATGTGAAAGATTTTTCATATAAAATATGTCACTATTCATAGTTTTCAAGTGAATTTCACATTTTCAGATTTACATGGTGTAAGAATATTTCGTTTATGTATAACAAGATCATGCATGCAGAGTAGAATCTGCTTGCATCATATACAAAGAAATCTGCTACGTTATAACAGATTTCCTTTAACATTGTAAGGATTCTTTTAGCATTTAAAGGACATTTATGTCAGTACTCTTGTAACACATATTTTTTATTGTTATTTAAGTTTATAAAGGATTTTCAGTTTTGTGTAAAAACATATCGTATATTCAACGGGATGCTCTTTAAACGACTACCGTTTACACTGTAGAAGATGAAATATTCTTAAATTTGAACAGCAGATTTTCTTTTACCATTTATTTAAGGATCCTTTCCCTTACATTTTTGTCAGTGCACTATCGAGATAAATATTTGCTGAAAATTATACCAAATTCGTTTTTCGACGTAATAAGACTAAGGTAATAAAAATAACAATAAAACAAAGGGGCAAGGATTCGATTCAAGGTCCCCATTGCGTATCTCAAGACCGAGCCAAGAGAGTTATCCTCGCGGGAGGAGGCGCGCGCGTTCGCACATCTCATTTGCATCCTCTCTAAATCAGGCTCTCGCGCAAGTGTATCGCGCGACTTTCGCAACGCTTCCCGACCGCCGCGCGATGTTATAACGGGCTTGGAATGCCTCCGATCGCGTACACCAACACACGGCCGCGGCGCGAGAGCAGCCGCATACCGAAGAGCCGCGGCGCGCTCTCGTACGCAGCATTTTTTTTTTGCCGATTTCGTTGTTCGCGGATCTTGTTTTCTTCGATACCTCCGATACCTCGAGCTGCAACGAAATTCTTCTTGCCTCGTAAATTCGGTCGGCAAATATTTTTAATGATGAGAAAAACTCGTTGTGTATTCTGCTTATTTTATTTGAACAACGTTTAAGGGAGTAAACGTCTTATTTGTTTTGGTTAATAATAATTTTACGGCCTAAGGAGTCTTTAAACAATTATATTAATATTACAAAGTTAGTCATTAAAAGTAAAAACTATAATGGTTTACAGCAAAAACTGTAAAGAGTTTTTGAATAATCCAATGTGGATAATTGATGATATATTAATTTAATAGTGTTTTAGAAACCCCATTTAAACTAAACGTTGTGAATAAAAAACCGCAGATTCCCAATATTAGTCAGTTTAAATTCTGAGTGTTATTTGTACATAAAAACTATAATGGTGAAGAAATGAAAAGAGTTTTTGAACGATTCAATGTGGATAATCGATGATATATTAATTTAATAGTGTTTTAGAAACTATATTGAAACTAAACGTTGTGAATAAAAAACCGCAGATTCCAAATATTAGTCAGTTTAAATTCTGAGTGTTATTTGCACTCTCACGTAGATAAGCTCAAAATTCAACATTTTTTTTAAGGCAAAGTCAGCTGAGGGTGTATTATCAAAATGAGTTTAGAGTACCACGTACAACAGCTGATAAGGAACTCTCAGTATTCTTGTATAACATCATTTGGAACAAAATAAAATTGAAAAAAAAAATGAATCGGTAATAATCACGAGCGACCAGGGGGGTGAAAAAGTTCTGGATCGAAAGGCCGCTGAAAGTGCGCCTGGTGAATTCGAGAGAGCGACTTTCTTCGCGCGATCCCGGCGAGCTGCCTCACTCTGCCGTCTGCGTGTCCGTGTGTCCGTGTGTGCGCCTACGTGCACAAATACACGCGACAGCTTAACGGGAATTCACTCGCGAGTTTTCCCGTACGTGCACTCGGCGGATTCCGCACATCGTCGTATAATAAGCTGGTCCGGATTGCGCGACGAGGCTGCTGTCGCCGCTGGCAGCTCTTTGGCCGATGCTGGTGGATGAGTTTTCATCGCGGTTATACATAGACGCTTAATTGACGCGACCCCGAGTTCGGAAATTTCCTGGGAGATTGACTGGGTGCGTGCACTGCTCTCAGGAGCTTACCTCGGGGAGTTTCGCGGTAAACAGGAAACTCGCGTGATCTTTTTTCCTTTGGGGTCAGAGAGACAGATGTATGAAAATTTTTATGTAACCTGTGCTATCCCGCGTGTAAAAACTAAATCGTCTTTATTAAAGCTGAATGCTTCGGTAGAAGCTGAAACGATTTAAAATTTTTCAATAGAAACTAAAAATGGGGCTACAGAAGCTAAAACGGATCAACGAAGGATAAAACGAGTCTACGAAGCTATAGCTAACGATCATTTTTTGTTAAATTCAACCAAAGCATTTGAATTTTAATGTTATAAGTGCATTAAATTCAATGTACATTTACATTAATTTCCAAGCATATCTTTTTAACAGTGTAACTTGAAAATTAATGTACAGGTAAATGAAATTTAAGTTAAAAGCAAGTAAAAAATGTTGTATATGCATTACTTCTCATTAATGTTCCGAAAAGAAATTTGCTTCCAGTAATTTTACATTAAATTTCAAGTACATTTTTTTAACAGTGTATACTGAATGTAAATAGTGTCTCCAGGGGTATTATGCACTAATTATATCCTCTGATGTGATAGCGTTTATCGAGTTAAAACAACCCGAAAATAATAACTGTCCTACAGAAATCTGACAACCTGTATATGCCAATCTAATTATATCTGCATAGTGATAAAATCTGTAGTGATAAAATCAGGACGAAAAATGTGTCGAAAAAACAGGGGGATTTAAACTATGGTTTTACTCCTACGTATATAAATAAAATGAAACTTGTTGATGATTAAGATAAAAAACATAATATTTTATTTCTTTGATTTAAACAAAAAAATTGATTTTTTTTTAGCACTAAAAAACGATTTCACTTTGTTCAAGCAGCGTACAATATGAAAAAAGCGTATATATATAGCTTGATTCATTCAAGACAATAGACTCGTGCAATGTAAATTGTGAATGATTAAAGAGCAATTATAAGCGGGAAATATCTGTTGAAAGCAAATTGCGTGTAAAAAAAAGAATACGTTCATCGCACAGACAAGAGCGGTAATTCAGCTCGGCTCTTAACTTACTCACGGTGAAAAAATGCGTTTGATTTATTAAACGATGTTGTTTCTGGCTCTCGAGCGAGAAAAAAAAACGATACTCTTCACGCTGAGTCTTCGCGCTATTTGGACGAAGAAAAAAAAGGTAAACAATATCGCCGCAAAAAAATGAAGGCGGATGCGTTTCCTGATAGAGTGCGCGATGAATAAAAATGACGAGTATAATACGTCTTATCTGAAATTCACTTTCTCGACGATCGATGCCCCGGTCATGACATCATCGCTGAAAAATTCGTCGCAATTGCTTAATACTTAGTCGGGGGAAGCGTAAACTCCGCTCTTATCGCGAAATAAAGCGTCGTGGGTATACAGAGAATCACCGTTCGTTATCAGCGTGCGATTCACCGTTTTATCAATTATTATGCACGGCGGCGGCGCGGTCGAGGTCGTCAGGCGCCGAACAAAAGCAGAGAGGCTCTTTTAATGAAGGGGGGTAATTTTGCTCTTTCGAGTAGAGGATGCCCCGCAGAAGTCATTGACTCAGCGGAGCTTTCTTCTATATACTCCTATTCACGCGGCAAGTGCGCTTTGTTCTCTCTCAAATATTTGAACAATGACACAATCTTTGTGTGCGTGGAGCACATTTTCTCGATCTTTATCTATGATAATCGACCATCGATGTTTCAATCGCACGTACAGTTCGCGCATGAAATTGCATCATTTATATATATACACCTATGGATAGTACGCATAGATGGAATTCCAATGGAATTTACTAATCTCCCATTTTCTTTCTTTCTGTTTTACGTATTCCAATTTTATACTCTTCGATCTAATCTTGCGTTAGATTTTGTTGAGAAATCTTTTTCTTCTTTCCTTGTTTCTTGCCAGATTTCATCAATTTTATTAAATGACCTTTTAATAAATAAATTATTGGCTCACCGAGATCTAGATAGGCGGAGGCGAATAAATCTTACATAAGCCATGTAAAGCTAAGGCGTTTTCAAGAATTTTTTTATTATTTTTCTGCATAACTGTGATCTCAAAATTATATTTATGTACCTTTGTATACCTGCAGGCTCCACGGGGGGGAATAATAAATAAAATTGTATATGCAAGGGATTTCTTAATAAAATTGAAGAAAAAAATTCTGTACAAAAATTCCGAGATCATGTCCTCAAATAATTATAACATCATGCAGGATTTTTCGTCCACTGAATCAGAAAAATTACCGTTCTTAAACGGATCGGTAAACATTTTGAAGATGGCGGTAAAATTTGCTTGACTTTCTTTATCGCTCCATAATAATCCTTAGATGGTTTCGTAAATATTAATCGAAAAAAAACGTAAATTCTTTCTCTCCTCTTAATTTTAACTAAGTAGAACATCCTCTCAGCGTAGGTAAATTATTACGATTTTTGTTATTCACGAGAGGCTAGAGGAGGGAATCTTAAAGCAGGGAAAAATCGGCAATTAAATCGGCAGCGATTGCGGCAAAATCAAAAGATACATATCCCAGTCTGAATTATGCGCTTGGACCGGTAATAAAGACAGCTGCCCGAGAGCTTGGATCGACGTGCGCCACGGATGCTCGTTCGTTTCCCGTCTTTCCAATAAATATCGATCGGTGATCGAGGCGTAAGATAAGAGCCTCTCTCGGCTGCGGAATTCGATTCATAGATCGGCACCGACCGCGCATTTTTGCCCCGGAACTGGAATTACGTGCCCCGGCTTCTCTGACGGCCCGTGCAGCTCGCTGTTGCTGTGCGCGAGTGTGTGTGTGTGTACGCTTTCGGAATTACGGTAGCCGTTTCCCCTCGGCGCAGCTTCCGCAAGTCGGTGAAAGGAGCCGCCAACTTGGCTAAATAACCCATTTAATTCTGGAGAAACCCGACGTTGGGCCGCGGTCCACGGGACTCATGTGCAGAATGCGCTGTTTTGTCCAAATTTTATCTTTATTCCAATATATATTCCACTTACACTGAGAGAAATGTTTTGGAAAAGTTACTATTCAGTCTAGAAGCCGAGCAACAGACTGCATTTAATGAAAAAATTGCTATTCTGTATTATAAAATTACACTAGAATTCTAGAATTATAAAATTTAATAGTTATTTTTTTACTAAATGTAGTATGTGGCTCCGATAGAGACCCACAGACTGGATAGTAAACTTTATTAGAATAACAGTAATTTTTCCAATATATTTTTCTCAGTGTACGTAGGTAGTAGAAATTGTACACACGAGCAACTCGGTTAAAATGAAATAATTTAAATTAATATCTCATCTGGATTGATTTTCCTTTCTTACTCTTATAAACAATAGTGGAGCATTTCAAATTTATTGAAACTGTATAGGATATTTTCTTACGATTTAAAAAATTTAGACTCTATTAATCAATAGTTTTTTTTTATCCTGCAGATGCAATAGTATTTTAATTTAATTTCACTGTGTTATTAAAAATGAGCTTTCAAATATCTATAATTGATTTACTCTTTACACAGTTGCTTTTTTTACACCCATTTTTTTACGTCACTGACACGAAAATTTGAAAAGAGAATCTGGCATCTACACCTAATGAAAGGGGAAGACCTTTTAAAAACATCAGAGCCATTTTTATATCGACCAGTATTTTTAATATTTGACAGGTAATTTAATACCCGATAGTACTATACCTACTCAAAATAAAAATAAAACTATACCGAATTAAAGCAAAGATTAATACGTGAAAAAAATCGTGTTAGTGGAATACATTCCACAAGTGAGCACCTCAGACCAGAAAAAAATTCTTTAAATAAAATTGCACCGAAACAAATTAGATTAATACTTCGAATAAAAAGAATCTGTTACGTTGCAAGAGCGGAGAGGTAGAAAGAGAGAGAACCGTAGGTACACCGGCGGGTCGGCGCAGGTGCGCCGTATCTCGGATTAATTTGCATTCGCGGAAATGGTTGCTGGATACCTCGAACCGGCGAGGCTCGAACCGCCTCCGCGTGTTTTTCGACGGCGCGGTCGGAACCAATTTGCTGCGAGAACGTCGGCGAGGGAGGGTCTGTCGAAGATACCGTAGCTGCTAGGAAATTTATGGGATGCCCGGCTATCTTCCCTTATAAATTCATTGTCCTTTCCCGTGCTCTCCTCTCCTCTGCTCTCGCCCCAGAGGTCATTGATTCCGTTCGAGATTCTTTTCTCGCTTGATGGGAATCGATGATCAACATTCCGCTCTGCCCGAGTTCACTGGAGGAAGGGTTCGTTCGTTGCAGATATTTAAATTAGACGCTTCGTTCATTGAATCGGTTTCGTTACTTTATTCGACTTTTTTCCCAATGCTTGTCCTCTGTACTTATACAATTACCTGTAAAAATTTAATTATTATAATATTAACCCTTTCAGTCATAGACATCCATATATGGCGTCTTAATTTGTTTCCTTCTTTTTTTCATATTTTTCAAAATTGATGCAGGATTTTGAAATTTTTTGCTTTTTTTGGTACTGTACCTGGACTACTGAGTAAACTTAAAATTAATTAAGTTCTAAAATTTTAATTAAGTAAATTAACTAGATAATTAATTAACTAAAATTTAAATTAATTTTTTCTTAATTTTTAATCAATTTGAGTATCTTATTACTATTACTATCACATGACAAAGGAATGGAAATGATAGAGGAATGGAAAAATATTTTTTCTGTATAGAATTAACTCTCCTATTAAATCATTACACTAATTTCGAAAAAGAAAATTATTTTACTGAGTGTAATATATAAGGAAGTTCGATTGGAAAATCCTCAATTGAATAACGACCGAGAAGCAGAAGATTTTCCTCTTCCAATTAATCGAAGAAAGTTTTGATGGTTTAGCGTGGTGTTCTAGAAAAAGAAATAACCAGTCACCGAGGCGTTTTCAAGCGCTGGCCGCGGATTCCGTCGACGGACGACGAGGCGGCGAATCTGGAACAGCGTATAAAATTGCCGCTTAAACGGTCGCGACGAGCTCGCGTTCTCTTTCTTTGTCGCCATGAATATTTATAGCCCGGCTATTGTAATTGCATTATCCAAGATCATGCCGATGTGTCGCTGTCGCAGCTGCTCTTTTTTTTATCGTCGATCGCTATACAGCGAGATTGATTCCTTCTATTATTCAAAACACTTCTGTCGCATGAAAGTTTCATTTGATTTTCATATTACCCGTTACGAAAACAAAAATTAACGTCGAGGAATTTTACATGAAGTACAGCAAATGGAAAAATTCAATCACCTGAAATTCAAACTGAACTAAAAATAAGGCACTCTGTGTAGCGGTTGTGCCTAAAAAATAATACAGTAAATTTTAATAATCGGTATATTAATTCAAACCACAGATTTAAAGTCTCTACAGTTGTTACAGTATAGTAAAGTAAAAGTCCAGATTCATGATTTGACGATCACTGTGTATATATAATATATTATAATTCTATTTATTACCGTAACGATTGAATGAGTAATTGAACTTAAAACTGCAATCGAAATTAAGTTATCAACAAATATCGCTATTACAATATTCAGAGAATCCTGATAATTACGCAGCATTTCGTACAATTTATTTTCATAAAGTTTTTAAAAAATTTTCACATATACACAATACAACAAATAATGCACTTTTTACAGTACGCAAGGAAAAACACTGCCTTTTTGTTAATAATACCTGCAATATAAGTTACAATAATATTTACTGGACTATTTTCCACAGTGTGCCAAGTAAAAGAAGCAAAAATAAACGATCGGTCGTAGCCGAATTCTCGAACGTTCAGGCTGGTAGCTTAGGAAATTTCTGGCTCCGAGTATTATACGCGCGATGGTCGCGAGCGGGCTCAAAACGTCGACGACCTAATCTCGCAATTTTCGTGTCCGGCCATAATGAGCGTAAGCCGAGTGGCAAAAGGCTACCGGGGGGACCGGCTCGCGTCCCTTCTCTTTCGGGCGCGCTTGCGCGACTGCCGGGCCTCGCGTATATACGCACGAGTCATTACATTCTTTCGGGGCGCAGCGACCTCGTACCAAATTGCTTTTAAATTACCTGACCGGTCCCGCGCTCGGGCTTTCGCGCTATCCTCGCCCCGCGCGATCTCTCTTGTGTACCTCTTGATGCAGGACAAAAATCGACGATCGTGCATGCATCTCTCGGTTCGCTGTACTTCATTTCGCATTGCGCACTTCATGCTAGTCATTATTTTTCGACACTTCGTGCACGAAGTACGATTTTACGCACAGTTTCTTATTAGCTTCGTAAAGTCTTGATTCGCGTAAAAAAATTTATATGAACATGGGCAATGAGACTTTATACTGATCTTGCTTTTTATATATTTTATAGAAGTTTGTATAGATGCATGATATAAAAGGATAAATTATACCGCTGAAGATATAGAAAATAATTTTTTACGTTCATTTGTTTTTAACGTCCGTCATGTGAACGTCTTTTAAGTTTAAGAAAAACTTCATCTGAAGTTTGTATAAAACATTGCAAAATTATTTATTATTTAGTCTCATTGCCCATGTTCATATCAACGACCGCCGAACGTGAACTTTGATTACACTTTATCTTAACTTAAATTTTTTTACGCGGGTATACTTTCGTATCGAAATGTACCATTTACTATCTAAAGTTGAATTAGTGAAAAACTACTATAATTAGTGAATTTTTACTAAAAATTAGTGGAAAGAGCTTCACGAGTTAGATATTAGTGGAGCATCTGCCACTAATCTTAGTAAAGTTTCACTAATTCAATTTTAGAAAAGATTAAAGATTTTCTTCCAGAGTCGCATGTTAGCCACACAGTGATATAATTGAAAGTTAAATTTAAATAACAATTTTTTATTTTATTTGCTTAATTTTTGGAGAAGTGCACTGTCAATAATTACAAAAAATTAACAACCTAACGTAAATTGCACCTGCATGATTTTGCGTTTTCGCTTTTTTTTTTCGATCTTTCTTTATTCTGTTCTTCAAATTGAGTTCATATTATCTTTACGGATCACAATAACTATATATATACAGTTCAGTATAAAAAGAACATTACTCATCAAATTTTTGCTTCTCAGTTCTTCTTCTTCATTTTCTCCGTGATAAGTTAGTTAAAATCTGCTTATATAAAGATGTCGATTCACCTTCGTATTTCCAGACCACAATACTGTAAGAAAAAAACAGTGAACACTGTGGTTTACTTTTTGAAGTCAGAGTAAAATTGCTTGAAGAGTAACTTTGCAATTGATATAACTGCGTGTAGCTTGTTACTTTCTCACTTTTTCCCTTAATTTTTTGTTGTGAAAGAAGTCATGTAACCTGCAATTTCTATATAACAAACTAATTTTCTTTTTTTAAATTCTTGAGGTTGTTAAAAAACAGTGACGAGGTCAATGATCGCTATTTTATAAATATTCTTAAAAATATTGTATTAATTGACAAGCTTTATTAATTCACTACTTTAATATTCACAATTCAAATTTAAATTTAAATATTTTAATGTGAAACTTCAAAAGTGATAACTGAAGTTTTCATTAAAAATGCCAGCAACACGTCAGAAGGCTGTCATGTTTAAGTTCACAAATTTAATGCACACTTACAGAATTAGCGATGCATTTCAACGTTGACTCGTGAAAACAGTTAAAAGTCAGTCGTCCCGACAGGTATAAACATGGCAATTTGCTTGCGCCAAAAAAAAGGAAAGAAAAAAAATCCGCAACTTCCCAGAAGGCCTCACTTCAGCAATTATCTTCAATCTCTTTATTTTTGAATGAACTTCTCGCGCTGCGTATCAAGTCTCGAGGGTAAGCCCCAATCAAGTGTCCGACAAGAAGCCTCGGACAGGTTCGGCGCTGTTTCGAAAAAATTTTAATTACCCCCGTGTGCATTTAGCCTCGCAATTCCTTGAAACGTAAGTGGCGCAGGGATTTATTTACGTCATGCATAACGTGCATTGCATTCGGACACGCGTGTTCTTCTTTTGAAGTTCGGGATCGAACCTGATTCCACCTCGAATCATCCTTTTTATATCGCGGTCTTGAAGATAAAGAGAGACAGAGAGGGAGAAAGAGAAAGAGAGAAAGAAAGAAAGAGAAAGAAAGAGAGAAAGAAAGAAAGAGAGAGAAAAGAAGAGCTCGGGAGTGAAAAAAGGAAGACACGGGCGCGTAAGTACTCGCGTATGTATGAACGCGGTGGGAGTGAGAGAGAAAGAGGTCCGCGAGCCTGCCAATTACAAACAATCATCGGGGAATGCGCGCCACGAATCGACCCACGGAAAGAAACTCGCTCTCTCTTGAAAGAGAAAGAAAGATTAAGAGGGAGACGGATAATGGAGCGAGAGAAGGACGACTTTTCGTCTCTTTTCTCCATTAAAAAGTCAAAACAACACTCCACTTACGGGACAAATTGAAGGTAATTGAGGGGAATGACATGGGGGCGAGTGAGAGGAGAGAGGAGAGAGAGAGAGAGAGAAGAAAAAGTAGTGCGCGAGCGCGAGCATCATCTCGGTTTGCGGGAGATTATTATACGTTACCCCGCAGCTTCGACGCGACGAGCTGAGATTCGAAAAATCCTAACTCGAGCTAAAGTACAAGTGCTAATGCACAGACACATCATATCGATATTGAGAATTGCTACCCTATTGAAAGGGTCTTATAAAACTCCATAAAATGGTGCAAAACCCGCATAAAACCTGATAAATAATTTATCGAATTTTATAAAATTTGTACATTGAAAAAAGCCTAAATGACGTTATTTTTATACGGTATATCGAATAATGGAACAAAACGGCTAACATGTGGCCAAAAATTGAATTCTTCTAAATTTTAATGTCATATGGTGTTCTAAGTGACTTCATACTTTTAATTCGTATATGATTTCTATACTAAGGAGTACTACAATTGTAGTAAAGGATGCATTTTTTTAATTAACCATGAAATCCTAATTGTTTGTCCTAATTTCTTTCTTTTTTTTTACTTTTTTTTTAAATAATGTGAACAATATTTGTAATATAACAACGTAATCTCGTCTCTTTAATAGTAATTCATATATTTACATCAGAAGGGTCAATGATCATTTCTCTAAACAGAACCTTCGTCGGTACGAAGGATCGAGTTAAACAAAAAAAAAATCAAACTCGGTCCACATTCACAGGGCCGGTCCCGGGGTCGTGCCTCGGGGGCAGCGCGCATTTTTCGGGTCAAGCGTCGGAGCGGCGGCGGCTGCGCCTCGGAATGCGAGCTGCAGGCGCTTGAGCCTCTCTCGCGAGCGCGCGAGACCTCCTGGAAGGTTATAGGCTCGTAAGGAGGGTGAAAGTCGCATTCCACGTGCCGCCGCCGTGGCGGCGTTATATGCACTCGCGCCGTGCAGTTTCCGCTGTGCGCCGCCGAGCCGCTCGTTTCCCATGCCGCTGCAGCGCTTGAACGGCTAGGAGAGCCGAGAAATATACATCTCACCCGAGCGGCTATCCTTTGACTGATTCGCCGAATTTTACGGAATGGAGCATCCCTCTTTACTTTCGCGGAATTATTTTTTTTGCGCAATGTTCTGTGAGGGAGAGAAAGCGAGAGATAAAAGAGAGTCTTTATCAAAAAGAAAAAAAAATAGCAAACAGTTCTAATATCTTAAGAGACTAAGATACTGAGAAAGATAAAATAAAAAGTTACTATATACGTAATTACCGCGTAAAAAAATTTAAATTGGGATAAAGTATATCCGAAGTTCATGTTTGGCGATCGTTGATGTGAACATGGGCAATGAGATTTTACCAAACTTGCTTCTTAAATTTTATAGAAGTTTGTATAGATGCGTGATATAAACGGATAAATTGCCGCTCAAGTTATAGAAAATAATTTTTTACATTAATTTGTTTTTAACGTTTAGCATGTGAACGTCTTTTAAATTTAAGAAAAACTTCAACGATCGCCAAACATGAACTTTGGGCAAACTTTATCCTAACTTAAATTTGTTTACGCGGGGAGAGTCGTGAAAAGCTACTTGGTTTTTATTTTTGTGCAGTGGACACGTTGCATCTTCGAATGAGTACATTTTTCGTATCAGAAATGATTATTCAGAGTATCTCTGAGCCACGAAAATACTGTTAATCTCGAGGGAATTAACATTTACATTTTGAAGATCAAATTATACTTCGATAATGATTCCGTTAATCTCCAGACATCTTGCGCTTAATGGAGAGGTCGTTAGCTAGAAAATAAAATTATTTAATCACTTATTTTTTTAGAACCGACAAATGATGATTTTTGTTAAATAAAATATATATTAAATGTCGATCTGGTCGTTCAAATTTAAAGAGGTATATATGATTGTTTGTGTACAGTAGATTACGTGATATCCGCATTAAATGTGCGATAGATTATCTTGAAAAAGAATCGTCACAAATCAGGGGCTGAGGAAATCGGTGCATCAAGTACTGCCGTCAAAGCGAAAGCCGCTGACTTGAACGTGTCTCCCCACCTCCTTGAAGTTACGAAAATACATTTTTACGAGCTTTCGATGCATTCTTCAGCTCCGTTTTCTCGCTGCGCTCCTTTTCTTGGATTTCATACTTTTATCTAAAATTTTCACCTAAAGCGACACTTTTTTTCGGCTTACGAATGTATAATTAAAAAATTTATCGAAACAGATTTTACATAAAAAACTGTTGATTTTAAAATAGTTTTGGTTTCTGGAATGCTTTACGGATCATTTTTCACATAAACACGCAAGAAACTGAAGTATTTAATGCGAAACTGTTTTTAGTCCGTAGCGTGGTGTAATTTCGTAAATGTTGCTTAATTAATTTGACTCTTAAATCATTCGCATAAGTAGGTTACATTTTTCTTGAACTTGAAATGATGAAATAATATTTTATTATTTTTATTTTTACTATGTAATATGTCTGGGTTACGTAATGCAATTAGTTACCACTTACATATCCTAGAAAATAAATAACGGAGAATAGATTTGCATTCTTTTGAAAGTGTAATTTTAATTAAGCCGTGGATACCGAAAAACAAGTTTCTAAATTAGTGACTTTTGACAGAGAAAAAAGGTTCAGATTCCAGAATGATAGATGTAGTTGAAATATTCGTTGTGAGCAAAAATACCCCGCAATTCATAGGCTTTCTCAGTAGGATAAGCAACAATAAACGCGGCTTCGTTTCCAGGCGTTTATTTGAATCACGACAAAACGAATCTTGCAAAGTCGACGGCATCTGCGAAACATCGCCACATGAGACGTAAACGTTGATTTTACGACGTACAGTGGACTCACTGTTTCTGGAGTATCAAATATTGTCTATTTATAATTTACAAAATTATCGGAATTATTAAAATAACTATTCGTACAAAGTATTTTTTTTTACTCTGACATGAAATTAAGTATCTTGTCCGGCCAGTTAATTAATCATGACCAGAAATTTAACCATACGTTGAATCAGAAATCGATATTCGATTTTTTTCTAGTGAAAACTTTAACCATAAGTTGACCAAACGCTAGAAAATCAATCACATTCTCATAAATTTATGGTTCATTTATCACCAGAATATGCAACAAGCTATCTATCATTGGAGACGCAGAAAGTTTAACAGTTACCGACATCAGGCATTAACTGTCAACGTATAAATATAGATTTTATATACGCCATTAAAAAAAGCTTACATGTGGACAACAAGTGCCGGTATATGGCGAAACGAACGATTAGGATGAAGAGTAACAGAGTAGGAAGAAACGGAGATGCAGAGTAAAGGAGGCGGAGAAGAATAAAGTGGCGGGTCCTGCTTGACATCTGCTGGCCATCTGCGGGCTTAGAAAAATTTCTCGCATTCCAGAGCTCCTTTAAAATAACTCCTCAACCGCATTCCCGTCTCCTCGTTTTCGGAAATATCTCGAAGATCTAGAACCGGGTACGCATCTCGCATCGATATTACGCAAAGGAATTTTGGGCTCGATATTTCGGTTCCCTCTCTCCTACCGTGACAAATTCGCCAGGACTGGTTCCCTCGACGGCGATAGTTTCGTGTAAATATATTATCAAATGAGACGTTTCCTTGAACGAAGCAATTAAAATATTTTCCAAATAGCTAAGAAAATCGAAGGAACGAGTCTTTTTCGTCGCTCTCGCGAATACTCAACAATAAATTTCTCGGTTTATCGTCTTTGAACCATCAGTGTAGGATAAATTGAGACTAATTCGAAAAATCTAATTTGATCTAATTTAAAATATTGCACCGCGGCGAGCTAATTGCGCAAAAGAGACGTTTAATTGATCGTTTCTTCACGGTTACGGAGCCATGGAATTTCCCACTTCTTCTTTTGGCAAATGCCTTAAAAAGTTGGCGCCCGTAATAGTCGCGAGTTACTCGCTCCTCGCCCCCAGCGTTAATTACCCGTGATGCCATTGTTTCGGAAAATTACAAAAGAAGTACGGACGATTATGGCTAATGAAGGTGGAATTCTTTATTCGAGAAAGTGAATGCGTAATTTTTTTTCTCGTCGTGCGTGATCTATGTACACGCCGAAGAAATTTTTACGAATGATACTTGAACACGAACATTACTCGCAAGAGTAGAATTTACAACTTTAAGAAATACAACGTTTTTACTTTCAACAAACTTTAAGTTTGTGAGCAATTTGCGCAGAAGGATATTGTTTCTATCGAAAAAGAGAAATTTTGCGATCCTTGTGATTTTACTTTATTAATTCTTATGGGACATTAATCGCTTAAATTAGCCTGTTTCTTATTAATTAATGTCCTGAATGTTTCTTCTCTCCCCGCGTAAAAAAAATTTAAGTTAGGATAAAGTTTGCCCAAAGTTCATTTTTGATGGTCGTTGTGAACATGGGCAATGAGACTAAATAATAAATAATTTTGCAATACTTTATACATACTTCAAATGAAGCTTTTCTTAAATTTAGTAGACATTCACACGACTCACGTTAAAAACAAATAAATGTAAAAAATTATTTTCCATAACTTCAGCGATAATTTATCCGTTTATATCACACATCTATACAAACATCTATAAAATATATAAGAAGCAACTTCGGTAAAGTCTCATTGCCCATGTTCATATCAACGACCGCCAAACGTGAATTTTAGATAAACTTTATTCTAACTTAAATTTTTTTACGCGGGTCTAAATCTAATAATGTGAAATTCACTTGAAAAATGTGAATATTAAGCAATTTTATGTGAAAAATCGTTCACACATTTGGCATGTGAACGGCTTTTCACATATTAAATATCACTATTCACATTTTCCAAGTAAATTTCACATTTTCAGATTCACACGATGTCAGATTATAGATTTGTAATGTAAAAAAAAAACTTAAAATTATGTTTGTTAGATTTTTTCTTTATCTACTGTCGCAGTAAAAAAATGCCTTGAAAATGTGCATTTTAAGAGAGGAACGCTAGGGTCCGGTGTGCGTGTGCAAGCTGCGGAGGAGAAACGTTGCTCGACAAGACGCGGCCCGTGTGCAATGACAGCGGCTCTTGAAACCCGAGTACCGCGCGGCATTAATTAACAAACAATTATGGAATAAAGGCGTGACGCAAGAGAGCGCGCCGGAATTCCGGAATGCGCGCGAAGGAGAGCGCACGCTACTCACTTTACATCCCACTGCCATTTGCCACCCAAGTTCGTCTCTTCTTTTTCAACGTTTCGCGCTGCTTTTGGCGCGGCATTGCGTTCCGCGGCGGCTTCGCGCCGTCTGATGGCTTTATAAGGGGATGACGCTGCTCCTCGCCTGGCGCCGTAGGGACTCTCTCACTTTTGTCTTGATCATATTGGGAGTTCTTTATATACGGATAATATAAAGCATACCCTCCCTGGTAGAAATTTAAAAAATTTAATGGCAATTTTATAGAGACCATTTTTAACCCCATGATGAAACGCTTTTTTAAATCAGAATCTCACATTTAATGTGAATAATTAATGTGCATTATTTAAAAGGAAAAAAAATGGATTGCAAATGTGTGAAAAGAGAAAATTATAAAAACGTTTGAAATTCATTAATATTTGCACTGGAAAGTAAAACCATCAGTATATCGTTCACTATGAGCTTATTAAATGTTTTTATTCAAATGTTGTTTCATAATACTCCGTTGTGTGAGCTCGGAGTCGAGATCCCAGTTCCATATAAAGAAGCTATACTTTTAGGGTATGTTTGCCCCCATTTTTCTTCGCTCAAAATTTTAATAACGATTAAAAGCTAGTATTTATCTAATATTTTTTCAGCCTAATAAATGTGCGAATGCTGTGTGAAAAAAAGCATTTCATCTTCCACTAAAAACAAGCCATTTGGACAAGTCATTTCTTAGTTTCGTAGCTATTTCAACTAGACGGATTTCTAACAGTGCTGAAAATTTTTTTTATGCCAATGCACGAAAATATTCGTTTACTTAAAAACAGTCACAGTAATTTTTTTTACTGCAAAAATCGCTAGTCTTATAATGTTAACATTTTCTCTTAAAAAAGGGATGGTAGACTGAGAAAAATGTTTTGGAAAATTTAGTATCCAGTCTGGGAGCGGAGCCGCATACTAGTAGAATTAATAAAGAACATATTACTAGAATTCTCATAAATTTTATAATACAAAATGGTAATTTTTTCACTAAATGCAGTTTGTGTCTCCGCTCCCAGACTGAATAGTAATTTTTCCAAAACATTTCTCTCAGTGTAGGATATTTCTATAATTGTTTTGAGAAGGAATTTAATTGGATCTTCGGAGTGTTTCATAGTATAAAATGTAGATGCATATATAAAAATTAGAATGCGATCTTCCATAAAATCGCAAACCATAATACAACTATATTTTTTGCAAAATTTTTGCATTCACTTTTAAAGAGTGAAATTTCTCTCGCCGTAGAAAATCGAAGAGTCGAGCGCAAAGTAAACAAGTGCTCATAGTAAAGCCAGCGAAAGACGAGGCATTATGTCACGCGTAAATTCCCAGCTTCGAATCCTTAATTCAACAAGGCTGCCCCGTAGGCTCTCGTGAAATCCTGGAATGCCCGTCATTTCTGAGCGTCCGTCTCAGTCTGTTTATCGGGCTCAGCGATTCGGAGCCGTGACACAAATTACGGGGCGAAGAATGTTTCCGAGCTTGGAAATTCGATACGTTCTTGTCCACGAGCAGCGGCGACAGGCCGCGCGCCGAACGTGCTCGAGGTCGAAGGCAACTGAATTTCCATCGGCCTCATCTTCGGCTTCGCGTCGAGTCGACCGCCCCCCTCGACACGAGTAGTCGCTATGGCTTCACTTTTTAGAACTGCGGCATTCATGACATTGAGGACTATCTTGTTTTATTTTTACTAGAAAAGTCATCGTGCGTTGTGCAATGAATTTTTTCGGGTGATAGGACATTGATAAGAATAGCATTTATATGTTTACAATGATAAAATGATAAAATCTTTTAATTGAAAACTGTTTTATTGATCCGTGAGTGAATTTCGAAGTCAGAGCCTTTTTAGATTGGCCAAATTTAAAGATTGAATATTCATTAACAGGCTTTGAATTTTGGCGCCATTCAACCGGATATTCAGCCTTAGGCGAATAAAATTCCTTCTTAAAATACTGAACAACATACTAACATCGTTTTTTTTTATGAAAGGAGTGTTTTTTGTTTCGCAATCTCTCGAAAAGTTCGTCGCTACTCAATGTACCTTTAAAATAGCAAACGAATGTAACTGTGATTCTTTATATAAATATGAATACATCAATTAAATAGCTGTCGAAAAATTCATCGCTACTCAATGTACCTTTAAAATAGCAAACGAATGTAACTGTGATTCTTTATATAAATAGGAATACATCAATTAAATAGCAGTCGTAGAGATTCATCTAATTTTGTGAACTCTGCATATAATAAACAACATTTTTGTACAAATTTTAACAAATTCTTTAATTGTTTTAAATGAATACATGAATAGTACTACTTTAGCAGTTTTCCTTAAAAAGTGCAGTCGAGTATGCAGAAACGCAGTATGGAACTGATTAATGCTGAATCTTTGCGCGAGTCCAGAGCGTCGAGAGCAAAAAGACAAAATGTATGTATCCCGGTCGTAGGAAGGAGGTCGATGAATTCGAGAGAGTGAGGAGACCGGAGAGACTCACCGAGCGAGAAACGAGATCGGGGCCCGTGCCCTTGGGGCGTGCGCGTGCCCAGGTAGCCGACGACACCCACGCGATTCCGAGCGGCCCACGCGCGACTTGATGTCCCTCTCCTCTCTCTCATTAAAGAAGTCGCGTGGTAAAATCCCCACTTCGCGATTAGCTCGGGGAATTTATCCGCCTCGTTTGTACGCGAACGCGGCCTCCCGCTGCTTTCTCTTTAAATCCAACGAGTCGCCTGAGTCACACTCCGAAACTTAGTCACACCTCGATGAGGCTCCCGTGAGTGGTCAGCCCGACTGATGGATACCAGTTCGGTGATAAGCCTCGCGCGTTCCCTTGGATTCCTTCAGACTGTTATGAGCAAGACTTAAAAAAGTACGAAATCCAGAATTTATTATTTTTGTTATAATTAACCCTTTCACGCTCAAGGGAAATATTTTTCCCTTCTATCGAACTTGTAAACAAAAATACAACAATAATTACCTTTCTTGATTTTTATTTACCATTTATGTAGCGAAAATGGAAAGTCACGAAGAGAATTTATTTAACTACTTCACATAAAAACATAAAAATTAGTTCTATTTACAATGGTAGAATTGATACTACTATTATTAAAAAAGGTCTGATAATCTTACAATTAATAGAATTATAATAAGTTACTAAAAATAAAATTCATTCTAGTTTTATGTATTTCAAGTATAATATAATAAAATCAGCATATTCAATCAGCAATAAATCTCTTTTATTTTACTAAACTATTACAATATATTTAAGTTAATACATTAAAATGATATCTATATTTACGTAAATACCCACAATACACTTCTTGATAATAACGTACAATTAATTAAAATTTCAGTGCTTTGTTAAATCCAGTATTTGTATATTTTACATTTTATAATAAACAAATATATTAACGCTCATATTTTATAAATCTTTATTGTGGCCAATAAATAGGGAAAGCCGTTAATGTTATAGCTACCTCCGAGAAGAATTCCTTTGATACTTGTACGGTACCTAAGCTGTTTCTAATTAGGGAACCAAATTACAATTTCAAATAATGTACAATTCACTCTTTTTTTATTTAATAGATGGTCTAAGTTTGCGTCAATGAAAGCAAGTTCAGAACAAAATTTTAAGAATAAATATTTCCTGCGGAAGCAAAATGCTTCAATGTTTCTTTACATTTGATATACATAGATTCCTAATCTTTCGATCAGGCATACGAAAATATAACATCCATTTTTTTTTTTTTTCATCAGTTTTTCAAACATGAGTGCAATAAATGACAAAACGTATCCGGTGAGCAAAACGATAAAAGCAATTGCAATTTCCTCATCTAAACTTTTAGATTTGTAATGTACTGAAGTGTGTACATTATGAGTTTTTAAGGTTCTCTTGTGGAATAAGTTAAAATACCCAGCTTGACCGATTTTTAGAAATATTTCATTGATCTTTGGAAAAAGTGGCCAATCAGGCGATGCCGATAGTGTTATATATTTTTCATTAAAGAACTTCTTTGCAATATGTATCTGGCTTAAATTCTTTTTAAGTATAGGTGCAGAAATTGCATCTTCTGTAAAAAAACAAATTAATCTTTTTTTATTTAATAAATTTCTGAAGCAGTCGGAAAAGGTACTAGACTGAAATCGCTTCCGTAATTGATCATGTATAATCATTTCTCTCATATTACATGTAGAATAAACTACAAGACCTGAATTTATTAAATCCTCTATTGAGTCTAGAACCCCTATATTATTCGATAAAGTATCAACAGCAGTTAACATACTTGTAATAAGGGAGTTCATAAAAAAAAAATTAAATAATAATAGAGCAAATACAATTTTACCGGTATATGAGATTGGAATAACAGTAATAGGAGTTTGTATAAGCATCTGGACATATTTTAATACACTATAAATGAATGGCTTTTTAAGAAGATATTTCAGAATAAAAATACCCGTTACGCTGTAACCTAACACACAGAAAAAGGGCTGGAGTTTGAAAACATCAAGATGATGTATTTTCATTTCTACTTTGGGGGTCATATAATAATACTTGATAGATTGTGTTGGATAGGTCTGCAAGTCCCAATAATTGCGGCTGTACATTTGAATTAATATAATATCAATTTTGTTAAACATTAAATCTTTTAAATATCCGTGAGGTATTCCATTAGCATCTATGAATCCAGCTTCCGAATAGAGTTTGGTAGTAAAAGATATATTGATACGAGAAAATATTATTCGTACGATATCACTATAATATCCTTGAAATGAATTGTACCCTGCAATATTTTTATCCAAACGCATAGTATGCTGAATGTCTATAAGATTTACGAAGGCAGATTTTAAATTATATAAATTCAAATTTTTTGTTTTATCAACATTCATATTTTTGCATCGGAATTTGCCTGTTTCAATAAAAAAACAGTAATTAAGTTCACTGATCATTTTGCTTACTCCCAATGAGAAATATTATTTAAAACTTACAGTGACGATGAAATGGTTCAATAACGGAATGAATAAGCAGAGTCCAAGTAGAATCTTGTTCATTTTCATCTCGACTTACATTCCAAAATTTTGATCCTAAGTTTGAATAAGGATTAAATGAATATAGAAACAATTTATCTGAATAATTGCAGATGTAAATGGCAGACAAAATATTGAATTTCCAAATTGTCTTCAGGATATCTTTAGCTACCTCACATCGACTCTCAAAATTTTCATTGATAATAACGAAAAAAGCTTTATGGTTCCACCAGTAAGACTCTCTAAAATTTGTTAAAACTTGAATCAATGTAGAGACAGATGAGAAAATAATATTGACATTCGTTACAGGATAATTCACTGATTCAAGATCCTTCATTGTAATTCTAAGACGCGGTCGTTTTCTGCTTAAAAATATGTCGCTCCGGTCAGATGTAATAAAAATATATGTTGTATCAGAAAATGATGCTAATTGTTTATTGTACAAATTCGAGCTGTTTGTTGTCCAGTTTCCAATCAGAAGAGTCGTTTTTGATGTTTCATTCACACATTGCTGTATAAAGTGCTGAAAACGTTTGATAATTAATGTCCTAGGAAAATGCTTGCTCTAAAATAAAAGTGCTAGAGTCAGTTTTTCAGCTAAAAAAATTATAAAAAAGGTGTATTCAAATTTTATTTTTGCCACATTGTTAGAAGTTCAGTAGATCTACGTTTTTTTAAAAAAGTACATATTTGATTATTCATAGCGTACCATTTTTTTCTATAAGTTAGTGTTATGTTACTTTTAACTAAAAAAGAATATTTCAATTGATTCTAGCACCACTAAAGCTAATAATGTAAAAATTCTAATTAATTCTTAGTCTATTAAAAACGCTTATAGGTATTCTTAAATTTACATAGATACCATTGTTCTCACTGTATCCACGCCTGCATGATGCATTTTTTGGACACTTATCGCGACACTACTTGGTATGATAAAACAAAGAATAGGCAGCCAAAAATATGTTTGTATTGTCATTTGAAATATAAAATAACTTGAACAATAGAAGTAGAAAGAAAATCTGAGAAGAAAGACGAAAGAAAGAAGAGTAGAAAGACTGAGTAGAAAGAAAATCAGGTATTCGGTACTCCTTGTTGAATGAATAAGGGTATACTGAGTAGGAAAAGCCATAAATATCGGGAGTAGTTGTCCTTAATAAAATGTAATTATTTTATATTTTCTAGAAAATTAGTCTTAAAAATAAGAATAATTAGCTTAAATAATTTGCTCAAATTGCTTTACTGTAGTTGAAAAATTGAAAAATGGCTGCGTTTCTAAACAAAATATATGATAACAACTTTGTTTGATGTTTATCATAGTCTGAGTATTACCGTGCTCGATTTAATTACTATGGAAAGTGGAAAACTGAATAATTATTTTAATACTGCTGTATAAAATTATATATAAAAAAATTAACGTACTTGTAAGTAAAGTGCTATAATAATTGTATGAAGGGTCTCTTCCGAAATAATCAGCATGTAGTCCCCTAACCCTCACCGTGATGAGTTTCAACAAATTGATTAAAATTTTTTAAATTTAAATAAACTGATCTTCTGGTTGTAGTAATTTCTTAAGCAACTTTATAATATTAGATTTCTTATAATTCGACCAATTTCTTTTCTTTGGCTCAACGACTTGTACCGGTTTTGACACTAAGAGAATTTTGTAACCTTGGAAAGGAGGAAAAAAAAACATCTCCAATAGGTGTGGTCTAAATAAAATACTGTCCTATCTCTGTACTCCAATTTCTTCCTTAATCAAGTTCGAGCATTTTTTCGTACCTACATTCCATACAATATTTTTTTAGTTTTTAGTTTTTTGTTTATATAGAGCCAGACCAGCGAACAAGAAAGCACCTTTCCTCTGCTAGATTATTTTTGTAATGTAATAATATATGTAATAATGTAATAATATGTGTAATAACAAATATATTAACGCTCATATTTTATAAATCTTTATTGTGGCCAATAAATAGGGAAAG
The DNA here is from genome assembly GCA_018906775.1 of Sycophila sp. Sp_5. NCBI lineage: Eukaryota > Metazoa > Arthropoda > Insecta > Hymenoptera > Eurytomidae > Sycophila > Sycophila sp. Sp_5. The sequence continues at coordinate 766,874 of JACCID010000012.1, forward strand.
CCGTTAATGTTATAGCTACCTCCGAGAAGAATTCCTTTGATACTTGTACGGTGCCTAAGCTATTTCTATTTAGGGAACCAAATTACAATTTCAAATAATGTACAATTCACTCTTTTTTTATTTAATAGATGGTCTAAGTTTGCGTCAATGAAAGCAAGTTCAGAACAAAATTTTAAGAATAAATATTTCCTGCGGAAGCAAAATGCTTCAATGTTTCTTTACATTTGATATACATATATTCCTAATCTTTCAATCAGGCATGCAAAAATATAACATTCATTTTTTTTTTTTTTCATCAGTTTTTCAAACATGAGTGCAATAAATGACAAAACATATCCGGTGAGCAAAACGATAAAAGCAATTGCAATTTCCTCATCTAAACTTTTAGATTTGTAATGTACTGAAGTGTGTACATTATGAGTTTTTAAGGTTCTCTTGTGGAATAAGTTAAAATACCCAGCTTGACCGATTTTTAGATATATTTCATTGATCTTTGGAAAAAGTGGCCAATCAGGCGATGCCGATAATGTTAGATATTTTTCATTAAAGAACTTCTTTGCAATATGTATCTGGCTTAAATTCTTTCTAAGTATAGGTACAGAAATTGCATCTTCTGTGAAAAAACAAATTAATCTTTTTTTATTTAATAAATTTCTGAAGCAGTCGGAAAAGGTACTAGACTGAAATCGCTTCCGTAATTGATTATGTATAATCATTTCTCTCATATTACATGTAGAATAAACTACAAGACCTGAATTTATTAAATCCTCTATTGAGTCCAGAACCCCTATATTATTCGATAAAGTATCAACAGCAGTTAACATACTTGTAATAAGGGAGTTCATAAAAAAAAAATTAAATAATAATAGAGCAAATACAATTTTACCGGTATATGAGATTGGAATAACAGTAATAGGAGTTTGTATAAGCATCTGGACATATTTTAATCCACTGTAAATGAATGGCTTTTTAAAAAGATATTTCAGAATAAAAATACCCGTTACGCTGTAACCTAACACACAGAAAGAGGGCTGGAGTTTGAAAACATCAAGATGATGTATTTTCATTTCTACTTTGGGGGTCATATAATAATACTTGATAGATTGTGTTGGATAGGTCTGCAAGTCCCAATAATTGCGGCTGTACATTTGAAGTAATATAATATCAATTTTGTTAAACATTAAATCTTTTAAATATCCGTGAGGTATTCCATTAGCATCTATGAATCCTGCTTCCGAATAGAGTTTGGTAGTAAAAGATATATTGATACGAGAAAATATTATTCGTACGAAATCACCAAAATATCCTTGAAATGAATTGTATCCTGCAATATTTTTATCCAAACGTATAGTATGCTGAATGTCTATAAGATTTGCAAAGGCAGATTTTAAATTATATAAATTCAAATTTTTGGTTTTATCAACATTCATATTTTTGCATCGGAATTTGCCTGATTAAATAAAAAAACAGAAATTAAGTTCACTGATTATTTTGCATACTCCCAATAGGAAATATTATTGAAAACTTACAGTGACGATGAAATGGTTCAATAACGGAATGAATAAGCAGAGTCCAAGTAGAATCTTGTTCATTTTCATCTCGACTTACATTCCAAAATTTTGATCCTAAGTTTGAATAAGGATTAAATGAATATAGAAACAATTTATCTGAATAATTGCAGATGTAAATGGCAGACAAAATATTGAATTTCCAAATTGTCTTCAGGATATCTTTAGCTACCTCACATCGACTCTCAAAATTTTCATTGATAATAACGAAAAAAGCTTTATGGTTCCACCAGTAAGACTCTCTAAAATTTGTTAAAACTTGAATCAATGTAGAGACAGATGAGAAAATAATATTGACATTCGTTACAGGATAATTCACTGATTCAAGATCCTTCATTGTAATTCTAAGACGCGGTCGTTTTCTGCTTAAAAATATGTCGCTCCGGTCAGATGTAATAAAAATATATGTTGTATCAGAAAATGATGCTAATTGTTTATTGTACAAATTCGAGCTGTTTGTTGTCCAGTTTCCAATCAGAAGAGTCGTTTTTGATGTTTCATTCACACATTGCTGTATAAAGTGCTGAAAACGTTTGATAATTAATGTCCTAGGAAAATGCTTGCTCTAAAATAAAAGTGCTAGAGTCAGTTTTTCAGCTAAAAAAATTATAAAAAAGGTGTATTCAAATTTTATTTTTGCCACATTGTTAGAAGTTCAGTAGATCTACGTTTTTTTAAAAAGTACATATTTGATTATTCATAGCGTACCATTTTTTTCTATAAGTTAGTGTTATGTTACTTTTAACTAAAAAAGAATATTTCAATTGATTCTAGCACCACTAAAGCTAATAATGTAAAAATTCTAATTAATTCTTAGTCTATTAAAAACGCTTATAGGTATTCTTAAATTTACATAGATACCATTGTTCTCACTGTATCCACGCCTGCATGATGCATTTTTTGGACACTTATCGCGACACTACTTGGTATGATAAAACAAAGAATAGGCAGCCAAAAATATGTTTGTATTGTCATTTGAAATATAAAATAACTTGAACAATAGAAGTAGAAAGAAAATCTGAGAAGAAAGACGAAAGAAAGAAGAGTAGAAAGACTGAGTAGAAAGAAAATCAGATATTCGGTACTCCTTGTTGAATGAATAAGGGTATACTGAGTAGGAAAAGCCGTAAATATCGGGGAAGTTGTCCTTGATAAAATGTAATTATTTTATATTTTCTAGAAAATTAGTCTTAAAAATTAGAATAATTCGCTTAAATAATTTGCTCAAATTGCTTTACTGTAGTTGAAAAATAGAAAAATGGCTGCGCTTTTAAACAAAATATATGATAACAACTTTGTTTGATGTTTATCATAGTCTGAGTATTACCGTGGTCGATTTAATTACTATGGAAAGTGGAAAACTGAATAATTATTTTAATACTGCTGTATATAATTATATATAAAAAAATTAACGTACTTGTATGTAAAGTTCTATAATAATTGTATGAAGGGTCTCTTCCGAAATAATCAGCATGTAGTCCCCTAACCCTCACCGTGATGAGTTTCAACAAATTGATTAAAATTTTTTAAATTTAAATAAACTGATCTTCTGGTTGTAGTAATTTCTTAAGCAACTTTATAATATTAGATTTCTTATAATTTGACCAATTTCTTTTCTTTGGCTCAACAACTTGTACCGGTTTTGACACTAAGGGAATTTTGTAACCTCGGAAAGGAGGAAAAAAAAAACTTCTCCAATAGGTGTGCTCTAAATAAAATACTGTCCTATCTCTGTACTCCAATTTCTTCCTTAATCAAGTTCGAGCATTTTTTCGTACCTACATTCCATACAATATTTTTTTAGTTTTTAGTTTTTTGTTTATATAGAGCCAGACCAGCGAACAAGAAAGCACCTTTCCTCTGCTGGATTACTTTTGTAATGTAATAATATGTGTAATAACAAATATATTAACGCTCATATTTTATAAATCTTTATTGTGGTCAATAAATAGGGAAAGCCGTTAATGTTATAGGTACGTCCGAGAAGAATTCCTTTGATACTTGTACGGTGCCTAAGCTATTTCTATTCAGGGAACAAAATTACAATTTCAAATAATGTACACTTCAATCTTTTTTTATTTAATAGATGGTCTAAGTTTGCGTCAAAGAAAGCAAGTTCAGAACAAAATTTCACTATGAAATTCGTACGTAAAATTAAGTGCATGCATTAATGTAAGGTAATTTAAGAATATATATTTCCTGTGCAAGCAGAAAATTATTTTATGACGATTAAGCTGAAATACATTAATGCATTTTTCCATCACACAAAAAAATTACGTGCTACTGTAATGCGTTACACCTACTTTTATTATAAAGAACTGCTTCAATGTTTCTTTACATTTGATATACATAGATCCCTAATCTTTCGATCAGGCATACGAAAATAAAACATCCATTTTTTTTTTTCATCAGTTTTTCAAATATGAGTGCAATAAATGACAAAACATATCCAATGAGCAAAACGGTAAAAGCAACTGTAATTTCCCCATCTAAACTTTTAGATTCGTAATGTACTGAAGTGTGTAAATTATGAGTTTTTAAGGTTCTCTTGTGGAATAAGTTAAAATACCCAGCTTGACTGATTTTTAGAAACATTTCATTGATCTTTGGAAGAAGTGGCCAATCAGGCGATGCCGATAATGTTAGATATTTTTCATTAAAGAACTGCTTTGCAATATGCATCTGGCTTAAATTCTTTCGAAGTAGAGGTGCAGAAATTGCATCTTCTGTAAAAAAACAAATTAATCTTTTTTTATTTAATAAATTTCTGAAGCAGTCGGAAAAGGTACTAGACTGAAATCGTTTCCGTAATTGATCATGTATAATCATTTCTCTCGTATTACTTGTAGAATGAACTACAAGACCTGAATTTATTAAATCCTCTATTGAGTCCAGAACCCCTATATTGTTCGATAAAGTATCAATAGCAGTTAACATACTTGTAATAAGGGAGTTCATAAAAAAAAAATTAAATAATAATAGAGCAAATACAATTTTACCGGTATATGAGATTGGAATAACAGTAATAGGAGTTTGTATAAGCATCTGGACATATTTTAATCCACTGTAAATGAATGGCTTTTTAAAAAGATATTTCAGAATAAAAATCCACGTTACGCTGTAAACTAACACACACAAAAAGGGCTCTAGTTTGAAAATATGTAGACGATGTATTTTCTTTTCTACTTTTGGGGTCACATAATAATACTTGATAGATTGTGTTGGATAGGTCTGCAAGTCCCAATAATTGCGGCTGTACATTTGAAGTAATATAATATCAATTTTGTTAAACATTAAATCTTTTAAATATCCGTGAGGTATTCCATTAGCATCTATGAATCCAGCTTCCGAATAGAGTTTGGTAGTAAATGATATATTGATACGAGAAAATATTAATCGTATGAAATCACTATAATATCCTTGAAATGAATTGTACCCTGCAATATTTTTATCCAAACGCATAGTATGCTGAATGTCTATAAGATTTGCAAAGGCAGATTTTAAATTATATAAATTCAAATTTTTGGTTTTATCAACATTCATATTTTTGCATCGGAATTTGCCTGATTAAATAAAAAAACAGTAATTAAGTTCACTGATTATTTTGCATACTCCCAATAGGAAATATTATTTAAAACTTACAGTGACGATGAAATGGTTCAATAACGGAATGAATAAGCAGAGTCCAAGTAGAATCTTGTTCATTTTCATCTCGACTTACATTCCAAAATTCTGATCCTAAGGTTGAATAAGGATTAAATGAATATAGAATCAATTTATCTGAATAATTGCAGATGTAAATGGCAGACAAAATATTGAATTTCCAAATTGTCTTCAGGATATCTTTAGCTACCTCACATCGACTCTCAAAATTTTCATTGATAATAACGAAAAAAGCTTTATGGTTCCACCAGTAAGACTCTCTAAAATTTGTTAAAACTTGAATCAATGTAGAGACAGATGAGAAAATAATATTGACATTCGTTACAGGATAATTCACTGATTCAAGATCCTTCATTGTAATTCTAAGACGCGGTCGTTTTCTGCTTAAAAATATGTCGCTCCGGTCAGATGTAATAAAAATATATGTTGTATCAGAAAATGATGCTAATTGTGTATTGTACAAATTCGAGCTGTTTGTTGTCCAGTTTCCAATCAGAAGAGTAGTTTTTGATGTTTCATTCACACATTGCTGTATAAAGTGCTGAAAACGTTTGATAATTAATGTCCTAGGAAAATGCTTGCTCTAAAATATAAGTGCTAGAGTCAGTTTTTCAGCTAAAAAAATTATAAAAAAGGTGTATTCAAATTTTATTTTTGCCGCATTGTTAGAAGTTCAGTAGATCTACGTTTTTTTAAAAAAGTACATATTTGATTATTCATAGCGTACCATTTTTTTCTATAAGTTAGTGTTATGTTACTTTTAACGAAAAAGAATATTTCAATTGCTTCTAGCACCACTAAAGCTAATAATGTAAAAATTCTAATTAATTCTTAGTCGATTAAAAACGCTTATAGATATTCTTAAATTTACATAGATACCATTGTTCTCACTGTATCCATGCCTGCATGATGCATTTTTTGGACACTTATCGCGACACTACTTGGTATGATAAAACAAAGAATAGGCAGCCAAAAATACGTTTGTATTGTCATTTGACATATAAAATAACTTGAATAATAGAAGTAGACAAAAAATCTGAGAAGAAAGACGAAAGAAAGAAGAGTAGAAAGGCTGAGTAGAAAGAAAATCAGGTATTTGGTACTCCTTGTTGAATGAATAGGGGTATACTGAGTAGGAAAAGCCGTAAATATCGGGAGTAGTTGTCCTTGATAAAAAATAATTATTTTTTATTTTCTAGAAAATTAGTCTTAACAATAAGAATAATTCGCTTAAATAATTTGCTCAAATTGCTTTACTGTAGTTGAAAAATAGAAAAATGGCTGCGCTTCTAAACAAAATATATGACAACAACTTTGTTTGATGTTTATCATAGTCTGAGTATTACCGTGGTCGATTTAATTACTATGGAAAGTGGAAAACTGAATAATTATTTTAATACTGCTGTATATAATTATATATAAAAAAACTAACGTACTTGTAAGTAAAGTTTTATAATAATTGTATGAAGCGTCTCTTCCGAAATCAATATGTAGTCCCCTAACCTAAAATAGGGGAAACTTTTTTTATTTAATAATAAGTAAGTTAAAGATTAATTATACATACAATTTCAATTGATATTTGTTTTTATTTATTAATTTGCACCACGGGATGCAATATAAGCAAAGATTTTAATAATCGGCGTAGTAAGATGAACTGCTTCAAAGGCAGTTAACTTACTTGTAATGAAACGGCTAGTGAACCTACAGAAAAAATAGTTTACACTCGATCGGCGTACATAATGTATTCAGTGCGAGTTTAAAGCTCGTTGGATTTTCCCGCAGGCACACGGTGCATACATATATACGTACACGTTTGACGCGCGCATCCTCGGATACCGTTACGCGTACACGAGCTCGCTTTTGTAAGACCTGGCTTCTCGTGGAAAGAGAGCATTGAAAATGTGGAAAAAGTGCGCTCACAGACTAAGCGAAACATAAAGAAAAAGCCTAAGAATTAAGCAGCTACTACTAAGCATGTCCAATTGGTCAGCAGTAATAGCCCGGGACCCGTCAGTATCTAAAATTGAATTAGTAAAAGACTACTATAATTATCGAGATTTCACTAGCAATTAGTGGAAAAAGCTTCAATTCAATTCCCTTAATAATACAACACTTTCTTTCGTAAAATAATGGACATATAATCTAAGGAAACAAAACATCTCCAATAGGTGTGCTCTAAATAAATGTTCCCCTGTCTCTGTACCCCAATTTTTTCCTTAATCAAGTTCGAGCATTTTTTTCGTACCTACATTCCATACAATATTTTTTTAGTTTTAGTTTTTTGTTTATATTGAGCCAGACCAGCGAACAGGAAGGCACCTCTGCTGGCTTACTTTTGTAATGTAATAATAATATGTGCAATACGATTACTTTTGTAAATTATTGTATATCTTTTACTCTGATTTAATAATAAATAAATAAATAAATAGATAAATAAATAAATAAATAAATAATAAATAAATAAATAAATAAATAAAATAAATAAATAGATAAATAAAATAAATAAATTAATAAATATATAAAATTAAAAAAAATATATTTTCGAAGCATTTATTGAGCGAGAAGGGAGAGCGTTCCTTTCATTCTTAACGCCGGTAAAGAAAGCTAAACGACCGTCGAACGGCCAAGAGTTAAATCGAGCGGCTAAGCTCGGGCATAGCGGAGAGCCAGCTGAAACAATTAAGCGGTAGTAGGAGCCGTCGCTCATAAATCGAGAAACCGTCGAGCGCGAAACGCGACGTTTCGTTCGGCGCGCGAGGGAGAAAATCTCCGCCGCCTTTTGGTATACATATACAGTATATATATATATATATATATACTGTAGGCTCCTCTCTTTGTCCGCGCGGCGTGCTCGCCCATTGTATTATACGCGCCGAAGCCGAGAATGCGGAGGGTAAGAGGCGTGCGGCACACGCCGCCGCGGCTCTTTGTTTCTTTCGACGCGAAACGCCGGTTTTCTCGGAATTTTTCCCTCGGATAATTAAGCACCTATACCGCGAGAACCTTTTTTTTCCTTCTCTCTTACGGCCTCGCTTTTGTCTCTATTCGGCGCACTTTTTTTTTCTCTGTACAATTTTCGCTAAAGGAGCGTGGAGCAGCAGTTAACGCGTATCATTTAATTTGCCGGAGGAATTTTTACAATCGCGGATTGCTCGTCTTGTTTTACGGTTAGATCGATTTCGACGGTGCGGTTCGATGTATTTGTTGCCTGCTTGTGGAAATGAATCTTGATGAAATTCGTGGGATGATGCTTTAAAACGTGTTACGTGCAAATAAATTTTATCGTTAAATAAAAATTTTGTCATTTATTAATAAACGAGCTAAAGTAAACGTTTATGGAAGTTTTTTTATAGTCTTTAGAAAGTGTAAATATTTATCGATAATCGTTGAAAATTGCATTCATTAACAAATTACCTACAGAATAATATTGATCAACAAAAATTTCCACACAACTTTCCACAAAAATAGATTCTTAGAGTTTTAGTAGACTAATCCACTTAAACATTATCTACTTAATTTTAAAATTAATATCTTAATTCTCAATAAGCTCACTTAAAATATATAGAATCCTCTGACTTTTATCATAAATATGTTAATTGTTCATATTTTTCGGCTTATTATTGACTGTTTCATTTACTCAATTCTTTTTTATACTTTTTATGATATTAAATGGAAACTAATAGTCAATCAATCAATTTAGAATTTATCGTGCAGTCTATTTATTGGAGGACGATAATCTTACTTATTTGAAGAAGAAATCGTTTATGTTTTAGCAAATCAATCATAAATGATAGTTCGCTTATCCACGGTATAAATAAGTTTGATTCATATCTACAATAAGTAGAGTTTACAGTGCTATTTAGTGAAATCTTCTATCAGTCAGATTAAATTTTTGTGAGTGAACTTTTTTAATGGATTCAATCATAATGTACATTAATAAATAGAAGGTATAATTATTATATAAATCCAGTATACAAAAAAAATCAGTTTTAAAATACACTAATATTATTCGTTGTAAAAAACTAAGACTACACGAAGCATAACCGCAGATGATTGCTCCGCGTTCTATAATGACATCTCTTCGCGCGGGAAAATTCCGATCGAATGATGTGCGCTCGTTGAAAATTTTTCTCGTTAAGGGGGATCCATGAATAATGACCCGATGCGTCGTTTAGTATTTCGATTAAGTAATTGAAAAAGAAGGCGAATCGATTTAGCTGCTCGATCTAGCGAGAGTAGGAAAATCATTGCTTGTGCATTCCTCGGTAAAAGGTTTACCTTATATAAGCCTCTTTGCGCACATATATATGCAAAAGCTGCGTTCTTGAAGATTCTTTCACCTCCGCGAACGATGACTCCATGTGCAGACCTTCATTCATGGTTTTTCCACGTACTGCATATATATACGAACGTGCCCATTGTATATATCTAATTCCAGTAAATTTCTCAACGTTACCGTTATATATATTATTACATTGAATATTCTGAAATGTGTTATAAATAAATATAAGTTTACAGACAAAGGGGGAGTAGAGGGGGGGTAAGTAATACAATAGACTCGTTCACATATCTTCGATCTGTAATCGGTGAGAAGTAGAACACCCGATTCGATAAAACCTCCCCTCGAAAAAAAAAGTGTGAAACTGAATCACGAGAAGCAAAAAAAAGAAAAGTTCATTGCCGCATTTAAGTGTATATAAAGCAAGAAATGGTCATCGACACTTTGCTCAAGGTGCACGCTGGCCCATATAAGTCGACGTAACGAAGCGACTCCCGCGCAACGGAGGCCTTAAGTCATCGTTTTTTCCTCGAAAAAAAAAAGAGAAAAAAAAAGTAAAAGAAACGAGCGGCGTGGAACGTAGAGCGCCGCGGGAGAGACCCGCAGGCCAAGCCGCCGTGGAATGCCAGGGTTTCACTCGCATTCCGACGGTCGCTGCAATTCGCGCGGCCGTCTTGTAAAACGCTCCCGCATTTCCGTCTCCCGGCGAGGCGCCCCCCACTGCATCTCGCTGCAGCCACTTCTGGAAATTTATAAAAAGATTACGGCGTGTCAGATTCGTCGGAAAGGAATCAATAGTTTTCTTACGCCTCGAAAAATGCCTTTTACACTTTTTTATCGCGATTTTTCCTCACGGCATTGGCTGCGGTTTTAAAGAAAGTACGGGGCATTAAAGCCGAAGTTATTTATGATTTTAATAAATGCTATTGAGGCAAAAAATTTTAGAAAGTCCGCATTCCATCGGTGCGGTGGTATTTTTAGTACTTTTTTGCGTGGAAATTTTTATTTATTTAGAGCGAGCCCGACGATTATGCCAATTAAAAAAAAAGAGTGGGAGTGAACTTAATTTATCGGTGAAAATGAATTCGGAGGACCGGATATACTCGTGTCTGCGAGACGTTCTCGTGTAGTTAATTCAATTTTAGTAAATTCTTGAGCGTGTGAAAGTGTCTACCAGCCAGGGAAAACACAATAGCCTCGTGTCTGCTTTTGATTCATTAAGGATGTTTTTACCGGTTACAAGTCTAATATTGAGAATTGAATGAAAATTTATAACCTTTTTAATAAAGCCTTGATAAAGATACAGTTTTTTTCCTAATATTTAATAGTATTAAGCGCTTGAAATGTTGAAACAAAATTTATATTTTTTTAGCTTTAATTACCTTACTTTATTAAGTGCCTTACTGCATAGTCCCTGCTTTGACTGCTTCTGTAGCAGTATTCTATTTCCTCAAACAGTACATCCTCGATGCTTTTTCTCTTCGGACAATAAAATAGAAAAAGACACGCGAATAGATGCGGAGGTAATTCTTTTTCATGAAAAATACGTCAAAGCTACGAGGAATGTCACTTGTGGACTCGCGTGTACGCGCGAAGCTTCTCCCTCATTTGATAAGGATACAAAAACGACGGCGGTTATACGCATTGCCCGACAACAGGCTCGTCGTGACGTAATGGCTCTCCTAGCCATTAATTCAAAAACACGTTTCTGCGGGCCGTGTCGTCGTCGCCGGCCCGAGAGACGCGCGGGACTCCTATAATTCTTTACCAGCGCGCGTCTATTCATTTCCAAGCTCATTTTTCTATTCTGAGATATTGCGACGGGCGACCGACAGGTCTACGTCAAACGACAATTGGCCTTTCACTCACTGCCCCGCGGTGTTTGAGTATCGATGGCCTTTTTCTTACCTATCGAATCAATTTATGCGCCTGCGCTTGGAATCTTCTATTTTTATCGGCTTTGTTTATTTGTTTTTTTTTATATTAATTTTGTGTTATCTACTCGGAAAGAAAAATCTACGTATTTTACTAGAATCCATATGATTGTAATTTAGGAAAAGTTCCTTATACTATTATAGTATAATTTCATACTTTTAAAGTTTTTTGTATAAAAATAACATACTAATAAAGTAACACTGGTGATAAACTCTACTAGCACCCCCATTCTTACTATAAAAGTATTTTTCTTTCCGAGTAATTTTACACCAAGAATTATTTATTTAATGAACATTTTTTTATGCATTATATGTAAACTGTTTGTAGTAAGAGAACGCCTTGTATTTTTCTATAATTGTATGCACATGTTCTTTAAAAAGGAGACTAATGTTTCTGTTTTATTTTTTGTTTCAGGTAAACTTATTTTCGAGAACTACGCGGTAGTCTAAAAACTTATGAGATGGTATCTGCAAGTATCGATTTTTTTTCAATACTCAATGTTAATAAATTATTTATTTTGTTAGTCAACTTGATAATTGCATTGAATCACCTATTATAATTAAAATCAGCGATTAAAATCCTATTGAAATATTTCTTTTAAAACAATTTCAAATTACAACCATAATTAAGTTTGTTCGTATTATAAACACGTGCATACAATGTCAGACGTATATCTTGTTTATCGATCAACTCAGTAAGCTATTTTATTTTCGCAAATAAAAAGAATTTGTATTTTGATCGTCCGACGCGCAAAAGTCAATAGTAGGCGTCTATCACTTTCCAAACTTTCGACGCAATCAGTAGATAATTACCGGACTGGCCGGACACGTGTCGCAGCATGCGCTTTGCTACGCAGAAATCTTAATGCATTCGTTGCTGAAAGATGATAAAAACTTTTGTTTAATAAATATACCTCGTCGAGGAATGCGTTTGCCTTTCAATGCAAATGACTTCTGATCTATTCGCGGGCTTAAATTAGTTTTTATCGCCTGAGAAATTTGATGTTTATCTAACTAGTAGGTATCTCTTTTATTTTTCTTCGAAACACAATCGCGATACACTTGCTTATAAACAGATATAACATAAATTAGTATGTGAAAAAAAAAATTACAGATAAATCTTGAACGTATGTACAGTTTAGTCGAATATCTTTTGAGGAAAAAATATTCACGCTAAATCAGCTCCATTGAAGTAGAGTGAAAATTAACTCTATTGGAGTCAAATGTTCACTCTAATGTTATATTGAAATTAATTCTCTTGATGGAGTGAAATTGCGTGATTTTTTGGTAGGGACTTGTAATATACCACTCTCTAAATTTGAAAATGTGAAATTCACTTGGAAAATGTAAATAGTGACATATTTTGTGTGAAAAATTGTTCACATATTTATCATGTGAACGGCTTTTCACTTATTAAATGTCATTTTCCAAGTGTATTTCACATTTTCAGATTTACATATAGTACTCTACCTTACAATGAATTCTACTCTACTTTAGAGTGAATTCTACTCAACTTTAAAGTGAATTTAAATCACTCTTTTGATGTAGACTTAAATTTAACTCTGCGAGTGTTTCACTATAAACTACCAGTAAAATTTAACTCCAATCGTTTTAGCGTGTTCATACACAAAACACGTTATTAAATTTCGTTATAGTCAAACGTAAAATTCCCTTCGGTCTCCTATCTTTTAGCCGAGGACGAATAAAAAAGCAGAAAAATTCTTGAGATGTTCGTCACAGAGAGCACCGTCGTTGGTTGATCTCGCCGGCGGCTCGCGCCGATAAGAGAGGCACAGGGGCGCTACGTCAGCCGCGCGGAATGCCCGCGTATGTACTCGTCCACGAGGACACGTACTCGCTCGCTCGCGCATATATCAAAAGGTTGTGGCGTTTTACGAGGCCCCAGGGACGCGCGCTGCCTCCTCCTGCAATTGTGCGCGCGGCCTTGGCACTTCTCGATCCTCGTGCAAGGACGAGAGGAGAGAGAGAGAGATTGACCGTGCGTAATTTATGTGATTAGGGAAAACGTGCGCGAGCTGGATTAGTTGGCTATTATTTACCGGCAAAGATTGCATTGTCGCTTCAAGCTGCTTATATATATATATATATATATACGTGTATACATGAATAGGCAGTTGGGGATTATCGCGTTGGATTTGTGATTTGCAGGCTGTATAACATACCATGCCGGCTTGTTTTTTTTTTACCGGATCTCCATCAGGCTGACTGACTTATCATTTTCGTTTGGATTTAATGGGATGCTACGTTTAATTTTTCTTTACTTGAAAAGTCAAAATGTTTCTTTAAACGTTCTTTTTGTTACATTTTGTTACAAATTGCGGCAAAAAATTCTGTAGAATTTATCGAGAAAGATTAAAAAAAGTATGCCCGACCAAACCCGGATGTTTCTACTTACACGTTTTACCAATAATCGATACCCTAAATTTATTAAGATCTGAAAAACTTTACTATAAAGTAAGCTAAGACTTCCAGAATCTAATAAATTTAAGAGTCCTGTACATTGGTAAGAAGTTCAAGTAGAAAGAGTCGGGCACGGTCAGACGCTCATTTTTTTTTTTTTTTAATCTTTCAGGTAAAATTTTTCAAATTTTTTTTTTGCTAGCATAATCTAGTGCTCTTAATTAATTCATCGTTAATAAGTTAATAAATATATGACTCTTTTCTTATAAAAAATATTAGTAAATGTTATAGTTTGTTTTTATTTTTTCCACCTGAAATAACAAGACTATGAGATTACGCTTAAAAATACAGTTGCAGCTTTTATATTTATCGACAATATATACTGACGCTGTTATTTTTAAATAATTTGACGAAAAATCTAAATCTATAATTAAAAAAAAAGGAAATATATGCTTATTTTTATCGTAAAAAAGCTCGTAAAATTTTACATTCTTAAATTTTGTTTCTCAAGGTCTGCAGATGCAGCAATAGGAAGTCAGAATTACTTATACTAAACTATGGTTGTAAATCATAAATCATTATAAAGAAAAACTATTTCGAATTTCTCAAGAACGTAGGAAAATCCACGCGGACAATAATAAAAAAAAAAAAAACAACCTGCCCGCTCGGTATATAATTTTCGACGAAGGGAGCATTTACCCGGCTCGCTTCGTTCATTGATTTGCGCCCATAAAAGTTCTCCGCTACATTTGGCTTTGCGCGCACTTTACGAGCTTTGCATACGACGCGGAGCTCGAGATTCCTTATTTCGCTCCCTTCGAGGAGGCTCTTGCCTCTCCGCCGTCGTAAATATTCAGTTTCAAGCCGAAGATTTCACTCGCGGCTTGCATTCGCTAAATTCCATTTTTATCGGCGCTACGCAACTTCGGCCTTCTCGATCTCATGCCCCTCTTCGCTCGCCGGTGCCGACTTGAAGTCAGAGATAAATTAAAAAAAAAAATAGTGGAGATACAGTCTCATCCCGTGTCTCATGTGTTTATTTTGCTTTTCATCAGTAGCATTCATTTTTAACTATATTCATACAAATAGTAGCGATAATGAATTAATAAAAAAGTTCATTGCAGTCCGGGAGGTGAAATTTCTTCAAATACTTCCTGCTTTTTTTTTTTTTGTAATTTTTAAACGGAGCTTCTTTCCCGCGTAAAAAAATTTAAGTTAGGATAAAGTTTACCCAAAGTTCATGTTCAAGTGATGTAAACGGATAAATTACCGCTCAAGTTATAGAAAATAAATCTTTACATAATTCTAATGGATCTTTCAAAAATGCTTTAAGAAATATTTCCAAACAATTTGGATAATAGTTCAAGTAATGTTTAATCTGTTATATTACTACTTTATATTGCATATATTATATTTTTTTTTATTGTAAGGACTTTTAGTCCGTTTAATTTCTTTAAATAAATAAATAAATAAATTTATTTGTTTTTAACGGTCGTCATGTGAGCGTCTTTTAAATTTAAGAAAAACTTCATCTGAAGTTTGTATAAAGTATTGCAAAATTATTTATTATTTAGTCTCTGTAGGTTCTAGCTTAATACTTAAATTAAATTAAAAGACAGTACAAAATACTTTTTTTTTAAGTTTATTTAATAAACTGAAATTGAAATATGTCTTAATTCAAGCAGAGCAAAGGCAAAGTGAGAAACTCTCTCAAAAGAAACAAAATAACACGTGAAAAAATGTCATGACGATGAAAATTATTATGCGTGTCGCTAAGGCCTAATCGAACACGAGAGTATCACCGTCACTCTCGCTTCGCGCTTCTACCTTTTACCGAAACTAGTGTATTATTTATTTATTATTTGTCGGGAAAAGTCTCATTGCCCGTCCTCATATCAACGACCGCCAAACATGAACTTTGGGTGTAAACTTTATCCTACCCTAAATTTTTTTACGCGGGTTGCAATTTTCCTTTGCACTACAATAAGATACCCCCTTTGTTCGTTGGAAAAAAAATAATAAAAACATAAAAGTGTTCCTTTCCATCAATTCTGAAAGTCCACTCGAACGAAAATAGAAGGATCGTTGCATTCGAGGAGAGCGCCTCACTCGACGCCGGAAGCACCGCGAAAGCCTCGCCGCATCGCGCTTCGAGGAACAATTCGATCGGAGCACGCACAAAAGCTTCCCCGAAATCGCGATAGCCCTGACAGCCGTAAATTATAAAACGGGGAATTTCGCAGCGCCGAAAATAAGCGCACCGCTCGGAGAAAGAGGAGGGCACGAGTGACGTCGATGTGTCGCCCTCGTAAATCTTGCGGCAGTCTCGCGCTCGCGCGGGGGCATATGTCGGCTCTTGCCCCTACTTCGGCAGTCTGCCAAGCTATGCACCTCGCATCTCTCAACGCCTATCGTCGGATCGGACTTCGGCTTGTCTCAGCTATTTATCGACTAATCGCTTCTATTGAAATATTCATTACCGGTGGGTGTGTGCGCTCCTTTTTTCCCCATCCTTTTTCGCAGCGAGATTCTCTGTCAAGGAAGCTTTTCCTTTTTTTTTGTGATTTTGTAGGTGAAATTGTTTAAACAAAGCTTAGGAAATATTCGTAGATGTAGTAAAATACACGGAGAGAAATGTTATAGTAAAAATTACTATATTCCGCGGGAACAGTGCACTGAGAGAAAAAAGTTAATAAAAATTGCTATTGTAGTTAAGAAAGGAGTGACAGTCTTGACAAGCGAGAATTAATTTTTAATTTTTACAATTTCCGTACTAAAAATTACTATTTTAATAATAAAAATTGTTATTTTGTGTATTACAAATGACTATTGTTCATACTGAAATTTCTCGCTTGTCAAGACTATCACTCCTTTCCTAATCACAATGGCAATTTTTATTAAGTTTTTTCTCTCGGTGTGGGATATACTCAACTTATGAAAATTTTTAGTATGTTTTATCCCTGTGGGAACAATCTTATAAAATACTATAAAAATATGCAAATTTGATAAAATCCAATAAATTATTTATCAGGTTTTATGCGGTATTGCGCCATTTTATAAAGTTTTATAAGACCCTTTCCATAGGGATAGTAAAAATGGTCATAGGTCGAGTATGTCCCATTGTTCCCACGGAATATAGTAATTTTTACTATAATATTTCTCTCCGTGTAGTATGATACTTCTTATTAGAAGAAAAAATCTTGAATGAGATTCAAGATTGCGCGGAGTTTAAAACAACTTTTTTTTTAACAGCATTAATATTTTAAAACTGTATTTTGCTAATTTTTTTGAGAGGCGGAAAATACTTTTTTTCTCGCTGCTGACAAAAGGAAAGAAATCAGTGCTTGCAGCAGCAGTAAGCCGTGCAGTAGTAGCGTTATAAACGTGTGATGTAGAAATTCACTCGAGGTTTAGCTTTTTAACGACGGAATGCATATACGTTTACTGCTTGTAAATCTTTTGCACTCGCCATACTTTTATTGCCGGCGGCATTCTTTAACTTTTTCAAGCGCATATAGCGCATACCGAACGCCCAATCAGCTGTTAACCGCAATGAGCCAACTGCGCGGGAATGAGAGGAAAAAAATGTGAATTTCACGCGCGACGATGGTGAAGCCTCGTTCGCGGAAAGCAAACGAATCCGCGGCAATTAAAGCAGCCAGAGGCGGACTGATTTGGCGGCTCATTTACTCGCAAGAATGCACCGAAGGAGGATGCGTCGAATTATGCATTCCGCGACTTGCGCAACGCGCCAACTCGCGTGTTCTCGGCTTCGCTCGACGCTTTGACGTAATTTTTCGCGACGAGACCCGTCCGCGCTTATACCTTGCGCAATTTTCGTACGCGCGCACATCGCGATGCGACGACACAGTCGGCCACGGACGAACGAAAATTTACGAAATTTTTGCGAAAAAATCACGCCACCCTTTCATGCGGAAAAATCCTTTTGCTTTGAACGAATGATGAACTCGAAAATCTTTGTACACTCACAAAAATTTACTTTAACTAGTAGAAGAATCTATTAAATAGCACTGGAAAATCTATTTATTACAGAGTCACACTTATTTATGCCGACGATAAGCGGACCATCATTTACAATTAATTTGCTAAAACGTAAACAATTTCTTCTTCAAATAAGTAGATTATCGTCCTCCAATAAATAGACTGCATGATAAATTCTAAATTGATTCATTAACTATTAGATTCTATTTAATATAAAAAGTGAAAAATGAATTGAATAAATGAAAAAGTCTCGATAATATGCAGAAAAATATGAACAATTTACATATTTATCATAAAATTCAGAGGATTCTGTCTTTATAGTATACTTATTGAAGCAGACGTATTCTTCAATTTAATAAATTAATTCTCAAATTAAGTAGATAATGTTTAAATGGATTTATCTACTAAGTCTAAGAATCCATTTTTTGTGAGTGTAGATGTGTACACGGAGAGAAATGTTATAGTAAAAATTACTATATTCCGTAGGAACAGTAGGATATACTTAACTTATGAAAATTTTTACTATAACATTTTTCTCCGTGTACTTTATAGCTGCGATAATTACGTAGTTATATATCGAAGAGTTTTACTTTTTTTCACTTTGGATATTCAGGGAAGTTTGATTAATTAAAATAAATGTGCTTTAAAAAAACGGAATGTCAATAAATATTTCTTTTCACCAGCTAGTTAAGTTTTTATGACCACTGATAATTATTTCTTAATTAGCTTTGACTAATCGAGTATATTAACCGTTTTAAATTGTTTTTTTTTTTTCAAATAGCATTTTCACAATAATATCTCGTAAATATTTTTAAGCTCGTGAGAATGCGCATAAGTTCACGTCACATTTTAAAGGTGAAAAATCGCTTTTTTACAATAACACGTGCTGACGTTGGTGCAAAGCGAAATCGACGCCAGCCAAGAGAATCGAAATTGCTGGCGGAGAAAGACGTCGATCTGACGTCAGTGTTGAAGGGAACATTTGCGCCTCCGCGTGTATTTTCTCTCGCTTTGTCGTGAAACGTGACGCACTTGACGACGAGATGAGCGCGCGTGTACGTACCAACTCCGATGATGGCATACCAGGAATCCTTTTTACAAACTCGAGATTGATGCCGAAGAAAGCGAGAGTTATCTTTTCTTTTTCGATGTTTTGTCTCTCTCTCTTTCGAAAGTATTTCCGGTGCTTTTGATCTGATGTAATTTTTTGCGCAGTTCAAAGACACTATTTTTTTTAATTTTTTACTTCATCAATGCAAAAGAATCAGGAGGATTATCATTAACAAAATTTTATTAAGAATTGTTATCAAAGTTGGAAGAGAAAAATCTCCACTTTTCGAAATATTGTTTAAGTCAGATGACTAACAGCGTAGAATCAACTTAAGAATAGTTGCCTTCAATTTTTTGAAGAGGAGTAGTTCTTCTCATTACGAAGTGTCGAATGAATTATTAGGAAGTGGGACTGCGAAGCGCTAATTAAATCTCCGCGAGGAATATTTTTCCAATCTATGGAAAAACTATAAATATACATATAATACTCATTTTGAAGTGGAAATCTAATAAGTTCGGTGGAATCCATTAAAATGATTCATGCGTATCACCGACACTCCAAACGCGTCACCTTAATTTATTCCCAGAATATCTTGCATTCTCGCGAAGACATTTAAAAAAAGCTTTTCCTCCGTCAAACGTATTACGGCTAAAATAACCGAATTACGAATCCAATTACCCCTTCGCCTACATGCATATAAACTCTCCTAAACCATTTCTCGTCTTGAATACAATTTAAAACAAAAATCGAGCTTTTATCGTTCCACTTAATACATTTGGAGCATAAGTGTATCTAAACGAAAACGATTTGCGAGCGACGCGAACGTCCGATTTCCTGCAATTATGGTATACATATATATACACGACGTCCATTCACGAATTCCGCGTATCGGCAATTACGAAAACTCGGCTCCCCGTAATGATGAACATCTCGAGGCCGGACCGTCGTCGGGAGGGCGAGGGAAAAAATAAGAGGAGGAGAGAATCAAATTGACGACGAAGGAGAATCCGGGCAAGTGTCATTCCTTTGTCACGCTCTCGGAGAGAAGTTTTGCAGCGGCGACGCCGGCGACCTTGGCATACCGCGGCGCTCGCGAGTCGCATAAACGCACATTCAGCGTTTGATTTGTCGCGGTCTGCAGTCGCTGCAGCCTTACCGTGTTTCCCTCTCGCTCGTGCGAGGCACATCTAGAGCGAAGTAGGCGTGCATGGATCCCACATGTGTATACCTTTTCATTGACGGTTCCGAAGAAAACGATTTTTTTGCCATGAGCTTTAAGGGGACGCCTATATTAATTTCCGCGCTCTACTATACCGACGATTTTCTATATTCTCTGCTAACCTCTAAGGAAATTTGTTTCCAATATTCCTTCTTAATGGCTTTCTGATGCAGCAAAAATTATTTTAACTGAAATGTGCGAACTCTTTTGGCTGATTCATTCAATTTAAATAAGTCTTTTCACTAGGCATTAAATCACCCAAAGAGTCTACCATTGTACGCGTTATTATCTGTTTTGATGATCAGATCCATAGAAAGTCTTTCAAAATTATTTGCCTTAAGGTTAGCAAGATATAGAAACGTGGTATGTAGAACGGAAATTCATCGCATCCTTAAGGCAGGACTATCATTCAAATGAGAAAATAATGATCATTTGTTCGTTAAAAAGAAATTTATTTATTCTGACGATACATAATTTTTTTTTATTCATGAACGTACTTAAGGAATTTAACTCTATCCGTACTGTGACTTTGAAATTCTTATCAGTAGAACTTCTTCTTTTTTGGTTGTCCTTGATCGATTTAACTTTTAGATATATTCATATTTATATATTCGTTTGGTATATTTTATTCATGGCGCGGAGTTTATGAATAAATGAACTGTTGAATTTTTTATACGTATATTTATCGCATTATAATTAGCTTTCACTCTTATTCGTATCTTCAGCTCATACATACTTGTAACAATATAAAATTCATTTTGAAGACGAACCAATTAGCGCAGAATTTTCTTAATTCAATTTGGCGTGTAGTCTTAGGAATATTTCGCAATGTGTTTGCATTATTGAATGAGCTGACGCTGTACTTCGGTCTTTTAATAGAAATTGTTACAAGAAGACGTAATTACCGTGTCACGGTCATGGAAGAACAGGAATTTTCTCATAATACCGCTCAATTTAACCCCGAAAATGCGTTCTCATTAGGAAGAAAACATTTTGTTTTTTTTTTTTCAATTTTGTCATTCACAAGGCCAAAACGATTACGAAGACAAACGACACGCTGCTCCGTTAAGTATCAATTAAAAATAAGTTACAAACTGTTTCTCATTTATTTTTTCGCGTCCCGTCGTCTCCCAACACTACCGAGCCGTTATATTTCAATTTTTCTCAAAACATCGATTAAGTTCGTGGCAGCTCTTGGCCGGCTATATACAAAAATGATTATAAACCGTAATGCATCGAACTTGAATTATTATAATGATTTCAGAAATTTTTATACACAGAGAGAAATGTTATAATAAAAATTACTATGTTAAATACTATTCGTAGGAACAGTGGGATACACTCGATCTATGCCGATTTTTACTATAAAACATACTAAAAATTCCTATGCACATAGCAAAAATTGCTATTTATATAGTAGAAATTGCTATGTAAATAGGAATTTTTAGTATGTTTTATAGTAAAAATCGTCATAGGTCGAGTATGTCCCATTGTTCTTAAGGAATATAATAATTTTTACTATAACATTTCTCTCCGTGTAGTAACACCGCAAAAATAAATGTATATCCACGGAGAGAATTTTATATGCTATCTGCTGAAACAACAAGTCCGCCGCTATACGAAATCGGTTACGGCGAGCACACTAGGGTTTAGGAGCTCTGCCGTACTAAATTCGGGTACGCGCGGTACGATACTAGCGCCATCTTCAGACTTCAGTAGCAGTTCTGCAAATTAGTACGGCAGCGGCCCGAAATTGGGTGAGCTTCCGTCCTACCGTCGTAGGATAATTGCTATATACTAGCGCTGTTTCGACAGATAGCCTAGAATTCTCTCCGTGTACGAATAAACAACTTTTTTGTCGAAAGTTTGCCAAATAAAAAAATATCTACAAGAACTACTATCTCAGGACGATTAACTAAAATTTCGCTGAAAATAGCGCGTTATCGCATTTCTTTCATCGACGAATTGCAGCTGCGAAACAAAAGCAGCGGGCTGGCGAAATGCAGTACTCGCTCGCTCGCTCGTGCATACCTAATTCGTGCAAAGCCACGAGAGAGAAAGAGGGAGGTGTTCCCTGTCGTCATCTCGGCTTTCTCGCGCATCGCAGCATAACTGCAGTGCCGCTCGGCCGAGGCCAAGGGCAAGCGGACCCACGTCATCGACCGTGAACGCGCTACTTCACTGCGACGATTACAATGATTTTTCCTTATCTCGTCGACTTTCTCGTAGATCTGCTGTTTTCATCTCGGCGATAATCGCGCGAGCTTTTTAAGGGTTACATACACGCTAAAGGAAAGCTGCTGAAATTAAATAGAGTGAAAATTAACTCTACTGGAGTCAAATTTTCACTCTATAATGTTGTAGTGAAATTAACTCCCTTGATGGAGTAAAATAGAATGAATTTTTTTATTCTTAAGTAAAGTGGAAGGTAGCGACTCATCTTGTAATATGTTACACTGATAAAAATGATCCTTTGATCCAAAGCCATTGTCTTTAATATAAAGCCGTGCGCATTTAATATAATTCAAAGGCGTAGGTATTAGATGTACAGAAATGGCGCATTAACTATTAAACCATCCACCAGGGATTTTTGTCGGTAAATATGATGGAGCATAAACTATTAAGAAATATTTCTTGATTGACAATGCATATTTCTTTTTTTCAAATACCATGGCAAAATTATTTTTCAAAGCAGCGAAATAAGACTTTGTGTTAAATCAGTGTACTCTACGTTAGAGTGAATTTTACTTTACTTTAAATTAAATTTAAATCACTTTACTCATATAGAGTGAAAATCTAACTCTACAAGTGTTTCACTATAAAGTTTTAGTGTGTACGAAAATATTTAAATGCACTCTCTAAATTTGGAAATGTGAAATTCACTTGGAAAATGAGAATAGTGACATTTAATACGTGAAATAAACGTGTAAAAGATTTTTCACATAAAATTGATCACTGTTCACATTTTCCAAGTGAATTTCATATTTTCTGATTTACCCGATAATAAAATAAATAAATAATCTCTCGATCTTCTTTATTATCTTTTCTGTATAGCTTCTTAGGAATAATAAAATACGAAAATTGTCCGCGCATAAAAAACAGTAATTAGAGGTACAATTAAAGTTATTAGTATACTGTACACTAATTTAGAATTCGACACTTGTTTCGTTCGATGAAATTTAAACAAAAAGAAAAGGATTCCTCCGATTTCACTTTATCCACTTGAATGTAACAACACAGTACATGTATCATAGAAAATAGCTACTGTTTGCTTTGATCTGCATATCTAATCGTCGACACGCGCGCACACCCGGGTCATTTGCGCATTCCCCGAGTTTTCCTACGCGGAATAACTCGTTAGATAACAGAAAGGCGCGCGGGGAGTTTATTGAAAGTTTCCTTTTTTCGCAATGCAGAAAAACTACTCGACGCGCAAATTAAACAGGAATCCGATTAGAAACTTTATCATCAAAGTTACCGCGTCTGAACCCGAGTGCTTATAATATACATGCGTACGAGTTGATGTAGGTGTGTACATATATTAGTTGATGTGGGTATATACCTGACAGACTTCATACGTGTATGTATATATTACGTACACGTATGAACGAGCAGATATACAGACTTTCATTAAAAGATTCGCGGGGATTTTAAATGCGCTCGGCTCGGTTTTATCCGCGGTGGCTAATTAGGTGCCGGATTCCTCGGGATGAAAAGTAAATGCGCCAAGCAAGCTTCCGCTCTCTCTGGATATGGGTTCGCGTGCCGATGAACTTGCAACGTTCGTTGGAGTTAGCCTCCGATCGATTCGTGGTCTTGACGACATGAGGTACCGTTTTAAGCTCGAAGGAAGGTAAAGTCGCCTGTCGGATAAGCCCTTTAAGTGCTGTTTTTTTTTGTTTCGCCTGCAGCTATGTACATAGCACAGAAACATCTCGTTTTAATTACACACTTCTCTCTAAATCTGAAAATGTGAATAGTGGCATATTTTATGTGAAAAATCGTTCACATATTTAGTATGTGAATGGCTTTTCACTTATTAAATGTCACTATTCACATTTTCAGATTTAAAGAGTTCAAATCTTTATGATTCTGGATTCTTTTTTGTTAAAGATGATTTGATAAATCATTATCCGTTATCATGATGAATATCCTCTAACATGAATAAGTGTATATAGGAAAACGTGAACTTAATTCTCAAATCTGCAAAGATCAAAAGTGTTTGAAAAATTTTGTAAAAATTAAAACATGATCTTTTCGGTGTCTAAAATATATAAATATTAAGATATATTATAATATATATTAATATATAAGTGTTAACAAAAATAAATAAGAGCATTCTATAAAAAATCTATGGCTATTTTTCTCAGGTCATAGAGTTTACACATAAATAACAGAGAGTTTATTTCAATTTAAAAAGTACTCAATTTTTTTTCTGTTTTCTTACATCATACTCAATAAAGTTTAGCATTAAGAGTAGTTATTAAAATATAGTATGTAAATACAGGTACACTAAAAAAAAAATTGTTAATTTTAAAGAAATGATTTACTTCAATAGTACTTATTAAATATTTCTTTGAATCAACTAATAATTTCGTTAAAATTAAATGAATTTATTTGTTTTTAAATAAATTTAGTAGTTTCAAAAAAATAATTGTTTGACTCGATAAAATATTTAATAAGTACTATTGAAGTAAATCATTTCATTAAAATTCACAAATTTTTTTCAGTGCATATAAAAGAGTAATAAATTGTTCAGTGTATATGAATTAAAAACATTCTATTACTTTTTACTTTAATTGGTTTTGATGTATAATTTGAAAATCTTTTGTAATTACTGCCTAGGAATGTAAATTTCATATTTTCCGATAACCATTTGCACTTATATCCGTAGTGATTTTTACTTATATTCACATTTACATATAGTTCAAAAAAATTACAAATAAATTATTTGGTCTCCGCACATCTCCCTCATGCGTAAAAAGCTTGACTCGGTTCAACATACGTTTTTAAGATTTTTAGCGTTATTAAAAAAGGTAAACCTTTACACAAATTTAAGCATGATTATTACAAAATATCTGTTGATGTGGATTTACAATTCATTGGCTCTCTTTTTGTTTATTACGACGGTTTACTAGTATTTAAAATCCTGAATAAATTCATCAAATGTAATGAACTTACTCAGCTTTTTGTGATAAGGGATAATGTACATAATACCAGAACTGTTAGATACATTGTTGAACAGTGCAGTAGCTCTGAATTTGATTATTGTGCAATGCTTAGCAGAATAAAAAGGCTTTGGAATTCACTACCTCAACCTTTGATAGCTTATAAATCTATTAGTTTGTTTAAGACAGCTTTTAGGGAATATTCTTCTGAATATAATTGAGTAAATTATTGTTTCTTTAATTTTAAGTAATTTGTATTTATAAACTTGTATACCAAGGACCATGGGTCCGTCGAAATTATTAAATAAATAAATAAACAAATAAATAAATTAATTAAAAAAATGATTTATTTCCATATTATCGTACGTTGGTAAAAAGTATCACAGCAGGGCCGCTGGTCGTGTACGTGCGAAACCGTGTCGATGGCTACTACCTATATACACAAGCGGCAGCGGCACAGTGACGGCGAAACAATCGCATCCCGGCGTTGCGCGGGCTTTTTCACGAGCGGCCGAGCGCAATTTCCACTTTCACCGCTCGCGCGCGCGAATTCCTCGGCTCGTTGGGGCGGAGGTCGAAGAGTACGGCGCGAGCTCGGTCTCGCTCGTTAGGTAAGACGTGTGCACTTGAAAGCGCAGTCGCCGCCGATTGTGTTGCGAAAGCGCCCGAGGAGAGTATTTCCTGTGTGCCGGCGGCGGCGGCGCCATGAGAAACTCGACGAGCGACTCGCTTATTACGTAAAGCTCCGGGCCCAAGGAATTCCGAGCTTTCATCAGATGGCGCGCATTTTTTTTTTCGCGGGAGAGGGGCAATTGAGAAACGCGCCCTGCCAAATCGAGCGTCGGACGATTTATCGTTTATACAAAATGTAATCATTTGTCAACGTAATTTTCCAGGCAGTAGTTTTTACGCGAACATTTCTATGAGTGTGTGTACACTATTGCAAGTGTGTTTAGGATGCGCGACAGCTACTTTGCTTACCGATTTTTACGTGAGGAAGCGTTGGCAATCTTTTACGACGGGACGAGTTTGATCGAACGGCTGCTTGCGCCGATCGATAAATTTGTAAGATGTAATCGTTTTGTAATGCGACAGGACGAAATTAATTAAATAAGTTCATTTACGCAACGCTCCTTTCGTTTAAATACGATTGCGGGCTTACGTAAAAAATTTAGAAAGTTTGCAAATTTTTAATTACAAATGTAATAATATGTATGTGTAAACTTCAAAGTCCGAAGTAATTGCTCTGATCAGTTATATTTCGAAGTAATCTTTTTAATTTTTCGTGTTAAAATTATGCTACTGTTTAATATTATTTGTCGTTGCATCGAGGAAAAGAAATTCGACGTGAAAAAGCGAAGTACGACACAGTGAGTCTGTGCGGGACATCTTGTCGCAAGGCGGGGTGCATCGCTACTGCGCCTGTGCACCGGAGCAAGGGGGTGGATCCTCGCGCACACGAGAAGAGACTTCGATGCGTGTCTGAATGATACGCGCCTATCCTCCCTTTGAAAAATCATATTTGACCATTACAGATAATCGTATCGGTTCCCGCGTAAAAAAATTTAAATTATTTATTATTTAGTCTCATTGCACATGTTCATATCAACGACCGCCAAACATGAATTTTGGGTAAACTTTATCCTAGCTTAAATTTTTTACGCTGATAAAAATGATCCTTTGATCCAAAGTCATTGTCTCTAACATAAAACCGTGCGCATTTAATATAATTCAAAGGCGTAGGTATACGGAGAGAAGAGTCTAGTAAAAATTACTATACTATTTAGTAGTGCAGGGACAGACTCGACAAATAAAAAATTTTACTGTAAAATGTGCTAGACTTGTAGCAAAATTTACTGTAAATCTAACAAATTTTACGATACTTTTTAGTAATTTTTTTTATTAGTCGAGTCTGTCCCTCTATTACTAAATAGTATAGTAATTTTTACTAAAATTTTCTCTCCGTGTATTAGACGTACAGAAATGGTGCATTAACTATTCAGCCATCCACAGTATTTTTGTCGATAACGATGATCGCGACTATTAAGAAATATTTCTTGAACGTTAATGCATATTTCTTTATTTCAAATACCATGACAAAATTATTTTTCAAAGCCGCGAAGACTAAAGAAAAAGTTAAAAAGTTTAAAGACGAAGTTAAAGAAAATTTGTTATCAGTGTACTCTACGTTAGAGTGAATTTTACTTTACTTTAAAGTGAATTTAAATCACTTTACTCATATAGAGTCAAATTTAACTCTGCAAGTGTTTCACCATGAACTAAGAGTGAAATTTGACTACAACCGTTTTAGTGTGTAATAAAATAAATATAATACTAAATATATTACGGGTTCAATTTAGATCCTTCAATTATTTCATATTCTTTTTAATAAATTTCAGAAATACAGTCAATTTAATTCAATAAAATATACTGTAGATACTTAGTTCATCTAAATTATTTAATGATGATCTTAAATTTAAAGGTTCTTCGGACAAGTAACAATTATTATTAAAACCGTAATATTGGAGTCGACTCGGTCATTACCTCGTTCGCTCGGTCTAGGAATTTCCCTTGAACACGTCATAGAAGAATTTACGGTAATCCCTTTTTCCGCTCCTCTTCTTTCGTTTCTTTCTTTCTATTTTTTTTTAAGTGACTTCAGATTATTACGTCTGCTGTCTCGACGACAGCAGCGCTTCTCGTCTCTTTGTCTCTCAAAGCGCCCCAACCGTATAATTAGACTAGCAACATTAGTAAGGTATATGGTTATTTAGAAATCAGACCACCCTTCTTTACTTCGAATCGCTCGACTCTTTGATGTTTGTTTTGTGAAACGCCGCTTGAGAACAGTAATTACGCATCTGGAGAGAGATCAAGGAATTTTTTCAATTTTTGTAATACAAGTCTTGGAATTTTAACCCTCGCCTTCAGTCGGCGTACTCTTAAACGAAGAACACAAGAAAAAAATTCTTTTTCTTGATTTATCAACCTTTAATGACCAAGAGAGAGGGAGCGAGTAAATAAAATTCGTACAAATCGGAGGAAAAAACTTCCTCGTCTTCATTCTTCACTTCAAAATTGGAATAGTAGGCCGATGTATATATAAATACAAAAAAAAAGTTTCAGCTCGTAAATAAAATCGTCTTATTGAGTTTGATGATTGTTTCACAGTGTCTCGGGGACTCATCGTTACATTGACGTTTGCGTAATGACGTGTATCCCGGGCAGGCGTTTAAGAGTTTCTTTTATCGAGGGGCTCCTCGGACGATTGATGGCTAACGGTTCGCTCGCTGAGGAATCAGCAATTTCGGACTTGCGCTCGCGCGAGCCGAGTGTCATAACGTGCAATTATTTCGGAATTCCGCTGCGTCAGTCAGAAGATTGGCATTTTTCGTGTACCGCTCCTTCGGCGGACGCGTCGAACACCTGTCCAGGCGAGCTTCGCTTTTTTTAATGGAAACGGTGAGGTGTTAAGCTCTCGACTCTGGCGTGCCCCACCTAAAGTGCTTCACTTCTCGAGCGGAAATTTTTTTACTATTTTATCATCTAGAAAGGTTCTCAGAAAAAAATTTTAAAATGAAACAAAAAATTATGCTTTTTTTTGCACGTATAAAGTGTAACTCGTCAACGTCATACACAATTTACAAGAAATTATTATAAATTTTTCAATAATGCTAGGCTCTGAAAATATGTAAATTGACTATTACAATTTTTAGTATTTTTCTCCGTTCGTATAAGAATAATAAGTTATTTTAGAATAAATTATTAAAAAATCTATGAATTTGTACCGTTCCTTTTTAAATCTCAGTGTTTGCAACAAGTAAAGTAAAAAATGTACGCAATAACAAAAAAAGGTAATCTTTCTGGAAATTCTGATTATTGTAATTGCTCTTGCGATAATAAATAATCGAGTTTTTCAAAGTTCCCAGTGACACCAAAAAAAACTCGGTCTGGCAAAAGTGGCTAAGTCGCCTTATCTTATTCAACACGACGCGCGCAAAAAAAATCGAATCGTTATCTGTGGCGCGGCCGGAATTTCCGGAGCTTCGTGTATATAGAGTATGTTTTCTACGCAACAACGCAGATTCGCCCGGAAACGAGCGAGCTCTTGTCGATCCGACAACCTCGCATTCCTCTATAAGGTCGTGTTTGGCTGTTGATCTTTTTTTTACGTTTATGCGAGATATTTGTACTTTGATCATTGATATTTCATTCTGATGAATTAGATATTGCAGAATCGGTATATGTGTATGAAAATAAAGTTGTCAGAACTTGACGGTACATTTACTGTATAGATGCAATTATTAACGATTTATTGAATCATTCAGAATTACACGGAAAAAAAAATAGGAAAAATTATTCGACTGTTTTGTAATGTAGGGATAGCTTGATAAATAAAAAAAATTACTAGAGAGTATAGCAAAATTTACTGTAAATCTAGTAAATTTTATTATACATTATAGTAAAATTTTTTATTTGTCGAGTCTGTTCCAGAGTTGTAAAACAGTACAGTATTTTTTACTGGAAATTTTCTCTTCGTGTACTTTCAAAAAGAAAATGTTAAAAACTAATTATTCTGAGCTAAAAAATCATTTCTAGTACGTGTAGTTTGGATGAATTGCTATAATGTATTCAAGGCCCCTTTAAATAGTTAGCCTTGATCCGATGAGTATTTCGTGCATATACGGGCACTGTTTGTTTATTGAATGGCGTTCATTGTTCGAACGATTTCTTGACGATTTACACCGCCGACTTTCACTTTCATTCATTGTACGATAATTTTTTCGTTCGCTTATTAAAGTTAAGTAGGTGACATCAGTCCATAAAGTGAACGAAGTGCGATGTCAAGGTGACAGACGACTTCAATTGTTAGGAGTTAGGAGCTAATCGATCATACTTGGTTTGATTTTTAAAAGGATATGCTGCAGTGCAATCAAATTTAAAAATAGACACTTGCTATATACCGCGTTCAATTTCAAAGTAACCATATTCGACTTTACTTTTTTTTAGTACGAACATAGAACTTAGGTAATATTTTTTCTGATTAAATATGCAAGTAGATTAATTAAATGTTAAACATGTGCAATTTAATAACTTTT
This sequence comes from Sycophila sp. Sp_5, assembly GCA_018906775.1. NCBI lineage: Eukaryota > Metazoa > Arthropoda > Insecta > Hymenoptera > Eurytomidae > Sycophila > Sycophila sp. Sp_5. The sequence continues at coordinate 797,278 of JACCID010000012.1, forward strand.
GACATTCGTATAATGATATGTCAATGAGTAATACCTGTATTAAATTTTATCGTTTGGAACTTTTATATTCATTCATCAAGAAAATTTCCAGCAAATAATTACGATATTTCATAATACTTTTCTGTGTATCAAGTTCGTCTTTAATCCAAAAGTTATGTTGTTCGTTATAAATTTCGATACTTGCAAAATAAATCCATTATTTTAATAATTAGATTAAAACATTTTTTTTTACTGATAGTTAATGTATAAATCAATTTTACACATTAAGAGTAAGCTCCAGTTCGGTCTGATTTTTTTTAATTTTTATACTACATCTATATGTAAATATTAATATGATCAATTAGTATAATGATCTACTTAAAAATAATTAAATATTTTAAGCATTCAATTTCTGGGGAATGGGTGACTAAAAATTAAAAAATACTTTTCTGTTACTCCACTCTACGTATATTACATAATCGATCGAATTAGTGTTTCTCCAAGTAGGAGTGCAGCAGGTGTAACTCGAAATTGAATATGAATTTGGTTCTGTTCGTAGATTTACCAAGCCCCAGACCTTCGCAGACTGCATCGGCAACGAGCTTCCACTCGGTTGGGAGGAGGCCTACGACAAGCACGTGGGCGCTTACTACATCAATCATGTTAACCGTGAGTATATCTCGCTCGCTCTTGTTTTCCTTCGACTCTTACATGCTCCGCTAAACTTTTGCATTTAATTTACAAGCTCGCGAAAGAAACACATCGACTAGAACAGACTGCTAATAAGTGCCCTATACTCAGCGCCTTTCTTACTATATATATACTTGATTGAAACCTCTGCACCTCATGCACGATAATATATCGAGTATATTCGGAAAGAAAAATCTAACTTTTATAGGAAGAATGGGGATACTAGTAGAGTTTATCACCAGCGTTACTTTATTAGTATGAAAATTCATGCAAATAATCATGAATTTTGAGCTTTTAAAGCTGACTGTCTTTTCATATTAAAAAAGTAAGCAGTCTGTAAGACGATTCTATAAGCAATAGAACTTTGTAGTAAGCGAATCATAGTATAAAGCTATGGAAGCTTTAGAACGGGAGGAGGAAAGCGTGCATACTACAGTTTTGTAGCATTTCTGCTCTGGAGGACCATACACATTTAAATGTGAACAAATTATTTTTATATATACTCCTCTCTTTTCTCTAAAGTTGAATTAGTGGAAATTCCACTAATCTTCTTAGTGATCAAATTTGCACCAATCAATTAGTAACTACTAATTATTTACTAATTGAAATAGTAGAAAAGTGTTCTACTATTTAATTAGTAAAAAGCACTTTTAAATTAGTGGAAAATAAACTATTTGTTAAATAAAATAAATATTTTGTGATTTTCACTAATTAAAATAGTGAATTCCCCAATGAAAAAAATTAATTTCACTAATTTATTAGTAGTTTTCACTATTTTTAATAGTGCATATATTTACTATTTCAATCAGGACATTTTATTCACTATTTCAAATAGTAGATTTCCACTATAATTCATAGTGGAGCAATTTTCACTTTTCAAATTAGTGCACAGTCACTATGAATTAGTGGTTTTTCACTAATTCAATTTTAGAAAGTATGATACTATAATTTATATCTTAGAAGATTGTACTAAACACTTTCAAAGTACGTATAAAAACTTTAGAACTATGAAATTATACTATAATAGTATAAGGAACTTTTCCTAAATTACAGTCATATGGGTTCTAGAAAAATACTTAGATTTTTCTTTCCCAGTCAGATGCACGATTAATTTAAAATATAAATGCGAATATAATTTTTGATTTGTCTTAATGAGTGGATCTGTTTAAATTTGGCGCGAAAAATATTCTGAATTTGAAATTTGATATCGTACCGATTGCGTTGCAGAAACGACACAGCTTGAGGATCCTAGACAGGAATGGCGTGCCATTCAGGAAGCCATGCTGCGCGAGTACCTGCAAACAGCACAGGACGCACTCGAGGTGAGTCAGAATTTATTAATTGCAGCGCCTTAAAGAAAAATCTCTTCGCCGTATTATCCCAAATTCTAAGTCCGCAAAAACGTCTTTTCGCTCTTCGGTAAATCAGCATAACTAAACGCAATAAAAAAATAATAAATATAGAAAAAAAAAAGAAATCGAACTAAATACAAAATCGCAGGAAACGGCCGAAAATATGCGGCGTCCCAGGGCAACAAGGTCCCGGGCTCCTTTTTTTTCGTAAATTGAAAACGCCAACTTGTCGGCGAGTCGGAAGACACGTTTCTTTCGCGATCCTAACCCCCCTCCTGGCTTCCCTGCACTGCTGAGAGCAAAACGAAAAAAATGAGAGAGAAAGAGAGAGAGCGAGAGAGAAGACGGAGGAGGAGGGGCCGAATATTTACGAGTCGGCGGCGCGTGTGTCGGCTCGGCACAAAGGCGCCGAGGCCGAGATTACGCGCGATGCAATTTATCATCGGCAGCGTTATAAAGCGATTGCGGATTCACTTAGCGGGAGAGCCCGAAAGCCGGTAGCCGAAACGTCGCGCTGCGCGACGGCGTGCATCCCTACCGTTGGGAGTGCCACCCCTTCTCGGATTTTCTCGCAGATTTCCGGTTATCTGGCGTAAATTACGGAATTTCATTTTTATAGGGGACTTTTCACTTTTTTTGTTAATTTTTTCAATAGGTATATTTGTGGAATATCAATGATTATTCCTTTTTGTAGTTTATATTTTTATAGGGGATTGTTCAGCTTTTTTTGTTAATTTTTTTAATAGGTGTATTTGTGGAATATCAATGATTATTTCTTTTTGTAGTTTATATTTTTATAGGGGTTTTTTCACTTTTTTTTTGTTAATTTTTTTAATAGGTATATTTGTGGAATATCAATGATTATTTCTGAATTCGAATAACTGATATTTTGTATAATAACTGAAAGAAGTGCTAATTTATTTCATTAGGAGGAATTCCAAAAAGAATTTAAGATGCGAAGGCGTTCTTCGTATAAAATCGCGTAATCACGAAATGAATGGATTGAATAAACACCTGTTTGTCCTGTATTAAGAATATTTCATCAAAAAAAAAAAAAAAAAGAAAAATACTTAACGATTAATACTTCTCAACGTGGGTGTGGCGAGTGAAAATATTTTTTGATAACAATTTTTGGCATAGAAATTTCTGGGATTTCGGGATTAGTCGTAAAAAGATTTATTAATCGAAGTTTTATGATAATACAACGAGGAAGACGTTCGTGTACATCCGATCGATCGCCTTTTTTTTCGAGATTTCGTCGCTAATGACGTACTAAATCGCGCTGAAATGCTGAAAGACTTTCAAATTGAATTCAATGAATAGGCTCGCGAATTAAATTTCAGATTTGATTTATCGATAATAGACGAGCAACATCGATTTCACGGAGATGGAACACGAAATTAATGAAGCCCAAGAATTTCATTTTGTTATTTTTCACCCATAACGCGAAATCGTTTAAGAAGCGATATATACTCCCGATTCAAACGTTTATCATAATTTTTCTCTCTATACACTTTCAGAGATTATCTTGTATATTTTGTTGTTAATACAATTAATTAACTAATTAAATAATCGACCAAAAGAAATTCATTAACATTTTTGCCTCGCTGTGATACAAGATCCTATATACTCACATAAAATGAGCGTACGGAATTTAAATAACAATTGAAATAAAGTATTAATGTTTTCAATATAGCCGTCAACGTATACACTGAAGGTTAAAATAATGCCTGAATGAAAATTTTATTAATTCCATTTTGTTATTTTTCATCTATAACACAAAATCGTTTAAGAAGCGATATATACTCCCGATTCAAACGTTTGTCATGATTTTTCTCTCTATACACTTTTAGAGATTATCTTGTATATTTTGCTGTTAATACAATTAATTAACTAATTAAAAAATTGACCAAAAGTAATTCATTAACAATTTTGCTTCTCTGAGATACAATATTCTATACACTCACTCGAAATGAGCGTACGAAATTTAAATAACAATTAAAATAAAGTATTAATGTTTTCCATTTAGCCATCAACGTATACACTGAAGAGTAAAATAATGCCCGAATGAAAATTTTTATTTTAGCTAGGGAGAAAAAGCTTTCTCACGCCGCAAAGACGACGCGAATAATCGCAGCCCCGCGTCTACACAGTCGCATATACACATACGTAAATATTTTACAAAAGGTGCAGCGAATCGTGTCAGGCGAGCTCACATCGTGAGGCGACGAAATGTCACCTTCCAACACGGCGGCCCGACATCCTCCGCACATGCCTTGCCTAATGTATGCGTCGCCCCGTTAAATTTACCATTTTTGCACGTATAGGGCAACTCTTGGGGACCGCTTGATATAATGCCTCTCCCGCGGAGATTGATGATCATTTTCCCCGAAGTATACGTGTAACTCCGCGTAAAAAGGCTGGAAAAAGTGTCGGCCATTCGCGAATAGGTGCAAGCCAAGTTTTCCCCAGTGTCTCTCCAGTGCGAAGTGCTTACGTAAACACGCGAGTATTGCATTTATATTTGCATAAAAAAAAGAAAAGAAAAAGGAGAGAAAAAAGACTGGAGAATAAATGTGAATGAAAAATTTATGCTCCAGTATTTTACGACGCATTCTGTCATTTCACTATATATATGTCCCGTTTAAAAACCCCGCGCGGCTCGCTTATTACGAGTCGCTTGCATGCTCACGCCCCGCGAGGAAAAATTAAAAATTTTCTCGTTCGTATTCGCTTTAATTAACCCCGCGCGGAGCTTTCAGGTCGTTTCGCCGTGGATATTGAAAAGGGGGAAAAAATAAAATAAAAAAAGATAGCAAAACAAGCTACTCGCTCCTTCTCTCTCGCAAAGAAACGCAAATTAACATTTCTTCACCTGCGCGGCAACTCCCCAAGCTCGAATCGTTTTATATTTCTTACGCTTGCACTATTAATTTTGCGGAATTCCACGGCGGCGCGGTGCGGACGCGGAACGCCGCGTATACACGAGCGACCCGCTCGCGCGACTTCCCACGGATTTCTTGCGAGCCCGACGAGAGGTGAGCGGCGCGAAATAGGGCTAGACCGGCTCGGCTGCTCGCCCGCGCGCGAGTCACCTTGAATTTATTGAAAAATTCGAAAGGCGCACGAGAAACACTCGAGCTGCCGCTTTTCGTTGCGGCGCGCATTTTTTGATTGTCTCAGCAGTGGTGCTTTTTTTTTAATCGCTCCCGACTCATTGTGAGATGGAATGACGATAAACTGTGGCCAAAAATCTGATTTTTTTTTAATGTTCACATTCTTGCGATTTTTTAAAGTGTCAGTGCAACTTTAAATTGTAGAGAATTATACAGGTTTAAATCGTAGAGTACTTGTTTTTTTTTACTGTAAACAGCACGATCGGTTTTGAAATTTAATTTTTTTTTTTTTTAAAGAATGCAACCGATGTACGTTAAGTTTTTATGTTTTAGCAAGAAAATATTGCTTCCATCTTTATTCTACAAATAATGGCAGCACTCTGCAATTTAAAAGATGTATGAAAAATCACGTTGACCTTACAAATCCAGAAAAATTGGATTTTTCACTGTTCCTCCGTTTAGTTCCATTGAGCACCGGAGCCTTGAACTTTTCGTGAAAAATGACGAGGGTCGAAGTTTTCTTTAGGATGCATCAGAGAATTATTGATTCCTAAAGAGGAGAACGAGGAATCGCCTCGAGAGGTGTGATCGATCGAGTCGTTACGGTGTCTGCCTATTTGTTTTCCCGATACAAAACGACTGAAGGGTATATTACAGTACGTCGAGTGCTCAGTCGATGATGTTGACGGATTAGGTGGCTTTGTGATTGCATCCATTCTTCATTCTATTCTCCGCGGCCGGCGAATCGATTGTTAAAATGAATTTTCAATTAATATGCAAATGAAGGCTCGGAGAATGCAGCTGGCTCGGTATTCCTTACTCCTCTAAGTCGGCATTAATTCTAACCATATTTTATCGCAACCTCCGCACTGTAATTAACATTTTTATGTGTATTAGAAAAAAGGGAGCATTCTTTAAATATTCTCATGTTGCGATGTATGATCGAGCTTACATTTACATACTACAGCGTAATATACATAAAACCGTAATATACATAACGAGAACACAGAAAAATATTTTTTGGATCTTAATAAAGTGTTGATGTTAATTTAATAATATTTTTATTATTCACATTATTAATGTTTTATTCTTTTACTCTCTACTCTCTAAAGTTGAATTAGTGGAAATTCCACTAATCTTTTTACTGATCAGATTTTCTACTAATCAATTAGTAAAATCCACTATCAATTAGCACCATTTTACTAATTGAAATAAGTAAAAAGTGTTCTATTATTTAATTGGTAAAAAACACTTTTAAATTAGTGCAGTTATTTATTAGTAGTTTTTACTATTTTTAGTAGTGCATAGTCACTATGAATTAGTGGTTTTTCACTAATTCAACTTTAGAGAGTAAATTTGAAAATGTAAAATTCACTTGGAAAACGTGACTAGTAACATATTTATGTGAAATATAGTTCACATATTTAGCATGCGAACGGCTTTTCACTTATTAAATGTCACTATTCACATTTTCAGACTTATATGGTAGAAAATAATTTTTTTTAGTATTTCCGTAAATGCTACTGATTATTCGACATTTCTAATTAAAAATTCTTAAATAAAGGAATACCATTGTAGACACACAGTGTATATTTTCACCGCAGTCTTGTGCGTATAATTTTATTCCTCGAACATCTACAGCCGGCTAAAAAAAGAGAAAAGAATCGGCACGAGTTGAACAAAAAAGAAGTTTTAAATAACGTGATTTAATTTGCATTAATTTTATCTAATCTAAAGGAGGAAGCTTTCTTCGTTTTTTTTCTTCTCCGACGCCTCTACGTGTAGTTTATCGTGCAAGCCCAACAAAAGCCTATATACGGCGAGTCGCGAGCGATACGAGCGTAAAACGCCCGAGGAATTAGAAAATTTCAGTCACTCGCGGGAGTCTTCATAAATTTGATTTTAATGTCCACTTCCTGTCACGTGGTGTGGGCGTCGACGTCGAACTCGGCCCATTCACGGCGATCGCGCGCTTCTGGGAGAAAGAAAAGGGGACGCCGAGGGAGACAAAGAAAATGTCTTTGCGTGAAAAGAAGAAAAAATGAGAAACTCCTCCTGAATGTATTCCACGTTCGTTTGTTTTTCCATTCTTTATATGCACCGGCTCTACGAAGTCTGATTTGTTGTTTTTTTTTTGTTGTAAGCAGTGCTATTGTAACAAAGAGGCTGCGAAATTATTTATTCATACGTTTGTGTCGAGGCACTGCAAGCTCAATTTCTATTGCATTTTAATTAATTATTCATATTTTAAGTCTCAACTATTATTCATATTTTTGCTCGTAGTGAACATTGAAATATTCTATTCTATATCATCCTTAAAACTAATTATTTATGCAAATTTAAAGCGATATTATTTCGAGTAATAAAAAAAATTACGAAGATTTTTTTCCATCGTCGATATTTACAAACCTGCTAATTTTTTTCGCTATATCGGTCCAATCTACAAGCGGCGGACTAAAAAAGAAAGTCGAAGGTGCAAACGATTGGAAAAGAATGCGCGAATAAACTCGGAGGGAGACGAAATTAAAGATCGCGTCCAGCTCTTAAACATGCTGGATATGCACGGCCCGCTGCCTCGTGTCTGTTTCTTTTCATTTCTTTTTTTTTTCATTTTCTCAAAAACCCGATTCAAATAACTCGCGCTGCTCCCGCGTTTTACCCCGCATTATGTAAATAAACGCTTTCGTACGGCGCGCGATCTGGGCGGTCGATAAGGGCCGATTTTCTGATCGCGCTGCCTGCGAATAAGTAAGGGATTTTACGATCTTTTTCGCGCGTCGCTCAGAAGCCCCATGGTCCATATATGGAGAATTTCGAGTATTTACGATACGCAGGTGGAATTTCGCTAGCGCCTCGGACATTATTTTACGAATGATTATTATTGCCGCGATGCGATTTAAACATATACCATCTACAAAAATTAACTGTGTGCATCTTTTTTACTTTTTGTTTCTCGTAATTTACTTGTACTGTTTGAATGATGCTTAAAGAATTAATTAACAGATAAATACTTTACGTACTTATATTCTTCTTTTTTAATTTTAATTTTAATTACTGGAGTTTCTTAGTTTAGTCCATAAATAAAACATTTAAAATATTAAAAAAAAATGCAAAAACTGAAATGTCTACTATAGCTTAAAAAATAACGATGACAGAAAATATTAGTGACAGAGGATATAAGAAAAAAAGTGTCGTAAATATCGTCGCAGTCTTAAATAAGCGAGTCCGTCGAAAGCATTTACGGCGAGGAGAGAAAAAAAAATCTCGAGTTTGTCACTTTATACTCTCCAGATTATGAGCCCTCGCGGAGGCAGGCAATCATCGAATCTACGTGACGCCTTAAATCATTCCCGTGAAAAGGCGACGGATATAGCAATATCTAATCTGGCAGCGGCGGCATGAAAACGGGCAATTTATTCGCGACGAAGTTTGCCCGAAAAAAGGCATAGAAGGCTCGCGAGCAACTTGTCCACTTCTGTCCATAAATCAGACCGCCGTTAAAACGTGAATATATATCCCCGGCGCTAATCAAACAAGATGATCGTGTACTTTCGATCTTTTTAATTTTTTTCCTTTTTTTCACTTAGCTCAATGCTCGCGCAATTGGCATGCGCGACGCCGGATAAACTAGATCGGAGAGACGACAAAAAAAAGGAGAAAAAAATCGCACGTATAGCTTCTAAAATACGTCGACGCGAAGTTGGAAAATTTTAATTAGGACGTGGTGTTTGATTTACGAGCGCAATTTCACGGTACACGCTGTTATTAATCATGCATAATAATTGAATTTGAGCTTTCTGTATTTCTTACCGAAGTCGCGCGCTCATTGAGATGCGCCTTGATTTATAAGCTGCTGCTCTTGTTATGATTTTTTACGGTCGATAATTAAATCGCTGATTTATATGCGCGTCCTGTACGCGGTGCAGCTGAAAAATTTTTCCGACTCCTCAGGATTTATCGATTTTCTTATTTTTCCTGAGGAGCTTTGTAGATCATCGCATCGAACTCGGTAAAACATTATTCACAGTGAAAATACTTTACGAAGATGATTCGAGGGTAACCGTGGTAAAAAGTTTCTAATTTCGAGTATAGTGAAATAAAGATTAAGCAGGCTCGATGACTTTTTTTTTATTCATTGAAATGTATATGTAATGCTTAATGCATTATAGTAGACATTCCACTTTTTTTTAAGTGGTGCGATACGAAATTCCTTATCTGGTACTTGAGGAGTGACATTATCACCTCGTCATTGAAATCTAACGGGAATACGCTTATAAAACTTTTTCAAATTTCTCTTTCCAAAAGTGGTTTTACCAGCTGTTACTACGCGATGCATCTTGGCGAGATGACAGTTTGAAAATTAAAAATCTATTTATTTTTTTGCGCTACTTTTTTTATATTTTTTGTGTAACTCTTTAGCAAATTATTACAAAAAAGCTGGATAAGGCGGAAATTTATTAGACTCGGAGTATATAGCTACTATTAGTACTTCAAGAACTGTCGAGTTGTAATTGCTTTACTATATCCCTTTTAAAGCTACTAAACATGGCGTGCCAGCAATTTTAGTGAGCATTAAATTTTCAACGTAAACGTTTGATCGCATATTTTATTCCTAATTAAGTTTATAAATAATATATACGTTTTTATATAGACGACAGAAGATACTAAATTATATAATTTTATTAGCCTGCAAATTAGATTCTAGTTTCTTATCTCCATTAGAGGAACTAAAAATTTTACAAAACAGTCAGCAGAATACACTCAAGATAAAATTAATCTAAAAAACATTTTACTGCGCTCATTCTTATCCAATAAAAACAAAATAAAATAAAAAAAAGGCTTACGCTAGCTCTAAGAATGTCGGACTATAATAAAACTGCACTACTCGTTTAATTCAAATGATATAATCATTAATAACGAGTCGACTAAAGCGTCCCTTACCGATCGTATCCTTGAAATAAACAAAAGTACAAATGAACAGGGAAGAATGAGAAAAAAACTTCCCCCTCCGAATCAATCAAGCCCATCGGCAGGACGCGGCGATCGAAACCCAATCCCGGCGAGATCGCGAGTCCAAAAAAAAAAAAAAAAAAAAAACAGTGCGTGCGGAGGCTCGTCTCGCTCCTTCGCGGGCAGTACGAGTACGAGAGAGAGGGAGAATCGAGGGACTGCCTGCGTGGGAAATCGCAGCGACTTCCGGTCAGCCACGCGGATTTCGATCGCGATTTCAAAGGGGCGCCCTCCTGAGGCAGGGACAGTCGGAACGCATTCCGCATCGCGTATATATAGTTGACTATATCTACGCCGGCGACACAATGTACACGCTACTATCTCGCTAATTGCGTCGCTGCCGCACGGACCTTTACGTATTCTACTCCTTCCCGTTGATTAACGGCGTCAGCGCAATCGATTCTTGTTTTCTTTTTTTTCTCCTTCGTTGTTTTTTTCGCGTATTTTCACTTTTGCACTGTTACTTACTGCCTAAATATTCTATTTAATGAAAAAATCAATAATTTACTGGAAATCAAGTGATTTTATGTCTGCCCCATGCAAACTATCTTATAAAATACTATAAAAATTGGCAAATCTTATAAAATCCGATAAATTAATTATTAGGTTTTATGCGGTTTTTGCATAATTTTAATGAGTTTTACAAGACCCTTTCAATAGGGTGGAAATCAAGTAAACATAGCCAATGAAAATTCATTAAATTTCAGTCGAAATTCTGGTGAATTGTTTAAATCAAAGAAATTATTACTGTTCAGTCAGTGAAAACAACTCACCGTTAAAATTAATGAAAATTTAAAAATTCTCGCTATGAAATGAATTTAGACCGTACTCGTGGTGTAGTGCCAAAATAATCCGGTTATACAAGTACTTTGACAATTGTTTAAGTAAAAAAACAAGTGAAAAAATGAAAAATGCGTCGGGATCACGTGCCAACTATAATTAGCTTTGGCAACATCTGGACAGGCTCCTTTGCTTACGTATATCCACGTTTGCGTCGATTCCCTCGGCCGCGTGCGAATCGGAAATCGTAGACTAAACACACGGGAGACCTAAGCGTCTTCGAGACGCCCCCGGCGCGCGCCGCCTAAGATTTTCCCATGTATTTCGCTGCTTACTTCGCGTCACTAATGATCTTCAATGCCACATTTCGAGGAACTGAGATATTCTAGGTAAAGATAGGCACAATGTGTTTTTAGCTCGCAGTTAGCCGTACACTCTTCCGCAATTATTCCAACCAGCTTTAAAACATTTTTTCCGAAAATCACTGACATTAATTGATTTCGCATAAATATACGCGGCGAAGTTCATCGGAAAAGTTGCTTAAAAAGTCGCAATACGTAATTGCACCACTAGAAATTTTTACGAAAAAATTACGACAGCTTTTTAATTCAATTTCTTGCGAAAAGTTTAGTGATTTTTACAGGAAGAAAAAAGGTACATAATTTTCACGAAAATTCTCTTTACTTTTTTTTTAGAGAAGAGTTTTTTAAAATATCTTTTTGCCATAATTCTTAAATCTTAAATCATAAATAAATCTCGCTAGAAATTTCTCGCAGCCTAGAATTTATTTTCAAAAGCTTTGCCGTAGAAGCCAAGCTTCAAAAAAAGGGTAAAAAAAACTGAAACAAGCGAATAAAAGAGAGAAAAAAACAGCTGGGCGTCGAGAAAAGAGGCAACTCTCTCGCGAGAGGCAACGGGTTTAAAGGAGAACGGGAGAAAGGCCAAAATCGACGAAAAATTCCAAAACACGCGACGGCCGAATCCTTGATCCATTAAAGCATCGGGGACTTGGTCGTGTCTCGCGCGCGGCGTAAACAAAGTCGGCGCGAGGCTGCCGCCGCGAGGTACTCGCCTTCGAGAGCCGCGAAAAATGCGCGAGCCGCGCGGCTGCATCCGCGGCGCTGCCGCACGTAGTCCGTGTATACGCGCGAGGAGCATGCGAGGGAGATTGCATTCCGATGCAAATGCCCCCCTCCCCCCCTCCAGCCTCGCCGCTCTTTCCCGAGCGCATATACGGCCGCCGTTTGCTTTCCTCTCCATTGCGAGCTCGCCGCATCTCCGCTTTCCTCCGGGCACCCAGTTATATCGCCTCCTCTCTCTCTTCCTATCTTAAATGTGGTATTTTTCCACATTTTTAGAAATTGTATGTATTTTTTGTAGATTCATTTTAATTTTGTTTACTTTGTTTCCTTCGATACTCAAATTTGTACATTGGACACCCAGTTATATCGCCTCCTCTCTCTCTTCCTATCTTAAATGTGGTATTTTTCCACATTTTTAGAAATTGTATGTATTTTTTGTGGATTCATTTTAATTTTGTTTACTTTGTTTCCTTCGATACTCAAATTTGTACATTGGACACCCAGTTATATCGTCTCCTCTCTCTCTCTTCCTATCTTAAATGAGGTATTTTTCCACATTTTTAGAAATTGTATGATTTTTTGGTAGATTTATTCTAATTCTTTTTACTTAATTTCGTTCAATACGCATGTGCAGACGTATTTTTTTACGCATACTCAAATTTGTACATTGGACACCCACTTATATCGGCTTCTCTCTCTCTTTCTATCTTAAATGAAGTATTTTTTCCACACTTTTAGAAATTGTATGTATTTTTTATGTATTTATGTTTACTTAATTTCGTTCAATACGCGTATGCAGACGGATTTTTTTATTCATGCTCAAACTTGTACACCGAAAAAAGTTAGTGCAATGCAACTTTTCTTAATATTCTTAGAAAATACACTGTATTTTTATATTGTACAGTTTTTGGTCAAAATATCTTGTTACTATTCAATTTATTTGTAAATTGTAAATGCATTTGATTTTTTTTTTATTTCACATATAATGTATAATAAAAAATAATAAGACATACAATGTGCAATAAAAAATATCAAATGCATTTACAATTTACAAATAAATTAAACAGTAACAGGAATGTGTACGTACTGTACATTTTTATAATTTTGCCATAAAGTTATCTAAGAGACCATCTATTTCTCTCCTTGTTTTAGAATTTTCTCAAAGTAATCAACGAGACACTACCCGTTAAAGTTTCTTCTTAAATTGAATAAGCAGGACTTGGAATGCGTTAAATTAAACTCGATTTAAATTGGTCTTTCGGGAGAAATTCCGAAAGAATGTGTAAGAGTCCGAGCTTTGTTTTCTCTGTGTTTTACGATAATCTTCGAAACAAACGCATTGGCGTCTATTTTCTTTTTGCATAAGAAACGAGGAGATATATATGTATACCCACCGAGGGGCTTTGATTTATTTCCTGCAGGACAGTCGAAAGGAGAGGTCGGAAGAATTCGAGCGATAATGATAATCTTGAAATACTGCGACGTTCAGTGGGGCAGCAAATAGTCAAGGTACTTGACCAGTCTCTTGGGTATTAACTAAAAATAACGATGATTATTAATAAATATACAATAAAAGTTCCTCGACACCGCTCATTGTCGTATTTTCAAAGTTTTGTTTATATCAGCGTTAAGTAACCAGACGATATACAATTTTTTCGCATAATAAATTATTTCATTGTGACGCGTTTTTTGAGAAAACGCCACATATAGCCCGTATGAATAAGCGACGCAATATTTCAAAGAGGAAAAAAAAGGGGAAACTTTGGCCGCGTTTGACTCTCGAAATCCGCGTATCTATGCAGCTTCGGTGGCGCGTAGTAAAGCTCTCGCAGCTACAGCTGCGGCGGCCGGGAATTCCGCGAATTTCGCGCGAGAATCTTTGGCTCGGGGCTGAAATTTTCGAGATACCGATGGCGCACGGCGCGAGCTCTCGGCTCACCATTGGCTCGCGCCTGCGCGCCTCACTCTTTGCTCGAGAGATAGAGATAGTCGGAGATAGATAGATGAGAGCGGAATGTTAATTGCCCGTTTATTTTTGCCGCGAGCTCGGCGTCGTCGGCGTCGACGCTCCTTGCCCCCACGCTATACGAGAGTTATATGCGCTCCTTCGCATTCTCCTCTTTGGCTCTTTGGTCACTTTACTTTCTTTCAAGCCCTTCGCGATAAAAAACAAATGCTTTCTTAAATTTTACTCGCGGATGATAATATTTTGTATTTTATTTTATTTTTTATGTCATTAATTTTTAAATCTAGTAAATTGGAAAATTAACCACTTGAGATTTTCAATTAAAAAAGTTAAAGCAGAAACTTCAAAGTAACAGTAAACCGATAAGCTAGATTTTATCAGTAGTTTTAATCAGTAGTTCTAATAGAAATTTTAATAGAAACATTTAGAGTTTTCTTATTTAAAAACTTTTTTTAATAAAAATTACCAAATAAGAACTCGCTGTCTTTATAAGACGTTCAATTAGCAATAAAAGTTAAAAAGACCAGAGTTATAAATAAATCAATTCGAGCAGGACGGTCCGCCAGAAATCCGCGAAACACCTTGCGAAAAAAAAAGGTGGATGAAAAATGGGGTCACGACGAATCGCGAAATAGCTAAAGCGTCGACGGCGTCGACACCGTTGACAAGAGGCGGCAGGTGCTCCGCAGCGTCGACGGAAACACGTTAAGTACATTAAGGCGCTTCGAGGAGGAGCCGAGAATGATATCGATCTTGGAATGGTTCCATCGAATGCTCACCCGCGAACTCGACGGGAATGTGGCTGGATGTGCCTACCGGTATTCCGACGTAATCGCTGGATACTATCTTAACACCAGCCGAAATCTTCCGATTCATTTATTTTACTCGCTGGTCTTGGACTTTCGGCGAAACTTTCGACCAGCATAACTCATTTGGCCTTTTTAGCTCGCGCCCATATAAAAGGTGGAATTTCAGTGTACACCGTCCAGTCGAAACAATTTCTTTAATTTTTAATAAAAAAAAGGTGGAATTTCAGGGTATACTGTCCAGTCGAATACAATTTCTTAATTTTAATAAAAAAAAAGGTGGAATTTCCAGTATACCGCGAAAACAATTTCTTGAATTTTTAATAAAAACAGGTGGATTTTCAGGGTATACCGTCCAAAACTGTAAAAGTCGAAAACAATTTCTTTAATTTTTAATAAAAAAAAGGTGGAATTTCAGGGTATACCGTCCAGTCGAATACAATTTCTTTAATTTTTAATAAAAAAAAAAGGTGGAATTTCCAGGCGAAATAATTTCTTGAATTTTTAATAAAAAAAAAGGTGGAATTTCAAAGTATACCGTCCAGGCGAAATAATTTCTTTAATTTTTAATAAATAAGGTGGAATTTCAGGGTATACCGTCCAGTCGAAAACAATTTCTTTAATTTTTAATAAAAAAAAGGTGGAATTTCAGGGTATACGTCCAGTCGAAATACAATTTCAATTTCCAGGCGAAATAATTTCTTAATTTTTAATAAAAAAAAAAGGTGGAATTTCCAGCCGAAATAATTTCTTGAATTTTTAATAAAAAAGGTGGAATTTCAGGGTATACCGTCCAGTCGAAAACAATTTCTTTAATTTTTAATAAAAAAAAGGTGGAATTTCAGGGTATACCGTCCAGTCGAAAACAATTTCTTTAATTTTTAATAAAAAAAGGTGGAATTTCAGGGTATACCGTCCAGTCGAAAACAATTTCTTTAACTTTTAATAAAAACAGGTGGAGTTTCAGGGTATACGTCCAGTCGAAAACGATTTCTTTAATTTTTAATAAAAAAAAGTACTCTCTCGTATTTGCACTCTGCTGCAAAACAGGCTTGCGATGAAAAAAAAAACCCGCACGATCGCACTGACTCGCAAATTAAATTTTCCATTGTCCGGATTTCCTCGCCTCGCCGGATTTACAGTTACTTTACGATCCGTCGTTAACGAACATTTATTGCGACCGTTTAAAAAAAAATTAGACGCACTTATGGTGTGAAATTTCACACCGTGCACTTCACTCGAAATCTTGGGTGCGCGCCTCGTTTCCTCCCCCCGGCGCATATTATCTTCGCGAGGTATCTTTATTAAAGCTGAGAGTAGCGGGTGTACAATTTGACGCGGAACATCGGTGCCTCTCCCTCCAATAAAACGGCCCAGCTTATAACTCCCATTCCCGCGGATGCGCGCAATTAGCGAGCGAGGGAGCGGTACGCCGCGCTCGATGACTTCCCAAAGGTACACGCACCGAGACACACGTGTAATTACGTGTACACTCGTACACATATTATTTATATTAACAATGAGAGCAAGTTAAGTTTTGTATAATCTCTATAATTTTTCTCAAAAAAAAAAAAGTTCTCTGCGTGCATGTAAGGGGCGACCAGTCACTCAGGAATGCCTCTCATTAAAGCCACTCATTGTCTCGTCCTTATACGCGCTCGATTCGAGAGATCGCCTCGAAAATATCTCGGGCCAGCCTCAGTAATGCGGTCCTTTATGCACTCGCGCGAGCGAGCGAGGAGAGGCCGAAACGGAGGCGGACGTAGCGCGAGCGCATGATCCGCGCCAGGCGAGAGTACGCGCGCACGTATAGCAGCGAGAATGCGAACACGACCGAACGTAACCGGACGCTACCAGTAACGAATTGAGTCCGGAGTGTATTGAGGCCTGTCCGACGCTTTGCCCTTTTCTCGATGCGGTTGCAGTGCAATTTCTGCGATCTTCCAACTCTATTCCGAACTTAATATTTTTTATCTTTTTATTTTCTTGATTCAAGGGCATAGGCCACTTTAGAATTCGAATTCGAAAAAGCGAGTTTTTTGTTTTAAATTGTCCCTTAAGGCCTTAAAAATGATGTGTCAAATTATTATAGTCGTGAAAACCCGCGCAAAAATTATTCAGACTAAAATAAGGCGATAAAAAGATTCATCTTTATTATGTCCGGATTTAAGATTTCTTTAAAAAGATTTTCTATTAACAAGCACCTAGAATCAATTTAAGATCTTTTCGAGATCATTGTTTTAATACAATATTAATATTAGTTTAATACATATAAATTAAAAAAAAACTTTAAATATAAGATCGTTTTAAGATCAAAACGATTTTTATAAGGTCTTATGATATTGAAAAGATCTTAAATTAATATTTAGATATTTACTAAAAGAGAATCTTCTTGAATCTTAAAAAATCTTAAATTCGGACATAATAGAGATGAATCTTTTTATCGTCTTATTTTAGTCTGAATTATTTGGTGCAGGCATGGCTGATTAGAGGTATTAAAAATTATTCATGATTTTCTCCTATAATTCAAAATTTCAAACGCGTTTATCTCAAAATTGTATTCTTGAGTTAGGCTTAAAGAAGGGATGTTTCTGGAAAACCTATAGAAAAAATGTTAAATACGGGAAAAATGCAACACATTCCTCCTGCGTAAAGCTGGCGTTATTATTATCGCCATTATTCCGCGTATTTTTAGCGACAGCGGGGAGTGGGACCCTCGCGCATAAAAAAGTCTCCTGAAAGCGCGAGTATATATATACATACATACAGACGTCGCGGGCCCCGCTGCAGCGAAGCAAGCAGCAGCGTCGTGGGACACCCGGCGAAATCCGCGGTAGCCGCGGGCCCAAAACCGAAAGACCGAGACGCAGAAGTTATCTCTCCTCGAAAGCCCAAGAACGAAGAAAGAAAGATAGAGAATGAGAGTGAATGAGAAAGAATGAGAGAGAGAATTAGAGAGAATATGAGAAAGCAAGAGAGAGAGAGAGAGAGAGTGAGAGCGAAAGAGAGGGGCAAGCAACTATCTGCCAAGTGGATGGGACACGATCTTTGCGGGATACTGAAAGAGAGGGAGAGAGAGAGAGAACGAGACAGTGTGGGCCGTCTTTAAAGCCAGTCACGGTGACTTGGCACACGGGCAACGCGCGCTGCTGCCACGAGGGAGATTGGAATGTCTCCCGTCCGCCCGTCCTCCGTCTCTCTCTCTTAACGCGACACGAGTAGCTTCGTCTCCCTCTGTCGGTCGGTCGATCCTCCCGCCGCCCCCCTCCCCCCTTCCCCCCTCGACGTAGTGGCTACCGGAGTTACGCTCGTAGGGCTTCCAGAGGCCGTTGCATCTCTCTCCCCTTCTCCTCCGCTACACGGCGCGCTGAGGGCCCGTCGCTGAGGTAGGAGAGTATGGGAGAGGGGAGGCTGGGACCGAGGGGCCCGAAGGCCCGCGGAGACGCACGAAGCGGAGGCCCTTCGCCGCGAGGAGATATATAGCGTCAGGATGAGAAGGAGAAACGAGGCGAGCGTGCGCACACGCCGAGGGAGAAAGAGAAATGCGCGCAGAGAGAGAGAGAGAGAGAGAGAGAGAGAGAGAGAGAGAGAGAGAGAGAGAGAGAGAGAGAGAGAGAGAGAGAGCCGGGCCCAAGGGAGAATGAAATGTGGCTCTTAAAAAGAGCGGGCCCCGCTGCCTGGAAAAGCAACGCGGAAAATGCCCCATGAAAACGGAATGCTTCCCCCAGCGCTACCGAGAGAAGAGAGAGAGAGAGGTGCACTATCGGCCGCTCGGTCGCGTTGTTCCTGTTGCAATGCCTTCGGTGCCTTAATGCACTGGTTTGTTAATGCCGGGAACGGCATTCTTGATGCCGGGGTATGACTATTAGCGTTCTGACTTCGATAGTAAACTTTTGATAGATGATACTGAGGCCGAGCGTGTGCTGCTGCGAGTGGAAGACGAGGATCCGGGGGTCCGAGGAGGAGAGGAGGGTTGCGTTAGATATGCAGCAATCATCGGGATACCTGTGCGCGGAAGAGAAAATAGAGAATATTTACAGAGAGCGATATTGAAAGGGATGGATGATAAAAACGCCAAATGCGATCATGCCGTGTTCTTTTTTCCTCCGTGCACGGACGCTCGATGGAATGCGATAAGCGAATCGTTTCTGATGTAAGCTGATTATCTGCACGCGTTTAATTAAGAAACGGCGCTATAATTTACACCGAGTAATGTATAGTCCATATTGAGAGGAGATTCCCTGCTAAAAGCAAAGAGATTGACGGCTAAAATGGTTCAAAAATAAATTTCCACATTGCTGCCTGGTCAATCTATCTGCGCTGAACAACAAAGCCTATAAATATAGATAAAATTAATATGACAGTGGAGGGAAAATTTTTAGCAATTGTCAATCACCGAAGAAAATGAAACAGAGAGAGAACACTGAGATTCCTCTACTCCTCTACTCTTCGTCTCTTTTCAGACGATACAGAAATAGGCCGCTGGCACGGAGTGGGGACGAATATT
Organism: Sycophila sp. Sp_5; assembly: GCA_018906775.1. NCBI lineage: Eukaryota > Metazoa > Arthropoda > Insecta > Hymenoptera > Eurytomidae > Sycophila > Sycophila sp. Sp_5. The sequence continues at coordinate 816,566 of JACCID010000012.1, forward strand.
TTTCTTTTTGTTCTCGCTATTTTTAGAAGCATATCGGAATTCCATGCATTCGCTTCGTTTGTTCTCTTTCTGCGCGTCGCTCTTCTCACCCTCGCGTCAACTGCCTCGTTTTGTTTTTTTTTTCGTTCAATTTTCATGTTTCTTCCACTTCTGGTTTCTTCCCTTTCTCATCTTCGCGCACCACGGCTGCAACTTTTCTTGCGCGAATTCTGATGGAACCTGCGCTGTTACTTTTTGGACCACAGTACATTGTGGTGGCAAGTTCTCAAAAACTTTTGTCTAGTCCAGATTGCAAATACATTCCTCCCTAATTGCTTTCATTACTTTTCATGATGTAGAATTGGATCCTAGAGAAAAGCAAAATTTCACTGTAAACTAAAGACTGATGAGCATTGCTCGCACACACGGAGAGAATTTTCATACTATTGTAGTATGGATTTCGTACTGGCGGTTATAGTAACACGATTTTGTTACTATAAGCGCTACAATTGTAGACATTGTAGCATGTTTCTGCGCAAGCGTAAAATGCGCGACAATTGATGCTTTTGTTTCTTAAGAGCTGAGAGAAAAAAGCATCGGTTTCGTTCAGGCGAAAATCGCCAGAAATCTATTACCATTTCGGCACTAATATATATACATAAAGTCGCATTTCATATATCGCAGTCAAACGCGCACCCATTCGTAAAAGATCTGTTACCAAAACAGCACCAGTCTCTTGCGAATGATGCATACACGCTACCATGTGATTTTAGTGCGTTAAAGGCAGAAATTTGTCGCTTGATTCGCATTCTATGTAATCATATTAGAAACGTTCAATGTTGTTACGACAATTGTGTGTGTTTCGTGCTTTTATCGCAAAGAATATGGGCATGCTAAAATAGTAACACATTCCATATTGGAATAGTTAGAAATCAAAAAGGAATGTTAAAGCGTGAATTGAGCACTGTATAACAGAAACATGTCGTAGATCTCTCGCTGAAGGAAAGTGAAACGAGGAAGCAGCTCGCGCACTCAGCTCGTGTAAAACGAGAAGTCGACGCGTGCTTTCACACATGGAAAAACTGATTAAGTCATAGAAAGGTCACGGCTTATCTCACAGGAATGCCGAGCTCTCGCTTCCTTTTATCTCGAACGCGCGATATAGACACAGAAAAAAGGTCACTCTCGTGTCTCTATTTTCCTGGCCTGGGAATGGTGTGCGCACTAAGTACCCTTTTGACGAAAGATAGTCTCCATTTCTAAATTAGAGCCTTGAGGAACGAGGCCAATCCACAGTTTTCTCCGGAGACGATCGCATCTTAGGCGTACTACTTTTTACGAATGAATATGTTACGCAGCTGCGTTGCTTTTAGTCTCGACGCAATGAAAATATAAATAGTGACATTCAACGTTGGACAATAGATAATTTTACGTTGCAAGCGCGGCGAAGATTAGATTTTGATTTATTGCGCTTGATTATGTTGTCATAACTCCCATCGTTGTGTAAAACACGCGGATATTATGAATTTCATTAAGCTCGTTAGCACGTCATTCATTCTACAAAAGTTCAGTTATGTGCAATTATGAAGTGTCTTCTGGCGTGAATAGAAGATATTTTTCATTCTCAATTGACAATTGTTAGACGTAATTTTAAACATTATTTTGACGGTATTTCATCGACGCAATAGCAAATCTATACAAAATAATTCAGCTTTTGCTCAATTTGAGGATGTTCTACTGCAATAAAAAATTTCAATTTAATATAATTTTTCCCTGGACCAGTGGTGAAACGTCGATGCGTCGAATGACCGTTTCGTAAGCACAAAAATTGCCTCCTTGGGGATTACGCGTGTGCTTTTCGATGCTTTCGGCTGACCGGTTTCTCGAATTTATTTTTTTTTTTGCTCCATTCCTCCGCCGAAATGTACAGTTACGACGCGACTGCTGCCCCCGGTGACTGATTGTTTTATACTCTCGCAATCGGAGTCAACGAGTATAAGCCGATAATTCATTGAGCTCGCGTATACTTTCTTCGCCAAGTGAGTTACGCTTCGGCGTAAATGAAATAAATATATATTTTTCGAAAGTAATAAGCAAACTCTTGCTGGGGACAATGTACTACACGATGTACACTATTTATTGGTTTGCAGTTATTACTCGGTTTCGGTAATTAAATTTTTATTATTTTTTTAGATTCTGTGCTCATCTGCAATTCGCGTGTTACGAAAAATGTAAACAAACCAGATATCGTTAGTATTTTATGTTCATCACATTCTTTCCGATAATTTCATTAGTTCAGTCAATTAAAAATCGCTCTTACTACTAGAAAAAAAAGACACATTTTTTATTATTCTTTTTAAGTAAGAAATGTTACAGATAAACAATTGATTAGTGTATAATATAAGAATAAGAAAATCAAGAAACTGTTCATTAAAATTTAAAATACCACTCATTACGAATTACTGTAGCTAATCTTTAAAATTTACGCTTCTTTAATTTTAGTATAAGTTTGCATCAAAATTAAATAGAAGTCATAAAGAAAAAGAGTTAAATTGAAGTCCATCCATCGACTTGTAGTAGCAATTTCTCCTTTAAATTATCGTAAATTTCGATGCTAAATATTTTTTTTCCTCTTATCAAAAAACAAAAAAAAAAAGTAGAGTCAACAAAGTTTGAATTTCGAATTTCTCCTGGAAATAATCGAATTACAAGGCAAACGATCGAAGCCCACGATCGGCCGATTTTTACGCCGATATTCTTGGCACGGAAGAAGCGAACGATTCGCAGCGGGAATCTCGGAATTTTCGCGCTCGCACTATAGCGCCGTTATCTCCCCGAGCGGTTATCTCAGCGTATGTATACACTCACGCGTCGAGCGGCAGAGCGAGTTATCGGTTGGTACACCGTGATAATAGCCATCGCATTCCATTCATATCGGCATCGCGGCCTCCCCCCACGACGATCGCGACTCCCACTATCGCATTTTTCTTTGACGCAGCTCCCCCCGACGCGTGCATATGTGCGTCAATAAAACGCGGCGACCTTTCGCGCGCATCGCCGAGCCAACGGTATAATAAGACGCTGAGTAACTGCGAGGCGCATGCCTCGTATATAGTCGCAGGGGACCGCTACAATCCGACGATGCCTTCTGCACTGAGTGAACACTCGCGCAGGGGACCGCTACAATCCTACGATGCTTTACGAAGAATTTCCAGAAGATCTTTTAGGCGGGTTTTTGTAGGATAACTACATTTTGATTATTTTTTATTCGCTTGTGCGTGCCGATTTTTAATGATGTTAAAAAAAGTAGGACCCTCAGACCCTCACTATTAATAAATAGTTCTTAATCGACTAGAGAGTAGAAGTATAGAGTAGACGATTTGGTTCATGCCGATTTTTAATGATAAAAAAGTAGGACCCTCAGATCCTCACTATTAATAAATAGTTCTTAGCGGACTAGAAAGTACAAGCATAGAGGAGCCGATTTGGTCTGTGCCGATTTTTAATGATAGAAAAGTACAACCCTTCGACCCTCCCTATCAATAAATAGTTTTTAGCGGACTAGAGAGTACAAGTATAGAGGAGACGATTTGGTTCATGCCGATTTTTAATGATAAAAAAGTAGGACCCTCAGATCCTCAGTATCAAAAAATAGTTCTTAGCCGATTAGAGAGTACAAGCATAGAGTTGAAGATTTGGTGCGTGCCGATTTTTAATGATAAAAAAAGTAGGACCCTCCGACCGTCACTATCAAAAACTAGTTCTTAGTCGACTAGAGAGTAGAAGTGTAGAGTAGACATTTCTAAAACGATTTCTAAAAACTACACAAGATGATCTACAAGATTTGCATAAAAAAGAGATTATAAAGTTTCCTTTGAGGAGAAGCAAAATTGACAGAGTTTTGAAAAGAAATAATTATAATAGTTTAAAGTTAAAATTTTCTGGGTTCGCTATAATATTCCCACATGTTCCTTGATTTCGAGGGGTAGAATGAAGTAACCCTATATAGGAATTCTAGGTTTTCCCTGTTTTCCTGTTTTGTATGTACAAACTGCCAGTGATAACATAAAATTGTGCGATAATTCTTTGCGTATTTCTTGTCATAATTTGTTCAATCTTGAATATACAATCTTGCAACGTATGCTACATTATAAGTGAATATTCACTTGCTATATTCATACTTCAGTTATTCAAATTTAGAGGCGGGGTATACTAGCCAATTTGTGGTTGTGCATCGTTATCTGACTATTCTATAAATATGATTTTTTTTATGAATATTTATGCAACATATATTCATAACTGCTTTAATAAATGTGTAATACATATGTACATGCTAATCAAATGACTACGCATGGTCCGCATATATATTCATGCACAAATTCTTGTCGCCTGCGAATTTACGCGGATTTTCCGCAGTCCGCGCGTATGTAGAATCTGCGATCGCTGCATTGCGTTATCTCGAGCTTTTGTGCTACCTCGCCTCTTTTTTCCCGCACTCTATATCTATGGCAATCTCGAGAGGTTCGATTTAATCCCAAATGTTAAAAAACACAGATAAAAAGCCTTTAGCGTACATGACTAATGTCACGATGATTTTACTCAGATCGTGTGTGACGAGAAAACGCAATTGACTCATTGTGATGGGGTTTAACAGTTTATAATTACACACGCTTATCTCCCATGTTGTCTCACGTATTTATAAAATTCTCTGTGTGTCGAAGCTCCTAGTTTTTCTTGGAAACTATACACAGGTATTTTATAACAGTTATTTTTACACGCTACGATAAAGATAACGAGTAATTTTCATTATTAATCATCTCCACGCGTTAGGAATTACCGGTACAAGTGGTCCCGGTGTACTCGCTATCGAACCGCTGATAATAAAAAAAATATACACCAATTCCTAGTGGGAAGTAAAATGTAAATAACAAAGAAAAGGGGATGCGTAATTTAAAAAAAAAAATTCCATTATCAGTCAATCTTCTTTTATATATTCAATCATGGTGCTAGCCAAAATAAAAATGTTCTATACGACGATCGGCAACGTTATTAAAATTCCAATAGCGAGGAGGAGAGAAAAAAAAACAGCTGCAGCTCGAGATTATTGAATTCGTGCGTTATGCACGCGGCTCCACGAAAGTGCCACACCGAAAGCGCGCCGATACTGCGATGTTATAAAGCCACAGAAAATGACGTTTCGATCGGTATCGCTCCGCGCGAATCGCATTCCGGTGGTCTTTTATCGTGCGGAAAGAATCGATACGAAGGCGACGTACAGCTCTTCCATTCTTTTTTTTTTCTCTTTTTTTCTTATTGTTTTCTTGTCCCGGTCTTTCTAAAAATAACTACAAAATAGAGGCGCACCTAATAACGCTACTTTGATAAAAGCAAAACTTGAGGTAGTTCTTAGGTAAATCGATTTATTTCGTATGCACGGTTAAAATTTTGCATTGTCGATTTCAATTTAAAAATTAGTATTCCATTCTTCCGTTTAATGTTAATTAAATATATTTACTACTTTTTTAAGTAGAATTTACATTGTACATATTGCACTTACAAGCGAAGGCAAACAAAACGTAAGGTTTTACATAAACGCAGATGCAGACGTCGATCAATATTTTTATACAGACAGTAATAAGCTACATGTTGGGGTGAGCGTGTAACCGATGCATTAATTAAAGCAGGGAGCTATTAATAAAATCTGGGTATGGCTGAATTTATGATCACCTCGGCGTAGGATCCCACGGGAACTCGCGTCTCTAGGCGATAACGCGGCCGCGAGCGCATCCGGCGCGCGGCTTCCGCCAAAGGTCGGGAGGTGCGTTCGCACGGCGGAGGTTCAACCAACTCTTCCATCTTCGCCTACACCTCCTTTCCGACGCCACGCTTAAAAAAAAAAACAGAAGAAAAAATTCGCGTTTGCGCACGCGAAATTGCGGGAAGACCTGCGGTGTCTCGCGCGGCATAATTCACAGTGCGCGCGCATTTAGTATAAAAAGTTCACGTGTGTATCTTCGTGATGAGATTTTTAAAAGAAATATTTTTTTGGTTCCCTAAAATGTGACGTTACACCGATATCATCGAGGATAAAATAAATTTTAAACGGTCGCCGAAGCAAATGACGCTTTGTGTAGTTCCATATGCGTGCGCTACAAAAAATTAATCGGATTGCATTTTAATGCGACAGTGATTTTCTCCTTTTTAATGCTCGGCTGGCTTCGATGATTATGCTAATCAAGTTGAAAGTAACATATTTTTACTCTCTTTTGTCTCGAGCGGGCATCAAAATTAAATACTCCACAATTTGAGATAACCCGTAATTTTCCGCCGTCGGGCATATTTATTAAATGCGCAAACTTTTAATTTTAAAGACGTACTCCTTTGCAAAATGTCTCTCATTCGGCGTAATACTCCTTTCTCTTTAACTACTCCGCAAAGTGTGCCTGCATTAAATTATACATGATGTATATACATATATCAAGTGGCGAGCGTATCACTCGACCAAACGAAATCATAATTTTCTACTAATACTTTATTTATTCCCTTTTTTTTCTGTTCCAGGTAAGATATAACGAGATCGATGTTAAATTACGCATTCAAATGAGGTGCACACGCGTGAACCGTGAGTAAACAGTTCCCCCAATGTATTTAAACGCGCCAAGTCAATGAAACATTAAGTACGTCGTCAAATTTGTTAAATGAAATTTTCTTTTTAATAAAAAATGAAGAATTTTCTTAAAACGTTTAAGATTATATACTACACAAAAGGGATGTATGATAGTCTGTAAAACAACATCAGTAGCGATGTCAGAGTAATTGTAAATATACTTAAATTTACGTTTAAAAAATTAAAAAAAATTAAAAGTGGTCGGAAAGAAAAATCTAAGTATTTTACTAGAATCCATATGATTGTAATTTAGGAAAAGTTCCTTATACTATTATATAGTATAATTCCATACTTCTAAAGTTTTTATACATACTTTCGAAGTGTTTAGTACAGTCTTCTAAGATATGAATTATATTGTAATATCATAGAAAGGAGTACATATAAATATAATTTATTCACATATAAATAAAGTATGTGTATGGTCCTCCAGGAGCAGAAATGCTATAAAACTGTAGTATGCACGCTTTCCTTCTTCCGTTCTAAAGCTTCCATAGCTTTATACTAAAGCTCTGCAGTTACGCCATGTTCGAGTTGCGACACTTCAAAAAACGTGAACCGTCAACTGTTCCACGGCGTTCACACTCTTTTCCGATGTTGCTTATAGAATCGCCTTATAGACTGCTTACTTTTTTACTATGAAAAAATAGTCTACTTTAAAAGCTCAAAATCAATGATTATTCGCATGAATTTTCATACTAATAAAGTAACGCTGGTGATAAAGTCTACTAGTACCCCCATTCTTACTATAAAAGTTAGATTTTTCTTTGCGAGTGAGAGAAAGAGAAGAAGGAAACTTTCCAAACTGCGCGACCTGGTAGCGCGCGAAAATTACGCAAAACCGAAGCTGCACCTCCCAGGGAGGTTACACCACACACAGCTGGCGTTGGAAAGCGGTCGCTCGTTCGCATTCCTAAACTCGCGCTCCGAAATCGAAGCGAGTCGGCGCGCGGCGCCTGCGATAATAATTTGCGCGCGGTGGCGCCGTCTTTCCCGCGTCGCGGATTCCCCAGAGGCGGAGCGAGCGGCACGATTTGTGTTTCAAATCGAATGCTAATCCAGCGTGTCCTGATGAACGGAAATGAGCGGAATATGTTAAGCGCCACGAATCCCCGCCCGCTCGTTTAATGTCACAGCGCAACGGTGAAACGAGAGTTAATTCTTTATGCGTATGGGATCTGTCGTGTGAATTCGATCTGTCAGCTTTCTATATGCTTTGCGTTGAAAAAATATAACAGTTATTTATTTTTATTGAAAAAAGTTTATCGAGAAAAAGATACTGAGACACTCAAGAAGGTACACTGAGAGAAAAAACTTAACAAAAATTGCTATTGTGGTTAAGAAAGGAGTGACAGACAGTCTTATCAGGCGAGAATTTTTTAGTAATTTATTAGTACGAAAATTGTAAAAATTACTATTTTAATAATAAAGATTGCTATTTTCAGAGTATCACAAATTGCTACTTTTCATACTAAAATTTCTCGCTCATCAAGACTGTCACTCATTTCCTAATCACTGTAGCAATTTTTATGAAGTTTTTTCTCTCCCTGTATAATAACGTACCGCGACTAAAATTAATGAAAAAATAGTAGTCCGTACTTGTTTAAAAGACAGTGGTAAAAATTTTTGTTCAAGAACTGATAAAATGTATTCACTGTATATATTAATTTTGTAATTAAATTTTACACACTCGTGAGGATTCTTAATGTATGCAGTTATCATTATTCTGAACATTATTCTGCATATACTAAAAAATGATTAAAATTCGTAATTAATTATAATAATTTCATTAACGCTTTTTGTGAAATGCCACGGAAAAAGCGACGTGGAGGCATTCTACCAGTCAAAAAAGAAAGAAGTTGGCCCGATCCAACAAAATAAACAGATAAGCCTGTAAACCGGCCTCTTAAAAGGGAAGGAATAAAAAGAAAAGAGAGCGCGTAGCGCGGTAGCCTTGTCCTCCAAAGAAGAAAAAAAGGAAACGAAAGAGAGAGAGAAAGAGAGAAAAAAAGAGCTGTCCCGTTCGGGGCGATAAGACCGGCGAGCGGACGACTCTGCAGGCGTTTGGCGCCAAATTTCGAAAGGAGGCTGCCCAAACGCGCGCGCGCGCCTTTCCGTTGAAATTCCTCGGGACGTTAAAATCATATTTTAATAAACCGTTCGCCGGTCGCTCATGTTTAATTCAAAGTCAAAAAGAAAAGCGGGCCGCGTTCGATATTTCATTTTCAATGAAAGCATTCCATCGGCAGTCTGTATTACATGTACATACACACATATATAAATATAAATATACACGTATGTTATATACAAACATAAATACATAAATATACGTGTATGTATATGTGCATATACATATAAAATACATGTGTGTGTGTGTGTGTATAAACCCTTTCTCCCATAAAGCCCGATTTGAAAGATTCGTCGATGCAACAGGTTCTACCGTCTTACGCTTATACACAATTTCGTTGGTGAGACTTCTTTCATTCCTCCTCGCTCCGGCATTAATGAAAGCCATTATAGATGCCGTCGAATTGATTTTTATTTCTTAATTGCTTTTTCCTTTTTTTTTAAATATATATACCCAAGGTACGAACCGAAAGTCACTCGTGCATATTTTACTTTTAACGGGTATACTTATACACCCGACGTGTAGTAATTAAAAAAAGGTGTTTTCCTACAAATATACAAAATATACATATATCTATAAACGACATAATTTCGATTTTCATGGGAGACTAGATATCGACGCGGAAATTCAAATCGATTCACGCGGGCTAGAGAAAATTGTGGACCTCGGGTTATCCTCTTTCCTATATACGGTACGAGCAATGTTAACAAGTTTTGCCTGCGCGTAAACGGCCGTAATTCAAAAAACGGTAACCAAAAAAAAAAAAGAAAAAAAGAAGAAGAAGTAGCCAAGTCCGAAGAAACGTGGAAAAAGGGAAAAGAAAAAGAGGAAGGAGGGAAGAGAGAAAGAGAGAGAGAGAAGTCGAGTGAAACGCACGTAAGTGCCAACGATAAAATCGTAAATTACTGAGCGAGGATTCCAGTGCGCCTCTCGGAAATCGAGCGTCTCTCTTTCTCTCCTGAATTTCCGAGAGCTCGCGCGAGCGCGAAACTACAGCTGGCGCATAAACTGCACCGCGAGCATATATATATATATATATATATTATATACATATATATATATAGATATATATATATATATTTGTACATACGTATGTATATAATGTATATGGATATAATATAAAAGATCGAAGAGAGTCGATCGTTCGTTCGCGATTTCCGGCAAAAATTCCTCGATATTTCCTCGAGCATTATATCCGAGCGCTGCTTTCGCCTCGAAGTAGGTCTCTCCTCCGCTGGACTGCATCGCGCCAACTCGTGCAATATCGGAGATGCTTTTTTCTTCTGCCATTCTTTTTTTTTTTAATTTTTTTTATATTCTTCCTTTTGAATTGGAGATAGTAGAAACGAGTGTAATAATGTACGATTGACCGAACGTGCAGTTCTTATTAGTCAATATATTACATTGCTGAAGAAGAGCGTAATTTTTGAAAATGTTTATTGCAATAATGATCTATTCTATAAATTGCAATGATCCATCGGATTGCCGTTTATACTAAAATATAGACTTTTACGTGTAACGACGATGAATTAAAATTTAATTTCAGTTTTTGAAGAGTTAATTGATGCGAAGAATTATTAATTATCTTGAGTAGTAGCATAAAAGATGAATGCTATAGATTTCTCAAATAATTCTTTTTTATACGTGATAAAAATGAAAAAAATTAAATAAAAAATTTATTTTATTTCTCACAATAAATTTTACATTGGCTCCATCTGTTGTGCATCCTGCGCAAGTTAAAGGAAAACATCCTCCCGAAGCTCTTAGTATGCAACGGCATCCGTTGCACGTATGCATACACATGTCTCCACTATTATATTTTACTCACGTAATAAATAAACTGATTAACTACGTTGGCTCTTCCTTACGGCAATGGTGTTTGCGTCCTTTTTTTCTATTCTATTTTACACAAACAAAAATAAACAAAAGTATCGCTTATTTTATTATATAATATTTATACTTTCACTATACTGCAGCGAGTATGCACTTTTTTGTATATTAAAGTTTTTTATTAAAATTTATTTATTTAAAAAAAAAGTCATTCTTTAATTTTTGGACAGGACATTTCCCTAGATAATCTACAGATTTTCTTAATAACAAATAAATCATTTCAGATGCACCAAAAAGTGCAATGTACTCCCCTTCGCACTCTAATCTCCTTCGAAACACTTGTACTCTTATTTCTACGGTAAATAAAAAAAAATCCAAATACTTCTGCAAAAAAATGATAAAATTAATATAAAAAAAAGAACTCTTCTTTAGGAAAAGCACCGAGTAATGACATCCTGTCAATTTTTTTTTTCGACGTCATTTCCTCTTCATTATCCACTTACATGCAGCACGCCATTGCCCTTCCCCGAACAATAAACCGAGACTTCGCGAACCTGCATCTCCGAAAATTTCTCTCGCTCGGCCTGCCTTCTCGCCCCATCGGAATCCCGCGGTCGGTAAGTATCTCCGTACTGTAAAAAAAAAAATCAACACAAGAGGAAGAGAGTCGCGTGCACCGTACCGACGCGCGGCGGCGTCGCGCGCGAGCAGGTCACGTGCGACCTGAGAATTGCTTTCTTCAAAAGACTTCGGCCCTCCCTCTCTCTCTTTCTCTCTCTTTGTTCAGCAGCAGCTGTCCGAACGACTCGAAGGAGGAATTCCTTTCTCGAGTGTCAGAGCAACGGGCATCATGATACCCGCTCTCTCGGATGAATATGGTCCCTTATATTTCTCGCATTTTGATTGTCAATTCTTTAATTTTTTTTTTTTGAGGCTCATACTTACTTTTAGTTAGCCTGTGCGGGTAGATTGTTCCTCCGCTTTACGGGGAGTGAAAAATTAGCGGTGCTTGGGAACTCGACTTTTTGAGGGATTGCAGAGCTGTCAAAAATCGTTCGAAGCCTTCGGAATAATAAAATTTGATTGCTCGTTTTCACGCTCTTGTTTGTACGCTAAATTATGCTTAAAATGTTTTTCGACTAAACAAGCATGTACATCATTATCGTTTCTTCAAATATTTGTCCTCTGAATTCCGACTGCTGTTCAAGCTGAAATTAACTCCTATGCGGTACACTTGATTCGCGTATCTGTCTTTTCCACAGATAAAAGAGCCCACTTGGAAAAAAGAAGGCTTTTCTCTATTCAGATATGGATATACAAAAAATGCTCAAAGAAAAATTTTTGTAGCGTAAATAAAATTTAGTATATGTACCCGTGTAAAAAAATTTAAGTTAGGATAAAGTTTACCCAAAGTTCATGTTTGGCGGTCGTTGATATGAACATGGCCAATGAGACTAAATAATAAATAATCTTAATAATATCTAAAATACTTTATACAAACTTCAGAAGAAGATTTTCTTAAATTTAAAAGACGTTCACATGACGAATGTTAAAAACAAATAAATGTTAAGAATTATTTTCTATAACTTGAGCGGTAATTTATCCGTTTATATCAGGCATCTATACAAACTTCTATAAAATATAAGAAGCAAGTTCGGCAAAGTCTAATTGCCCACGTACATTTACGGAGAGAAATTTTATAGTAAAAATTACTATATTACGTGACCTATGACAATTTTTACAATAAAATATACTAAAAATTCTTATGTACATAGCAAAAATTGCTATTTATTTAGTAGAAAATGTTATGTACGTAGAAATTTTTAGTATTCTTTATAGTAAAAATTTTCATAAGTTGAGTGTATCCCACTGTTCCTGCGCAACATAGTAATTTTTACTATAACATTTCTCTCCGTGTATCAACGACCGCCAAACATGAACTTTGGATAAACTTAAATGTTTTTACGCGGATAGTCACAAAAGAGCACTGCATACAAGGTCTCAAATAAATTAATCTGGTCTCCCCGGTAATGAATAAAACAGAATGAACTGAATAAATGAAAATTAATCAACTGCCTTACAATGACAAGCGCGCAATTCTTTTGAAAGCGTAGAATTTTTCACCGGATGACATTTACCGTACGTACCGCGCTCGACGAAAGGCAAAATTGATTACAGCGCGCTCGGCGCGAAAAACTCTCACAGCTCGGATTTTTTACGCACACATTGAGGTGTAAAATACGGGCGATCGAGGGAAACAGGCGACGCCGAGCGGGTCGCATTCCGCAGTCGGCCAAAAAGCCACGAGCTTACGAGCTTCAACAAAGAAGGCACGGCTCGGCCGAAGCCGCCGAGCGTGGGAGAGTCCGCGTAAATTTTCCCACCGGCACGCGGAAAGAAGGTAAGGTGCTTACACACGCGGCCGGCCGTATAATGAACGGAGGAGGCGCGCCCCGAGAAAGGCGAGCGCCCGCGCGCCGTCTGTACTTTTTCCCGGGCTCGCTCTCGTCTGTTCCTTTGATGAATCGATGGAATTTGCCCCGCTGGAATGTACAAGTGAATATGGCCACCCCGAGCTTTTGTCCCGCGTTTGCGTGCCTCCGTAGGTAGGGAACGATGGAAAACTGATTTTTCTCGCTACGCCGGCCGGTCTCAAGTGCGCGCCGCTTTTTTTTTCTCTCCCTGGCCAAGAGAAATCCGCTGGTGAATTTTGTAAGGTGCCATTGTAATTTTCTAACCGACTGTCTACATTGGAATTTTTGCAAGAAATTTCGGGAAAAACTTAGTTTCCTTTGTATATTTTATTGGTTTCTTAAAACACTGTTAAAATTAGTGTATCCTACTGTGTTCTTTCAATATCCACGCTGAATCAGCTGAAGCGAAGTATAGGGTGAAAATTAACTCTATTGGAATTTTCACTTTAATTTTATAGTGAAATTAACTCACTTGATGAAGTGAAATAGAGTGATTTGTTTTACTTTTAAGTAGAGCAAAAAAAACACACTAAAAATTCCTATGTACATAGCCAAAATTTCTATTTATATAGTAGAAATTGTTATGTACATAGGAATTTTTAGTATTTTTCGTAGTAACAATTTACATAAGTTGAGTACATCCTGCTGTTCCTACCGAACATAGTAATTTTTACTATATCATTTCTCTCCGTGTAGAGAGAATTTTACTCTACTTTAGAATGAATTTAAATCACCCTATTCAAGTAGAGTCAAATTTAACTCGACGAGTGTTTCACTATAAACTTAGATTGAAATTTAACTCGAACTGTTTTAGCGTGTCGATAATTGTGACTTCACTTTCGGAAATTCAGAGGAAACTTCAAAGCTAAAATATAAAAAAGCTTAAACATGTCCGAGTTATTTACTCTGCAGTAAAAATTTTATTAAACAATCTTTCTTATACAGTACACTCACAAAAATTTAATCTAACTGGTAGGAGAATCTACTAAATAGCACTGAAAAATCTACTTATTATAGAGTTAAACGTATTTATGCCGTGGATAAGCGGACCATCGTTTACGATTAATTTGCTAAAACCTGAACGAATTCATCTTCGAATAAGTAGATTGTCGTCTTGAAATAAATGGGCTGCATGATAAATTCTAGATTGATTTATTGATGATAGTAAGAACTAAAAAGAATTGAATAAATGAAAAAGTCTCCGATTAGCAGAAAATTACTAGCAGTTAACATATTTACGATAAAACTCAGCGGATTCTATTCTTCTAATAAACTTACTGAAATTTATATTAAAGCCGACATATTCTGCAATTTATGAAATTTATTTTTAACTTAAGTAGATAATGTTTAAGTGGATTGGTCTACTAAGCCTAAGAATCTATTTTTCTGAGTGTATAGAAAATTTTCTGACCTACCCCAAAAAATTCGGGTAGACTCCGCGGCGCGACTTCTCTCGCCGCGTAAAAATACGAGGCGCAGGTGCACTTTCCGCCGGCGCGTATGGCTTGCGTACGTGAGCTGGAATTGCGCGCGTAAACAGCACACGGTAGCCGGGAGCTCGCGCGCGCATCTCGCCCGGCAGGTCCATTTAAAAAGGAAAGAAAAGTAGACGTCGAGAGCGGCGGTCGGGGGAGAGCCGCCCGCCGCAGCCGGCAAACGCGAACGAAGCGGCCAACGCGCTCGGTTCTCCTTTTTCCTTTTATTTTGCCATCGGTGCACCGAGAAGATTCCTCTTAGATGACTGACGCGAGGCGTTGAATTTGTTGAATTTTTTTTTTGTTTTAAAGTAATTTTTTTCTTCTTATTTATTTTTATTTTTTAATTCGAACTTGAAGAACCCTGTGCTGTGCATAATTATAATCTAGGCGATAATAATTTCCGTTTAATTTTTATTATCCCGTAATGTAGGGAGAATGCGACAGTTTAATAAATAGTTTAATAAATATTATTACTTTTAAAACTGAATTTGTTTATACCGTAGCTTGTAGCAGGACACGAGAACTATATAATCACGTGGATTAGATTTTCCCTACTGAAAATGCGTTAAATGAATAAAATTTAAAAATTTAAATTGAAGTAAACATGCAATACTTACACATCATGTTTTATGCTTCAAATTCTCTCGGTAGAGAATATTCACGTCATAGTACG
This sequence comes from Sycophila sp. Sp_5, assembly GCA_018906775.1. Classification (NCBI taxonomy): domain Eukaryota; kingdom Metazoa; phylum Arthropoda; class Insecta; order Hymenoptera; family Eurytomidae; genus Sycophila; species Sycophila sp. Sp_5. Next base: position 831,792 of record JACCID010000012.1, read on the forward strand.
TAGTAGATATTTAGATACACGTGACTTGCAACTAAAATTTCATCATTTTTGGAACTGCTGCAAATATATTACTATTTATACATATAATAAAACCAGGTTCAATAAATTTGAATAATTTTTAATTCAACCCTGGAATAAAATTTAAATTGGCAAAATTCTTTTATACAAAACCAATATAAAAAAAATTGAGTAAAAATCTCTGTACCAAATCAGCGCGTAGAAAATAATTTTTCGGCCAATTAGTCAAAGTGCACCTGTTAATTGCCAATCCCGTTGGTATACATTTTGCGGGAAGCTGAAGAAGTTTCGGAGGCCCGCGAAGCAGATGCGGAGTTCCGGGCGTTGAGAGGCCATGGCGCACGTTCACGGGGAGAAGCAAAAGAATCTCCTCTCGCGGAACCTTGCGTCGTCCTGCAGGCATCTGCCGGATCTCTCTCTCTCTTTCTCTCTCCTTCTCTCTGTATATACAAGCTGCAGGTCAAAAACCGGATCTCATCACCGGCTTACTCGCTCGCGAGGCCTTTCCTTTACTCGCCTGGCTCCTTATACCTGGTGTGTGCGTACGTACGGTATGAGCTGTCAACGACGCCAGTGTTTTCACTAGTGCACATCGACAAACTGGGAATCGGGTGGGAATAAAACGATAAAAATTGATTAACTATCCTCTTTTTATTCTTATTTTTATTTATTTTTTTTTTTTTGAAGATCGAAGAAGAAGAAGAGAAGATTAGATTTTGAAGACTAGCCTTACAGTATAATTATAAAAGTCGATTAAAAATATATTACGTATAAATTAGCGTAGAAAAAAAAAGAAATGGAGGACTATATTTAATTTTCTACCCGAGCATTAACAGTTAAGTCCAGCTACTAAGAAGTTTCGGAGCGCTCGAGGGAAAGGAAAAAAAAGAAGAGCTCTCGGTCCGATCTTATTGCTCATCTTGCGATTTGAAAAGTTAATTATTAACCGACGTGGAGAGGACGAATTCCTGGACGGAAATGCCCGGAGAGGACCTTCGTCCAAGGTCGTCTCCGTCATTTTTTTACGGTCCTTTTAGGGTACACCGTGGCGGAGAGAAAGAGAAGGAACAACGAGAGAAATAAAAAATGAAATCGTTAGGACCCCGCGCTCTCGGTCATTTGACTCTCTCCTTTCTCTCTCTCTCTCTCTCTCTCTCTCCTCAGCCTCTCGTCTCTCTACAGGGCGCGACTTTTTTGCAGTTGTTTTTCGTGCCTTAAGATGATTAGTCTGGGCCTTTTCGCTCCTCGTCGTTTCTTTGCTGCGCTCAAAAGGTTTGATGAGTACATTTTTATGGACAGCCTTTGCTACGCTTTATTATTAAAGTTTAACACGGTACCGTAGGGAATAACTTGGAATTCTGAAGAATCGCGCGCTATTGTGGCAATTAAAGTGAATTTCTGCGGCGTTTATACAGCTAAATCATTTTATTTTAGTCGGAATTGCAATTTTTCTCCCTATTCCCTGCAAGAAATTATTATTAAACAGATAAGCAAATAAGAATGGATTTGCGTTGCATTAGCGCGTAGTAAAGTTAATTTAATTAAAACTGTAATATTCATTTATCCAACGTAAAATAATTTTTATCTCATAGTTTCCGCTGAGTAAGTACACCTGTATTATGTAGAACAATTCTTTCCCACAATTACAAGAACTGATAGAGCAGTTTTTTTTTTCTCAGCTTTATTTTTCTTAAAAAAGATTATACATTTCACTCGAAGCAATTAAAACAAAATTCCGAAAGATAATTTCTATTCAAATATTATCGCATATACATAAATAGAAAATAAATTATTAAAATAATTCATAGTAATAAACTAATGTACGCGGAACTCAATTAAAAGAAATTTTAATACAAACGACTTTCAGCCTTATTAGTATTTGTAAGGACCTTTGAATCTTTTTACGTTAAAAAAAAATAAAATAAATATTATAATGAATAGAAAATAACAATAAACAACTCTGAAAATTAAAAGAAAAATGCACGTGCGGCATTAAATCGCTTGGCATTCCAACGAAAACAAAGCAATTTTCTTCGCATTAAGATAATCGTCGCTGAAACTTTTGATTTCTTAGCGTGACGGATGAAATTCTCTATATATACGTATACAGACAAAAATTCAAAAAAAGAAAAAAAGAAGATTCCTCCCGTCAGCTACGCTTGCAAAGAGAAAAACAAACTCCCAGCAGGAAAGCTCGTCGATTTTCGTGCATCCTCCGACAAACTCTCCACGGGTGTGCAGGAATCACGAAGGCACGCGCTCAGGCTCACGCAGCGCGAGAGAATGAGCGAAAAGAAAGAGCGAGAGAGAAAGAGGATACGGAGCGGAGGAATTCCGTATTGGCCGACGCGTGTATATATATATATATATATATACATATATATATACATGGCAAGGGTCCCGGGGCCTTCGCCAAGCGACCTTCGACGGCCCTACCCCCACTCCTTAAGACCCCCTGTTCTTTCTCCTTTTTTTTACTTCCTCGACGCGTTCCCTTCCATCTCTCTTTTTCCCTCCAAAACTATCACGTACGGAATTCGGTAGCCGCGTCCCGAGAGACGGAGAGAGAAGATCGCGTCGAGAACCCGGTAGCATTGTCTCTGTCCCTCTTTCTCTTTCTTTCCCTGTATGTATACATATATATGTATATATGTATATATATATAAATATATATATTTCTCTCTCCTTTACTCTCGACCTAACCCTAAACCTAATTATTTTAATCTGACGTGGGCCTCACAGTCCCGTTCGACGCCTCTTTTATGTATCTCTCGCTGGTATCGTTTCTTCGCTGTCGTCGTTTTTTTTTTCGTGAAGGCTGGATTTCCTTTTGTACGGGTGAACTTTGTATCTGTCTGTCTATCTTGAGCTCTTCAGGCTCTTTGAATTTCTTTTTACTTTCGTTTTGATTTTCGAATGCTCGCCGTCGACTTATTTTCTGGACAGGTTTTTGAATTATCAACTTTTTCAGTTTTATATCAAAATTCATTGTCGGTCGAAGAAAAAATGATGGGCCCGGAATTGTTAAACCAGCTATTCTTAATTTGATTGGTTCGACTTCCTGTAGGCTACACAATGAAAAGTAATTTTTTAGATTAATTTTTTTTCTATTTAAAGAACAGAATAACAATCTGAGGGACGGTAGAATTTACCAAGTATGATAGATTTTAAATAAACTATCATTTAAATGCGTTGTATTCACAGTTTTTTATTTCTTTTTACTTATCTATCTATCCCTAATCTCCTTTTAATGTAAAGTTCGAAAAAATAAAGTGGACGTACGCAAGGTGCTCTTTCGAACTATCCCCTTCGTCATCACCTGTGTCAGTTTAAAAGTTTTCACCTGTTAACGCAGTTCGATGGAAACGTCGAACACGAAAAGACATTTATGAAAATTTAAAATGGGAACTTCACTGAATCCATAAGTCATGCACCTTCACATAATATCTGCCCAACGAACAGGCAATTTAAATTTTCAGTTTCTAATGCTTACTCCGCACTTAGATCGGCGTACGTGTTTCCGGAAGTTTCTTATCGAGAAACAAGCTTGATGCGGCCCGAAAAAGGGAAGAGAGAGGAGAGAGGTCAGAATATACAAAAGCTCAGCAAATGGGAAACTAATTATTTAGCACTCGGGGTTGGGCAACATTCCTCATGAGAAAGATTGTAGGGTCGCTTTGGACTGCGCCACCTGGCCCCTCCTCTCCTCCTTTTCCGGTGCACTTTTCACTCGGGAATGTGTCGAATGGCACTTCCGCTCGCTGAGGGGCTTACGTGACAGACCAATGAGCACCTTCTTTTTTTACGCGTCTATATAACGTCATGTTTGTTTCATTCTCTTACAAACTTTTTATTTTTTATTTTTTTAGAATATCAATTTTCAAACTTAACTATTATAATTTCAATCGTTAGTTTATGTAACTGCTCATCGGTTTTTTAAAAGAGGAAACACTGTGAAAATTTTCATTCTCTCTAAAGTTGAATTCGTGAAAAACCACTAATTCATAGTGACTATGCACTAATTTGAAAAGTGAAAATTGCTCCACTATGAATTATAGTGGAAATCTACTATTTGAAATAGTGAATAAAATAAAAACTACTAATAAATAACTGCACTAATTTAAAAGTGTTTTTACCAATTAAATAATAGAACACTTTTTTACTTATTTCAATTAGTAAAATTGTGCTAATTGATAGTGGATTTTACTAATTGATTAGTAGAAAATCTGATCACTAAAAAGATTAGTGGAATTTCCACTAATTCAACTTTAGAGAGTATAATCTTAATTATATTTTACAATTTATTAAAGCTTTTCATTTCACTATTTATATGCAGCAGTAGCCGCATAGAAAAACTTCATGATAAATATAAGTGCATAGAAATGCATTGAAGTGCAATTTTTCCCAAGCGCATAAAAAACCCGTAAAAGATATTGTTTTCCATACAAAACTTCATAAAAATTCGACAATAATGTATTTCTGAAACTACAACTTTGTAAAATCCACTTTTTTCAACGGCATAGAAAATGAACAAACAAGATAAAAAAAGTAATTAATACTGTATTTAAACCTATTTTCATTGATCGCTGTATTTAAATTTATAATTACACTATTTTATTACAAATTTAAATCAAAAGTATTATGCAAATGAAAAAGGTAGTTGGTTTAACGAGTCAATATATTTGCAAAGACGACGTGTCGGTGACTTGTCACCTTCATCAGGCCTACAATTTATAAAATTACATCACAGAACACTTTATACTATAGTCGTTGATAAACAATGAGTAATAAATTAATTAGCGTTACTCAACGATTTTTATTTATTTTTTTTATTTAATAAAATTCAACGGACTCGAGTCCTTAAAGTTACATTTAGAAATTACAATATTAACTTAAAATTAGGTGAAAAGAAACAAAAGTGTAATACAAGTAGAAAATTGAATTACATACAAGAGTATACATAAATCCTAAATATCTGAACATTTATTTAAAAAATCAATATCGTGATTTCTCCTCGCGGAAATAAAAATGAAATTTTCTTATTTACGCGCGTCTAGACATCGATAATAATTTTTCAAAATGTTCGAAAATCGTACAAAAGGGGAAATGCAGAATTCAACGACGGTATTCTTGTACGAGCGAGAAACGGTCGTGAGATTTCCATAGCGTCGATCGAAACACGGCTGCATACCTGCAGCCGGCAGTGGAAGACAGAGAGAGAGAGAGAGAGAGAGAGGAATTGAGCCGCGCGCCGCGAAAATATACGTACACACGGATCCCCCTAATTACGAGCGAAGTACATTCCTGCGCTAGGCGCACGTACGCGTGCAGCGTTGGTAAGGACGAGGCCGAAGTCGCGCGCAGGTGGAGGCAGGGGGAAGGGGGGGGGGGAGAGAGAGATACCCCTGGAAGGCAGAGAGCGGGAGAGAGGCGCTCGGATAAATATGCGGGAGGGGCCGGAATTCCTCACTCAGCTGCATTCCAGCCCTCCTCCTCCTCCTCGAGCCGAGTCCATCGTTCCTTTCCTCTTGCCCCCCTCCCCCCTCTCTCTCCTGCCTTTATAGCCCCGAGAGTACGCGCGCATATTCGCGTCCCTCTCGCGCAAGAATGCACCTCTCGCTCGCTCGGATTTCCTACGTAGGTGTTTCTCTCCGGCCCCTTATCAAGCACAGAAGGAACGGTGGAGTTTTCTTTGCTTATTTTTTTTTCTCCGGCCTGACCCCCGAGGCGCTTTCACGAAATGAGGCGTGGGCGTGAGCATCCGCGTGTATATCGTTGAATTTTCGATTTTCGTTGGCACGACGATACACGTTCGTTCGATCGGTCGAATCAATTTGAAGGTATACGGTTTATCGCGGAATTCTTTTTGCTTTTTGTCATTCAAATTTTTATTGGTTTTGTATTAATAATAAACTCGGCGAGCGTTGGAGAAGAAATCCAGAGTCAAGCGGATAATGTCAATAAAAATCTGCATTGTTAATTTTAACTCGATTTGAGATGGTCCGTCACAGGAGTCATTCACTGGTTTGCAAATCTTCATAATTCAGAAAACTTTCTCTCATTCTTCGAGTCAAAACGACGAGAATTAATAAGGAAGTATATATTATTCAATTTTTATTCTAATAAATTCGAGGATATTTCTTCTTCTTCTTTTAATATTTGTTGTCTTATAAGCTCTTCTTTCATCAGTTTCTGGTTTTTACGTGATTCTATTTCGTCTAAAATTCGTAAAGGTTAACTTCTTTGTGTACGAGAGTCGCAGAAATCCTTTTGAGACCAGTTTAACTGGTTGCGTTTCCGGTTTTATTTATAGTGCTATTCTTCAAGATTTCATTCATTAAATTTGAGTATCAACTTCTCGTAGATTTCTGATGATAACTGTATATGCAAATTCGTTTATAATTGTTAGTATTATTAATCGCTAAAGTTAAAATTTACTTCCTTTCATTCTAATATCGCGTCAGCGTATTGTGTAATTGATTGCGGGATCAAAATCTATCTTCGTCGGATGTGAATATAGTAAACAGATAGGAATGTGTACGCATTATTTTGAAATATTAAAACGAATTGATTTTTGTTCCCCAGTCAAAAGGCCGACTTTCTAAATTACCAAAGATGAAGAAATCAATCAATTTAATTAAACTCCAGCAATGGCAATCATTATGTTTTTAACGCCACTGTTTTGAAGTAACCGTTGGTGATTGATGAAGCTCGAAAAATTAATGGATGCAGTATCCTCTGTAATTACGGTCGATTACAAAAATCACGATCGATACGCCGAGAAAAAAATTTTATAAATTACCATTTTTAGACAGGAATGGTGATTCACCCACAGATTGTTTAATTACAGTATAAAATTGTACCATTCTATTTTATAGAAATTTCCGTATTGACTGTCAATTTTCGTATTCAAATTGTTTCTCAGCGTAAGATACATCAACATCACCTTTGCAATGTATAATCGAAGAAAATGTTTTTCATTTCGCCTAGAAGATTTTCCAGAGCACCTATAGTATTTTCTGCTAAAACTACAGAAACTACCGCTCGGTGTCTTATATATACAGTTTCAGAAGAAAACTGCGGGACCGTTGCGTTGAGGCAGCCCGCGTGGAATTCAGCAATCAGTTAGGTATTCAACGCTTTCGGGGGGCATAAATCGCCGGGGATACCACGAGGTCCTTTTTTTTTCTTTACTCTCTCCTTTTGTCTCAACTGCCCGATCTTGCTCATCTTCTCGCCGAGGCGAGATTTTCGATCGCGATACAGCGCACCTTTTTTTTTTCTCATCCTCGTCGCTAGCCTCGTCGCCTTCGACTTTTTTTTTGCATCCACGTCGATAAGCATCGCGCGCGGCGACGCCGGAGAAAAATTCGACGGCCAAATTCCTTGGGGAAAGGTTGTAAACAGATTTGTTCTAATTTTTTTACGACTTTTCTGAGAGAACCGCAGGTATACCCTCCGCGTATTACGATTCCTGTCCACCCGTGGCTTATCTGATGGTCAATTATCTTCGTTCTACGAACTTTGGAGCTTCGTGCGGTTACCACAAATTATGCGATGTAATCATTAATAATTCTATTTAATCTGCATCTCTTTCGAAGAAGTTTCTTTTTACTGAAAAGGCGTAATTCTAATGTTTATCGCAACTGCATTACATCGTTTTTTTTTTTATTAAAGAAAAATCTGCAATCGATTTTATAAGTGTGTAGAGAGAAATTTTATTGATTAAAGTGTAATATTTATAATAAATTAAATAATAAACTAGTGTAACTAAAAGCGTTACTAGATTTATAGTAATCACCCGTGTAAAAAAATTTAAGTTAGGATAAAGTTTACTCAAAGTTCACGTTTGGCGGTCGTTGATATGAACATGGACATGGAGGCTAAATAATAAATAATTTATACAAACTTCAGATGAAGTTTTTCTTAAATTTAAAAGACGTTCACACGGCGGACGTTAAAAACAAATAAATGTAAAGAATTATTTTCTATAGCTTGACATACAAACTTCTATAAAATATATAAGAAGCAAGTTCGGTAAAGTCTCATTGCCCATGTTCATATCAACAACCGCCAAACATGAAGTTTAGGTAAACTTTATACCAACGGAAATTTTTTTACGCGGGCATCGTAATCTAGAGGGGGAAAAGAGCAGTATTAGAAGTCTGACAACTTTAGGTATACGAAAAAATCGTAAGTTTTGAAAAATCGTTTGGGCACCGTGGAGGAAAAGGCTCGCAGTATCCAAGCGACGTTCATTTCCGGTGGGAGTGTGTAAGTCCAACCACTGGCGAAGGGAAATGAGCGGCGCAGAAAGTAAACGCCGAGCCGCGAGCTGGACCGGTATATACCCGCGTTTGTCGCTGCAGCAGCGGCTTCTTCTTACTTACACACTATATACCCGCGGACGTACTACCACCACCGATTTCCTCCTCCGATGCAGTTCCGCGGCCTCTTCCGCGTTATTTTACGGTGGTAAATTTTCCCCGTTTTTTTCCCCGAGCCACGCTGTGCAGCCGCAGCGAAAATAAAAAAAAAGAGCGAGGTAAATTTGCATTTATACCTATTATTAAAAGATCGTATAAAAATTACTTTCGAGCAACGATTGTTATAGGAATTTTATTACAAAGTATAAAGTTATTATAAGCCAGGAAAACTTTAAAAGGCATAACTCCCGAGCGGTAATATCCTCCTCTCTCCGGCAATAATCGGCGAGTCGAACCAGCGCGTTCTTACGACTGGCGCCTGTGGAGCTTTAAAAAAAAAGAAGTAAAGAAAGAAAGAAAACCCGATCCCCTCGTTCACGAGGAATAAAAAAAAGAAGCGGGGAGAGGGGGAGTGAGGTGAACGCCGGGGCGATCGTTCTCTCGGCTCAATTAAAAGACAATGCGCGCTCGGGTGGGAGAGAGAGAGAGAGAGGAGGGTCCGGGATGAAAGAAGAGGCGAAGCGAGCACAGAGAGCGAGCGAGTGACGTTCCTTCCGCTCGGGCGTGCATTGACCGACATTTCCTGGCCGGCGTGTCGGGCTCTATTTTGCGCCGCAGATAACATTGTCGCATGTCCGGCGAAAATATGCGCCGCGCTGCTCGCCCGATTGCCGCCGCCTTTTCTCGTGAGAAACCCGAGAGCGGAATGCGTGTGGGTGTGCGAGATTGCGCCGCGAGCCTCGTGTGTCTTATTAAAAGATGATTGCCAGGCACCGGGGGTTATATCGCCGAGCACTTTCCACCGTGGGGACTGATATGCCTCGATCGAGCTTGCAACGGCTCGGTCATTTTTAAATTTGTTGCTTCGAGTCTACCGTGGGTACACCCGTGTAAAAAAATTTAAGTTAAGATAAAGTTTACTCAAAGTTCACGTTTGGCGCTCGTTGATATGAACATGGGCAATGAGGCTAAATAATAAATAATTTATAAAACCTTCAGATGAAGTTTTTCTTAAATTTAAAAAACGCTCACACGACGGACGTTAAAAACAAATAAATGTAGAGAACTTTTTTCTATAACTTCAGAGGTAATTTATCCGTTCATATCACGCAGTTACAAAATTTTGTAAAGTATATATAAGAAGCAAATTTGGTAAAGTTTGATTGTCCATGTTCATATCAGCGACAGCCAAACATGAACTTTGGGTAAACTTTATTCTAACTCAAATTTTTTTTACGCGGGTATGAAACTTGGTAGTGTGGCTTTAGTTCGAAATTTAAGACTACAGTTATTTTGAACGCTTTGGGATGTGCGCTTGTGAAAGTAGAATTTTATTTTCAAAATGTGTGTTAAATACAGGGAGAGAAATTTGCTAGTAAATTTGTCAATGTATTACTGTGATTTTCTTACGGAATTATTTTTTACAAAAAGATTTATGATTTCATTTTTAGAAGAATTTTTTAGAAATTTACAGTGGTATGTGGTGAAGGTACCTGCTCTTGTTTGTTCGTTAAATTAAAAAAGTTTTTTATTCTAAAACAGTGTTTGGAATAAAATAAGAACATACTAATAGTCCTTTTCCAAAATGATGTAATCCCTCTATAAAAAAATCCATGGAGGTTTCATTGTAGTCAGTATATCTCGTGATGTGATTGGTCGAGCAATTGTCGAGCGAAATTGTTTGTTGTGACACTATTTAAAAAGTTAACCCGCATTATCTAATAAAACAAAGATTGAAAATAAAAAAAAATAATACGAAGAATAAATTATTAAAATAATATTTTTACTACAGATTGTTTTCTCTGTAATTTTTATGAATGATCCATGCCTTGAATAACGCGAAACCCCGGCAAAGCTTGAACCTGCTAGAAAGATTCTCGAAAACCCTACTGAAAACGCCTTTAAACGGAAAGAAATTTTCTTTTTGAAACAAACCTACGAAGACTTGGAACAATGAATTTCGACAATTTGTTGGTGGCTTCTCCTGTAAAAAGGCGTTTTACGGGTTCCGCGTTGAGCCGGCGACTCGCGCGGGGGTTTACAAGTATACGAGCGCGCGCCTCGCCAGAGAGAAATGCCCGAGGGAACGCGGAGAAGATTCCGCGTCGCTGAAGGGCCTTAGATAGGTACGCTGGGGCCCAGAGGAGGAGGGGGAGGGCCAGAATGGCGCAAGAGGGGGGCACGGGCCTCTCGCAGCAGAGCGGGGCAGAGATGGAAAAGGCAAAGAGAGACAAACAAAATGCGCGCGCGCGAGCACGAACGAGTGAGAAAGAGAGGAAGAAAGAGAGAGGAGGAACGAGAGAGCGAGGAGGAATTTCTCCCTCCCCGGGCCCGGTGGTTGATCGCAGTCACGCTGATGGGTCCATGGCGCGCGCGCGCGCGGGCCCAGAAATTCCAACAAGGACGGGGCATAATGCGCGACTCAAGGTCGGTTCTACACTACTACAGGCCGAGTAGGACCGCGCATCTCTCGCTCGGCCGGCGCAGGGTCGTACCCTGACCTCGGGGGGCCCAATGTTCCTTGGCTGTAGCGCGGCTCCCGCGGGAGGGAGAGAGGCGCGCGTGCACTCGCGTACGGCGAGCCGTCCGGGCCCCCTTGTAGTGCACTTTGCATTCTGCGCTTCTTTCTCTTTCTCCCTCGCCCTCGTTGCGCGAAGAAAGTTCGGCCTGGAAGCTGCGCACTCTTTAGAATCTTAGAGAAATTTCAGAAAGTTCCGCGGTACATAACGATATGCCGCTTCCTCCTCGACTGACTGGAGGCTAGACTTTCCTATGCCAATCTTTCTGACTTTGCTTTCCTTTATAGGCTCGGGTATATATGTTTACGTTGTAGCGATTGAATAATCCAGGCAATTGATTTATGGAGGAGCTCGGGAATTCCTAATTATTTTACTTATATGAGCTTTCATTTAACTACCGACTAAATGGACCGATCTGGACGTGTTCAATTTAAAAAATGTTTGTTAAAAAATCTTTACGGAATTCCTGAATATTTTCCGTGAAATATGCACGAGGTAGCGCTGAAATAAATCAATGAGTGTGTATTTAATTAATTTAAAAATATTCTTCTAATTCTTCACTAATCAAGGTGTCGACTTTTATGGTCAACTTATATTTATAGAATATGCAAAGAGATGAAAAGACTTTGATTGAAAGAGCGACGATATGGGAGTGACTAAACTCTGGAAGCTTTTTAATCCAATGTTATATGTTAAAAACTTATTACGTAAATTATTTTATATATACACTGCCGGCCAAAAGTTTGGAAACATTTACTATGTAATATTTAATATATGTAATGTTTCCAAATACTTGTGGCCGGCAGTGCATATGGAATGAGTTCCGAATTTATTCATACTTGCAGCGATTAAACAAAAAAAAATTATTTCATTCCTCAAAAATAATTATTATCAAACAGTTAAAAAAAAAAAAAAATACAAGCACATGTTTTTCAGGCACCGATTAATTTAAACGTATGGGCGCAAGCCATTGAAAGCGCAGTAAAATATTTTCGCATCGGTACATCTCCGCAAAGGGGAAAAATTCTCGCTGACAGGTGGAAGAGGGTAGGTTTGACGTAAGCGGCAAATCGGCGCGGAAAAGTCGAGTGCGGCGTGCGCGAAGGGAGCCGGCGCTTACGCTCCTGCACCGGAGGCCCCGAGATGAGGCCCGCCTTTTTACGCCGGGGAAGAAAGAGTCGCGGACCGAGGGGCTCGCTCCGCGGCCCAGCCGCGGTACAGTGTATATATACACCTATATACATACATACGTACGTAGTTATATATAATGTATATATATAATGTATATATATATATCTACGTACGTATGTATGTAGGTGCATATATATCTCTACGTACGTATGTATGTATATAGGTGTATATATGTCTGTGTGTATGTGTATATATATACGCGCGGAGTTCGCGCGCAACGAGAGCGAGCGAGACGTGCTGCGAGGAGGAGGGAGAGAAAGAGCGAGAGAGCGAGGAAGGAGAAGCAGGAGAATAGAAGTAGGAGGAGGAGCATAGCGTCGGGCCGCTCGCTCCTCGAGCAGCGGGAGAGCGAGTGAGACGGAGCGGCCGCGAGGATCCCGGACGAGGAAGAGAGAGAGGGACACTCCGGGCCCGCAAGAAGCGAAGACCGAGAGAGAGAGAGAGAGAAAAAGGGAAAAAAGGGGATCCCTTAAAAATTGAGCCTCTCCTGCCTGGCTGGCTCTCTGCTGCCTCGGGAGAGAGAGAAAGAGAGAGGAGCGCGCTGGCGAGGGCGAGGGCGAGAAAGAGAGCGAGAGGCGAAGAGAAGCAGCAGCAGCAGCAGCGGCGAGCGAGCGAGAGAGAGAGGAGGTGGGGATTGGAATTTCGGGCCCGTAACCGACCAGTCTGGCGGAGGCCTTCTCGCGAAGATGAGGTGATCCCGCTCCGCTTGCGCCGCGAGAGAGGAGCAGCACGCGCGCCCCGCGTCTCTTCTCCTGCAGCAGTGTCCGAGTGTGCAGACGCCGTAGTAGCCGCCGTAGCCGCCGCGGCGGAAAACAGAGCGCGCCGAAGTATGCGACCCGAGACCTGAGGAAGCGGGCCCCGGGGTAAGAGAACAAGAGAGAGAAAGAGAGAAAGAGCGAGAGACAGAGGAGCATGGACCGCCAGTACACCCTGTGCGTGCTGGTGCCGGCGCACCAGTACCGGAGCTACGTCGACGGCTACGCCGACGCCGCCGGCAGCGGGACCAGCAAGAGCACGGCCCAGGCCTACTACCCCCAGCGCATCATCAACGGCTACCAGACGCGCCAGGACTACCGGCAGCTGCTGCTCCAGCAACAGCGCCAGCTCCAGCTGCAGCAGCAACAGAAACACCTGCAACGCCAGCAGCTCCAGTACTACAGGCACCACAACCAGAACCTCCAGAAGGTCCAGAGCTACCAGTACCAACAACAGCAGATCCATCGAAACCAGCAGAACCAAAACCAGAACCACCACAGTCAGCAGCAGCAGCAACAACAGCAGCAGCAGCAGCAACAACAGCAGCAACAGCAGCAACAGCTGCAGCTGCAGCAGCAGAACCAACCGGAGCAGATCTACGAGAACGTAGTGTCCCAGTACCAGATGAGGATGTGCTACCAGAACGACTACGAGAACGACGAGCAGATCCAGAGGTTCTACTGGGAGCAGTGCTACAGGCGCGACGACAACGACGCCACCGCCTACTACTACTGCGAATACGTAAGGATCCGAGATTACGATGCGCGAGTGGTGAAATCAAATCTTTTTTTTTCTGTGCCACAACGCGCGAAAAAATCCAGTGCTTTTCCGTTCGCGGGTATACGCGCCGCCGAGACACGGCCACCAGGCTTGGAATGTGGAAGACAGCGAGAGGAGCCGGCCGAGTCTGGATTCCTCCTCTCTCGCGCTCCTCGCTGCCTCGCCGAGATTCAGGAATTTTTTTTTACTCTCTCACCTGTACGCGGGCTTGTGCCTCCGTGTCTCCTGGTGTGCGTGTGCGTCAGTGTATGTGTGCACGCATTTGCGTTTGTGTGCGTGTGGATGCGTGGGTATATGCGTGAATGCGTGTGGAGTGACCCGCGAGAAGAATATCACGAGCTTACAGTGAATCGCTTCCTTTTTATTTCCATCGTAGAGTGCGTATGTGCCGCGAGTGTGGGCGTCGATGCTCACCTCGTGACGATGCCTCATCTACGTCAGCTCACGCGGCACTCTGCAGATGTATTTATTGCAACGAGCAGTGTGGGAATCTAGTGGACGTCGAGATATTGTTTTTTCCTCATTCCCCCGGCGACGCCAGTCTGTCGGATGAATTATTTTCGTTGCTTTTCGTCGAGTTAATTACGTTTTTTTTTTAATGCACGTCGTTACGGACTGGGCATCTGTTCGCGAGATAAGAGACTACGAAACTGTAATTTGACGAGCTTTGGACTTGTTTTGCCTTTTCATTTTTTTCGTTATGGCGATAACAGAAAAAAAAACAGGATTAGTCGTTAGCCGCTTGGAACATCGCGGCGTACAATTTCCGAAGCGCTAATATCTATAAATTGACGTTAATTAAAAACGTAAATAAATACTGACGTTAGAGCGGTCGTAAAAAACGGAGCTTCTGGAGGAAAGAAAAAAAATTCCTCTCTTAATTGCCGATCGCGCGTTAGTAGCGCGTGCATGCAGATTGATCAGCGCAGCGATGCGCTCGTTGAGATCTGACCTCGGAAAGATACTGATTTTCAGAGATTTAACTCGCGACAATTTATGTACAACGCTCATTTGCATAATAATTTTTCAATTTGGTCAATGAAATTTCAAGCCTCTCCGAGGACTCGAAATAGTTGTTTTCTGTTTTCTACTGATAAGCACTATTTTTGATGATTTTTTATCTTCATCGTTTATCTTAGGAGGAAAATTCTTAACAAAAAATACGTCAATGGAAAAAAATTCTTTAAACTAGCAGTTGTAATATTCTCTTTTAACGTACACATGTATAGTTTATTTAGTATTGAATTAGACTTCTGCGAGATATCTTAAATTTTTATCTAATATACGATATTCAATCTTCACTATTTAGTGTACATTCATTTTAAAAGACTGAAGTATATGCCACTGAAGTGATTACTAAAAGTTTCACAAAACTTTTTTCTCCGTGTAATAATTAATCAAACAGTTCAACGAATCACTGTGAGCAAAATGAAATATTATTTCGTATCAAACGACCAACTAGAATAATAAAAATCCGACCTGCACCCGCATCAAATTAAACTTCCGCTGACAATGTCTCTCTAAAGACCAACGTGAAAAAAGTCTATGAATTAAAAAAAAAAAGTGACCACGGAACAGGGGCAGTCATACCCAAGTGCAATGCTGCTTGCGCGCGTGGGCTAAATCGAGAGAAGCGCGCGGAATGCCGCTCTCCTCTCACCCCCCTCCCTCCCCGCTCCAGTGATTATCGATGCGTTTCGCTGCATTCGTCGATGATTCCCCGAAGGCGCTTTTTGGTGTTTCTGGGTCCCCCCGCCCCCTCCTCCTCTCTCCGGCTCCCTGGCCGTCCGTCGCCGATGAAATTCGAGATACGGGCCCAGAGAAGGCCCCTCTCTTCCTTTCTGTCTCTCTCTCTCTCTCTTTTTCGATCGGGAATCAATAATTTTCGCGCGGCTACCGAAGCTCGCCCCTCTCGTTCTCGCTTCTCCTTCGGGCCGCAAATTTATAAGCCCGCGCTATGACTCGTTCTTTTGCGGACGCGCCGCGCGCGGGCCTCGATTTTTCGTCGGTGTTTGTTTTCTGGCCGTCGCGTCTCGCGCGCGCGCCCGCGGCCATCCCGTGAAAATGCATCCTTCGGCTTGAGAGAGGCTGGACTGGACTACCCGCTCGTTATTTCTCTTACGCTAACTAAATGTTAGATCCACGTCGTTCGATTCGAGCGCAAGTCTAAATACTTTTTTTCTATTATTTTTTTTTTAATTTTATAGCACTGAGAAAAAGTATTGTAAAAATTGCCGTCTGGGGTGGAAACGCGACCACAGACTGGACTTGTAGTACAAATTACCATACGGTAAAATTTGCCGTGTGTATAAGATTATTACCAAGTCTAGACATACTTTTTTTTATTTTTTTTTTTTAATTTTATAAGCACTGAGAAAAAAGTATTGTAAAAATTGCCGTCTGGGGTGGAAACGCGACCATAGACTGGACTTGTAGATAAAAATAACCATACGGTAAAATTTGCCGTGTGTATAAGATTATTACCAAGTCTAGAAATACTTTTTTTTTATTTATTTATTTTTAAATTATTTTTAGGGTTTTTTGTTTGCTGCGCATGTTTAATATTATTGAATAAGCCATGTCTTTGATTTTGTTTATTTTTACGTAACGGGTGTAGTGTAATTATTTATAACAATAGCTCGTTTTTGCTAGAGAAATAATTGAGCAATTTTTTAAATATAATTACAACGAACTCAATGTTTATTTTATTTCTATTTTATTTATTTAATTAGCGTAAAGACTGAGAATTAGTTTTTAATGAATCTCTTAAATCGAATCGAATGTTTTAAAAATTAAAACCCGTTTTTTTGAAATCATAATCGAACAAAAAAAAAATTAATTTTGTTGTTGTTCATCAGCAGCTTCTTATCGGTCGGTTTAATCAAAAAGTACGAAGCTTTGTATTCATTGAAAGAATTCAGTTTATCTGTTTCGTTAATTATTAAATATTAACTTAATTATTTTCGTATCGATAATGCACAATTGCTAGATAAAGATATTACGGACGTTAAGTAATTTAATATGATCGATAGCAACCCATTGAATCGTTTTTTCGTAAGTTCTAGTCGAACGCTACATTAAATGACTTATCTCGAAAAATTTACGTCATCGATTACTAATTATTTTCAACATTCCGCATGGATAAAAATTGACTTCAAAATAACAAGTGTACAACAACTTCACGGTCTTTTATTTTGTTCAGCGCGTAGCACGGGATCAAAACAAATTAATTGAAATTCCTCGTGGCGAATTGACATCGCGCGAACAGATAAGCCCCGACAAGTTCAAAACAAACGATAGGAAGAATAAAAATAAGTACCGCAAAAATAGCGAATATTTCGCGGAATCAAAGGATGATGATGAAGAAGGCGCTTATCGATCACTTCTCATTAATCGAGAGGCGTCCGCATTGTTGTAATTTGATTTGTCGCATTCAAATGGCCGCGAGATAGACACTTGGCTTTCTGACTATTGGCAATCGGTCGTCTATTGTATCGAAGAGCCATTGATTTATTTTTCAGTGGAAAAAAAATGAGACGAGGCTCTGTAATAAGAAAAATACTATCCATTTGTCGTTAGTTTGAATTTAACAAATGATGTGCTCATTGAAATTCCATTCCGTGATTAATAGGATTGTGCGCACGGACCATTACTTTGAAATTACTGTAAATTATACTTAGTAAAATTATACCACGTGCACATGTAAAATGCGTTACGTAATTATGCAAAAATGAAGACGTTAACTGAAATATTCAATTTCGCATTCCGACTACTCATCTCCCTGCAATCTTAATTATCGATCAGCGCTACCGCGATTAATTAAATTTTCGAATCTTCTTCAACGAGCCTACGTTGATTTCGAACATTTCGTTCGTTATGCATCAAAACAAAAATTGAGCGTTGAAAAAAAGAATGATTTGGATCCTGTTTTTATAAAATTGAGAATCACGGTTCTTCCTCTAGGTGCTTATTGAAAATAGTAATTTATTTTTTTATTGTAGGCAGAAAAAATTGTTTCGATCGAAGTAAAGGGCATAAAAAATTCAAATGGACTATACTGTGTTATTCTTGAAATCCACGATGATTATTACCAAAGTGTGCGGTATTTCTGCCTTTTTTCTCTTTTGCACCAGCCTTTCTCGAATTAGTCTTGCGAGAATCGGTGGCGACTGTACGTGCACACACGAATTGTTTTGGTCCAGTGAACCCAGGATTGCTCGTGGACCGCCGACCCAAATTTCAAACTGCCTGCTAAAATAGACCAAACGTTTGCTCGCTCGATAACGCGCCGTTCTAGCCACATGCTCTTCTATTCGCTTATCGTCGCTATTTCTCTCCTCGATTTTTTGTCGCTTTTTAGAACCTTAAGTACGCCTTACTCAGAAAATGTGAAATTTCGGAAAAAGCGAGTGACGATTGTATTTGTGGGAAAATTCGTTCCCCTTACTTTTTAAAATAAATTTCGTACTTTCTGATTTAAATAGCAAACAGGAAAACTTTAATTTGGCGGCGTATTTATGGGAAAATTCGTTCCCCTAACTTTTTAAAATAAATTTCTTACTTTTTGATTAAAATAGCAAACAGGAAAACTTTAATTTGGCGGCGTTTAGGATCACAGTGAAAATTTACTTATTTACGTGTAAAACCTACCGAGAAAATGTTCTTATTAAAATTGTTTACCAACAAGATAAAATAAATCGATTATATTGTGCATTACATTAATTGAGCGATAAATTTAGTGTATGGTTATTTAATAAACAGGATGAACTGTGGATCAAAGTGAAATTTATTAATCATTTGTTTTATTCGGTGTGCTTGCAGGCGAAAAAGGAGATCTACGACGTGAAGCAGCAGCGGCTATGCCTGGCCCAGGACGAGTACAATCACCTCAACAATGCCCTGAGCACGCTCGGGGCATCTCGTACCAGCCGTAAGTCCCTCACATGTTCATTAACCAGCCGCGACAAACTCGCGTGTCGTTAAATGTATTTTTTGCACTTTTTCACTATCCGCGAGAGCCGCGTTTTATTTTGCCGTACTTTTATTGGCCGATTAAGGGCGAACTGAATTATTCATGCGAGTTAGATAACACCTGTATGCTCGCGTGCAAACCAGATCTATTTTTAGATAAATAAAGAGGCTGCCAGTGCGAAGGTTTTGCCGGGAATGTTCGCCTCTTTTCGTGCGCTGCGCGAGTTACTTACACTGCCATTATTAGCAGACCTCGATGTCGATGGAAAAAAAGTCGTAATAGCATATTTTTTTTGCATGTAATTAAAATCAATGAATTAAAGTACTTTATTTAAATATCAAAAATGCTTATTCTAATCTGAATTCTTTAGGAGTCTTGTAAAAACGTTTTGGGTTATGGCTTTTTAGCTTTCTTAAACCATGTCTAACGATTCTGAATAAATATGGAATTAAAATTCTTAAATACTAAGAGTAATAATAATGTAAAAATCCTTGCAACAAGTGGCTGGTTTCAGCACTGTAATAAAATTTCCTCTAAAGATGAATAAAAAAACGGTTGAAAGATAAAAATATTTCTTTTTTTTTACGTTTATATGCGCTGAGAAAAAAATATTGTAAAAATTGCCGTCTGGGATGAAAACGTGACCACAGACTGGACTTGTAGATAAAAATTGTCATAAAATTTGCTGTGTGTATATATTACCACTACTATTCAGTAAAATTCACTACATTTATGGCAAAATTTACTGTAGAGTTTGATAATTTTTAGCAAACAGTCCAGTCTGTGGTTGCGTTCTCATACGGATAGTAATTTTATTTATTTATTTTACTCATTGAACCAGTAAAATTACAACTATGGAAAACTACATTAAGTAGTTCCCAGTAGTAACTCCTATAGAGGTAAAACAAGTTTACCTGCACATAGGACTGGCTAAACTTAAAACTAAAATCTTAAAACTATTTTAAAATTAACATACAATTGTTTGTATTTAAATCCCAGTGAATAGTGTTACAACAAGATAATAAAAAAATGTTTAACAATCATAAATAAACTATTAAATCGAAAACAGTTCATATATTTGTATTAACTTTTTATATTGTAGTAAAGTTTGTAATATTTTTTCCCCGGTGTGGAAAAGCTGCAAATAATACACTGTGATCTCAATTAAAACGGAGCACTAATTGCACAAATCTGTTGGTATCAGTGTGTTCAAGCTCGAGCTCGCTGAGCACGAAGTACGATCCGGATCTGCTGAAATACGATGTGGCATTGGCGAGGAAGCGTGTCTCGCGGCTGAAGCGCGAACTGGAGCAGATTCGCGCGGAGATGAACTGCACGCAACGCGGCGTCGACACTCTGGCGAGGTGAGTTTCAACGAGTCTTCCTCCTTCCCTCTCTCTTTCTCTCTTTTTTTTTCTTTTTTTTTTTTTTGCACTTCCGATGCACTTTTTGCACACGTGCATTTTTTTCTTTTTTTTTTTGCACTACGTGCGAAGGAGCACGCGTTGCAATTGGCCGCCGGTGTATTTTTCCACGAGTCCGGCCATTCAAGAAGTCAAAGATTATTTTTGTAATCATTGCCTCCGATTGGTTATTGTGCCCATGAGCGGAATTTCCGAAGGAGTGGCTAAACTTTTTAGCGACTTTCACTCGCTGTGGAATTTCGTTGCTATTCGCGTTAATCACTGCGGTTTATTCGGCAATTGTTGAGCACGTGCACCGTAAATTGCTTAATAGAACTGGTGTTAATTCAACTTCTAAGGACATTAATCTTTAAAAATTTTCTTTGTGCGAATGGAATGCTGTATTGCCGTTAGATTTTTAAAAAAAATTTTTATTTATATTTCTTACGTTTCTAGATTAATCACTCTATAAATATGAATACGTGAAATTCTTGGGTATTATGAGCTGTCCACCTTATGCAATAAGTGAACGACTTAATCTAACGTAGAATAATTGTATAAATACTTATCGGAATGAGAGTGTCATTTATCCGTATTTATAGAGTATATAGAACAGGCTGAAATCAATTAAACCTGAAGGGTTGAGCCCAGTCAGTTCAATCATAAAAAAGAAATACTTTAATTTTCATTCAGTTTTCAAAGTACAACTCTTCGGAATCTAATTTAAATTGTCTGAAATATGTTTACTTTAAATTTACTATTGTGCAAGACTAGAATGGAAATTAATTAAAAAAAAGTTTCTCCTTAAAAAAATTAATGAATAATTAATAAACGATAAACGTTTGACCCCTAACAGTGTGGAGCAGAAGCTGAGCACGCACCACGCGGGCTGCTACAACATAACCGAGGCGCAGGCGATAATGACGGAACTGCGGAACATCCAGAAGAGCCTGAGCTCTGGCGAAAAGGAGAAGGCCGAGTTGATGCAGTCCTTGGCTCAGCTGAAGGACGAGCTGACGAGGCTGCAGCTGTGCGAGGGCAGCCCCGAGGCGAGCACCCTCAGCCTACCCCAGGAGAAGCTCAGCACCGCCTCCCAGACGGACTTGTCCGGCGAGCTGGTGCCCATAGGCACGCGCCTCGCCGAGATGGCCAGGATGCGGTTGCAGTACGACGAGGCCAGGAAGAGGATTCAGCAGATCCAGCAGCAACTTGCCGATCTCGAGGAGAAGGTCAGTAGTCTACGAATTTAAAATCCATATTTTTTTATTTCAAATTACGGTTAAGTAAAAAAATAATTAACCGACTTCGTACCAGCTGCACGGAGATAAATGTTGTAGTAAAAATTACAACAATTGGAAAAACTCGACCTATGACAATTTTTGCTATAAAACGTACTAAAAATTCCTATGCACATACACTGAGAGAAAAATTTGTTAATTTTAAGCAAGCGTTTATTTCAATAGTACTTATTAAATATTTTATCTAGTCAAAAAATTATTTTTTCAAAACTATTAAATTTATTTAGAAACAAATAAATTCATTTAGTTTTAAAGAAATTGTTACTCAATTCAGGGAAATATTTAATAAGCACTATTGAAGTAAATCATTTGCTTAAAATTAACAAATTTTTGTTCAGGGTACAAAATTGTCTGCAGATAAGAATTTCTTCAAATTTTTTGCAGGCGAAAATCTTTCATAAAATTCTGCATACTGTTATCCTACGAACAACTGCTATTTAAATAAAAAAGTAAGAAATTTATTTTAAAAAGTAAGGGGAACGAATTTTCCCACAAATGCGCCGCCAAATTAAAGTTTTCATGTTTGCTATTTAAATCAGAAAGTAAGGAAAATTAAGAAAGAAAAATAAAGAAAAGAGTAAGAAAAATTGCTATTTATATAACAGAAATTGGTATGTACATAGGAATTTTTTATAGTAAAAATTGTCATAAGTTGAGTATATCCCACTGTTCCTACGGAACATAGTACTTTTTATTATAACATTTCTCTCCGTGTGGAAGTCTTAATTTTCGGAGATCGAAAAGAAAAAGAAATAAAATTAAGCGGGATCTAAGTCGGTCTTCGTTTCTTAATCCTAATCGCTTTTCTGCCCCACTGTTTTATTACATAAAAATAATAAAAAATCTGGGGTGCACGAACTGCTTGACTTTGTTTCATTATTGCCCCGCGCAGATAATTAAACTTCGTCTTCGGGCGAAGTCTTGAGTTACGAGGACCGAGAGAGAGAAAAAAAAGGAGAAGATAATAAGCGGGATATAAACTCGAGTCGGTGCAAAAGAAAGAGGAGAAAAGTTCGGCCTTGAGATGCCTTTGGTGAAATTTTAAACTGAAGCGTGCGCGTTCCTTTTTTTTCTGTTTCGGCGAAACAGGTGATACCAGGTCAGACGGAGAGCGACAAGGACAAGCTGCTGCTGTTCCAGGAGAAGGAGCAGCTGCTGCGCGAGCTGCGTAGCATCACCCCGCACACGCGCACCCAGCAGGACATGAAAAAGATCCAGTGCGAGATACGCAGGCTCGAGCAGGATCTCAACAACGCGTTCGAGCTCTCCAACAAGACCATCACCGACCGCGTCAGACTCCACGAGGAGAAGCAGCTGCTGCTCCAGCAGCTCAGGGACGCCCTCAGGTTTGTTTTACTTCATTCCCTTTTTTCTATTAATTCCTTTAAATCAGGGCAATGTGACACTTTGGCATCATTGATTAGAATGAAACTTTAGATATTTTTTCTAGGATCATGTTATTAAATTGAAGTTTAATCGTAATAATGTGAAATCCTTGTTTGAGTATTTCATATCTTCTCTTATTTTTGTGGATCCTTCTTTATCACAAATCGGTTGCATGAACTTCATTCGGAATAATGTACACTGATAGAAAAGATGCTTTGACCCAAAGTCAGTGTCTTTAATGTCAGGTTTGTTTGACTTCATTCCGTTCTTACTATTAATTCCTTTAAATCAGGACAGTGTGACATTTTGACATCATTGATTAGGATGAAACTTTAGTTTTTTTTTCTAGGATCATATTATTGAATTGAAGTTTAATCGTAATAATGTGAAATCCTTGTTTGAGTATTTCATATCTTCCTTTATTTTTGTGGATCCTTCTTTATCACAAATCGGTTGCATGAACTTCATTCGGCATAATGTACACTGATAGAAAAGATGCTTTGACCCAAAGTCAGTGTCTTTAAAATAAAGCCTGTATTAAACATGCTCTCTAATTCTCTAAATGTGAATAGTGACATTTAAGTAAGTGTAATAAGTGTGACCGATTTTTCACATAAAAAATGTCACTATTCACATTTTCTATGTGAATTTCACATTTTTAGATTTAGAGAGTGAACTTTGGGTAAACTTTATCCTAACTTAGATTTTTTTACGCGGGAAGAATAAAAGAACCTGAAGAATAGCTACTTCTTGATTGACTAAACACGGCAAGACAAGATCGAGATTTCTAAGTCTTGCAGAAGCTCTAGAAACAATTAATTAATAAATGAAATAAAAAATATTTTGTTTGCAGGTCGATGGCGATGTTAGAAGGTCAACTGAAGAGCCTGTCGGCGAGTACGCTGTCGGTGAGCAGCAGCTCCTCGCTGGGTAGCCTAAGCACGACGAGCAGCAAGGGCTCTCTGAGCTCGGGCCTGAGCTTCACCGACATCTACGGCGGCCCCCAGTGCATGGGTACGACGCAACAGGAGAGGCCAGTCGACATGGTCGATTTGCACCGGCGCGTCGAGAGGCTCCTCAAGGGCTCGGAAAACCTCGGCAGCACGCCCAACAACCTCGGCACCCCCTCGCCCGGCAGGTCCCAGCCTAGCCTCTCGCCCAGGTCCAGCCTGTCCAGCGTCTCGCCGCCGGTTTCGCCGCTCTACGAGAACGCGCCGATTCAACCGCCGCCGCCGACCTACGAGCAAATCGAGCAGCAGCGACGTCATCAGCAGCGTCTGATGCTGACGACGTCCTCCCACCTGGACCGAACCCAGCTGGAGGACAAGCTGGCCGAGCTGAGGCTCAGCCAGCAGACCATCCAGGAGCAGCACTGCACGACCACCGAGCACAACCATCATCATCATCAGCAGCAGCAGCATCAGCATCAGCAGCAGCTGCAGATGCAGCAACCCAAACTCAGCCCACAGCCACCCATGGACCTGCAGTCGTGCAACATGTCGCAGGGTAGCGGTCTTGGCAGGCCGGCTCTCACCGGTGAGATTCTTTTTTATGCTCGTACATTAAGGGTTTTACCATCTTCAAAGAAAATAATGTATAATAAAAAATCAATTTACACGGAGAGAAATGTTATAGTAAAAATTATTGTATTCCGTAGGAACAGTAGGACATACTCGACCTATAACGATTTTTACTATAAAACATACTAAAAACATTTCATAAGTTCAGTATATCCCACTGTAATTTTTACTGTATTTTTACTATGACACTTCTCTCCGTGTAGAAGGAGTAGGAGTTCGTGGAATAAGTAGGCTTCAAAGAGTTTATATCTACTAATATGGACGAACAATTTTATTTAATTTATTAAACTTCTTATACGGAGATAAATGATATATTAAAAATTAGTATGTTCCATAGGTATCGTATATACCCAACCTCCGGCGATTTTTACTACACCGAGAAAAATGTTTTGGAAAAATTACTGTCCAATCTGGGATCGGAGCCATAGACTGCATTTAGCGAAAAAACACTATTCTGTATTATAAATTTTACTAGTAGAATATTAATAACATTTACTAGAATTGTAGATACATATTACTAGAATTCTAGTAAAATTTATAGTACAAAATGGTAATTTTTTCACTAAATCCAAGACTGGATAGTAATTATTCCAAAACATTTCTCTCAGTATATAAAACATTGTTCAAAAAGTAACAATTTCTTCTACATACGTAACAATTTTTACTACACTGAGAGAAAAAACTTAACAAAAATTGCTATCGTAGTTAAGAAAGGAGTGACATTCTTAACAAGCAAGAATTATTTGTATGAAAAATAATAATTTTTACAATTTCCGTACTAAAAATTACTTTAATTATAATAAAAATTATTTATTTTAATAATAGAAATTGTTATTTTGTGTATTACAAATTACTATTTTTCATACTAAAATTTCTCGCTTGTCAAGACTGTCACTCCTTTCCTAATCACAATGGCAATTTTTATTAAGTTTTTTCTCTCGGTGTACGTACATAGCAATTTTGACTATGTTTTATAGCAAAACTCGTCATATGTTGAGTATAATCCCACGGTTCCCAAAGAACATAATAATTTTTAATACATCATTTCTCATTATTCTTTAATATATCCCGGTAGGCTTTAAATGCTTATTTTGAAAAATTTTATTTATAGTTGGGATGCCCTCGTAAAAAATTGTTCCGTTCTATAGTACACCGCACGAATACTGATTTTTACATTTGTTCTGAAGGTCTAACGCAAGAACCGCCATTATCGCCAATTAGCGAGACACCACCACCAATGGGTATACGTTCACGTGCGAGCTCCTCGGGCACGAATACGAGGTCCGTGTCAGCCGCCGTGTCCGACGAAAGCGTCGCCGGAGACTCGGGCGTCTTCGAGGCGTCGAACCGACGGAGGCTGTCCGGTATCCTCGGTGGCGATGCCCTCGCCACCGGTGACGTCAACCTCGAGACCGCCCAAGTTCAAATCAAACTTAGGTGAGCTTCTTTTATTTTTATGCATCTAATTAATATTTAAGAGGAAGCCATTTTTCGAGTATTAAAGTTTAATATTGTTTAAATTTGTTATTAAAATTTTTATCGATTATTTTATTAATGGCTTGACTGGTTGCAGGTACTCGGTGAGCGACGGGCTTCTTCACGTCGGCATCGAGCGCGCGAGGAACCTCGCCGCCCTCTTCATTCCCGACAACATGCAAGTGTGAGTAACTTCAATCTAGAGCGTATTGATTTAGTTGCGTCCGACGCTTCTGGTCGCGTTGACCTCTTATCGATCCCCCGCCTCCAGGAGAATTTTGCTTGACGATTTAAATTTTTTTTTAGGTATATAAAAGCGGCTCTTCTTCCGATGCAGCCGTTGGTGAACCACGTGTGCTGTACGAAACCGGTGATGGACTTGCGAAAGCCCACCTTCGGCGAGACATTCCCCATTGCCGTGCCGCTCAACAAACTTTACACCAAGACGTTGCAAGTCAACGTGTGGTGCACGAGCGGAGAGTCTGAGGAGTGCTTGGTAAGTTGGACTTACTGAAATAAATGTTCGGAAAAGAATTAAAAATTCATATCCTCGAGGATCACACCAAAGTTGCCATATTCTCTTGTAAATTTACTGAACTTTCGATAAAAATTACTAAATATTTCCCTTACTTTTTGAACATTCATTCTATTATTAGTCATTCAAAAAGTTTTCGGAGCACACTTTGATATAGGAACATTCAAGTCACCGCTAAACTGGTTCAAAGAATCTTTTTAGTTTCTACTTTCCTATAGTTTTATTTATTTATTTATTTTTTATTTATTTCTCCAGAGTAAGTTACACAATATTTTACATAAAATTTGAACATGCACATTACGTTACAAGTAACCCAGCAGAGGAATTCAATTCCTGTTCGCTGGTCTGGCTCTACATAATTTAAAACTTACGAACTAAGTTAACTACTTAACTACTACTTTTGATTCTTAATTTAAATTGATTTATTTATTTTATTTATTTAATAATTTCGACGGACCTATGGTCCTTAGTATACAAGTTTATTAATACAAAATACTTAAAATTAAAGAAACTATAAAGGACCTATGGTCCTTGGTATACAAGTTTATAAATACAAATTACTTAAAATTAAAGAAACAATAATTCACTCAATTATATTCAGAAGAATATACCTCGATAAATCCTTAATAAAAAAATAAACAAATTAATAAGTAACACGATAGAGGAATTCAATTCCTGTTCGCTGGTCTGGCTCTATATAATTTAAAACTTACGAACTAAGTTAACTACTTAACTACTACTTTTGATTCTTAATTTAAATTTATACCTCGATAAATCCTTAATAAAAAAATAATTTTTAATGACGTATGAAATGTAATTGCAGGGTTCAGCCCAAGTCTCGCTGGCAGACTTCAGCCCAGAGAGCCCGAGCGTGAAGTGGTACAACATACTGTCGTTCCGCTTCATGCAGCCTTCGAGCTCCTCATCCTCGGAAGGCGCTTCTCGATCCTCGCAGTCCCTGTCGGTGTCCCAGCAGCAGCTCAACAGCAAGCATGACAAGCAGGAGTCCGACATCTCGATGTACCGGACCAACGCGGCAGGGCACGGCTCGAACAGCGCACAGAACCAAGCCAAGGAAGAGAGCAGCGACGAAAGCACGATCATCAGCTCGCAGACGTCGACCCTGACGCGCAATCAGGGATGCGACGAGCTGCAGACTGCCGTGTCCCTCAGGCTCGAGGAGCTTGCCAACTGCCTCAAGAGCCCCGAAGAGGAGGAGGAAGAGGAGGACGGGGACAGCGACAGCGGAAGCGCCGACAGCGAGGACAGCGACGAGGAGGGCATCATTGTTGAGTTCATGATGGAAGAAAACGTACTCGAAGACGTTCTTGAACACGAGGTGCGCATTGCTCATCTTATTCTATTTATCATTCGTTAAAGATTTTGAAAAAGTACGTTAATTTTAGGGTACAATGTAATTCTACGCTCTTTTGAAAAAAATACACTTTAACCCTTACAGGACCGTAAGATGGTTGAGACTAAATATGCGAATACAACATTTGATTTTGGCGCAATAAAGTTTGACAGTTCTTTGTTTTTCTAATCGTTCAGAAACACTTTTGCCGCCTTGGCCATACGTTTTATTTTGACATTCATTTTAAAAAATATCGATTCAATAATAATTGAATAACCGATAACGATTTTTGTAGAAGGGAAAAATATTATCCCTTGAGCGTGAAAGGGTTAATGCATTTTAATGCACTCACGTTATCATGAATTTTTAGTCTGATCGAAATTTTAATATTTTATAAAACATGAATTGTAAGTATTCTATAACGATTTTTTTTCATTCCAGGAGGATGAAGAGTTGGCCGAAGAGCAAGCGGCGGCAGAGGCGGCAGCAGCGGAGACGAAGGCAGCAGCAGCAGCAGCGAATCAAACATTAGATAAAGAAACGAATACGGAATGCGTTTTCATTCCAGAGCAGGGAAAGCAGAGGAAGTTATCAGCCGCAGGAGTAGTTCCTGGTGCGATTCACGACGACAAGAGTTCCATCGTCATCAAGAGGAGTCAGACTTTCTCGCCGAGTGCGGCTGTCAGCCGAAATCACTACATCTGTCGAGTGAGTATCTGTTCTCAATATTCAATATTTAACTATTCATTCGATTCTTTGTTAAAATCTACAATTTTATTTTATTATTTCTTGGACGAACCTCGTGTGTTTTATCATTTCAAGTTTTAGCTTCAAGATTTAATTTAAAAATGTTTACATATTCACAAGGAGAAGCGATCAGCTCAAATTGATTGTGGTGACTTTTAATACCTCAACGATGAATTATGTAGAGTTTCAGGACCTAACGCTCTCTCATTCCTGAAATATACCATAATTTTGGCTGCGACTCCTATTTATCCTATAGTAAGACCGATGTAGCCAATTTCAAAGCAATGATTTTTTTCTCTTATACTTGCTAGTTTCCTATAATAAAATTACATTATTTGTATGTATTTAAACTACTTAATACACAATCTGTATTCATTTTCACACTAATAAGATTTATATTTTAAATGAACACAAAAACTTTGCACTTTTTGGAACTCGAACTTTGGCAAGAAATATATGAAAAAAAGATTTTTTTAGATTATTAGTGTGAAAATCAATATAGATTGTGTATTAAGTAGTTTAAATACCTACAAATAATGTAATGTTATTAAAGGAAACGAGCAAGTGAGAGAGAAAAAGCACCCGTGTAACAAAATTTAGTCTGGTAATAATCTGGCAATAGTCTGGCCCTTAAAGTCTGGCCAAAGTCTGGCTAAAGAGACGATCCCAGACTTTATGCCAGATGTAATATGAATTAAATTTAATCTGTCTGGAAAAGTGTCTGGCAAGAAATCTCGCATTGTTTGTAAGACTTAATTTGTTTACTTTATATCTGACTTTGGCCAGACTATTGCCAGACTAAATTTTTTTACACGGGCATTGTTTTGAAATTGGCTACATCGGTCTTACTAGTATAAATAAGAGTCGCAGCCAAAATTAAAGTATAATATTTCAGGAATGAGGGAGCGTTAGGTCCTGAAACTCTACATAGTCCATCGTTGAGGTATTAAGAGTCACCACAATCAATTTGAGCTAAATCCATCACCCGGCACTGATGGCCTCTGCTCGTCAGATATTTTTGAGAGAACTTAAGTGAAATTAAAATAAAATAAAATAAAACAAATATTATTATTTCAGCTGAATCGAAGCGATAGCGATAGCAGCATGCCGCTTTATCGCCGAGGAGGTCCCTTCCAGCGTAACTCGGTGGAGAGACGATCGCTCCGGTGGCGAAGACCCTCGTCCGCTTTGAGCTGCAAGTCGCCTTCGGTATCGAAATCAAAGTCGACTCACTTCCCAGCGACGGCGAGGACTTCGCTCGACCTTGAGTTGGACCTGCAGGCGCAACACGCTCGCCTCACGAACCTCCACGACGAACTGAGCAGGCTACGCGAACTGAAGCAGAGGCTAGAGCAGGCTCGCGAGAAGGGCGACGTGGACATGGCCAGTTGGTTGCTCGAAGACGACAAGTTCCAGGTGCTCATGCAGCAGGCCGAGAGCGGCAAGAACGGCAAAAGCGTCGAGGATAAGAAGGTTGAGAAGATGCTGAGGAAGACCAGCAAGGAGATCTACAAGCTCAGAAAGACCAAGGCCGGCAAGGGAAAACCTGACATCATATCGTTCAAGTAAGTACTCGAGACAAATTTTAAAAGAGTGCGAGATTTATCATCGTTTTTTCTAATTAGTTTTATTTACAAAAATAACAATTTTAAATTAGATATTAAAATATGCACTGAGAGAAAAAAACTTAATA
The DNA here is from genome assembly GCA_018906775.1 of Sycophila sp. Sp_5. Lineage (NCBI taxonomy): Eukaryota > Metazoa > Arthropoda > Insecta > Hymenoptera > Eurytomidae > Sycophila > Sycophila sp. Sp_5. The sequence goes on from JACCID010000012.1 coordinate 861,926, forward strand.
AAAATTGCTATTGTGGTTAAGAAAGGAGTGACAGTCTTAACTGGCGAGAATTTTTTGTATGAAAAATAGTAATTTTTAGTACGAAAATTCCCTAAACTACTACTTTAATAATAAAAATTGCTACTTTTCATATTAAAATTTCTGGCTCATCAAGACTCTCACTCATTTCCTAATCACAATATCAATTTTTATTAAGTTTTTTCTCTCCGTGTGCAAGAGAGAGTAGAGTATTATTAAGTGTTTGTATTACATAAAACATTTAAGTTATTTTTGTTAATAAATAATTGAAAAAATAATTATTGGTTGCTTACCCCTCTCACACTTTTATGAAACAATTTGCAAGAAGTTCTTTTATTAATGATTTGTTCTATTGAAATTGCAGAGAGAAAATGGCTTTCTTTACAAGAGTCAATTTGAACGTACCAGTTCTGCCGCCCGACGAGTCAATCGCGGACAAGACTGTGGTGCCTGATCACCGGAGACACGCGTCGGAGCCGTGCAAAACGAGTACGGGTAAGAACTCCGTCCACAACCAGGCCGGTAGGAAAACGAGCGGACCAGCGGCCACGAGCACCACGACGACGAGCACCGCCACGACGAGCACGACTAAGGTGTTGAGGGACCCGGTGGTCGAAGCGGAATCGCAGGCGACGGAAACGCCCAAGACCGGTGAGGAAGAGGACGGAGAGCCGAAGAGGTACGAGTACGTCGTGGACAGGGTACTCGGAGTTGAAGTCTGAAGGAACATTGAAGAATAGGCATCTGTGTTCTAATCGTTTTAAATCCGTTATCTCTTGGGAGAACGACGATTTTTTTTCCTCGTAATTCGTAGAGAGAATAACTTTTTTCTCTCTTTCTCGTTATTCGCAGTGGCTCGAAACTGGGACTGGGAATTCTTTGTAAGTAGCGAAGGATCAAATGTTAATATAATATAAAAACTTCTCGTACGAATGATAAATGTTCCTTTCGGTTTACGACGCGAAAAACAAAAGTGAGATTCTTTCAAATTCTCTTTGTTAAATTATGACTGTTGCGATTTTAATAATGTATCGAAAGATTATTATATCATGGCTTCATACTTTGGCTGTATAACTGAGTGTTATAAGAAAAAAAAAAGAATATTTTGACTGTCATTTGTAATAAGGTCAGTAATTAAATTAATTTTGAATTATTGGATTATTATTTTAAAGATACCACAATTTTGTATTAATATTTATACAAATTTTACTGTAAAATCTAATGCTTGTTTCATTCAGTTTTTAATTACACTTCAAGGATGACTCGTCGCGAAATGAGATTCAAGTATATTTTGGTTTTAATTTTGTAAAAGACAAAAATTATTGTAAACTTTCACATTTTTATATACATTTGTTAGAATCTTATCAAATTCTTTCTACAGTTTAAATAATTTTTGTCTTTCTAAATCTCTTAATATTATTAAAAAAAAAGAGCAGGTGCCATGTACGTTCGAAGTACATATATAATATAAATTCTGTGAGTTCACATAAATTTAGAGTTCAACGCTGTCACACGTTAGGATTTCATTTTAACAAATTGTGGTTCTTAATAAAAAAAATGTACGGTGAATAATAACAATTACATTTACTTGGGTCGATAAGCCCACCGAGCAGCTGGTCTGCCCTTAAAGCAGTGATGCCGCACACTATTGTTGCGTATACACTGCGAAAAAAGTATATTCGATAGGTTGATTTATTTGTATTTCAATTAGCAAAGATAAACTAATCAGCCGCCTGTAACAAGAAAGCAATTAAAAAAAGCCAAGTATCTTGCAAGTGCCTTTGTTAAGATATCGACGTGAAAGTTGACGCATAGTCGCGAAATCGCTAAGTGAAATCGAAAAGTATAAGCAAATTTCTTACACTTTATTAAAAAAAGAAGGTGGTGATAAACGTGCCTTTGTATTGTTACTACGAAAAAAAATTGTAAAATTGTTGTAAAATTGTTATTATAAAAATTTTGTTAAGATCTTTTAACGATCGGAATGAAAAAATGCGAAACGAAAATAAACGCACAGCGTTTGATCTCACCGAAGGAATGTGCCTTATCTGAAAATGCCATTCGTCCGATGCGCGTGAGACAGAAGTAATCGAATGATAAAGCGAAAAACAATTAAAAAAAAGGAGAGATTTATAAGAATCGAGTTTTGTCGACGAGAGCAACTCCTAGATATCGATAGATGAATTTCTACGGAAATCGTTATATTTCCGAGTGTAAAGTGAATTTAGCACGTCCTCATCCGGCGGCGCGGATTATTCATATTCTACTAGAAAAGGGACGAGATGGGACGGGAATTTTACATGAAACAATGGGGGATCTAATGTTAAAATCTAAGTTAAACTGCAAAATAGCGTGTACATAAAAAAAATTTTCCTTCTACTTTTTTTTGTACATACGTATGATGTAACCCATAACGACATTATTTTAAACGAGCAACATTATAAATATACATATGAAAAAAACACAAATATATATATAAATAATAAAATCTCGAGTACGTAAATTTGATACATAATGTATCGTTGTATATGAAAAAAAAATTAAACATATTTGCTTACGCAAAGAGAAATATGTCTTGCGCTTAATTGTAGGAAAAGGAAGAAGAAAAAAAGGAATACCGTTGCCTTTTAATGCGAACTTTGTAATTTGAAAAAAAAAATTCGGTGATGCACACGCGCCGAACGCGAAAATACTGTTGCGTCTATGTAATATTGTTTGTATTACAATAATTATGAAACGATTGTTCATCGAATCGCAATGAATGAGGCGTGTCTGCACTATACCGACGTATTATTAATGTTACTTTACGTATTATTATTATTATTATTACGATTATAATTATTCTAATTTTAATTTTTATTATTGCTATTATTATTTTTATTATTATGTTATTATTATTTTGATTATCGCTATTATTAATATTATTTACTTGTAGTGTCAAAGTGCTCTGTAACGAAAACAAATATTACAATAATAATAATGATTTCGTATTGAGAAAATCAGATACACTACTTGCTTTGTAAGTAATGGTTCCGTATAGTAACGATTAAAAGAATATATTATGAATGACAAAAATATACTTGATTCACTTCATTTATACTGCCCTACTTTTCCATTTATGTCGCTTACTAATAGATTAATATATAGCGATATAATAATTTTCATTCAAGAAATTTGTTCAAATAAAATTATAATATTAGATTTTACTCTCCTTTAAAAAGACTTAATTCAAATATCCGAAATATTATTTCAGTTCAAAAAAAGTTTCTGCAATTTCCACACCATTTTAAAGCAGCTGATGCATCGTTCTATTTTCTCCAGGAAGTACAAGGACAGAAATGTTATAGTAAATATTACTATGTTATTCTGTAGGAACAGTGGAATATACTCGACCTATGACGATTTTTAGTATAAAACATACTAAAAATTCCTATGTACATGGCAGTTTCTACTATATAAATAACAATTTTTGACAGGTATTCTCGGCTTTTTAAAAAGACTTGATTCTAAAATCCGAAAAATTATTTCAGTTCAAAAAGAAGTTTCTGAAATTTCCACACCATTTTAAAGCAGCTGATGCATCGTTCTATTTTCTTCAGGAAGTACACGGAGAGTAATGTTATAGTAAAAATTACTGTGTTCCGTAGGAACAGTGGAATATACACAACTTATAAAAATTTTTACTATAAAAAATACTAAATTGAATCTGTACATAGCAATTTGTACTATATAAATAGCAATTTTTGCTATGTACATAGGAATTTTTAGTATTCATTATAGTAAAAATCGCTATAGGTCGAGTATGTCCCATTGTTCTTGCAGAATACAGTAATTTTTACTATAAAATTTCTCTCCGTGTAGTTAACAAATAAAAACAAACTAGTTTAAGCGCGCGCGATTTTGAAACAAATGACTCAGTCGAAGCGTAAACGTGCGGCACACCGTGAAGTCGCGTGCGGCGCCAGGAACAGGTGGACGCATGCGCGCCGCGACAGTCAGGTGCGGGCGTCAGGTAGCTGGTGCGTGGGAGGCCGATCGTGGCGGCGGCACCGAGGGCAGCCCCAGTCGAGCGGAGCGCGAGCCTCGCGATGCCTCGGCCCGGGAGGGGCCGCGACTCATCCGTTCCACACGTCACCCTCCTGCTGCTCCTCCTCGTCTTCGACAGGATTCACGCGGCTCTGCCTCCTGGTGCAGGTAATTCCGCCCTTTCAGTCACTCACGTCGATTTTTAAGGATTTATCGTTTTTTTTCTGCTCGGCCGATGTTTTCGTGCAGTTGGAGTAAAATTATTTACTCATTTCTATATTTTTATTTATTTTTTTTTCTCATAGTGATAATGTTGTTTAATAATGCTTAATGCATAAAGTAATTTTACTGATATCTTAAAAAAGAGTATAGAAATTTATTTATAAAATTAATTAAAACTAGTCGTCAAGGGTTTAACAGCAGTTTTAGCTTATAAGTAAAATTTTGATCATTGGAAGAAACTGGAAGTTTGAGAAATAGTGTCTTACAAATATTTGTTGCTATTTTTACAAAAATTGCATTTTTTAAACTTTATTCAATTCTTCGCTGTAGACGCAATATTAAAAATTCCGTTGGAATTGAAAAATTGTCGAAGCATTTGCCAGGAATAGTTTTGTTGTGCCCTCGAAGTTGCGTTGCTAATGCTGTCTGTGATATCTCGCGCTTCAATCTACGTACTTTCCGAGTGCTCGCGTTTTATACTCGCGAATCGAGCTCAAACGGTACTTCTCCACCTAAAAAATGAATCCTCGAAAAAAATAAAAATTTTATTACGTTTATAAAAAAAGCACTTCAATCACCATGAAAAGAGACGTAAAACTATAAAAAGAAAATCTACAAAATACCCTTTATGGAATATCTGCAGGAAAGATCTAAAATCCCCAGCATTTCATTAAGCGCATCAGCCCCTCGCTACCCTTCCGGAACGCGAAGGTAAAATCGAAGCGGGAAGGAATCAACCTGCGTTCTATGGGGTGAGCTGCTGAAAAAAAAAAAAAATTATCGGTGGGCAGGGGCACGCGCGGCGCACGTGTCAGCCCGATCCGCCGGTGCGGCGTGCGAGCGTGGCATGCGGGACGACGTCGATATTTCGTATATATTTTTCTTTCTTCTGTGTGCATGCGGCTTCGGCTTTATTTTCATCTTCGATCGGACGTGTTATAAGCTCGCCGCTCGCTGCGGTAAGGCTGGGTTGAGTCATAGACTTCACGCGGCCTCGCACTTCCCTTAAGGTCTACATTCGGGAGGCTACGCTCGTATCCAGCGGTTTATCTAAACTCGAGTATATGGAAGCGAATAAAACTTAACTCGATAGCAAAAATTTCACTGTCACTCGGAAGTAGTTTAACTCATGCTCAAAATGGCATTCAAACTTTTTACTCTTTTCCTGTATATTATTATCATTTTACGTACTGATGTATTTTCTAAAATTTACAATTCTCGGTAAATTTGAATACGAACAAAAAAAAAAGTATTAAAATTCACTGTTGTATATAAACGTAGTCGTAGAGCTTAAGTGTAAATTTATACAGTGTATTTTATTGATTTATTTACTAAATTGGAGATAAGCTTAAGTATGATCAAAATGGCATTCAAACTTTTTACCCTTTTCCTGCATATTATTATCATTTTACGTACTGATGTATTTTCTAAAATTTACAATTCTCGGTAAATTTGAATACGAACAAAAAAAAAGTATTAAAATTCACTGTTGTATATAAACGTAGTCGTAGAGCTTAAGTGTAAATTTATACAGTGTATTTTATTGATTTATTTACTAAATTGGAGATAAGCTTAAGTATGATCAAAATGGCATTCAAACTTTTTACCCTTTTCCTGCGTATTATTATCATTTTACGTACAGGTGTATTTTCTTAAATTTACAATTCTCGGTAAAATTAAATACGAACAACAAAAAAAGTATTAAAATTCACTTTTGTATATAATTTAACATAGTCGTAGAGCTTAAGTATAAATTTATACAGTGTATTTTATTGATTTATTTACTAAATTGGAGATAAGCTTAAGTATACAATTTTTAAATACTAAATGAAATTGCTGTCCCAGTCGGGCACAAAATAAATTATTCAGTAGTGACAGATGTTCGAAAGCTAGTTAGATGACTTACATTATCCATTCCGTGACGATTGGAAAATACAAAAGACCTCGGTCAAATCTTGGAGGGAAAAATACTTACATTTTTCCGATACGGCATTGCCTCGTTTAATTGGGTATGAATTGTGAAAACGAAGAAAATGAAGTATAGCCAGTGTGATTACTTGGAAGAACCAATCGTCGTAGGCGATCGATAACGCGTGTGGTAAGCGAGTCCGAGTATAGGCGAAACCACGTGCGGCCCTTTAATTAGACCAGCGTACAAGCACCTGTCCAAATCCAAGCTTAACGCTGCATTTTATCTTACTTTGGTTGTACACTTAAGGGGGTACAATACCTTTCTATTGCAAAATAAAAAAAAAAACAATTTTTTCAATAAATAACTCTATATATACTCAAAAAAAGTAACATTTCTTCTACTTTTTTACAGACACATTTACCTTCAATTTAAAAAATATAAGACCTCTCTACATTCCTATAGTTCCTAATTATTAATTGGACTCTTATCGAATATCTAATTCACTGTTCCTAATTTTTTTGAAGTTCACCGATGGATAAAAAAATCTCAATTTAGAGTATATTGTTTTTAATAGTGTGTTGATTGTGCTATGAATAGAGGAATTTGACTTTGAACACGCAGAAAAAAGTTACAACCTAAGTATATTAAAATTAATAAAACAATGATTAATAAATTAGTAATTTGTTTCGAAAAATGTTTCTATATATTCGAAATCCAATCCCTCTGTTCATAGCAGAACCAACATACTTGTTCCTGATAGAATCAGAAATTTACCAGCGATAATTTAAACACTTAAACACCTTTTCACTTTTTATTCATATTTATTTTTCGGCTGGTTAACCCTCACCCGACGATTGGTGACACGATGACAATGCATATATTGAAGCTTTTCAACACGTTGCATATCCTAATATTCAAGCGCCAGTTAATCTATACACTGTACTGCCTCCGTTGAAGGATGACACAATTTCACATTGAGTATACGCATATATGCAATTTCGGTCATCTTTGATCTATACTTTCTAAAGTTGAATTAGTGAAAAACCACTAATTCAATTAGTGAAAAACCACTAATTCATAGTGACTATGCACTAATTTGAAAAGTGAAAATTGCACCGCAATGAATTAGTGGAAATCTACTATTTGGAATAGTGAATAAAATGTATTAATTGAAACAGTAAATATATGCACTATTAAAATAGTAAAAACTACTAATAAATTCACTATTTCAATTAGCGAAAATCACAAAATAAATATTTTTTTTTTATTTTCCACTAATTTAAAAGTGTTGTTTTACTAATTAAATAGTAGAACACTTTTTACTATTCCATTTAGTAAAATTGTACTAAATAAAAGTGGGTTTTGCTAATTGATTAGTGGAAAATCTGATCACTAAAAAGTTTAGTGGAACTTCCACTAATTCAACTTTAGAGAGTACGTTTATTAATCATTGTTTATCAGATTGTTTCAACTATTATTTGAACAATTGTTCATCACAGCTTAAAATAATTACACTTTGCGATGTACTTGAAAAAAAAAAAAATAAGGTATACAATTAGAAGTAACTTGTCAGTTCCATAAGTTTACATATCTACATGTTTCGGTCATCTTTGATCTACGTTAATAATTCGTCAGAGTTCGAAATAATTACAGTTTTAAGATGTACTTGAACGAAATAAAGCGTGCAATTAGAAGTATGCGTAGTGGCTTGTAAATTCCATAAGTAACGGATCCCTCGCAACTTTCCATTAAAGTAGCGCGCGAGGGGCTTTGCGCTATCAAAAGTAACTCGAGACATTTACCATAGGAACTCACTTTTCTATCGATTTAACACTTGCATTGCGTGCTAAAAATACCTAAGGTGCTACGGTGTTCCGCATTTTATAGACATAAAATCGTATCTATTTTTCATGGCTCGCGCGTGCCCTCGATAAAACATTCAACTTCTCGCAATCTTTTATTACCGCCACACTTGGAAAGTAAACCGATTAATAATTAGACTTTTCCTTATTTCTCTTATTCGAAAGATGGTTATTAAATTGGAAAACACGCAGTTAGTACAAAATTAGTACTGTTTAAATAAATTATCTTCTTTAGTGCAATTAAACCCATGTAAGTTTACATTCATTGTATTTGTAAATAACTGTGGTATAGTGTTCCAAAAATATTGAGATATAGCAATAATTTAAATGAAACTAGAATGAATTTAGGATTCTAAATTAATTCGAATCAATTTTAAAACATCCGTAAATTAAATTGGATTGGGTGTATCAAAATCACGTGATTGTGATATAGTATAGAAAAAAGGGGACGAGACAATTTAATATTTATTTTACATGAATCATTAAATTCAATGCAAGTTAGAGTCTAAAAATACAATTTCCAACAAACGCCATGTGCAGCAGTGGCAGCCGCGTTTAAACTATTTTTCCGAGTACTTTTACGACGTCGATCCGCGTAAAAGATTCCATTTCACGGCGAGCAAAATCGGGCGCGCTCCCGTGCGAGAGACGCGCGCACTTCCGTGATGCTTCCGGAGCGGAAGTGGCAAGCAGACCGTGGAATCGGGTCGGCCCTTCGATGTGCACCGAAAAAAAAAAAAAACGCCTACGTATTATGTGCGCAGTACGAGCTTAGCTGAGTGAACGCGGAGGCTGACCTTGCATCCTCATACGTCATTCTCATTTTGGTAGGCCCCCCTGACAATATTTTTTGTCCTCTGCGATACCGATTTATTTACCTTCCAAAGCAATCCGGCATGGTTGAAGTGCGTTGGTATTCACGTATCTACGGATTTCCGTAATTTTTTATGGTGTACTAATTTGACATTCGAACCACACAAAGAGTCTAATTGTCATTCGTTATTGACTGTTACTTAATAGCCTTTTCAACAAATTTAAGGTACGAAACAAAGAATAAAATAAGTCAATTTCTAATCAGGAGTATTTAATAACGACAATGAAATATTTTGAATGCGAACGATGTAAATTTGAAAATGTGAAATTCTCTTGGAAAATGTGAATAGTGACATTTAATAAGAGAAAAACCGTTCACATGCTAAATATGTGAATGATTTTTCACATAAAATATGTCACTATTCACATTTTCCTAGTGATTTTCACATTATCAGATTTAGAGAGAAAGAATATGAATAAACGATGTATTACGATTCTAAGGGGATATGGGCAGGCTATAGCCAGACATTTTTAAAAGTAGAAAATTCTTTACTTTTTTAAAATTTATTTTTATAAAGGACTGTCAAAGTATGTAAACACGCTATAAATAAATCCTCTCTTAAAACATTGATGACCGGATGTTGTGAAGCCTCGAAAACGTGAACTTGATTGGTTCGTACGTATATCCGGAATGTTGCTGAAATTCAAAATTTCTATCCTCAAAAATGAACCCGGAATAAACAGTAAAGAAAGGAACTTGAGCACGCTCAATTTTGCTCGTATCTTAAAAAAGTAATGCCTTTTGTTTTGAAGCATTTAAGTAATTCCTGAATGTAATTGGTCGAAAAATTTAGGAACGCATTTTCTTTTGACGCCAAAGTTCAATTCTTAAAGACTTGGGTTTTCCATTAAACAATTTAATAAAATCAGTATTGTATTAAACATTTTTGACTGTAGTTTTTATTAACTAAATTTGTTGAAAAATTAAATATCGCTATGATATTATTTTAACTAAAAAAATCAGAATGTATTATTTAGAAGAATTGGGGGAAAAAACAGCGTAAAGAGAACATTGAGCGCTGGATTTTACTAATATTGATGATATATCGGACTCTGCAGCCCTCGGACAGTTACATTCAATCAATTAAGATTAAAATACTAATAACTAAAATTGTAACAAAAGAAATATAAGTTGAAAAAAAAAATATTAGAAATAAAAGCGAGCGAGTGAATGCTAAAATCCGGAACTGGTTAAACAAAACAGCATAAACAGAACATTGAGATTACTAGTAAATGTGTAAATAATATTGATGCATCTTAATTCACGGAGAAGGATTCAAGTATTCATTATTTAAAGTGTTCTCTAAAGAAGGTAATCGCAGCAGGCGGTATGCACTACGAAGTTCGTTGACATTCGCAAAGTTTGCAGACGACACGCAGAGTCTCCTCAATGAGGAATCCCTTTACACGATACTCTCGTGAGCGCCTGACAAAATACCGAGCAGTTCTTTGGCTGCAGTCAAAACTAATATAACGTCTGGCGACGTCGCATGTTGGAATCCCGCGTCTCCGGTTATCCTGGTGGTACCACTTTGCTTCCGTCCGATCGCTGCATTTCCTCGCTCATTTTATTTCTCTCGTTTAATCTCTTACGATGAATCTGTATAAATTGTATCATAAATTTCAATGCGATTGTATCATATTTTACACAATTCATCGATTTCCTTTTTTTAAGAAAGAAAGTAAAAGATGTCTGACCGTATCCCGCCCTTATCTACTTCGAGTTCCTAGATAAATTGTATTATGAATTTTACTGTTTATTTTTTTTTATAAAAACAGATCATACCTTCTTACGTAACTAATTAATTTTGAATTAAGATGTCTGACCGTACCGCGTCCTTATCTACTTGGCGGTCTATTATACTCTAAGGAGCTCCACTTAATTTCTACAAATTTGCAGAACTCTGGAAATACAGAAGCTTTACATTATTTCGTGTTTATATAGAGTATCTCATCTCGGTAGAATAATATTTCTTCCGTGATCAGGTTCGGTCACCGATGCAAATTTCACGATTTGCAGTCACGTAATCGCGTGACGTAAACAAAATCACGAAGATACATTTATACTCCTTATACCCTTTATTTTGTTGGAAAGCTTGATATTCCCTTTTTTTTTTGGAAATCGCACAGCCTGACACGTTAATTGCCTATCGCAAACTAAATTAAAATTACCATCAGTCAGTAACCTACCGAATTTGAACTCACGTATAAACTTTTATACAAAAACTATGCAAAATGTATACATATAATGTTTTTTTTAATCTACATAAAATCTATCGTTACTAAATAATTTTGAAGTGAAAAATGGATCACTTGAAAAAAAATCAGCGAAAATTTCACTAAGCGGAAATAATAGAGAGATGAAAAAAGGAAGCGCAGCACCAAATGCAGGCAGCAGGATGAAACCGTAACAGCCACCGCGCGAGAATTTCGCTCTGTTCGCCGTCATCGATATCGTAAATTTGATGATCCGAAGTCACGTGATCGCGTGTCGAGGTCCGATCCCTCGCCCCCTTGCAGCGGGGGGTCGATAACCAGTGTGTGTCCTCTTGGCCCGATCGTCCCGTGGCGGGTGCCGATGATATGGGCTTCGCGCGTTCGATGCCCCTTTCACGGAGCCGTACGAACGACGTGCATAGACCCGTGACTTTTGTGCTCGCCTTTAAACGGGCTCGACCTCGTTTGCAGCGATTTTTCGCCTCGCCGCGTGTGTCGCCCTTTCAAACGCTTACTGGTAATAGGATGCCTGTGAATCGGCGCTCTTTAAGAGTGCCTTTTTCTTTTTTTACAAAAAAATGAACTCTCTTTCTTTGGTGCTCGGTCAAATGCATTTTTTCGATTAAGCTCTAAATCGAAGCTCTTTATAAAGATAATTTTTTTTTTGAACAAAAGAAATGAGCTTTTCTTCTTTGGTGTTCGAAGAAATGCTTTTTTTCGATTAAGTTCTAAATCGACGCTCTTTATAAAGATAATTTTTTTTTTGAACAAAAGAAATGAGCTTTTCTTCTTTGGTGTTCGAAGAAATGCATTTTTTCGATTAAGCTCTAAATCGACGCTCTTTATAAAGATGATTTTTTTTTTTAATAAAAGAAAGAAAAGAATTAAAATTAAAACAAAACCTTTCGGACATCTTGAAGAACGAAAACCAATGTAAAAAAATTATCAAACTACTTAACTCAAATATAAGACACACAATATAAACACTAACAAGATACTAATGTCAAATCAGACTACCGCATTATTGTAAAATTATAAGATATGTAGTCGTTAATATTCAGCATAGGGGATACGACACTAAATAAATGAAAAAAAAAAGAAATAAGCTTTCCCTCTTTGCGTTTTGAGGAAATGCATTTTCATGATTATTTATAAACTTATTTATAAACTGAAGCGACGAAAGTTTAGTTTGATATTCTTAGAGCCGAGGGTGACGGATTAAAGATCAGCCTTGCAATTTATTTTGAAAGAGCCTTAAATTGTAATTGCACGTTGGTGTTGCTCGAACGTTATTGGGCAAAGTTTAATTGCAGGGTAAATCTTAGAATAATGACCTTTGTGACTGCGATATCTTCATTACCGCTTACATTGAACTCCTTTTCATGTTTCAGGGTCTTTGTAGCGTTGTAGGTAAAATGTTTCATAAGTAGTTCTTTGAACACTCGGTAGACAATCGATTGCGGGTAAAAAGAAAATTGGTTACAAGTTCACTTTACTACAGTTCGATTTGTTCCTCCATTTACTTACTAAATCCACGTTGTTTGTTAACGTAATTTTGCAAGTTCAAACTATTCATTTTGCTACAGACGATGGTGTTTCTCCTTTTACTTGGTAAATCCCCGTTTTTTACTGATTCAATGCTGTAAGATTTAATTGTTCAGTCTATATACAGCTGATTTTATTTTTTACTTTACTTACTTATTTGACACTAAATTAAAGCTATTAATTAACGTCATTTTGGGCTAATAACTCGTCTAAATAGATATAGCAAATATATATATACTTGGAAAGAAAAATCTAAGTATTTTACTAGAATCCATATGATTGTAATTTAGGAAAAGTTCCTTATACTATTATAGAATAATTTCACACTTCTAAAGTTTTTATACACACTTTGAAAGTGTTTAGTACAGTCTTCTAAGATATGAATTATATTATAGTATCATAGAAAGGAGTACATACAAATATAATTTATTCACATATAAATAAAGTATGTTTATGGTCCTTTTGGAGCAGAAATGTTATAAAACTGTAGTATACACGCTTTCCTCCTCCCGTTCTAAAGCTTCCATAGCTTTATACTAAAGCTCTGCAGTTACGCCATGTTCGAGTTGCGGCACTTCAAAAAACGTCATCCGTCAACATTTCCGCGGCGTTTACACTCTTTTCTGATGTTGCTTATAGAACTTATATATACTTAACTATACTTTTTTACTATGAAAAGACAGTCTACTTTAAAAGCTCAAAATTCATGATTATTTGCATGAATTTTCATACTAATAAAGTAACGCTGGTGATAAACTCTACCAGTACCCCCATTCTTACTATAAAAGTTAGATTTTTTTTACGAGTATATAATGTAAATTTTTTGTCTGTATTTTAGAGGATGAAATTGTATTAATCGAGCATCTGCCGGGTCGTCGAGTGCACCTGCAGGACTTTTTCTGGACGGGAGTGGAGGATGCTCCGTCGTGGGTGGATCCAGAGCAAACCCTCACTTTGTACGAAACGCGAACTGTCCATCACACGGCGACGGTCTATATACCCGATGACAGCCATCGATCCGACGGAGAGCTTCCGGGTACGGGACCTCGACCACCGACCGTGGACTGTTCTACATGCATCGAGCCCACTCCAACTCTCGAAGAGGTCGATCAAAACATTGGGGTCCTCGTCGGGGATGATCCTGGACCGAGGTACGAAATTTAAAATCACACTCTGAGAGAAATGTTATAGTACAAATTATTGTATATTTAATAATTAATTCCAGTGGAAACAATGGGACATACTCGTTCTATGACGATTTTTACTATATATATATAAAATATAGTAAAAATTTCTACGTATATAGAAATACTGTGAACACAATACGAGAACTATTAAAAATAAATCAAAATTTATTATTCTGGGGAACGAATATTTTAATTACATTGAATAATCATAATAGAAACTATTTATTAATCAGCAACAATAGAGCAAAAATATGTAAAATTATTTTTGTAAATAACTAAACAAAAATATCAAGAATAGCATTTTTATATAATTATACATATTTTTGCTAAAAAATATAGTTATTTTTAGTATAACATTTTTCTCCGTGCTTTTTTTTATCTACGCACAGGTATTGGTTGCTGACGGTGTTGAAAGCTGGGGAGACTGTACCTTCTAAAATAGAGCTTCGACTGGCCCGACTGTACAAGGCAGCTTTTACCAGGCAGCAGCAAAAACACTTGGGTCTTTTACCCGAGATTCGTACGCGAAATCGAAGTTACCCCAAGCGCGAAGTCGAATCTAATCAGACATCGGTAAAACAGCAAATAATTTTTATTTTTAATTTTAACGTTTTAAAAAAAAAAACTACCAACATTTCAATGATTTAACCAGACGGAAGAAGCGAGTTCGCCCGATCCACCAGCCGCAAATGACACGCTGCCAGCCCCGCGGGAGCGATCGGGCCCATCGGCTGTATCCCTGCTCCGAATGCGAGCAGTGCACGTGACAAAGAGTAAACGCACCTTGCCGATTTTGGCGAGCGAGGAGTTGGAGGAAATCGCGCTGCAGGATGCCGCGCGCTCGCCAAACGAGACAAAAGCTCAGCTGCGCGAGGCCGCGCCTGACGTCGGCCTGGTCCAGGTGCGCATGCAGAATACCACGCAAACCGATTCTGGAGCTACTAAGCTCATTTACACCGTTCATCTTGGAGGTAAACCGGTTCCCGCTGAAACGGCCTCCAAGGACATGGCTCTACTGTCGCCCCAGGAGGTTGCTCTGGAACTCGGCGCGCCTGTCATCATCCAAAGCGAGCGTAAGATTTTCAGACTTATTTACTTCCCTCTCCCTCTTTGCTATATTTATTTATTCATTTTTTTGTGTAATTTTTTTGTGTAATTTTGTATTTTGTACGTAAAAATGAGGAGTTATTCACGTTTTGAGATTCAGTAGAGAGGATCAATTTACAAGGCGACTGACCTTCCGCGTTAATTCCTGCGTAAAAATAATTCAGACTAAAATAAGACGATAAAAAGATTCGTCTTTACACTCACAAAAATTTACTCTAACTGGCGGAGAATCATTTACGATTAATATGCTAAAAAGTGCATGATAAATTCTAAATTGAATAATTAACTATTAGTTTCCACTTAATATAAAAAGTGAAATGAATTGAATAAATGAAAAAGTCCCTGTAATAAGCAGAAAAATGAGAACAATTAACATATTTATCCACAATCCAAGATTCTCTTTTAGTAAATATCTAAATATTAATTTAAGATACAATTTTAATATTACTTTAATATGTTCAATTTTTTAAATTTTCTATACACAAGATCTTATAAAAAAACGTTTTAATCTTAATAAGATTTTACATTTAAATGTTTTTAAAATTTATATGTATTAAACTAATATTAATATTGTATTAAAACAATGATCTCGAAAAGATCTTAAATTGATTTTTAGGTGCTTGTTAATAGAGAATCTTTTTTAATCTTAAGAAATCTTAAATCCAGACACAATAAAGATGAATTTTTTTATTGTCTTATTTAAATCCGAATTATTTTTACTGAATTATTTATAGTAAAAATTACTATAGTCCGTAGAAATAGTGGGATATATTCAACTTATGAAAATTTTTACTATAAAAAACACTAAAAATTCCTATGTTCATAGCAATTTCGACTATATAAATAACAATTTTTGCTATGTACATAGGAATTTTTAACGTTTTATAGTAAAAATCGTCATAGGTCGAGTATGTCCTACTGTTCCTACGGAATATAGTAATTTTCACTATAACATTTCTCTCCGTGTACACGAGAATACAACCTGTTTTTTTCTATTTCGTGAATACGTTGAGGTAGTACCATAGCTTTCAATTTTCCGATTTACCTGAAATATAGAATTATCAATTTACAGAAACACGCGAAAGTAATACCATAAGTGGTTACAGTCAGAACTGGTCAGACATACATTTTTTAAAAATTCATGTATACGCAAGTTACAAATTTTGTTTTTTGTGTGCTTCTTAACTAAAAATTTTTAACAATGTTCTTTATACCAAAACCTATCAGTGTTATATTCACTAGTCTTCATTTTGCAAGCGATCGACACAAAAAAAAAGCAGTGTCCACTCTGACTGCGGTGTAATCACGAAGCGTCAGCCCCGAAAAAAGAGCCGTCGGCTCGTCGAGCAGCGACCGCGTCGAGCATTTGAAGACGACAAAAGAGTCCGAACCACGGTGTGTTGTTGATTGCAGCTTATCTAAAAGAATCTCGTCCTCTAGCGTTGTCAAGGAAGCGGGACGCCTGGCTGCTGATCGGTGCGGCGTCCGCCGGCGTCGTCCTGCTGGCCTTCGTCCTTGTCATCCTGCTGTTCCTGACGAAGCGCAAGCGCGCCCAGAGCGCGGTCTCTGTGCCGCCCAATCGCGCCATCCTCAGCAAGGACGAGGAGTACGCACCGACCACCCCCGGCATCGACAATACCGCCTACACTTCCGAGACAGAAGGAAGGGTGTGTAAAAATTTATTTTAAAATTATTATTATATTTTTATATTATAAATTTATGGTTTTTGTATATTAAGGTAGTTCACTCAAAAATCACTTTTTCATAGAATTCTTTGAAATTATCAGAAAATCTTCATAAGATTGTTCTTTATAAGTGTGTAAAATTTCGACATAGCAAGCTGGATTGGAAAACTCACAATTGGACTCGAAAGTTCAGACATTTAACATAGGAAGCATAGGACGAACACTTTCTTCAAATACAAATGTAATTTTTCATATGATCTTTTTAAAAAACTAAAGTAAACATTTGACACTATAACGAGCAAGATACATAAAAAAAATGTGGACAAGCGGCATTCGTTTTTCAATGCCAAAGTTTAGTACAGCGCAAACTTCTCGGTCTAGATTTTGAAATTCAAATAAAAATTTTTTTTCAGGTATAAAACTTTTTGTCTCATAATCTACAGGGTTCAAAGCACCTTTTTAAGCTAAAAAGAATTTTAATCTTTTTAAAACATTACAGTGGTGGTACCCCTTAAGAAGTATTTACATAATACTTAAAAAAATGAAATTAATTGTAAAGTTTATACCTAAATACTAAATTATGATAAAAAAGTTATAATATAATATCAAACTAGAAATTTATTGCGAAGGAAAAAATTGTTACTGACAAGATGTGATTAGTTCCTACTAGATTGATGCCAAGTTTCCGGCAAAATTCCAAACTGCTTTAAAAGTTTTTAGACCGTGTAGAAATCGAAGCTTCCAACGAGGTACGGAAATAAGTGTGGACTGATAAAACACCAATATCTTTTGAGTCAATATTATCGGTATCGATTCACGGCAAAGTCCGCAAATGCAAGTGGGATACCACCGAGTAAACTTTTAATAGCTATACTAAAGAAATTATCTACTTCGGTTTAAAAGTTGGGGAGGCTTCACATTTTCTCCCTCTCGAAGGGGTAAACGTCGGAGTGCATAACTGATGTACACTTGATGTACACATAAGAGGGCGTGTGCGTGCGTCAACTGCAAGGCAGGACGAAAACACGATCGCGCAACCATCAATTACGCCTCGAGTGTATATCGCGTGGATTTCAGGATGCGATGAACCGCGCGAGTGCGTGACGACGAGCCCAGGAGGCCCTTAAATGTGTCCATCAACCTTCGGCTCTTTTCCGATTTTCTGATCTTTCGAACTCTAAACACTGAAAATTTTTAGAACGCCTTGAGTCTTAAAAAATGTTGCAGCGTTATAAATAAATCGACTTGAAATTTTTGAGTACTCGCACATCTCTATTATCTAAAGATTATCCCCCATGTGAAAATATTTTATATAATTTATGTACATATTGTATACAGTCACTGTATATAGTCTGTATAAAAAATAATTCTATACAATGTGCATACAATTGCTTACAACTGTATTATTATTTTACAAATGACAACAATTGTACGGATTTTGTATATAAAATCACAACTAAACAGTATGTATAAAAAATACCTTTGTATATATAATTATATACTAATGTATGTAACTGTAAACAATAGTATAGATTATAGAAAAGTATTTTATATAAAAAATATTGATATAAAATTATTATATACAGCTGTATACAATTGCGCAATTTAATCGTTGCACGAATAATTTTATATACAAAATCTGTACAATTGTTTATAGTTGTACACAATTGTATATACATTGTATAGAATTATTTTTTTCACTCTGAGTTCAATGTTTTCAGCGATCATTGAAAAAAAAATTAAAAAACTAGGAATTACATTGAGAGAAAAAGCTTTATAAAAATTGCTATTATGGTCAGGAAAAGAATGACGGTCTTATCGAGTAAGAAATTTTTATATGAAAAATAGTAATTTTTAGTATCTAAAATTTTTAAAATTACTATGATAATACTAAAAATTGCTATTTTGAATACTAATAATCGTCATTTTCCATACTAAAATTTTTCGCTTGTCAAGGCTGTCATTTCTTTCCTAATCACTATAGTAATTTTTATCAAGTTTTTTATTTTCATTTTTATATAAAATTTTGAAATCCTAAGAAATAATTGTCACTGACAAAAATCTCCAAGTTTCTTCTCTCAGTGTAGTAAAATACTTTAAAAACGAGTAAGGCGTATGATTTCTTAACTAATTCGACTTATTTAGAGAACAAATCTCAGTTCTGTCGCAAAAAGCAATTTGTCACCCGATACTGAAAAATAATAAAGACCCTAAAGCCCAGCTAATTTTCGTAAATCACGAGGAAGCCTTCGATACAGCCCACTGTCACGAAAGTCCTTTTCACCTCAACGACGTCGGTATAGTATTGCATGACGAGGTTCGATGCTTCCCGGGACAACGACCGTTTCGATTTTTTAAATAAGCATCGCGATTTCTCATTCGCCGGAGGACTGCAGAGTTTGAGAGTCTCGTTGCAGACGGAGGCGACGAGCGGGCACCGACGCACGACTCCAGGAACGCTGTCCAGGACGCCGGGATCGCAGGAGACCATCGGCGCCGACACCCGGGACATATTCAGCGAGAACGAGCTGGAGCACGAAAGGGGACATGGCCAGCAGGCCAAGCCTTGGGATAGCCGGGAGTATGCCGACATCGCCAAGAAAGGGTAGGAATCCTTTTGATTAGTGTCTTATGCAATTCTTTTTTTTTTCACTGACAAGGAGAGGCCATCAGATCCGGGTGATGGATGTACCTCGAATTGGTTGTGGTGACTCTTAATATCTCAACGATGGACTATGTAAAGTTTCAGGACCTAACACTCTCTCATTCCTGAAATATTGTACCTTAAGTTTGACTGCAACTCCTATTTATCCTAGTATTTATCCTATTTATCCGATTTATCCTATTTATCCTAGTAAGATCGATGTAGCCAATTTCAAAGCAATGCTTTTTCTCTCTTACTTGCTAGTTTTCTATAATAAAAATATATTATTTGTATGTATTTAAACTACTTAATACAGAATCTATATTAATTTTCACACTAATAATCTAAAAAATCTATTTTTCATATCGCTTACCAAAGGTCGAGTTCCAAAAAGTGCAATAAAAAGTTTTTCTGTGAAAATTTAACCTATGACGAAGTTGTTTTGCAAAATATAAAAAAAAAGTCATAAAATAGCTTTGTACATTGCAATATATAATGGGTCTGAAAGGATTAATATGAAAATAGTGATTTTAAAAATATATTTAAAAAATAGAAAGTATTTAATAGGATGATTTATTTTGTTCAAGAAATCGCAATACCCCACTTTCCCCTTCTTTAGGAAATTTTCACGAATTTCCTAGTAAGTGTATCTTCTAAAAAATATTAATCTTCCTAGAAATTTTAGAATATAATTTCTTTTTCTAAATTTAAAACGAATTTTCGACCACACTTGTATGTTTCTATTTAAGTGAAAATCTTGTAAAAGCTACCTATTTCTTCTAAATTTCGTAGATTCGTTAAAAAATATTTACATCGCGAACGATTGTAAACTAAATATTTATTATATTACCAAAAATACCTCAATTTAAAATATAGATATATAAAAAAACAAAAATAAAAATTAATTCCATCCAATTTTTAAGTTAAACTAAACCACATCTCACATAAACTAATAGAAAAAAGGAGAATCTTCTTACAAAAAGGAGATTCTTCATAAAATAAGGAGATTGTTTTTCAAAAAAGGAGATTCTCCTAAAAACTTGTAGGAAATCCTCCTTTTTCGTAAATTAGGAGTTCCTCCTAGAAAAAAGAACCTACAAGTTTTTAGGAGACTCTCTTTTCTTCTATGAGTGCAAAACGTTCAACTAATCGGTGTTTCTCTTTCTTCGTTGGCTCGTCAATCAAAAGGGCGGCGAGTAGGCGCGTGCAGCGCACGAACACAATCGATCGGCCACGCTCGGCGGACTCGGTGGATTCGGCGACGGGCGAAGGAGGCGATGGCGGCGGCAGCGGGACCACCTTCCAGCTCGACACCCTCGAGTCGTTGGAGAAGGGCTTCGGCCCGCCGACGGAGGAGGGCACCGGCTCACCAAATTCCTACCTCTCCATGCCCTCCTGCAAACAATTTCCCAACATGCGCACCGTCGAGCCCCTTTCCAAGGTGCTCGAGCCCGTAATCGTGAGTTTTTTAAGCTTCGCTTGTTGTAACCACTCTCTAAAGTTGAATTAGTGAAGAACCACTAATTCGTAGTGACTGTGCACTAATTTGAAAAGTGAAAATTGCTCCACTGTGTATTAGTGGAAATCTACTATTTGAAATAGTGAATAAAATGTACTAATTGAAATAGTAAATATGTACACTATTAAAAATAGTGAAAACTATTAATAAGTGAAATTCATTTTTTTTAATTGGGGAATTCACGAAACCAATTAGTGAAATTCACAAAATAAATATTTTTTTTATTTTATGTTTATTTTCCACTAATTTATAAGTGTTTTTTACAAATTAAATCAGTAGAACACTTTTTTACTATTTCAATTAATAAAATTGTACTAATTGATTAGTGAAAAATCTGACAACAAAAAAAAAATTAGTGGAATTTCCGCTAATTCAACTTTAGAGAGCAGCTGAGGAGCTTATCCGAACATTTCTGGTAGATTTCTTATCAGAAGAGTGTATGCCTTTGAACGAGACTTTGCACTTTTTATTTTTCTCATTTCTTTTGTACTTTGATGAGTCTACTTAAAAAAATCGTGATAGTTATAAAAATTATTCTGGGACTAACATGAAATATCGTCCATTTAGTGACCACGACGTAAAAGTCCATCGAATCCTTTTTGACTTATCAAAGAAACACTCTTTTGGTTAGTAAATTTTATCTGGATTATAACGAATGTAACTTTTTAAAGGTAAAACACTTGGATCTGGAGCTCGATTCTCCGGAAATGAAGATCAAAGATTACGATTTCAAAGAGAATGGTGATCACTATTTCACGAGAACGGCTAGTGCTACCAGAGAGACTGGAGTTCTGGGTCCCATAGTTTGGGATTTGAAAAGGAGAAGAGCAGTAGAAGGTAACATTTATTTATTTTATAGATATCTGTAATAATTTAAGATGAATGCACTTCTTTTTTAATGAAATTTAAATATGTAAGGAGGACAGGTTCAGTCAGATTAGCGGTAACAATTTAAACTGAATAAACTATATTTTTAACTTCGTACTTATATACACGGAGATAAATTTTCAAGTTAAAATTACTGTACTTTTGAGTAGTTGACCCGAATAAAAAAAGTTAAGTTTAAAAAAATTTAAGTTTAGCCTCATTGCCCATATTCATATCAACGACCGCTAAACATGAACTTTGGCTAAACCTTATCCTAACTTAAATTTTTTTACGCGGGTGAGACACAAACTTGGCTTTAGGTGTAAATTTAGTACATTTATATGAATATTTAGTACATTAATGCTGCAAATAATACTATACAGTATAGCAAAAAATCGACATGTACTTTTTAGTACGCGGCATCGTAAAATTTTAGTATTCAGTCCAGCGTAAAAAAATTTAAGTTAGGATAAAGTTTATCAAAAATTCATGTTCGGTGGTCGTTGATATGAGCATGGGCAATGAGACTAAATGATAAATAATTTTGTAATACTTTATACAAACTTCAAATGAAGTTTTTCTTAAATTTAAAAGACGTTCACACGACGAACGTTAAAAACAAATAAATGTAAAGAATTATTTTCTATAACTTCAGCGGTAATTTATCGGTTTATATCACACTTCTTCAATCTACAAACTTCTATAAAATATATAAGAAGCAAGTTCGGTAAAGTCTCATTGTCCATGTTCATATCAACGATCGCCAAACATGAACTTTGGCTAAACTTTATCTTAACTTAAATTTTTTTTACGCGGGGCATAGTAAAGTTTAGGCGACTTTGTGTCAAATGTATATGGATTCATGCATATAAAGCGTCGGTAAAAAGAATAATATCCGACTGAACTTGGCTCCTTATTTGAAAATCGCTTGACAAAGGCGCTCGAGAATGCTATTCCTGAAAAGACATTACAACTTGCAAGGCAACGTCGCGCCGCCGCAGGAAGCGGACCTGGAATATGGACGCGTCCCTCATGGAGCGGTGGGCCGAGCACGACGGCGGCTTAACGAACTGCTCGAGGATTCCTTCAGTCTCTTCGGGAGTCGAGAGTCTAAGCACGGCCGAGAGCAGCAACGGACGCTGGAAAGGCAACGACAGCAACCGCCGGACGGCCAGGGTCCACTTCAAGACCGCTTCGCCATCCTCGCCGAGACCCGCGGGAAATCCGCTCAAGTGAGGTAGATTCCCACGATTTAAAAAAAAAAACATGTGAAAAAAGTGTGCGGATATAATACACGGTAAAAAATAAGTTGCTATTGCAGCTAAAAAACTATTTTTTTTACTTACCCGCGTAAAAATAATTCAGACTAAAATAAGACGATAAAAAGATGCATCTATATTATGTCCGAATTTAAGATTTTTTAGGATTCAAAAAGATTTTCTATTAACTACCTTCTAAAAATCAATTTAAGATCTTTTCGAGATCATTGTTTTAATACAATATTAATATTAGTTTAATACACATAAATTAAAAAAAAAAATAAATATAAGATGTTATTATTAAGATTAAAAGGATTTTCATAAGATTTTATGTATAGAAAATTAAAAAAATTAAATATATTAAAATAATATTAATATTGTATTAACACAATGATCTCGAAAAGATCTTAAATTGATTTTTAGGTGCTTGTTAATACACGGAGAGAAATGTTATAGGAAAAATTAATATTTTCTGTAGGAACAGTAGGATATACTCAACTTATGAAAATTTTTACTATAAAAAATACTAAAAATTTCGATGTACATAGCAATTTCTACTGTATAAATAATTTTTGCTATGTAGATAGGAATTTTTAGTATGTTTTATAGTAAAAATCGTCATAGGTCAAGTGTATCCCATTGTTCCTACGGAATATAGTAATTTTTACCATAACATTTCTCTCCGTGTAGAGAATCTTTTTAAATTTTCAAAAATCTTAAATTCGGACATAATAGAGGTGAATCTTTTTATCGTCTTATTTTAGTCTGAATTGTTTTTACGCGGGAATTCTATAGTATTAATGCAGCAATTATCGGATTGCTAGATTTAACATAAATAAGCTTTAGAAAAACAAAATATAATTGCAGCGAAGTTTTTGATCAAATATACAAGCTTTTTTACTAAATCAATTTAGCAATCTCAACCTTGCTGTCTTGCCTGTACTATTTTTTACCATGTAAAGTGTCGCGATTCAACAGTCATTCCCACGTCCTTTTTTTCTCAGCCAGGTGATGCCTCCGAATTTCGAAGCCCAGTCGCGGCCGCGGACGTCACTTCCGGGTAAGCTCGAGGAAGAGTCGATCCCGGAAACGGGGAATGCTGGGCCGCAACCAAGAGGCGCTTGGGGCTCGCGACCCCTGAGCGCAGGACCCTTCCACCGTCCTAACCTGCCCGAGGTCGACGTGGGACGCATTCTGTCCGACGCGCAACTTCGACCCGAAGATCCTGCTGTGCCTCTCATCGCTGCGATAAAGAAGGAGCTCGGCAAATTCAGTTACGATTGACTTCCTCTTCCACGTGCGGGTACCATTTGTACCGGTCGGTGGTTTTCCATTTTTCGATGATTAACTGTGTCTGCCTGGGTCATGAGTTTTGGTCTCGTATTAAAGTGAGACAAAAGATTCCGGAAATTGTTTAGTTATTAGAAGACATTTTTTTTACAGTGTCTAGTCATCATCTAACTACTGAGTTGCTTACTTACTCATAATGCATTTTTTCACTTTTCTGTACTCGGAGAGTAATTTTATTGCAAAATTTTTTATGATATTAGAATAAATTACGATGTTTACAGTTAATGGTGTTAGAGACTTACAGTTGAAATTATACAATACTTTTCGAAAAAAAAAAGTTTTCAATAAAAATTTTCTCCGCGTAAGGATGTAGCATACTTATCAACTATGACAAGTTTACTTTAGTTAGAATATTCACTGCCTTTCAGTATTAAACTGAATTAAAATTTAGCAAATTTAGATTTAGCTAAACAAATTTTTATACAATTTAATTAACTTTGAATTTCTGAACTTTACAGTAAAATTTATATTTAATAATTTGTTAAAAAAAAAATTAACTCACATTTAATGTAGAATCATTTTTCGTAGTTTGTGTAGTGACATCAGGTTGTGAAAACTAGTGCAATATACATTCTTTTAGTATTACTATTTAATTTGTTAAATTTTGAATTAATGATTTATTGCCTGTGCCGTAAGACAAGTAACTCTCAACTTCCAATACATTATTGATTTGCACTTGTAAATAGAAACATGCATTTATTGAGCACAGTATCAGTTTATGTTACTACAATCGGAAAATTGTAATAGCAGTATATCACATTTTACGATATAAGTTCACTTCAGTCAGTACATAATTTTATTATCGACATCTACACTTTTTTATTATGCATCATTTTTTACAGTTCCGATAGTCAATTTATTATAGTTGTGATGTACATATGTAAATGTAAAAGGCTTAACAAATCTTAGAATCTATATTAATAGCAGTAGCCTAGAGAAGTTTTGTAAGGGAATAATCTAATAACTACCACACTTTTACAAAAGTTTGAAAATGAAAATATAGCTTTTATAATCTGTAAGGAAATGTTCCATTGTAAATATCATATATTTTATATTTTACAAACCAATAATTCACAACAATTTATATATCAGATAAAAAGTGGTGATGTTCATCCCCTTTTTTATATAAAAAAATCACGGGTGTAATGTAATTTAATTGTAATTTAAAAAATAGTATCCTTGTAAAACACATTTTTTGTTAAATAAAATACTTTGATGAAAATTTTTCTATTTTTCACTCTATCGCCTGACAATTATTTCGTTCGATAATTTTTTATTATTTTTTCGATAGCAACCATTTAGAAAATTAATTAATTATCTGAACAGTGAATATTTGTTTACTTCTCTTTTTATTAATAATTACGTCAGAAGATATTTTAACGTTTAATATTGAATATATAAATAAATAAATAATTCCATTATTTATTAAATCTGCAAAATTCTATGTACGACTTACCAGAAGAGTTCCATGAATTCAGCAGTTCAGATATGACTTATTGTACCCTCGGATAGATGTCGCAGTATGTAGTGTTCTGGAAGTAAAATTGGTTGGTCTTGTGTGGCTAAATTCTAATATTTGTGTAATATCAGCTGACATGTTTGGGGCTTCTTAAGGGACTACAGTATTTTAATCCAGAATTATACATAAAAAAGAACCAACAAGAGATAATAATTTTGTCGTAAACATAAAAATTTGGTCGACTGCAATCCAAGATATAAAAAGGAGTCGCTATATTTTTATTGATATGGACATTAATAACAATGGAAGTTTTTATTTATTAATAAATTAAGCCTACTAAATTTTCAATTAATAAATAAAAAGACATTAAGCCTTCTCCTCTTCAGAAAAAGTATAAAATACGACGAGTGTAAGATACAGTGAATAAAATTCTGGTAGCAATAAGACATTCATATTGGAAAAAGGCACACGAGAAAAATGGAACTGCGACGCTACTTTATAACTCAATTAATACCAAGTAGATTATCCAATTTTTGTATGACTTTTGCCTATTTATATTTAGATATTCAAGATTTATTCTTATTTTTATTAAACGGATTTAATAATTTTCATTTTATTATTCAGGGAAGCGGTAAAAACGGATTAAGTAGAAACCGACCGGCACTAGTCAGACAATGCGATTTCCAACTTTTCCGCTTATCTTTCTTATTGTTTTCACCACAGAATGCATTATTCAATAACTTTCTTGTAAATTACTTATCTTTTAATTTAGTTTTCCTTTATTTCATATTGGTTCTTTTATTGCTTACTCTACTTAATTAATAAACGTTAACATTTTCACTTTCAGGATATGAAAAGACTAATCTTTCTTTTCTCCGTTCCATCTTTGTATAAACTCTTGTAGTATTCAAAATAATAACTTTTACATCGATTATCGATTATAACGACACCATCACTATTTAAAAATCATAAAAAATGATACACATCGCAGCGCGGGAAAATTCAAATTTCTCGGCAAGGGAGATCAGAGGCCTCGGGCGAGCGCGTGCGGTGTCTCGTGTTTCGCGGCGCACGAGACCGGGCAGATGCCAGCCGAGAAAAAAGATGAAAACAAACGTGCACATCGCCCGGAAACGGCCGAGCTCTCGCCTCGCAAGCCGAGCGCGTTCCGATCCCCACCACCCGGCGGTCGGCCGAGGTTCGTGCACCTCTGTCGTCGACGCGGGGTGAGAGAACCACGCGAAAGGAGATCGGCCGACCTAGTCTGACCCGCGTAACGCCAGAGTGGGGAGAGTAGGGGAGGCAGGCGCTTTGATTAGAAGAGGAGACACTCTGCCGACTGCCGCATATATACAGTCGAATAGCACGACGCCCGTACATAGTGCATGCCAGAGCACCGCCGAACTGACGCCAACATGATCTTTACTAAATATTATTATGTAGAACTTTTTATTTAATTTTTATTTACTTTTTAGTTTATTTCATTATTATAATAGGGCTTATTTATTTATTTATTCAAAATTCAACGGACCAAAGTCCTTAAACGTACAAAATATTTACATTTATTAATATAAATATGAAAAACTTAAACTCATATAAGATAATAAAATAAGTTTTAAATTGTAGATACAAGTTTATTATGTATAACAACTAAACTTCTAATTAATATATCATTATTATACTCTCTTAAGTTCAACCAGTGAAAATTTCGCTGATCGTGGTAGTGAACCTATTTTTCACTGATGAAATAGCGAAATTATCACTTAACAATTAGTGAAAACAATATTTCACTAATATAATTCAGTGATTATTCACTATTTAGAATAGTGTATTTCAGAAAAAAATGCTAGCAACTATTTCGCATAGTGAATATTCACTATTTCAGAATCAGTACACTGTTTTATGCGTTCACTATAACGTTAGTGGCTGTCAACTATTTGAAAAAGTTATCTTTGTTCACTGTATCTTTAGTGAATTTTCGCTATTAAAAAAAAAACTTAAAAAAAAAAAATAAAAAAATAATAAAAAAATAAAAAATAATGCCAGAGTTCTGCAGAAAATGGTGCCGCCCAATGCTGAGCACCATTAACGCCCCCCTCCCCTGTCCCCCTTTTTTTAATTATTTTATAGTATCGGAGTAATGTAATACTAAAGTCTTGCAAAAGAGTTGAATTTTTTTTACTTATAATCTATATGTACATATGTGTATGGGTATATGTAAAAGGTACTGTGAATATTATTTTTATACTATAAATATAGGTACACCTGCAGTGAGTAATAATTTAATATCATAAATTTGAATAATTTTGCAAATAATCCATTTTATATATTTATTTTTAGATGCTGCTGATAAAAAACGAAACTTAAACTATTATAAAAACTGGATGATTGAAATACAAAGATTTATTATCTTATTTTGCAATGAAACATTGTTCGATACTCGTTTGATACTTAATGCTTGATGAGAAATTATTTACTAGATTATGATTAAATAGATTATGATGAAATTGTATAAAATATTTTAAAATGGAAAATACTGCAGCATAGATAGCAGAGTATAAATGTAGAGAATATTATATTACATTATTGTGATTAGCTCATTGTATTGAATTCATAAAAATTTATATAATATATATGAAGACATTCAAGATAAAATACTAATTAGAGGTAATCTTTTTATGTACCGTTTAAAATACAATTCGATAAAAAATTGAATACATATTTATTACAATACCATATCATCATACCATATCATGCTATATATAGCATTGTTCTAAAATTATCTTGCGATTTATGCAGGTGCTCCCTTAGGGTGGACACCGTCGAGCAAAATCTGAAAATGTCCCTAGGCTGAGCGCAGCTTTGGCATAGTTTTAGCCTAGGCTAAGCCGAGGTGACGACCCGAGGCAAACCCGAGCCTAAGCCGAGGCCAAACCATCCATTTATTTCTGTAATTAGAACATTTAGTTGATAAGATTAAATATTTTTGAAGCATGACTCATTGAACCGTTTATCAGATCGCTGCTACATTTCAGTGCAAAGATTTAAACATGATTACTCTGACGAAATCGAAACTTTTATAATTTCTCTGTTACTTAGATGACTATGATTAGATTGATAACTAGTCGGTTACTTCAGATTCACAATCTTCACTCACTGAATCATAATTTTGCCGCAGATTGACAATCTGATAAAATTTTCCACTTACCATTGTATTCTTTTTAAGAAACCTACTGAATTTTTCTAAATTTTTTTTTAAATATCGTCTCGCAATTACTGCGAACAAGGGGCGAATGTCAAAGTGTCATAGGCAAAGTATTACTACGATACACTGAGAGAAATTTTTTAAAAAAATTACTGTTATTCTAGTAAAAATTATTATCCATCCTGGGAGCAGAGTCATAGACTGCATTTAGTGAAACAATTACCATTCTGTACTATAAATTGTATTAGAATTCTACTGTATTGAAAGGGTCTTATAAAACTCCATAAAATGGTGCGAAAACCGCATAAAACCTGATAAATAATTGATCGGATTTTATAAAATTTGTACATTTTATAGTATTTTATAAGATAGTTTCCACAGGGTAGAAATAGTTTATAATTGTTACTATTATTATAATTTCTAATATAATTATTATAATATAATAGAATTCTAGCAATACTAGATTCTAGTAGTTACTATTACTACTATCTAGTGCTACTATACTACTGTTCTAGTACTGTTTAATAGTAATTTCTAGTATAATTTTACTAAAATTCCTAGCATTTCTACTAATATTACTAATATTTACTAGAATTCAAGTAAGTTTTATAATACAGAATGATAATTTATTCACTAAATGCAGTCTGTGGGTCCGCTGCCAGAATGTATTGTAATTTTTCCAAAATATTTCTCTCAGTGTACCTTGTAAAATTTACCAGCGGATTTCTCACCGCGCGCGCGACCCCCAACAAGCCAAACAATTAAGACTACTCAACTAAATCCGCGTCCAAAGAAGGCAAACCCGTTAGCTCATGCATATAAGCAGTTCCAGTGGAAACAACGGAAAAGCGCGAAAGCCATTGTCGGCTGCAGGCTGCTCCGCGCGGAATTCATTAGCGCTGTTCGGCGCGTCTCTGCAAATTGAAGATTCCCCGGGTATCCGCGTTTCCAAATGTGCGGGGCTCGGCAATGATTACCGGCGAGTATTACGAGTGCCGGGGGGCGTCAATTACCGGTACGAGCGTCCATGCGCGGCGAACAAGGGACGCGTCGAGTCAGGTGAGAGTGACGGAGAAAAGTGAAAGAAGCGGCGCGCAGAAGCCGCGGGGGTAAAGGGGCATTCGGCGCGAAGGAAGCGGAGAGGCTCGCCGAGAGAGCCCCACCACTGCCTGGTGGGACGCATGCGCGGCCGATCGAGCGCCGGAGACCCTGGTGGGGCCGTTCGACCGGCCGTCGCGGATGCGCCTGTGTGTCGGGGCGTACGTACCCACACTTGCGGAGGCGCGTCCGTGTGGCAGGAGTCGTGAGCCAGACTGCCGGGACGTGCTGGTGTGACGCGCGACAAATGGTTACCGACCGTCACATTTTTTGTTCCTTCTCTGCCTTTATTTGGCAAAATATATTTTCATTTTTTATTACATGAATATTTATGTGTTGTACAGTGTTTTTAGGGTGGACATAGATATAATTGACTGTTGGTGTAATAAATTGTTTATTTACGTTTTAAAATTCATTTCAAGACTGAATAATAAAGGATTCATATTTAAGCAGAGCGTATTGTTGCAGTGTCTGGATATGCCCGGCTGTTACTACTGATCGCGGTATTAAGAGCGTTTTCTGGGTGCGGCGATGTCCAGCTTTGTTTAATTACTGTTAAGTGAATATTAAAGGATAAAATTTGATTAACTTTGTTAAATTGTTAAATACTTCACGTAAAGTATGAAAATATGAATAAAGAGTACAATGTGAAATAAAAAATCATGGAAACATGTCAGCTGTGCGCAAAACCATCATCTCATCGTTTCAGCCGTTTTACTTTTTAGAATATATTTATAGATAATTCGTTGACTTATATTAAAGAAGTTTATTTATTACGATGAAATTGTTCAGCTTTTTCAACATAGGCAGCTTGCTTACAATATTAGAATTTATAGACTCATCTGAGAAAATAAATGTCACTTCAATTTTGGGTTTTATTACACCTTCAGTAAAGTGAAAAGATTTTGGAACTCTTTACCTACTACTATAACATCAATTGACTCTATTGGCAAATTCAAAACCGTATTGAACTTGTTTACATGAAAGTTTAATTAATTCACTTTTTAATAATTAATAATAATAATTAATAATTGTTAACTTTTCTTTTACTTATATAAAATTTGTAATTTCATTTTAAGTTTATCATTCACGAGTAATTATTAGTTTATATATTGCTAGTTTACATAGTTTTGTATAAATATTTGTACATAACGGCTTTTACTCGGTTACCGTTGAATTTACATTAAATAATAAATAAATATATCAAATGAAATGTCACATTAGAAACAGATCGTTTAAAAAAATGTAAAAAACACATTATAAACAAGCGAACAAAAAGTAGATAAGATACGACACGAAAAAAGGCAAACAAAGAAGAAATTAATCGCCAGAAAAGCCGAGTTATATCAGACCCAATTCATAGACTCATCTGAGAAAATAAATGTCACTTCAATCTTTGGTTTTATTCCACCTTCAGTAGAGTGAAAAGATTTTGGAACTCTTTACCCACTACTATAACATCAATTGATTCTATTTGTCAGTTAAAATCATTACGCTCATTTACGAGTAATTATTAGTTTATATATTGTTAGTTTACATAGTTTTGTATATATATTTTGTACATAACGATTTTTACTCGGTTACCGTTGAATTTATATTAAACATACACTGAGAAAAAAGATTCCTTACTGTTAAGAATAATTCTTAACTGTTAAGAATGGGACTTTAATTTTTTGTAATTGCATATTTCTTAATAATTAAGAAATAAGCAGTTGAAGTAGGTTAAAGCGAAGTCATGAACGATACGTAAAATAAACAAATGAAATCTAGTTTCCTAATAGTTAAGAAATATGCATTAAGATTTAATACTATGTATTAACTATAACTGAATTTATTACTTTATAATAAGGAAATTGATTACTTTACAATAAGGAATCTTTTTCTCAGTGTATATGAATAAATATATCAAATAAAATGTCACATTAGAAAGAGCTCGTTTAAAAAAAATGTAAAAAACCCATTATAAACAAGCGAACAAAAGTAGATAAGATACGACACGAAAAAGGCAAAGAAAGAAGAAATTAATCTCCGGAAAAGCCGAGTTAAATCAGACCCAAGATAAAGTTTAAATCGCAAGTCGCAGCATCCCAGCGAAGCAGTAACCAACCACTACAAGTAGTAACGACCGGTCGGGCCAGACCCACCGGGCTCTTCTCAGCCTCCTCTCCTCTGACCGTACCCGCGACCGTCACTCCCCGACACCCACACCCACGCACACTCGCACACTTCATCCGCCGGGCACGCACCTCCACCACACCACAGCCGAGATCTGGCCAGAGTAGGGGCACACGCTTTCAAGCCCCCCCCCCCACCCCCGACGGCACGTACACACAGCTCACGTCGCTCCGGAGTGGGGATCAGCTCCGGCGGCTCGCCCGTACTGCGGGTGCCTCCGCGAGCTCAGTGCGTCCGTTCACAAGATGGCAGACGGGCCGTCCGCTGAAGATTCGTCGTCGTCGTCGTCGTCGGAGCTCGCGAGTGGTGAGGGTGGTGCAGCTACGGTGCCGATCGGCCGGGTGCCGCGCGAGCGTCACAAAGCCGCGATGCCGCTGGCCACGATGGGCAGGCGCGCCCTGGCCGACGAGCAGCAGCGGGGACGCGCGGGCAGCGGCAGCTCCGAGAGACGCGGCACCAGGCAGCAGCAGCAGCAGGAGGCCAGTCCGGAGGACAGCGGCAGCAACGGCGGCAGCAACGGCAGTAGTAGTAGTATTAGTAGTAGCGGTGGTAGTAGTAGTGTTGCCAGTGCCAGCAGCCTCAAGATCGCGAGTGCGGTGGTGCTGGTGGAGCGGAGCGAGATCGCGACGATGGAGAGCCGGAAGAAGATGAAGCTGGCGGCGGCGCAGCCGAAGCGGGAGCCGAAGGAGGCGAAGAGGGACAAGGACCGGCCGAAGCCTGGGGAGGAGTGTCAGGAGCCGTCGGCGGAGGCGGAGGTGGCGACGGGGCAGGAGGCTCCCCAGCAGGGGAAGAGGAAGGCGACGAGGGCCGCCTCGGCGGCCGCCGAGCTCGCCAAGAAGGCCGGCAAGGCCCGCGAGGAGGCGGCCAACCTGGTCGGGCCCTGCGCCAAGAAACGCTGCGCCGATCGATACGACAGCTCCGAGAGCTCCGACAGGTATGCCAATGTTTTGCCTGTGTGCCTGTGTGATTTTTTATTCTTTTTTTTCTTGCGGTTCCAAGTGATTTCCGGTGCGTATTCGAGTGAAGGGATTAAAGCATTGACAAGTAGTAATTACTTGAATTTGTTCCCGCGTAAACAAATTTAAGGTAGGATACGGTTTATCCAAAGTTTCAGCGCTATAAGTTTTTTAATGGAACCACACGAGAAATGTTATAGTAAAAATTACTATGTTCCATAGGAACCATGGGATGTACTCGTACCTATGACGATTTTTACTATAAAATATAATAAAAATTCTTCTGTACGTAGCAAAAGTTGTTATTTATATAGTAGAAATTGCAATGTGTATAGGAATTTTTAGTAAAAATCGTCATAGGTCGAGTACATCCCACTGTTCCTACCCGCTTAAAAAAATTTAGGTTAGGATAAAGTTTATCCAAAGTTCATGTTTGACGGTCGTTCATATGAACATGGGTAACGAGACTTTACCGAACTTGCTTCTTCTATAATTTATAGAAGTTTTTAGATTGCAGAAGTGTGATATAAACGGATAAATTACCGCTGAAGTTATAAAAAATAATTCTTAACATTTATTTGTTTTTAACGTTCGTCGTGTGAACGTCTTTTAAATTGAAGAAAAACTTTATCTGAAGTTTGTATAAAGTATTGCAAAATTATTTATTATTTAATCTCATTGCCCATGTTCATATCCACGACCGCCAAATATGAACTTTGGGTAAACTTTACCCTAACTTAATTTTTTTTACGCGGGTTGGAGAAACTTTTCTGATATTAGTTCGTTGAGAATTTTGTTGCGATGAAATTTATATACTTAGGACAAACGAGAGGTCGTTAAACTTTTAATAAATACATGAATGAAAGAGAGCGGTTGGTATAACGAGTCAATATTCATATATTACAAAGGCAACTTTTGATGATTGATTTGGATCACCTTAATCAGGTCTCATTGGATTAGATTGACATTACGATTTTTTATATCTATATCTCGTTTTTGCTTATTTACTTTTGTTTTTTATTGAATCCGGCGACACTGTGGATCTCTCCAATCTCGACTTATGCGATTATTGTTTTAGGGATCTTGGTGATTTTGAGCTTTGCAATAATTCTGACCAATAACTTTATAGTTTGATATTATTTTAATTTGACTGAAATCAGTTTATTTTTTCTTTTCTTTTCTTTACAGACTAGTGACAGTAGCTTATTCTTCCGGCTATATGCTTTTTTATTTAAGTTGAACTAATAAAAATGTCACTACTAATTAATAAAATTTATTTACCAAAATTTAGTAGAAAAAACTCTTCCGATCAGTAATCTATGGTACTAGTAGTTTTTTTTTATCGTTTAGTAGATTTTTTTTAATTATTTTAACTTTATAGAGATCACATGCCAAATATTTAAATATATCTTGCCAACACTTTTTTACAATCTGGTTGTCGTGCGAAACTACACGTACACACGGAGTTATCAAACTTTGCTTCATGCCGACTAAAGCAAACATTGAATGCTCTTCCAGTTTCGTTTTCATACTATTGACTTTTATTTATTTATCTTGTTGTTTTGTTAAAGTTTAAATAGTCCCACTACTGTAACAAATAAATAGATAGATAAATAAATATTCATTCGAAGTAGATCAAACAAAAATATTTATATACATTATCTGTAAACAATAAAATTGATCCTTAGTTGATGAAAAATAACAACAGAACAGAAAAAAAAAACAAGCGTCAGTTTTTTCGAGTTCAAAAAATCGAAAGTCGTTTCGTTATACAGTTTCCTTTGTTGTCTGCCTTTGCATTCGCAATAGCGCAATTTTTTTGTCGCTCCATGCGCAAAAGATACACAAGTACACACTGAACGATACTAAAGCGACGTCGTAGCTGCGCTGCAAGTTTCTCTTTTTTTTTTTTTTTATTTCGCTGATTCACCGCGGTGCATCCTTTGTCATTACGCTGTCTTTTGAAGCGCGCGATTATGACACTTTTGTGCGGCTTCCTTTGTCACTCGCGAAATTTTAGCCTTCATTCTGCTCCACCAATGGAATTTGCACTTCAACTTATATACGTATGCAACCTCGAAAATACTCACACCTTTTAAGGGTGTACAGCACCTTTAAATTGCAAAATAAAAAAACAATTTTTTCAATAACTCTAACTATACTCAAATAATTAAAATTTCTTCCAATGATCACAGACATGTTTACCTTTAATTTAAAAAATATAGGACCTCTCTATATGCCTATGTTAATTGGAATCTCTTCGAATGTATAATTCACTGTCCGTAGTATTTGAACTTCACTGATGGACCAAATAAGCTCAATTTCGAGTATATTGTTTAAAAGTATGTTGATTCTGTTATGAACAGAGGGATTTCATTTTGAATATGTAGAAACAAAGTTACAACCTAATTATATTAAAATTAATAAATATAATTAATAAATTAGTAATTTGTTTCTAAAAATTTGTCTACATGTTTAAACTGAAATCCCTTTGCTCATAACAAAACCAACATACTTTTAAACAATATACTCCAAATTGAGCTTATTTGGTCCATCGGTGAACTTCAAATGTTATGGACAGTGATAGGCATGTAAAAAGGTCCTATATTTTTTAAATTAAAGGTAAACATGTCTATAACCATGAGAAGAAATGTTACTCATTTGAGTTTATGTAGAATTATTCAAAAAATTGTTTTTTTATTTAAAAATTTCTACTTATATAAGATATTCATGAAATTTAGACTGATTGATTAGTCTATTTTTTGAGGAATAGTAATTAGATAATTGGTATATTGTATTTATTATAGATAGTAGAGGGATTAGATAATTATTAATACTATACTACAAATGATTTTTTTTACAGTATAGTAATGAAAATAAAATAAATTAGACTAAAAATAATTACATTCAAGAACGTATTATAAAGTTGAATACAAATATGGAAATTTTTTCCACAAATAAATCATACTAAATTATTACAAAAGCATTTACATTCCGAAGAGATGACTTCATTTTAATCAGTTTTATAAATGAATAGAATAATTTAGCGTTAATTGATAATGATCATCAATAATCCGATTCACGTACCTCTGCGTACTCGAGGTATATTCATGTACGAAAATTGAATTTTCTTCGGTATTCTTCATAATAATTGCACAACTTGGAATAAGAGAGGAGCTAATTCGGTGTCGACTCGTGGGTTACGCTCTCCGGCATCCCGCGAGAAATCACGTCGCGGCGAACAATGGCGAGCAGCTCTAGAAATAGGCCAGTGCTAAGCAGTTGAACGAGAGGCATTAGAGACGTGCACGCGCGATTAAACCGGAGAAGCCGAATTCGAAAGGCTGTCGATGCTGCTTTTAAATGCAATTGTCTTCTCGCCGAGCGAATGTCTCTCTAACGCGTCTCGCACGATCGAGGAGAATATGTGGTCATTGTCTCAAATATTTTTTTTTTTTTTACTGCGAACCTCGAGTACATCGAGAGAAATATTGCAGTTAAAATGATTCTACTGTCTGAGAATGTAAAGTTAATTTTTATGAACAAAATTCTTTTATGCGTCGTAAATTGATCTCTTAGAAAAGTGATGACCGGATGTTGTGAAGCCTCGAATGACGCTGAAATTCAAAATTTCTAATCACTAAAATGAACCCGGAATAAACAGTAAAGAATGGACCTTGAGCTTTTGAAGCATTTAAGTAATTCATGAATGTAATTGGTCGAAAAATTTAGAAGCGCATTTTCTTTTGACGCCAAAGTTCAATTCTTAAAGATTTGAGTTTTCCATTAAATAATTTAATGAAATAAGTATTGTATTAAATCTTTTTAACTGTAGTTTTTATTAACTAAATTTGTTGAAAAATTAAATATTGCTACGATATTATTTTAACTAAAAAATCAGAATAAAGAGAAAAAGAAAAAAACAGCGTAAAGAGAACATTGATCGCTGGATTTTACTATAGTAAAATAAATTCGCTAGTTTGATAACTCTATTTTTCTGTATTTTAATAAAATAAAAATCTATGAATTGGTAGAGCGGATAATAAAGGTACAGAGAGGTACAATTGTATTTTTCGTATACATGTATTGTGTTACTTTTAAAGCATCGAGTAAAATATTTAGGTAGTACAAATATTTGGAGTGTGATCTGGTTTTAAAAAATTGCCCGCTGAATGTAGCCCCTCTGTGCTATTAATAAAAAATTGAATTTTCATTGTTTAAAAGTAAAATGAAAAGTTAAGGGAAAACCGATAACTGACCTCGATACTCGAAATAAAAGCGAACTGCAGAATTATTGTTATGCACTGCCGACTCGCATCGCATAAATATTTCATTTTATAAAAGCTTACTCATCTTAATATTTCATTTAGTAATGTATTATCGATTATAAAAGTGATTTAAAGTTTGGACTGAAAATAAACGTAATAATAACGATTATCCTTAGTAGTTAAAAAAAAAAACGTTAATTCCATTATAAAACAGAAATTGGCTTAACAAAATATTGATATGTCAAACTTTCAAGCATTAAACAGGATTTCCAAATGTAATTTAATAACATTCGTATAATCTGAAATCTAAAATCTTAATCATGACGATAACAATAAGAATTATATTGAGAAGACTCCTAGCGATAATAACGAAAAAAGTGACAAGTCGCTTTATCATAACAAACAAACGTCGTGGTTAATTATATATTTTTTTATCGAATAATAATATGTAATAATATAAATAAATATTTAAAAAAATAAATAAATAAACACTTACCATAGGTTTTTTTTCTAGTACGATTACTTATATGACACCAGACCAGGCTTAAATTACTTTTCATAAGTTGCACCTCAGAAGTGACGGATTACTTTTCTGAAAAAAATAAGAAAAAAATTATTGTAGACAATTAAGTGCAAAATATTAGGCTTAAAAATAATATTTTGCAAGACATTTAAGTAAATGTCTGCAATAATTTTTTTCTTATTTTTTTATATTTTTTGGGCCCTAATAGTGAATAAATACCTTGAATTATACGAGTACTTAAAGTGTAAAAAGTTCCAGGATTCAAAAGTGATGCATAAAATCTTCATAGCTATTATACTGAAAAATGTATTTTTTTCAATTTAACCCAGGCTGGCCCTCTTAAGACACACAACCCACACACACGCGCAGATGTGCAAGCACACCAAGGAGTCAATATTTACGATAGCCAGTGCAAGAGTAGCGGAGGGGCGCTTGAAATTTCAGTCTCGGTGGGGCTTGCAAAAAAAGAGCGGTGCATCCGGAAGCCGATATCGCCTTCCGCGAATTCGCGAGCTCGTCCGATCGGCGGCCACGCGGCGCGGGGCATCGCCATCTACGTATATCCTGCGGAGAGCAACGCTAAGGGCCGGATAGCACGCGGAGGTCGATGAACGTGACTCGGCGATCATCCGTATTTTCGGAGCGTGGGAAATCGCCGGGAAAAAGCGTAGGCTTTTTTTCGCCGGGTATTGATTGCCCCTCTTGGCCGCCGGTGCGCGACGCTATATACCCGCGCCTCTAGACATTCGGCGGCTGGTTCCCTTCCAACTTTGTGTAATACTACCAGAATTCACGTGCGCGAATTTTTTTGTGCTCGGAGATTAACAGCGGCAAACGCTTTTTACGGACGTCGATTTTCAGATTTGAGATTGTCGGGTTGGAACTTTGAGTTTCTTGTTGTGAACTTTATTTTAAAAAATTGAGGGCAGTAAATAAAGAAAAATAGAATTTTATTACAATAAAATTAGAATTAGAATTTTTTTAAGTTTTAAATATAATTTTTAATAAAATTTGTTTTTTAATGAAGTTTCTGTTATATAGGGATTTCTTTTAAATACTATATTTTACGATAAACATATCTATTCTATTCTATTTCATTGTAAATTTTTTGAGAAATTTTAGTGTTTTTATCTTTAACCAGATTGTTTTCCTTTTTAAAATACTTTGCGTTATCGTTTTAAATATAATTTTTAATAATTTTTTTTAATGAAGTTTTTGTTATATAGGAATTTCCTTTTATTATTTGTAAATACTATATTTTAAGATAAACATATATCTATTCCATTCTATTCTATTTCATTGTAAATTTTTTAAGAAATTTTAGTGTTTTTATCTTTCAACCAGATGGTTTTTCTTTTTAAAATACTTTGCGTCATCGCTTTTTTTAAAGAGAGGATATGTAAGAAATTCTACACCAAAGTATTACAATCTTTCTTTTTTTTTGGGTAAAAAATAAATTTATGCTTGTTTTGATTAAGAAAGTAATCGGTGTGCTTTGAAATCTCGGATTACGGAGTCTGTGGCTCTTTTTGTATGCAGAGACGGGACTAGCGCGACGAAAGGGACGAGAGTAGCTCATAGTGACAATAAAACGCTCGGAGAGAAAGCGACATTGTCCCTTTTATTCCTTTTGAAAATTTCAAGCTAGACAAGGAAGACGTACATCCTCGGCGGCGGATCTCCCTGACCCTCATTAGCACCTCCGCAAACATTGGACATTTGCATTCGTTACCTTTTTGCAAGACCCATGCACAAACCTTTCGACCGTAAGCTATAACTGCTTTCGCAAACTTTCGAGTTTTCGGCTTGTGCGAATTACATTTGATCCTGCCCCTTCTGTTTTGGATTTGTTTAACTGTCTGCCAGGATAATTGAATTAATATTACGCTGCCAATTTATCAAAAAAATTTTAATTGAAAAAAAAAACGCATTATAAATAAAAAATGAATTATTGACTGCGATCATAGTATCTTCGTAAAACAAAAAAAAGTTGCCGATTTGCTTTTAAAAAATGACGCTCACTCACTCGATAAAAAGAGGTGATGACAATTTCACGCACGTCGGGCATGTCGTGCCGTCACAACATTTCAATAAAGTACTGCCCACGTGGTGTACTGTCGCAGCCGCCAGAATTTATGCATAGACCGATCAACACAGCCGATAAACCGCTAAACGCTGTGCATCTGCAAATCTTCTTTCGGTCATTTTTTTATGAAATAATTTTCGTTTGATCAGTCGCAGAGATCGATTAAATTTCTCTAAGCCATCGCTTCATACAGTCACAAAATAAAACTTATACTTCGGAATAAGATTAAAAGAAAATAAATGTGAAAAGGAAGCTTCTTTGATGTGCGTTACAAAAATATTAATTGAATTATTTTTAAATTTATTACAAAATTATTATATTTAATCTAAAACAGCTTCTTTTTAACTGCCACATTAATTTTCAGCTGCATACTTGAATTAAGCTTTGTGACATTTTTACAGCATTTTAAATACATGTGTCAATTCGAAAACTTGCTTCACTTCACTATCGTCGTACCAGGTGAAATCGTTCTAGACGAAAAAGGAGTAAAGAAAATATTGGGAGGATATAAACGGCAGAAAAAAAAATATTACATGCAGCTAGATAAGATGCAGTAAATTCGAGCGATAACCGACAGAGTCATTCACTGGAATGAGCTTCACTTTAAAGCCTTTGAAGTTTTTCAGTGTTGATGTTATTCCAACTTTGGATATCTCTAATTTTCTTAAATTTATTTTTTCTCGCTTGAAGTCAAACGCTATTTCCTGGAGTTATATAATTTTACCATTTCCACCGTTCCTTTTAGTGCAGTTTTACACCTTATCTATTAAAAAAAAACTTCATGACTTGCGCTTAAAAATACTTAAATGTGTTTTTAAACCTACTAAGCAAATACAGTTTATAATTAAACTTAACTTATTGGTTAAACAATTAATTAAATTAAATGTGTTTTAAAATTACATGGAAATGTTAAATGCGCGTCTGTGTATTAAAATAAAATGAAAAGTATTTTTTTTTTTCGATAAAAGCGACAAAAAATGACTGATCGAAGCAGTCGTCTTTTTCAAACACACAGACCCGTAAACATCGTATGAAAGATGAGACTAAAAAATGTAGGGGAAGAGACTCATTGTGTGCACCCGGCGAGATATTAATGACTACATTGTTATCTCGGCGATAAGCAGTACCGGTTTTACCGAGGGCCTTGTAACCCCTGCGCCTGTTTTTGCCTTGTTCATTACGCGGGGTGACTTTGTATCCTCCATTTTTCTCCCGAGAGAATTAATTATCATTTCCCGTTAAGATTCGTTAGTTTCGAATTAAAAAAAATCTCAACTCGAGTTTTGAATTCGAACCGACGAACCGCGAGGCTCGGCGTTTAGACCCGCATAAGTTTGAATTAAAGTAGAAATAATGAAATTTTTATTGGTATGTCCATGGCGGTGCTCGCGAGTTTAAAAGGATTTATATTGTGCGTTGTAAATCGAGAGGTATTATCAAAATCGAAATTCATTTTAAATAATCATAAATAAGATTCATTAAAAAAAGTACGACGCCGTTAAATTCAAATTAAAATTTATGTACAGCGCATAAAAGCCTATAAAACTTCCATCCGACGTAAAGTCGCCGTTTATAGGTGTAAAACGTGCATGATACATATGTAGTAAAAAGTTTTTGTAGTAATTTATTTTACATTCGCGTTCTTCTAGTTTGCGGAACTAAACCCTAATGTGGAGAATATTATTACCTTGAATGAAACAAAAAATTTTTAGTATTCTTCTTTTTACGCAGGTATTGCAGTGGATATTCTTCTGATTTATGGATTTATTACTGTCTTGGCTTTGGCTGTTTGCAAAATTGTCTAATGCAAAATGAAGCTTCATAATTGTCATTTTAAGTTAATTTACTTAAAAAAAATGTCTTAGGAAAATTAAAGATCTTATTCCTTCTTAAAATACTTCAATATCCTGTAATACTGATGATTACCTCCAAAGATATATGTTTACATGCGCGGAGAGAAATGTTATAGTAAAAATTACTATGTTCCGTATCCACATAAAAAATTTAAGTTAAGATAAAGTTTACACA
Source organism: Sycophila sp. Sp_5 (assembly GCA_018906775.1). Classification (NCBI taxonomy): domain Eukaryota; kingdom Metazoa; phylum Arthropoda; class Insecta; order Hymenoptera; family Eurytomidae; genus Sycophila; species Sycophila sp. Sp_5. Next base: position 904,017 of record JACCID010000012.1, read on the forward strand.
AAGTTCATGTTTTGGCGGTCGTTGATATGAACATGGGCAATGAGACTAAATAATAAATAATTTTGAAATATTTTACACAAACTTTAGATGAAGTTTTTCTTAAATTTAATAGACGTTCACATGACGAACGTTAAAAACAAATAAATGTTGAGAATTATTTTTTATAACTTCAGTGGTAATTTGTCCGTTCATATCACACATCTACAAACTTCTATGAAATATAATAAGAAGCAAGTTCGGTAAAGTCTCATTACCCATGTTCATATCAACGACCGCCAAACATGAACTTTGGATAAACTTTATCCTAACCTAAATTTTTTTAAGCGGGTGGGAACATTACATTAATTAAGTTCAATTTAGCTTTTACACGATTTTTAATAGAAAATAATAAATAAAATTATCGTTTCTTTAATTTTAAGTAATTTGTATTTATAAACTTGTATACCAAGGACCATAGGTCCGTCGAAATTATTAAATAAATAAATAAATTATAATGATGAATAAGAACTTAAATTAGAAACAAGAATTTAAAACATAAGTTTCTTCGAATACTAGACCAGTTTTTCAGTAGCCACTTCAACGTGATTATTGAATGCAGTTACACATTTTAAATAGAAGAACGATCGTATAGTACACGTTGCTTCACATATAACATTTCTCTCCGCGTGAGACTTTAATGCAACGCTGATCACAATTCTTCATAAAATCAATCGATTTCAACTTGTATTAAGTTGCAGCTATACCGCAATTAACCGCTGTATATCGAACCGAGCGATAAAAGTAAAATTATCGTCGATTCCAGTGGGCGTTCGCCTCGAAAATTCGAAGACACTGAAATGATTCGTGTATTCTTTGCAGGCACGCGCGAGCCATTAACCCGGCGGATCGTCGAATTTACGGCCTCGCGTGGCCCAAAACAGATGTGAAAGCTCGCACTCGGCAAGCGGCTTAATTAAAGCGTTTTATCGCGCCTTTTCCGCCCGGCGGCGAAGGAGGAGGAGGAAGCACCGGCTACTCGTCCTTGATATCGGGGGACCGCCGGTTCGGGGACCTCTCGGCCCGTTGGCCCTGACCGTGAAAGTGAAATTGTACGTGAATGGGGCCGGCGCTCTCGTTACCGTTAAGCGTAACGACGGCGAGCTTACGTAAGCGAATTTTTTTTCCTCCACTCGAATTTTGGTCGGGCGACGCGCACGTGTGTGTAATGTGCCAGATTAACTGTGCGGGTAACTCTGGGATTTTTTTGCAGGGACTTTCTTTTGGCACGCAGGTCAAATTCGATCGCAAAGTGTACCGTTAGTCTGCGCCTCTAATGCTTTTTTTGCTCTTCTATATTTTTTCTTTAGAATTTAGAGGTAATTCTGTTTGGTACGTTCAGTTAATTATTGCAGTGTAAAAAAAAAATTATAAGCGTATAGTTAAATTTTACAAGGAGAGTATAATAATTTATGAATTAGAATTTTTACAGTGTGAGTAATCCATGGTCAATTTACTCATTAATTTAAGGGTTAAGATTTATTATATAAAATTATTTAGATTTTAAACATTTGAGTTTTTCAATGAAGGTATTTGTTACCGTGTAAATCTGAAAATGTGATATTCACTTATAAAATGTGAATAGTCACAGTTAGTACGTGAAAATCCGCCATGTACATGCTAAAAACGTGTGAACGATTTTTCACATAACATTTGTCACTAATCACATTATCCAAGTGAATTTGCACATTTTCAGATTTAGAGAGTACAGATAGGATACGCTCATTTACGATAAAATGTTTTTTAAAGTATGAATTTATTTATTTATTATTTATTTCAGTAAATTCAACGGATTTAGCAGTCCTTAAATACAAAATTTGAATTATTGCAAATTTATGATACAAAATATATAGAGTAATGCGCATATAATTAAAGAGTGAATATATTCGAGATTACAAATTTATGAATTATGATGTACATAGAATTTAGGAGTATATGTATTCATGATTAATAAATAACTTATGTAAATAAATAAAAATTTATGATGTACATACAATTTAGGAGTATATGTATTCATGATTACAAAATAACTTGACGAAAACGATTTGACGAAAAATATAAATTTGATGAAAACGCCTATCAATTGTTCGATAAAAATGAAGTTGGCCGTGCAGTTTTTTTGTAGAACGAAAGTTCAGTTGTCGCGAAAAGGTTAACCAGACGGAAAATAAAATATAAACTAAGAAGTAAAACTGTGTTAAAGTCTTTTCATTCTCTCTTTGCTTATTCGATGTCAAATTCCTGATTGTAGCGGGAACAGTATTACATCTTCACGCCTAAAAATAAAATCTGCTACTCTCCGTAGGAAGCAACGATACAGTTCGAATGAAAATGTTACTTGACTTGGCGATGGAACTGCTTTAAAGCAGTCGCGAGTAAAAAGCGAAAAAAAAAGCGAGAGGAGCTTATTTGCCCCTCAGGCTGAAGCAAAAAAAGGCCCACAGACGCGGACGCGCGGAAATGACAAGAGCGGTAGGCGAGCGCAAGCAGATGCATCGGCGCGTCTCTCGGCCTCGGGACGAGGCTTTCTAATTCGGATTGCGAAACGCTCAGCTCGCAAGCATGGGAAAACCTCGCCGCTCAACCTGTAATACCTCATTCCGCCTCTCTTTTTCCTTCTTCTTCGCCTCGCGGCGCGATTTGCTCGCTGGGGCCTATGCGCGCCCGCGCGAGGCAGCCGCAGCTCTTCGCGCGTCGCCGATCACTTTTTCCATCCGCCGGGTGATTGATTTTTCGCGAATTGATTCGTGATTCTTATTAGACGAGAGGGAGCAAATTTATGCGTTACGCGTTTCGCGTTTTGCCGAGGGCTGCTCGTACCGTTCGCTTTTTTTATTCGCATGTATTTAATGTTACTTGGAAAATTGATTCGGTATGGATATAATAAAGATAAAAAAAGGTGTACATCTATCTTATCTATTCCTGAAGTATTGTTGGATTTTTTAAATAATTTACTCATAGGTCAAACTCGCGAGTACTTTTTTTATAAAAAATTCATAGCGACGATTTTTCTTTTACTGATAGTATTATTTGTCGCGTTGCGGTTGATTGGGCGATAACTGTCTTTTATTTTTTGCTTTCTCATTAAGGAAGCTTTTACGACAGCGAGCAAAAATTTCCAGAAAACAGTTTTGTCATTTTAAATTTAAATTCTCAAATTTTAGAACAAGACCGTTTGCGAAGTCTACCCCTGCTATAGATATTTGAAACATTTAACGGCATTTTAATAGCCGGAGAAATAGAAATGGACGAAAAAGAGAGACTATTTGTATCCCCATTATAAAAAGTTTTTTTAAATCAGAATCTCACATTTAATGTGAATAATTAATCGGTATAAAATGGCTTGCAAATTTACCAAAAGAGAAAATTATAAAAACATTTGAAATTTATAAATATTCGCACTATAAAGTGAAAATGCAGTAAATCGTTCGCTATGAGTTTATTAAATGTTTTTAAATAAATGTCGTTTCCTAATTATCAATTATGTGAGTTCGGAGTCGAGATTTCAATTCTGTATAAAGAAGTTACGTTCGCCCCCATTTTTCTTCGCTAAAAATGGCTACTTTTTAATAACGCTCAGAAGCTATAGTATTTATCCAATATTTTTTCATTCTAATAAATATGCGAATACTGTGGAAAAAAGCATTTCATCTACCACTAAAAACAAGCCATTTTTCTTAGTTTCGTATCCATTTCAACTAGATGGATTTCTAGCATTATCTCTTTTATTTATCGGCCTGCGCATTTTGTATTCTCATTATTTACACTGTTAAAAAGCATTAAATTTAATGCAAACACTGCAAGCAAATTTCATCGGCGTACACGAATTTTACCGAATTTACCTTAAATTTAATTTAATTCACATTAACCTTAATTTAATTCATATTAATTTGTTTTAATTTACATTAATATTAATATAAGAATGTAAATTAATCATAATTCATGTACGCCGATGAAATTTGCTTCCACTATATGCATTAAAATTCATGCAAAGTTTTTTGACAGTGTATTTGATAGTAACTCGCTAAAAGTTAATTAAAAATTAGCTGGATTCAAATTATCGTCTAACTTTTAGCTGCAAAATTTTAATTCGTCGCTTAACAAAAAAAAAACGATCAATAAGTATACGCTTAAAAGAATCGTTGATGAGGCATAGAAAGAGAGAAAGCAAAGGCCAAAAATGAGGAAGGGGAAAGGTCGAGCTCGAGCGCAGGTCCACACAGCAGCTGACAATAATTTCCAAGCACGCTTCCCTTCTCTCGTGTCCCTTGCCTCTTTTTATTTTCATTCGCGTTATTCTCGTCTGCATCGGCTGCAAACCTCGAGAGTCGAACAAAACGCGAAAACCCCAACCCTCGGGTCGGCCTAATGCGTCTGATTGGTCTACTTTAGCGGATTATTGCTATCGATTGTTGAATATGCGCTTGCTAAAACGACTCGGAATTTTCGTTCGCTTAGCTCACGAAGTAAGGCAAAACAGTCGAATCTTTACTTTATTTTCGAAGATCTAGGTTGTCGACTAAATAAAACTCGCTGAGATTTTCGGAACTTCTGAAACATAAAGCATAAGCTAATTTTCATCGAGTCTTGGTCTGATTTCGTTAAAATAGCTGTGACCCGCGCAACCCCGACACGTCAATGTCGACCGAGAAAATCATCGCATTTTGCACCTCTCGAGGAACGCTTGGAAGTCAATTATTCAAATTTTCTGTTCAACGAAGCAATGAAGACGAAACAGTCGAATACAATGGAGCGACGATCGGTCAGCGTTTCGCGCTCTCGTTTCAATCGTTTCCTTCCATCACCGAGCGAACAGACGCAACGGCGAAGTGGGGAGGGGGGGGGGGCATTAATCACTCGTTAAAGGGCGTCACCCGCTGCCATCATTTATAACCGTCCGCGAGGAGGGCACGGCTCTTTCTTTCGGCGCTGCCCGTCGCGGGGTGTACTCTTACTTCTCTAATTGTTTCCAAATTCCCGGCAGCTCATCGATCGCGTGGCTTTCACTCTTCGCCTTTTTCTTTCCCTTTCGTTCCCTTTTTAATTGAAAAGTCTTGGCGAGAGCGGAGCAATCGGGGACGATTGATTCTCCCGTAACTTTTTTAATTAAGCGAATTAGATTAACATAGATCTTGAAATGGTTTTGTGTGCATTTGTCATTGAGATTAAGTGAGGCTGATTATTATTTTACTGCGAAGAGTATAAATAACAAGCAGATGCGAAGTAAGAAAAATTATTTACCCCATACCTATATTAAGACGCATATTCCAGTCGTGAACTTTATGTATACACTGAGAGAAAAAACTTAATAAAAATTGCTATTGTGATTAGGAAAAGAGTGGCAGTCTTGATGAGCGAGAAATTTTAGTATGAAAAGTAGCAATTTTTATTATTGAAATAGTAATTTTTATAATTTTCGTACTAAAAATTACTATTTTTCATACTAAAATTTCTCGCTTGTCAAGACTGTCGCTCTTTTCTTAACCACAATAGCAATTATTATTAAGTTTTTCTCTCAGTGTATACACTGAAAAAAAAATTGTTAATTTTAAGGAAATGATTTACTTGAATAGTACTTATTAAATATTTCTTTGAATCAAGTAATAATTTCATTAAAACTAAATGAATTTAATTGTTTCTATATAAATTTAGTAGCTTCAAAAAAATAATTGTTTGACTCAATAAAATATTTAATAAGTACTATTGAAGTAAATCATTTCATTAAAATTCACAAATTTTTTTTCAGTGTATAAATATTCATTATGTATATATTTATATATAAATATAATTTTTTGTATGTCTACCCTATTGAAAGGGTCTTATAAAACTCCATAAAATGGTGCAAAAACAGCATAAAACAATTTATTGGATTTTATAAAATTTGTATATTTTTATAGTATTTTATAACATCTTTAATAATATTCATTAATAATTAAATACAATATATTTATTGGGCAAACATCCATTAATATCAAATTCGATATTGAAATAGCGTTGAAACTGGATTGTTGAACTTGAATAGACATAGAATTCGTGTTTAGCAATTTTAAAAATAAAAAGATTCTATAATGACGAATCTGTGAGAGCCAACATTTTTTATCCTGTCCGCCAGTGTAATAAACGATTTCCTTTTGAAAAATATAATGAAAGAATTGTATTATTAAAGCCGGAGAACGAAGCCGACAGGAAGAGTAAAATTGAAGAAGGGAGATGGAGTGTTGACATTAATTTGAGAGGTCGTGGAAGTCAATAAATTGATTTGCATTAAAGTGATGATGCACCGCTAAAGTACTTTGTAACCCATTGTTGCTTCGATCAAAGGGAGATGATGCACGCGTCTATAATAAGAAAACCTCGATCTCCTCTTCTCGGGAGTGCTTAAAAAAAAAAGAAACTTTTATTCATCGAAACTATATATATATTCTATATAATTAAGGTGCGGAGGGTCTTTTGTACGTACAGGAACGGCTCGCTCGTGAATCATCGGCGATGTTGAAGAGAAGAAATAAAGCCGCGATCGGAAAAATGAAAAATCTGTGCCCGTCGTCTACCGCTAGCGGAGATCGTTATTACTGTCATCGCGCGGGTGTGTAATTTCCGACTCTCCGCGGCTGTGATTAGACGGAAGTACCATGAGTAGGCCTCGTCCCTGTGCGCCTTTGAAATCGTGCACGTGATTTTGTAATGAATAAGCCCCGGAATGCCTGAAAATCTAATTGAACATGGGTGTGATCAAGTTATTTCAGAAATACCATTTTGTTTATTAATGAAATGTTTAACATTTGAACATCATTTTTGGTATTTACGAAAGTGCAATGCATTATTTATGCATTACTTTAATAAAGAAAATGTGTCAAATGTGTGCACTAATAAAAATATGTAATTTAAGCGGAAGAGAATGAGTCGTTTAAAATTTTTCGATTCAATTTAAAATGAAATCCTTTTATCTTAATAATAGAGTAGAATATCTGCTTGCATATGCAAGGAAATCTGCTATCATTTATCATTTAAAGGATTTTTTTTAGCATTTAAAGGACATTTTTGTCAGTGCTCTTTTGTAGCACATTTTTTATTGTTATTTAAGTTTGTAAAGGATTTTCAATTTTGTGTAAAAAAATATTGTTTGTATCCAAAAGGATGCTCTTTAAACGACTATTGTTTATACATGGAGGGAAAAGTCTAGTAGTAAAAATTACTATACTATTTCACTAATACTATTTTACTATAAAAATTTTACTAAAAAGTATAGTACAATTTTCTAGTTTTGAAATAACAATTTACTGTAAGTCTAGCACATTTTACTATACTTTTTAGTAAAGTTTTTATTGGTTAAATCTGTTTCTGCATTACAAAATAGTATAGTAATTTTTACTAGGCTTTTCTTTCCGCACACTGTGGAAGATTAAATATTCTTAAATTTGAACAGCGGATTTTCCTTTGTCATTTAAAGGATTCTTTTAACATTTAAAGGATTCTTTTAGCATTTAAAGGATATTTTTATCAGTATGTGTATTTTCGAGTCAATCTGTGCATTTTGTAATCAATCTGTGCATTTTGTAATCAATCTATGCATTTTCTAATCAATCTGTGCATTTTCTAATCATCTATGCATTTTTCCTTCTTTTGCACTAAAACGATGAAAAGAAATATATAAAAATAATCTAAAACGATAAATAAATAATATATCAGCCACGTCATCGCAGTAGTTATCTGGTCAGGTATAAGCATCATCACGGACGCGATAAAAATCATCGTTAATGCGATAATTAAAACGGTGAAGATAAAAAGAAAAATTATGCGAGCGTGATCAGGCGCGAATCTGATCTCGCGCTGCTCGCTTCACGGTATTTAATACTCCGCGTGTCGGTGAGCTGCGCACTTCGAGGAATCCGGGGCTTGTGCAACGTCAACGTGGAGCAACTAAATTCTCGCGCGCAAACGTTTTTCCGCGCGAACTCCCCGATGAAAATTCACTTGGCCGGATTCTCGAGCCTGGCGAGCCTGGGGTGAGTGGATCGCTCGGTCTAGGGCTTAATTGATCGCGGCCTTTTAAAACTCGATCGGCGACATTCCCCCGCTTCGCTCGACCTTTTTTCAGCGGACTGCCTGGCGGATGTCACGATGGGAATGCGATTGCACGCCTCGATAATCCCCTTCTTTGCGGATCGATCTCCATTGCACGTGCTTTCGCTCTCTTTCCCTTTTTTTCTCTCTTTTTATGTTTTTTTATTTTACAATTTTTGTTTTAAATTAGACTGACCTTTTATTGTAAATTCTTATGAATTTTAATGTATTACAAATTTTTGTCTGGAAGAACAAGTAAAGGAATATTTTTCCAATAAATTTTTTTCTCTTTCTCTCCTGCTTTCGTTCTTGTAGACAAAATAAAGAGTTATCTTATCTGCTCCAGTCTCTCAATTTTTCTTTCTCTCTTTTTCTAATAACAAAAAAAAAGAACAAAAGTTAGAATTTCATATTACGTTTTTAAATTAGTATAAAACTCAGTAATATAAAAAAATTCATTAAACTACAATTAAGTACAAGTATAAGAAACTTACTTTAGAAAAATCGATGTGTTAATAATGTCAAGTGTGTATTACATACTACATTTTTAAATTCGGATACTTCTTATCGTACAGAAATTTTATTCAATTATCTTTCAGATTAAAAACCCATATGACGGGGACACTGCTCTTTCTTTTTCTGTCGCGAACGGATGACTATATATCTAATCTATTTTCACGCCGATATCTATAAAATATTTATTTCTGTTCTTTACAAATCCGGACAATAGTATTTTAAGTAACAAGGTTGTTAAAACAAGAATGGTCCCAGATCGCATGTAAATTGGCGCCCAAGCTGAAGGCGAGGCATTCTTTTTACTTCCCATGTTGCGTATACTTTTTTTCGTAACCTTTTGAATTGGATGGGAAATCATAACTTTTTTGATCGGCCGTCGGGAGGAAAAGTTATGGTTTCATCCCGCTAGGCTGAATAGTGCATAATGTCTCAAATCACACTCTCTAAAAATGAATAAGTGAAATGCACATCGAATAAGTGGATTATTATTGTTATTATTCTACTACCTGATAAATTGTTTACTTATTCGACGTGTGAACAACTTATCACTTTGTAGTGATAAGTGTATATTCACTTAGAACGTGGTGTGACCTCGAGGGCTCGTCGTTCGAAAATTCAGACTTGCTTCTTGATTTGATGTGAATTTCACTTATTTATATTTAGAGAGCATTTTATTTATTTATTTAAACCAGTTGAAATATACAATTACAATTGTAATTGAATACATGATCAAGTTACAGAAGAAACCCAGTAGAGGAATGAATTCCTGTACACTGGCCTGGCTCGATATAAACTAAAATATTTAAAACTAAAACTTAATAATAAAAGCTTGCCTTTAATAGTAAATTTGCAAATGTGCAAATATAAATACAAAATTCAAATATAAATATCAAATGCAAATATAAATACAAAATGCAAATATAAATACAAAATGAAAATATAAATATCAAATGCAAATATAAATACCAATGCAAATATAAATACCAAATATGCGATTTGAGAGATTCTTTACTTATTCATAGTACATACACTTTTTTTTAACACGAGGGAATTTTTCAACAAATTTAGTTAATAAAATCTACAGTAAAAAAGGTTTAATACAATACTTATTTCATTAAATTGTTTAATGGAAAACTCTAATCTTTAAGAATTGAACTTTGGCGTCAAAAGAAAATGCGTTCCTTAACACGAGGGACGTAAATAGCGCATCTTGTTTTTTACCCGGAGGGCATACAGTACGCACTTTACGCATCGTGTGTGTAAAAAAAAAACACTTTTTCGTCGCTCCATAGCGTGACTCCAGCGGCCGTACGATCATCAAGCTGACGTTAATTTAGTCGTCGTCTGAAAATTGAAAATTTGCAGCCGATCACGAAGGGGTATTTCGGGGGCGGTGCTGCCGCGCGAAGAGGACTTGTTGCGCGGGCAGCTCCGGGGAAGGCGGGCTCGGCAAGGGTCGGCGGAGGCGGCGCGATGGGAGAAAGGGCTCGGCTAGCCTGCCGCTCGCCCGCTCGCCCGGGTATTGATCCAACGCGCTGCTGCATACGTGGCGCTGCAACAAGCCGCGCGCGCTATTTTCTCACCCCGGTACCGTCGCCGCCGGGAAATTGACGGATCGAACGCCTCGCGGACTTACAACTACACGGAGAGGAATGTTATAGTAAAAATTACTATATTCCGTAGGAACAATGGGACATACTCGACCTATGAAGATTTTTACTATAAAACATACCAAAAATTCCTATGTACTCTGAAAGAAACATCTAACTTTTATAGTAAGAATGGGGATACTAGTCCAACGTTACTTTATTAGTATGAAAATTCATGCAAATAATCATAGATTTAGCTTTTAAAGTAGACTGTCTTTTCATAGTAAAACAGTAAGCAGTCTATAAGGCGATTCTATAAGCAATATCGGAAAAGATTTTGAACGCCGTGGAATAGTTGACGGTTTACGTTTTTTCAAGTGCCGCAACTCGAACATGGCGTAATTGCAGAGCTTTAGTATAAAGCTATGGAAGCTTTAGAACGGGAGGAGGAATTTCTGTATTTCTGCTCCTGGAGGACCATACACATACTTTATTTCTATGTGAATAAATTATATTTATATGTACTCCTTTCTATGATACTATAATATAATTTATATCTTAGAAGACTGTACTAAATACTTTGAAAGTATGTATAAAATGTTTAGAAGTATGAAATTATACTATAATGGTATAAGGAACTTTTCCTAAATTACAATCATATGGATTCTAGTAAAATACGTAGATTTTTCTTTCCGAGTACATAGCAAAAATGGCTATTTATATAGTAGAAATTTCTATGTACATAGGAATTTTTAGTATGTTTTATAATAAAAATCGTCCTAGGTCGAGTATGTCCTATTGTTCCTACGTAATATAGTAATTTTTACTGTAACATTTCTCTCCGCGTGAGAATTTAATGCAATGAATGAAATTTTTTTTGAACCGAAACATGTTTTCGGATATTTGAATTAAGTCTTTTTAAAAAGCGGAATATGGCTGTTAAAAATTGCTATTTATATGGTAGAAATTTCTATGTATATAGGAATTTTTAGTATGTTTTATAGAAAAATCATCATAGGATATCCCACTGTTCATCATATGGATCATAGTAATTTTTACTATAACATATCTTTCCATTATAGGCCAGTTTTTTTATACCTTTTTTTGTTAAAGTTTTTCATTTTTACTGCAAATTTCTTTTGTTCCGGGTCGCCAGAAGTTTTCGCGCGGGTGGTTTTGCGATTCTTGTTTGGGGGGGGGGGGGGGTTAAATTGATTCAGCCGCGATGGTTTTTGTTTTTTTATTTAGAATCATTATTTGAGAGAAAATATACTTAGTAGTTCATAATTAAGATTTTATTAGACTTGGACTGACGTCGAGGTGGCTTGGCTTGGATTTTTACCAAATTGTGTAAAATGATTATTTGGTCGAAAATAATGAACATGTTTCTTGAGAAATTTTGGAATGGAGCCTAGAAAATAAAATAGCAAAACTATATCTACTGATAATAATAAAAGACTGTGGTTCTCATGTTTTTGAGTAGTGGTTTTTTAAAGTATTATATGATTTTGCATTTTGATTATACATTTATCTACAGTGTCGAAAAATCAGATTTAAATAATATAAATAATTAATAAGTAAAAAAATTTGGATCGTCATATTTATCTTTATTATCTTTAGGTGGTAAAAACCTTTGAATGTTCGAATGTCCTAGCTACTAAAAAAATTCATAGATTTCCCCTAGGAAGTATACATTTCTCGCGGAAATATTAATTACTCGGGAACTAAAAGTTGTATAAACGCACTTAAAAATAAAAACATAATTTTAAATATAAAACTGTACTTTTTTTAGTTTATCGGATTACAAAACCCTCACCAAGTTACTTCTAGATTAAATTACCTAAATAAATTGAAGAAATTTTGTACAAAGTAATTGATGCCAATTAAATCGTTTAATAACAAAGTACACTCACAAAAATGGATTCTTAGTCTTAGTAGACAAATCCACTAAAGCATTATCTACTTAATTTTAAAATGAATTTATTAAATTGAAGAATATATCCGCTTCAGTATAATGCTCAATAAGTTTACTAGAAGTACAGAATCCTCTGAATTTTATCGTAAATATATTAATTGTTCATATTTTTCTGCTTATTACAGGGACTTTTTCATTTATTCAATTCATTTCACTTTTTATATTAAGTGGAAACTAATAGTTAATTAATCAATTTAGAATATATCATGCAGTCTATTTATTGGAAGACGATAATCTACTTATTTGAAGAAGAAATCGTTTACCAACAAGTAGATTTTCCAGTGCTATTTAGTGGATTCTTCCACCAGTTAGAATAAATTTTTGTGAGTGTAAATATCATTCTCGCTTTATTTAGAATCAAACCATGGTCACCTCCTTCAAGCCACTGATATATATAACGATAAATACGTAAGCTATACTAATTACACAAGACTCCGTTAAAACTAAAGTTTTCTTAATTGTTTCTGTTGCAGGTAAGCCCGACGCTGTTTAAATCAATTTTCTCGTCTAAAAATGAGTAAGTAGCCGTTACGGCATTCGCGTCTCTTGGCGATTTTCCCCGAGCGTTCTCACACCTATTAATTTCTCGAGCGCATAAATCACGATAAGCAGTAATGATTAAAATCGGCCGAAAGCTTTGAAAGTGCGCGCGCCGGCGCCGCTCGCGCTTTAGCCTTAGTCTTAATTAAGAAGGCGCGGAGTACACGGGGGATGATTAATCGCGGCAAGGTGTAACTCGCTTTTACGCCGGCGCAAAGGGACGCGCACTCGTTAACCCGAAGAAAGGGCGAGAACACTATAGCGCTGTTTCCGCGCGTCCGCGCAAGAAACGCCGAGACCCCTTTTATGCGCGAGGCTCCTCTTGCTTCGTTTAAGTTCTTTTGTACTCTCGCGAACGAAGTAACCTTCTGCTTCTTTGAAAGTAAACATTAGATTACTTTTCGATTGTTGCTGTTAATTGTTTAGAATTTAAATTGGCTCTTAAAGTTTTGTTATTTAAATTTTGTCTTTTCCATACACGGAGAGAGACAAGTCTCGGAAAAATTACTATACTACTTTGTTTTCTTGTTTTGCAATAAAAAAAAATGAGGTAAGAAGTTAATTTTTTTTTCTCCGCGTAAAAAAATTTAAGTTAGGATAAAGTTTATCCAAAGTTCATGTTTGGCGGTCGTATAAGTAATTGTCTACTTCTGAAATGGTTCTCCTTCCGACCTCCTTCATATTGATTGCTGTTTGCAAATGTTCGTGTTGCATATACTTGAAAATTAAGCATCCTATGCAAAAGCACTTGTTAACAGAATATTACTTATGCAGAGTACTATCTTGTCAAATTTTGTAAGTTAACACGTATTACTAACTTATTATGATGTAATTGCATGTACTTTAGCGTATTTGTGTACACCCGAATCTACAGAAGGTTCCATGAAATGTCATGCGCACTTTGTACGCATGTCAGAGTATCGATGATATTAAAAGAAATAATATTTCACATTACAACTTAATCCATGTTGCATAATTCAAGATTTACGAACTGGAAGGACAATTATCTTGGTATTTTTAAAATTCTTTGAACTGTAAAGTTTTGTGTTAAAAAAATCTTACTTTAGATAAAGAACCGTCGAATGGATTGTAGAAGCAAATACGAATAGTGACAGTGACTTTGTCCAAGTTACTTATTCCAGAGAGTTCAAAGTGGGTGACCAATCGGATACAAACGTTTTTGACAGTAGAAAATCGTCGCTAAAGCGTGACGAGCAAAATATGTAGAAACGCAGGGACAGACTCGATAAATAAAAAAATTTACTGGAAAGTGTTGTAATTTGTGCTAGACTTACAATATAATAAATTTTGCTGAATTTACAGTAAATTTTACTATACTTTTTGTATACCCAATCTCATATTTATAAGTATAGTGCTATTGTTAAAGTAGGGTAACGTTTTCTGTGGAATTAAAGTCGAAAGAAGAAGGAAATCTAAGGTCATGGTATCTTCGTACGATATTTTGGTTTTAACCTGTTTGTTTGAGATATGGAAGAATGTGGATTAAGATTAAAGGTTTGTAAAGGATTAAGTTAAGGAGTGGATTAAGATTAAAGGTTTGTAAACCAAGTCCATTTCTGGGTCTAAATGTCTGAAATAAATGAATACATACTATAACATACACACTATACTTTTTGTAAAAATTTTTATTTGTGGTGTCTGTCCTTGTATCACAAAATAGTATAGTAATATTTACTAGATTTTTCTCTCCGCATGGATACTCTTTATTTCCAAGCATTGTCCTTAAAATACAAAGAACAAAGAGATTTGCAATACGTCCGTTATTAAATAGCTAAAAAAAAAATAAATAAATGTTCCGACAGTTTTTAAACAAACTCAACGAAAACTTATTAAATATGAGCTTAAAAGCGTACGATATTCCTCGGCATTAAAATGAGACGAGCGAATACAGACAAGCCGTGAAATCTAAATTGAAATTGAACACTAAGCTGCTTTTCGATGCTAATATCAATCCTCATTTCCGTGCCGACGAAAAAAAGAGAGAGAGAGATCCCGAAGCCCGGGACCTACGGTTTCAGGCTCGTAAAGAGCGAGTCGCGCGTGCAAGAAAGAAAAATAGCCGGAGAGGCATATTCTGACCCGGTGAGTAAGTACGAGTGCGCAGCGCGAAACGAGAATTATATTCCTCGCATAAAATCTATCCTTCGAGCCGGCGGTGAGGCGCACAGTCTCACTTTCACTCATTCGCGTCGAGCTGTACAATCGCGCAGGCAGCTGGGCTTTAAAAAAAATATATAAATACTTAACGAACGCGCTTAGCCTACGCCGTATACAGCGGGGTTTCATTGGAGCTCGCCGTTGCTTATTCGCTTCTGCTCGTGCGCCTGCACGTGCTAATCCAGCCGATTATTGCAGTGCTGTCCGCCGGATTTTAGCATTTGCTCTCTCGCTTTTATTCCTAATATTTTTTTTTCAACTTATATTTATTTTGTTATAATTTTAGTTATTAGTATTTTAATCTTAATTGTTGAATGTAACTGTCCGAGGGCTGCAGAGTACGATATATCATCAATATTAGTATAATTCAGCGCTCAATGTTCCCTTTACGCTGTTTTTTTCTAATCAGTTCTTCTAAATAATACATTCTGATTTTTTAGTTAAAATAATATCGTAGCGATATTCAATTTTTCAACAAATGTAGTTAATAAAAACCAGAGTTAAAAAGATTTAATACAATACTTATTTCATTAAATTGTTTAATGGAAAACTCAAATCTTTAAGAATTGAACTTTGGCGTCAAAAGAAAATGCGTTCCTAAATTTTTCTACCAATTACATTCATGAATTACTTAAATGCTTCAAAATAAAAACCATTACTTTTTTAAGATACGAGCAAAATTGAGCGCGCTCAGGTTCCTTTCTTTACTGTTTATTCCGGGTACATTTTTGAGATCATAGAAATTTTGAATTTCAGCGCCATTCTGGAATATACGTACGAACCAATCAAGTTCACGTTTTCGAGGCTTCACAACATTCGGTCATCACTTTTTTAAGAGAAGAGATAACCCACGTGAAAAAATTTGTAAAATATTTATGCAATTCTTATAAAACTTGTTTTATAAAAAAATGGACATATAAAGTGTTACAATTTTTTTCACGTGGCACCTGTTTTTCTAATTTTTGTTATACTAGTCTGCTTCTGTTCTTCCAATCTGTTCGGAGCATTGAAGGAAAGAACTATAATACAAAAAAAAAAAAGAATTTAATTTCTATATAAATATTTTAGTACCAAATATCTTACTGTTTTCTTTTATTATTTTATAAAATAAAGTTTACTATAATTCTAAATAAAATATTTTACCGCTTGAATCTCCGGAGAGGCTTTTCAAAGTGCGCGAACGTTAAGCTCGTCGTTAAACATTCGGCATTATACCGCCGATCGTCGGTCTGAAACGTTTCGTGCGCCGCGAGGTTTACTGTAGATCCTCAAGCGCATGCATCGCTCGAAAACTATACACCCCTTAAATATGAAAACGATAGCGATATAAAGAGGCCGCGAGTCGGCTAGGATAAGGATCAATCTTTCAGTTGCATTAAAGGCGGGTTTTAAGGCGAGTTAAAGCAAACACGAGTGGAGCGCGCGGCCGCGACCGGGCGCACCTGCATTTGCTTACGAGTGTGTTTATGCCGATAGTAAACTCGCCTCAAATCGCTCCTGCGATTTCCCTTCGAACGCTTAAGCGAGCCGAGCCTTCGCGAGGAAATGAGTTTTTATGCTCGCGGATGAACGGCCGTTGCAGGTGGTCCCTCGATATCGACAATAAAATGCAATTATAAAGGCACTGGTGAAAAATTAAACGTTCTCCGGCCTTTTTCTTGGCTGATGAGACTTTTTTATTGTTATGACGGATGCTTTTTTTTTTATTGGCGAAGTTTATATATAGCCTATAAGTTCGTAGATAAAAAAGAAAATCAGGCTGCAAAATTTATTTTATTCATTCGACCGACTAAAATCTTTCTGTATTTAACATGATAATATGATGGTGGGATAAGTAAAGATATAATAAAGTTAAAATTTTTAAATTTTATTCTCCTTTAATGTCATTCAGTGAATATTTATATTGGTTTTTAGGGAATATTCATAAGTGAAATTTAAAATTTAATCAGTGTAAATGACAATCACTGATTAAGTAAGTGAAATATTCATTTTTCATTCAATGAAAAACGAAAATTCACCAGTCAAATTAGTGAAACTTGAAAAAACACTAATTCGTAGTGACTGTGCACTAATTTGAAAAGTGAAAATTGCTCTATGAATTAGTGGAAATCTACTATTTGAAATAGTGAATAAAATGTACTAATCGAAATAATAAATATATGCACTATTAAAAATAGTGAAAACTACGAATAAGTTAGTGAAATTAAAATTCTTTTAATTGGGGAATTCACTATTTCATTTAGTGAAATTCACAAAATAAATATTTTTTTCATTTTATGTTTATTTTCCACTAATTTAAAAGTGTTTTTTACTAATTAAATAGTAGAACACTTTTTTACTATTTCAATTAATAAAATTGTACTAATTGATTAGTGGAAAATCTGACCACTAGAAAGATTAGTGGAATTCCCACTAATTTAACGTTAGAGAGTACCTATTGACATTTTTAAATGTCTGTAAAGTTTTGTTTCCTGCATAAGACTCGTCACAGCGGTCTAAAATCATTTCCATCGAATTTCGTCTGTTTCGAATGGAACGGTTAAATCGAAATTCCAAGGCAACAGCGGCATATATTGACGCTTCGCATCGTTTTCAGGAATACTTTCATTTTTTTTTTCTTTTTATACAAAACGAGCGATCATTAGGTAGTGCAATAATTTTTTTATACACATCGACATTAAAAGTCCACTGCGATTTCAGGCGAACGAGTTCGCATCCAGCTCGGTCGGCCAAGGTAGATCCTTATCCTCTTTCCACACGCGGACGGTTATTAGACGAGGCTTTACGAGCTCGCGGACGCGAATTTATACGAGCGACGGCGACGTCCATCGCGGACATATCATGCCATTCCGTCGGTGCTTTTATGAGGGACAACGTCGTTTCGCCCGGTGTAGTCGCGCACGTTGCTTTCAGCGGGGCTTTTCTGTATTTCCGAGCGATTCGCCCGCGCCGTGGCGCGTCGACGAAGTAAAAACCGTAGATAAATAAAAAGAAGAGCTTCTCTTCCGACGGCTCGAATCGCGAGTTATCAATTTCGCTCGTTTTGATAAACGACCCGTCAAAGGAAATTAATCGCCACTTTTAATTTGGCTATCTTATCCGACGCCTGCGTACCGTACACCACGCCCAAATGTACTTACATATACATCCTATGCTATTCAATTAACGTTTAATTTCTCGGGAGATAACGAGAACCGTGCTTATAGTTAGTGTACGATTCTATAACAGTATGAGTTGGTAGTTTTTTATTTTTACTTTTTTGTGTTCGAGTACACGGAGAGAATTTTCTAGAGAAAATTATGAGTGCTATAGGTAGGATACCTACCGTAAATAGGTAGGAGGGCTGGTCTAAATGAAAAAATTTAAACTTTTTCAGTTATAATATTTAAAGAGCTATCTATCTATCTATCTATATCATATATTTATAAAGAATAACAGTGTTAATAGAATATCCATAATTATTACTGATTATTAAACAAAACATTTTTCTTAAAAATTTTGCGTAAACGCTGCAGAAAATCTATACAGGAAATTTTGTAAAATTTACATAAACTCTTTTTCGTAAATTTATAGGAAAGTGCTCTCTCCGTAAATCGGTTTAAATTTTTTTTGTGTTCACGTACAGTAAAGCATCGAAAGGCTGAGGTGGATACGCATACTGAAATTGCCACGCTCTATCTATAAAATCTACAGAAAATTTTGCAAAGTTTACATAAACTCTCTTTCGCATAAATTTATAGAAAAGCGCTTTCCGTAAATCGGTTCGAATTTATCATTTGCGTTCAACTGTAGTAAAGCATCGCGAGGCAAAGGTGCGCGCTGAAATCGCCACGTTCTATCTACAACTTTTGTAAAACCATTTTTGTAAAATTTACACAAATTCTCTTTCGTAAATTTATAGAAAAGCGTTCTCCGTAAATCGGTTTAAATTTTTTTTGTAATTAAATATAGCAAAGCATCGTAAGGCTGAGATAGATGCGCATGTTGAAATCGCCATACTCTATCTACAATATCTACAGAAAATTTTGTAAAATCTACATAAATTCTCATTCGCATAAATTTATAGAGAAGTGCTTTCTGTAAATCAGTTCGAATTTATTTTTTTTTGTTCAAATACAATAAGCATCTCTATCTATAAAATCTATACAGAAAATTTTGCAAAGTTTACATAAACTCTGTTTCGTATAAATTTATAGAGAAGTGCTTTCCGTAAATCGGTTGGAATTTTTTGTTTGTGTTCAGTACAATAAAGCATCGTAAGGCTGAGGCGCGCTTTTAATTTAAATCACCATGCTTTATCTATAAAATCTATAGAGAAAATTTTGTAAAGTTTACATAAACTCTGTTTCGTATAAAGTTATAGACAAGTGCTTTCCGTAAATCGGTTAAAATTTTCTTTTGTGTTCGAGTACAACAAAGCATCGTAAGGCTGAGGCGCGCTTTTAAATCACCATGCTTTATCTATAAAATCTATAGAGAAAATTTTGCAAGTTTACATAAACTCTGTTTCCTCTAAATTTATAGAAGAGTGTTTTTCATAAATCAGTTGGAATTTATTTTTTGTGTTCAACTGCAGTAAAGCATCGCGAGGCAGAGGTGCGCGCTGAAATCGCCACGCTCTAGGAGAGCGCGCTTTTCCTTGATCCCTCCTTCGGCGTCGGCAAATTGCGTCGGCGAGGCCGCGGCGCTAATTAAAATGCGCTTGCTTTCTGCGAGCGAGAGCCGAGCCTCCGCATCGTCCGGCCTCTCTTTCTCACTCCGCCGCTCGACTGCACCTTGCGCAAGCACCTCTTGGGCGAGCGCGCGCCTCGAGCTGCCAGCCACTATATAACACTTCCCGATGGGAGGCGCGTCATCGATCCGCGGGATCCGATGACTTTGGCGGCTTGAGTTCCGCTAGCGGCGCGCGCTTGTCGCTCCAAGGCTGCACGCTCCGCCGGTCAATTTATGCCGAGACTCTTAAAGGCGAAACTGCCAAGTTTTCACTGTGCTTTCGCGACGGCGATGCTTATTTTCATATCACTGGGATTCAGCTTTGTTCGGAATTGTTAATATTCCACTTTGATTGCTAATGTAAGCGAAATTTTTCGTATGTCATGTTCGAGAATGAATGAATACCGTTTTGCTCAAAACTTCTTTTATTATGAGTAAACTGATTTATTACAATGTTTTATATTTGCTTTACTCGTAGTGTCACACTAAGAGAAAAAAACTTTACAATAATTGCTATTGTGGTGAGGAAAGGAGTGACAGTCTTATCAAGTGAGAATTTTTTATATGAAAAATAGTAATTTTTAGTGCCTGAAATTATAAAAGTTATTATTTTCATATACTAAAAATTATTTTGCGTATATGTTATTTTCCATACTAAAACTTGTCACTTGCCAAGACTGTCACTCCTTTCCTAATCACAATAGTAATTTTTATCATGTTTTTTATTTTCCTTTTTAAATAAAATTTTGAAAAACCTAAGAATGAATTGTCACTGACAAAAATTTCTAATTTTCAGTACAGACTTAATTTTAATGCAGGTATTATTTGAATCTGCATAAAATCGCTGATTTTACAGTTGTAATTCGTATAATTACTAAAAAAAGTTTTTAATGCAATGTTTTTCTCCAAAAATCTAATGACTTATTATGTATTAAATTTTCGACGGATCTATGGTCCTTAATCTACAAAAATTACAAAATACAAAGAGTACTTAAACTAAAGAAACAAGATTTCAATAATACTTAATACTAAAGAATAATAGTTTATACAATACACCGATCTTTGTATGTTGAACAATAGATCATGTTGATGAAAGTGTGTACTTAATTATACTCTGAAGAATATTCATATATTAATATTAATATTATTATCTTTATTTTATTTATTTTACTTTACGACTTATTCTCTGACTTATTTTCTTTAGATAGGCTGTAATTCTGTTTACCAAAAAGAATTCCAATTTTTTCGATAATTTTCTCTGCGCGTCCTTCCGTTGACATAAAAGTACTCGCGGAAAAGGAATAATAATGCAGCATACGCGCACAACCTCCAACGAGCCAAAGCAGTGGGTCAGCAGTGACAGTGAAATCTCGTGCGTGAGCTAAATGCCCGCCGCGGCTCTCAAGATAGCTAGAGGAGGAAAGTGGAGGTGCGCGACTCTCGGACCGCTTTCTTGAGTTGGCCGTGCGTTTATACGGCGTCATATTCACATGCGCGCGTTGCATAGCCCGGCGACTGCATAATCCCGAAAGGCGCTCGGCTCTCGACTTCTATAATTCGAATTTTCTCGCTTTTTTTCCGCGCGGCGAGCTTGGGCATTTCACGATCGCGCGGGCAATTTTCTCGTTTATAATTGTCGGACGTTACGTAAACGATTTAACGCGAAACTTTTTCTTTTGTCGGCGAATAATTTATGCCGCTTTATCACGTACTTGACGCTCTAAGACGCGCCATTACGTTGTGAATTTTTAATTGGGAATCCAATGTTAATATACGCGTACGTACTCATATGCATTTTTAGTATGTAGTGGAGACTATGTACTGATACTTGCATTCACGGAGAAACAAAAGTAATTTTTGATGAATAATTACTGTGCCTTGTACTAATTAAGTTTAAAGTTTAAAGTACATTCTCTTGTACTTAAAAGAACTATTCTACTAAACTACTAAATATTTAAGGAATATTTAAGGAATATTTAGTACAGTTTAGTCGAATAGTTCTTTTAAGTACAAGAGAAGGTACTTTAAACATAATATTAAGTTTGTTTCAAAGACCAAATTCGCCTCTCCTAATATTAGTACAAGGGACAGTAATTATTCATCGAAGATTTCTTTAATTATTTAATTTAATATTTAAGAAATATTTAGTAGTTTAGTAGAATAGTTCTTTTAAGTACAAGAAAATGTACTTTAAACGATATCGTTTATACTTTACATGATCAAATTTTCTTAAATTTGAATAGCGGATTTTCATTTACCATTTAAAGGATTCTGTTAGCATCAAAATGACTTTTTTGTCAGTCTAGTAACAGATTAACTTTTTTTACATAAATTACAATAATTTATATTTATAAGGTTTTTCTCTTTATACTCGTATGTGCAGTTCACTGGAATATGAACTGATAATTACTTGAATTGAACACATTTTTTTCTGTGTACATTCCATGTGCTACAAGACCAAACCACAAAAACACGAGATATCGAAGAATCCAGAGGCTAGATTACAGTTGAAGTTGAAGTTACCGTGAGTCTTCTGGGCTCGTCTCCGAGAGTTGCACGAGTGACCGCGGTATAAGTTTAATCGAGCGTAGCTGAGCCTGGGTCGTTCCACAATGGAGTAGCCGCTTTCTAAATCCCCTCACCGGCCCGCTTTTTCTGCATAAAATTATGCACGCGCTCCGAGGTCGAATGCGGACCCCACTCTTATACCTCTTTTAACAAGTTTTCCGCTTCATTTTTGCGAGTTTTATCGGAAAGGCAAGATTGTCATCGAATAAAAAAGAATTTTATTTATTCTTTATGTTTAAGGAGAGCGTTTATAATTATTTAGATTAACTTCAATTTTTTAAATTGACAACGAATTTTCTGTATTTTCTACGTACTGTGTTCCCGCGTAAAAGTAATTCAAACTAAAATAAGACGATAAAAAGATTAATCTTTATCATGTTCGGATTTAAGATTTTTTAAGATTCAAAAAGATTCTCTATTAACAAGCACCTAAAAATCTATTTAACATCTTTTCGAGATCATTGTTTTAATTCAATATTAATAATAGTTTAATACATATAAATATAAAAAAAAATTAAATATAAGATCTTACTAAAATTGAAATGATTTTTATAAGATCTTATGTGTAGAAAATTTTAAAAATTGAATATATTAAAGTAATATTAATATTGTATTAAAATAACGATCTCGAAAAGATCTTAAATTAATATTTAGATAATTATTAAAAGAGAATCTTAAATCCGAACATGATAAAGATGAATCTTTTTATCGTCTTATTTTAGTCTGAATTATTTTTACATAGGTTGATTTTTATTTTTTAAATTTTGAATAATTATTAACTGAAGTAAATAAAGTTGAGATAAGTGGAATGAAGTGCATTAAAATACTAAGGCAAAAACAGTAAATTATGTTGACTTCACTTAAAGAAACCAAAGAAAAGGCATTAGTAACAGCGTGTATGGCCTTTATAGTTTCCATCGATAACTCGAGCCCTTCGAAAGTAAAAAAGGTACTCCTTAACCCTTCAAAGAGCCGCTCAAGAATTATTATTTACACTGAATCTGAAAGCCCTTGGAACCCATTATATATCGTTTCTTTTTTCGCTTTTATCCACAATCTCTATATATACTGTTGTAAACTCGTTTATCGATCCGCAACATGAATCACTCACAAACATCATAAAAAGAGAAAAAAATTGTCATCGATTGTTAACTACGAGTCGGGACATTGAAAATTTCATTGCATAATTAAAAAAAAAAAAACAGAAATGTCACAGTCCGATGGCATAACGCTGTAAATAAAACAAATAAAAGTAGACATAATAACTACACAGGCGTAAAAGAAAAATTTTTATCGTCCGCGCGTCAAGAGTACATGTCACCCGACGATGCAAAGCCGTTCGCTCCCATTGGCGTCGTTTCCAGTTACGCTGCAAGTGCAAAATAGGCAGTTCTTCAAGTCCCCTCCCCCTTCTTCGCGTCGCTCGGCGCTTTCAAGGCTACATACAGCGAAACGCATAAATTGCCGCAATTTCCGATGGCCGAGAGTCTTTGTTTACACGCACGCCGTGAAATCTCGAGAGCAGCGAGCGAGAGCCACTCGAGGCTCCCCGAGACTATCCATCACCTCGTCCTCCGTGACTTCGGGGCCTGGTGCGCTCGGACCCTCTCGTGCCTCCCCTATATGCGAGCGCGGATGAATCACGATCCACTTGACGCTGAACTGTAACAAAAAGCGCGAGTTCGGCCGCGCCCCTTGCCCCTGGCTCTCGTTCACCTGCTCGCGACCCCGTGTAATCGCTTTTACACCGCTGGTCTTGAAGAAGAAAGGCGCATTTTATTTTATCTTGATGAAGAACAGTTATTTATGCACCGAGGGAGTTAAAATCGCCAATTATTCACCGTGAGAACAAATAGGAGGAATAAAATTTTCGACAGAATATGTGACGTAGCACGTTGACAATTGTATTTTTTTTTTTCCAAAGATAGTATTTATTTATTTATTTATTTAATAAAATTCAATGGACTAGAGTCCTTACAGTTACATTTGGAAATTACAAAAATTGTAGTATTGTTCAAGTTATTGCAAAAAAGACTGATCTTTTCATTTTAATTTTTTTCCATGCAGTGTATTATTGTACTCGCACTTTTATATGAAACGAGCCGGAAACCTTATTGGCACCATTAGGAACGATGAAAAACATTCGGTTCAATTTTCAGCTCAATCGGTTAAAATCCAAAGGAGATTCTTGTGGAATAAAATGAAATTTTACGTACATTCTTTTTTTGCTGTAGAAAAAAAGTCGAGAATTGTAGGAATTACATGAAAGAAAGTAATCCAGGGATGGTTTGGAACTACAAGAAATTTTGTTGGTAATTTTTTTTTCTGTACACTGGGAGAAATGTTTTGGAAAAATTACTATCCTACATATACCATCCTGCATATAAATTTAAAAAATATAAATATAAGATATTATTATTAAGATTAAAACGATTTTCATAAGATCTTATATGTAGAAAATTAAAAAAATTGAATATATTAAACTGTGGCGGACATTCGTTTTACATAGTGTATGAAAATCATTACCCTGCTCACGGACTTCAAAACTAATATTAATATTGTATTAAAACAGTGATCTCGAAATGGTTTTTAGGTGCTTGTTGATACAGAATCTTTTTGAATCTTAAAAAATCTAAATTCGGACATAATAGGGATGAATCTTTTTATCGTCTTATTTTAGTCTGAATTATTCTTACGCGGGCTGCCAAACTTGAACTTTGGGTAAACCTTATGCTAACTTGAATTTTTTACGCGGGTATAACCATCTTGCAATAAATCTCCGTATAAAAAAAATGCAAACAAGACTAAAGAGTAGGAAATTGTACTCTACTCGGGAAGTGAATAAAAAAAAAAGTTAAGCTCCTCAAAAAAAGCTGCTGCACGTGCTCGGCACACAGTCCGGCTCCTTTTATTTTGAAGTCGTCGCAAGGCGCGCGCAGCTGGATCATTGTGCGCGCGGCCGCACAGCTGATATTTACGTCGCGCGTAATACGATCGGTAAACACTGCATGGCGCTCGGCTCCCTCGCCGCCCACGAGCGTAATGCTCGCCTCTCGCTCGCGTATAACATATATACATATAACACGCGCGCGCATACTCGTTGGAGCGCTTTCAATTTCTAAAGGCTCGTTCGCGCGCGGAATTTCACGGTGTCTAAAAGAATCGTGACAGTTTCAAATTGAGCCTGCCGCGGATTTTCTCGTTAATTTCCGTGGGCAGATTTAATATTCATGAGCATGCTTGGTACGCAGAAAAAGTGTCTGTAAACAGATTCGTATAGATAGATTAAAGTTAATCAGCGAGTGCGCGTCGCTATCTTGAGTAAACAATTTTTTTTTTTCTAGTTTTTCAAAGTGAATTTTCACGTTACATTTAATATGTACCTTACAATTTATAACTTATTCTATGCATATTTATTTTAAGAGGTCCAGCGTGAAGGGGTGCTTTCGAATGCGCGTTAACGACGTCGCCGTAAAATATATAAGCAGAATGAAAAATGGAACGAAAGGTATGCGCGATGGAGGTGTCGCAAGCAACTGAATACTTACAACACCGATGTTAAAAAAAAAAAAAAAGAAAAGAGAAGGAAAAAAAATATTAGCCAAAGCGGATTTTCGAGCGTCAAGCCGTTTTTCCTCGCTCCGAGCTTCAAGCGCTTTTTATGCTTCCATTGCGACTCGCCGAGCAAAAAGAAGCTTAGCTTCCTGGTAATGTACTTATAAATGTATAATACGAAGCATTAATGTTCCTAAATTCGCCTTAAAACATAATAAATGAGTTTAAAATTTTCACTTTGTTAATTGATGTTATCCTCGAGTTGGAAAAAAAATGTTTGAACCGATTTTACTTCTCTGCCTCTAGAATTCGATTGGGACTAGGCTGATAATTGCACGTTAATGGCCGGGCGTCAGAGCGGGAAATGAGGCGCGCGGAAATTAATGTTCGACTCGGAGAAAAGAGAAACGACGGACGCGAGTGGATCGATGGTGCAGATTAGTGGTAGGCTCTCCGGGCCCCGCCGAAGGGTTTTCCATGATTTACTGGAAGCGGGCCAGAGGTTGTCGCTCGCGGATACGCGGAGACATATCCTTTTATTATTTTTTTTTCTCTTGAAGAAATAATTTTTCATTTCACTGCGGAGATTGGAATAAGTTTATAATTATGTCCTAATCATTATTTACCGTCTTATTTAAAAGGGAGTTAATTGTACGAGCGTATTTTAGCTTTAATCAATTTAAATTTCAGAGTCATGTTTTATACGGCGGGTATCGAAAGTTTTCGTTTAACGATTGACCGGTTGTGTCTATTATATTTATTGCTTTGCATGTGTGTCAGTGTCTATTAAACAGGTTATTTGCTAAGGAAGTATATAGGCGCTTTAATTTGCAGTAAGATTGATTAGCTGTCACTAACAATTTTGCAAGAAACATTGCGTTATTATGCAATGTTAATTGTTAGAAATATATATTTCTTTTTTATCTATTCACTAACGTTAATCGATTTTCATATTATTTCACGTTTCAACGTACTAATTAGTTCAAAACTTAAAGTTCAGTGATTGCGCGGGTAAACTAAATCGAGCCTAATTTATTGCATAAATCAATGAGAAAAATTTTTCTTTTAATCAAGTAAAAAAAGAACAGTAACAAGAATTTTAACAACAAAGTTATTTTGAAATCGTCCTTAATCTCAGCGAGAATACAGTCTTTTTACTGGATCTTTTCTCCCAGTGTAGTCTATATATATACTTCCGTTTTATTTTCTATTACAAAAAAAATTTTACTCGTAAATAAAATTTTGCGGTAACCCTAGAACGATGTAACCAGTACGATCTTCCATGATATGACGCAATTACACGCGCGCAATTTTTCTACATTAATATGCATAATGACCGGTGGCACGTGACACGCGCCGATTTCCGTTACGCACGCGCCCGTAAATCATCACGCCCGAGGGAGGCCCTCGACTGGTTCTTCGCGCCTCGCTTTAATTGTTCCAACTACCCGCGGCCCGATTGGACTGCGATTTATCACTTCGTACTTAGCGGTTCGCTCGGGTATGCTAAGAAGCGGAGCTTTTTGTCGCGAGCGCGTCGATTGCGCAGCATGTAAATTGTCTCCGATGGCTGTACTTTTTTATGCCGCGGTATGAGTATCAATTTTATCGCAAGATTAATTGCCTTTTTTTTCTCTCGCAGTATTAGCGCACTTTTTATCCAAGTGACTTTGACTATATCGATTTTTACATCGATCGATTATGATCGCGGGGCTCAGATTAAGCACGGATAATATTTTTTTCGAAATACTACCTTTTTTTTGTCTTAAAAACGAATCTTTTTATTTAGACGCCAACTAATTTTATAGTTCATCGTATCTCGTTTCTTAGCTACTAACTATATATGTACCTACTCTTCTAAAAAAAAAAAAAAATAAACAATATACCGATTTTTACTATCGATCGATTATGATCGCGGGGCTCAGATTAAGCACGGATAATATTTTTTTCGAAATACTACCTTTTTTTTTGTCTTAAAAACGGATCTTTTTATTTAGACACCAACTAATTTTATAGTTCATCGTATCTCATTTCTTAGCTATATATTATCTACCTATTCTTCTAAAAAAAAAAAATAATAAATAAACAATAAATCAATATCGATTTTTTTTCAAAACACAATGATCGATCTCATTATTTTTATTACTTTTTTCCGTCGTGTTTTTTAAAAATTAATCTAAATAAAAAGTCCTAACAAAAGAATACAAGCGAGGAGCAAAAGTTAGATGTGGCTGAGCAAAGCAGGCACCTCACGGCTGGTTGCCTCAGCGGCGCCGCTCGATTTGCTCGATTTCGGTACAGGAGATGGGCAGAATTTGCGGAATGTCCGCGAGGCCTGAAAACCCGTCGGTCCGGTTTTTTAATTGCGCGCAGGGGAGGGCGCTCATTCGACGCGCGGCGACGGCCGAGGAGAGGACTCGCCGGGAGTCAGGTGCCGCGAAGGCGAAAGCAAAAGTGAGACCGTTTTTTTAATGACAATTTACAGTTGTTCTTGCCTGCCGCGTTGCTGTAACTTACTTATTGAGTTGATTTGAATTTTTTTTTGCTGATTACTTATACTTAGTTTCGATAAAGAAGATTTTGGAGGAATTTTTGGTATTTCTCGTATATTTCTTGAAAAACAATAAAATCTGTTATGATTTAATGAGAAATCCTTCATTTTTATTTTTTATACTATTTATTTATACTACTTTTTAATTGAATCGAATTTTACGACTTGCTTTATTAAATAAGCAATTGAATAGGTGTACGGGGTTACTGAACTGTCTATGCTTGTAAAGATAAGTAAATCGTTGAATAAAAAAGTAGATCAATCTGACTTAGTGGGAAAAATAGCATTGCGTGCCAAGATAGTAAGAAAGCTGACTTAATCTCGTTAAGACAAGACCGTTAATTTGTCTTTTTTATTTTATTAAGGTGACTGGGACCGATCGATAAAAGCATGACTTTCCGGCGTCTTTTTATCCTTAATTCGCGTGCATCAGCATGATAAATCTTTGCTGCAAGATATTGGATATTAAAATGTTCGCGCAGGTAAAGCATCGCCTGAATTCGCATAAGCTGTCTATTTATCACAGGAGACCTCGAGGTAGGATGCAGTTGATGCTTGAATTTAATTATATTTTTTGAGGATAAATTAATATCGATATTCTTTTTATCCCTTGACAATTAATTCGGATAACTTTTGCAAAAAAAGGGAATCTCGTCGTAGATTGGTTTTCAATAATTAATTTATTTAGCAACGTTTTTACGCGATTTATCAAAACTATTCACCGAGATATGTAGATATTGAGTGTAGTAAGCTTTGGTTATGCAATCTTCTGAGGAGTCGAATGTAGCCTGCTTAACTGCAAACATTAAGATAATAATAAGCATTAAGATAATAATTAATTGTGTGTTAAGCAATAGAATTTCACTTTCATAAAATAATAATTCAATAAATCAGTTATATCGTTAAAGCTAAATATAAATTATTATTAAAAATACGAAATCGGGCTTTGTATAGAATATCGCTAATTAATGTGCTAAGCATTTAATTATAATTAAGTTGATAAGCATTTTTTTTATTGAAACTATTCTGAATAATGTGCCTGAAACGATACTATAAATCGTTCAATTAGTTTTTTAGTCCTATTGTTTCCGGGAGCATTTAAAAAAAGTCATTTAGTCGGTATGTAGTAACCGCGGTATATAAAAAAACTATTTTGAAAGTCCAAGTACGAAGACGTAGTGTCGTAAAACAAAGCGAGGCGAAAAAATTCATTCATTAACTAATGGGTCACTTTGTTTGAAATTAGAATTTCTTGATTCACACTTTTGAGCTGCGCAACATTTAGACCGCTCGAAAAGTAGCAGCTGTTAAGTTGTCGTGAAAAAAAAAGCTCGAGCTATATACTTTCTAGCTAATTGCGTCGGCGACTCTCGGCTTTCTTGTGCGAACACAAACTCCCGCGGAGAAACGAAATGAACGTACTCTTTCCGCCGTTAAAAATGAGTTGAGCACTCCGTTTGCGAGTAAACCATCGAGTACAAAATTGAAAAAGTCACCATAGGTCAGTGTTTCGAAATGATCATCGTACATTCTGATATAAGAAAATGTAATTTAATTATTTATTTTTTTATACCAAGTTAACTTACTGAATTAGCGAGTAAGATGAATCAAAATGTTAAATTGGTAATTTTTAAAATGAGTTGAGCACTCCATTTGCGAGTAAACCATCGAGTACAAAATTGAAAAAGTCACCATAGGTCAGTGTTTCGAAATGATCATCGTGCATTCTGATATAAGAAAATGTAATTTAATTATTTAATTATTTATTGTAATTTAATTATTTATTTTTTTATACCAAGTTATTTTACTGAATTTGCGAGTAAGATGTATAGCAGCGTATACTCCAATCAAAATGTTAATTAGGTGATTTTTAAAATGATAAGAAAAATGTTTTTTCCTTGTTCATTCTTTTTCGTTAGCTCTGTCTTGAAGAAAACCGGTGCAACTAAGTATGCAAGTGTTCCGCAAATTTTTCCTAAACGTCACGCGGAGATTGCGAGGAGCGCGATGAACTTTTCGCGCGTTATCTCACCGATGCTTCGTCAATGTAAATAAACCGCGGCACTACGCAAGAAGCGCGGAACAGCTGACGATCCGCATGGGCGCGTCGATTGATCTATGGAGAGAGCAAGAGGCGATAAAAGTTTGCGCGTAAAAAGCCGGGAAAGGAGATAAGCCGATAAGTACGCCGGCCTCTTTGTGGGATATACTCAATCACTTCTGTACCCTCATTTTTTTTTCTTCACCTCTAAGCAGCGGAGCTGCGATTAGACGCACTCTGAATTTTTCATGAAAATTAGTCTCGCTGACGTCACTGTTACTAAGGAACGTTCGATTGAGGTGGTTCTCGTCCGACTTTAAAGTGATCGATAGACTTATTATAAAATTATGATAAATAGATTATCACTTATTAAATTTATTCGAAGAATTAGATTGATTAAATTGAATCAAATATGCATCAAAATTATGACGAGTTATTTAAGTTTATTATTTCACCAATGGGGTTTCTCTTGAAAACAATTTACGGCACCCTGCCATCGTTTTTTTTTTTTCGAGAGGATCGTTTAATTGGATTAATTGGATTCCTTGTTAAAACGCTGCACAAAATCGTGCCATAGTATTTTTATTTTTTAAAGAGGATTGAAAAAATCGCATTTATTCTTCAAAACTTTAAAAATTAAATCTACTGAAATATTGAGTACTTTAACGAATCCTCAAGATTTAAAGAATGTACTTCACAGTTTTTTAGCTAATCAACTGCAGCAGCGTCAGTCAACTTGACCGGCGGTCAATGCACAACCGCCAGCATTGCACCGATCAGTTCTCATTTTTTTTTTAATTCATCGCCAATAGAACTGGCCAATTTAGGACGCGCACGCGTGACTATGTAAGAACAATAATTGTAAACGACAATTTGCGTTATTCAACCGACATCGCGGAATGCGCCGGTAAAAAGCGATTGCGGACGGTGTCGAGTCGCGCGCCCGCCTTTTTTTGCCCCATTCGATGATAATTCCGCGGCGTATAAGCGAACCAGTTCAACGAAAATGGACATGCGCGTGGCCCGCGGCGGTGTGCGCCTTATATGCGCCGGATGTGTCAGGCGCGGTACGGCAAAGGTTTGTCTCTTTCCGAGCGGAGAGCAACAAATTGCTAGTGACTGCTGGTTTCCGATGGGGAAAAAAAAACAGCCGACGCGGAAAAAAAAATTAATTATTGACTAGGGAATTATCATCTCCGTCGATGCTCGCCCCATTCATCGTGATGCGTAGAGGAGTATCATTTGTAAAGCCGCGCAAAAAAAAAAGGAAGGGGAGTGTTAGATTATTAACACTTATTTTTGTTTAATAATACACGGAGAGAAATGTTCTAGTAAAAATTACTATGATCCGTAGGAACAGCGGTATACATTCGACCTTTGACGATTTTTACTATAAAAAATACTAAAAATTAAACTAAAAACTAAAAAATCCTATGTACATAGAAAAAAAATTGCTATTTATATAGTAGAAATGGCTATGTACATAGGAATTTTTAGTATGTTTTATAGTAAAAATCGTCATAGGTCGAGTATGTCCCATTGTTCCTACGGAACATAGTAATTTTTACTAGAACATTTCTCTTCCGTGTACTGGATGCAAAAATCACTCAGAAAAAGAACTACACACGCATTCATAGAAATAAGATAAAACTTAGTTTTTCTGTTATTGTTTTGAGTCTCGAATACAAGAGCGCTTGGGACCCTATCATAAATAAAGGTTCGAGGAAATGCAGTTTATGGTGAGCAATATGAAAAAGCGCAGCGTATGGTTCAGTCTCTAGACAGCAGTCCTCGTGGACAGACGTTCCTTCCTCGTGTTTAATAAAATCAAATAGTATGTGAAGAATATTTGTTATTTAATTTTTATTAACCTACGTTCGATTTCAATAGGGAGAATATCGTGTGACGATAATGAAATGTTTTTTTTTATCGTTGTGCATATAATTTAGTGATAATTAATTTAACAGCGAGTTGTTGAGCCATCGTATTTTCGATGTGTGTGAATATGATACGCGTTCAGATTTTTCTAATACATATACAAGGAGTGCAAGAAGTGATAGGAATAGGAGGTGGATTACGGCGATAAATCAAGTTACAATACAAAGAGATAAAAAAAAAAAAAGAAATGGAACGAGATTTTTTTCGTATTGTGAAAATGTGTCATGTGATAATTGACTGTTTTTTCGTCATCTCGAAAACATTTCTAAATGCAACTCCAGAATGATACAATGAAGATAAAATATTTCTTCGATAAAAATACTTTCTTTTTCTTTTTAATCTAACAAAAAGAACTTAATCTACTTTTATAACTTAAAATAAATAATTATTTAGCAATTCAATTTAAGCTCTTTCTCACGGTTCATTTAACTTTGATAAGGTTTATATCTTGCGACTTTTTTCGCTAATATTGCAAGGCTTACTATAAATCCGCTAATATTTTTCATGCAATTAATTTGCAACACTGTGCACTACACAAGTTACAACACTTACAAAATATAACAAAATTTCTGCAATAAAATTTTTGTTCGTACAGAAAACAATCGTCACGATGGCATATTAACAACCTGCGTGGCTCATTTTTAACGACTCCCTTTTTGCGGGGGAACCGAACAGGTCTCGGTCTCTTTCGCGTGCACGGAAGGACAAACAAATATTCGCGAGTAAGCATAACGACGCTCGAGCGAGTAGTAAACAAGCAGGAGGGAAGACAAGCAAAAAAAAAATGTTCACGGTTGAAATGTAGATCATAAGAAACTTCGCTTTGTCTTCGCTATTACTGCGCTTGTATCGTTGCCTGGCTGCACCCTGAGCATTTTTATTTTGTCAACAGTAGCCGCCGATATCCGACGGACGATGTAGCGTAATGAAATGCCGAAAGATAACAGGCTGAGCGAAATGCACAACTACGAGACTTGTTTTACGATCCGTACGCGCCTGTTCGACTTTTGCCGAAGTCAAGGTTTTTGACACATTCATTGAGAGAAACGAAGGAATGCAGGTGTGCAATAAAAAATTATCGGAGCAAATTTAATTCGGAATGTGAATAATTAATTTGCGTTATCTGGCGAAATCGCGATAACAGGGTTATAAATATCGTTAGAATGCTTTTTGCGATTTTTTTTTAAAACTTTCAGTCTCGTTCAAGTTTTAGTCCTGGTTGGAAAAATGGAATTCTTTGGAAACATTGAAAAACGAATTTAAAAAAAATAAAATATAAATTTTAAGTATTTTGTATTAATAAACTTGTATACCAAGGACCATAGGTCCGTCGAAATTATTAAATAAATAAATAAATAATAAATATATTTCAGTACGTATATTATTTTGGTATAAATAATAAAATGCATTTGGCAATCAACATCACGTACGATAGGGTTTACGCTGAAGGTTACGACATATTATCGTATTCAACAAAAGTGTTACTGAAAACAAAGAGTCCAGTGTATATTCCCTACCAAGACAATTGCGTGACTTTCTGCACGAGCAGCAAATGGCACGAAAATTTCGCAACTCGCTTCGAGAAGTATTTACTTCGGGGAAAATACACTGTGCAAATTTATGTTGAATTAAATTAAATTTAGAATACGTAATCTTCGTCGAATTCAAGTTTTGAACAAACAAAAATGCAGGTGCAGAG
Organism: Sycophila sp. Sp_5; assembly: GCA_018906775.1. NCBI lineage: Eukaryota > Metazoa > Arthropoda > Insecta > Hymenoptera > Eurytomidae > Sycophila > Sycophila sp. Sp_5. The sequence continues at coordinate 937,980 of JACCID010000012.1, forward strand.
TCTTTTGTTAAGTAAATCTAAGCTGGAATAAATCTTTATATAAAAAATTAGCAAACCGCGCGAAAAGAACGTATTTCGCTAATCAGACAGAAAATACTTCAATAACAGTATCAATATCCTTATTAATTTTGCTCGTATATTCCTTCGCGTGACTTTGTGACAAGTTTCAAAGTAGAATCTTACCTTCGTCCTCGTTATTGTGACCTTCCACCCCCATTACGCAACAAACACTTTTGATCGTCAAAGAAAAATGGGAGTGACAAGATCCTGATTATCTCTTGGGTTGTTTCTTTTCTGTAGCGGGGAACCTGCCAGGCAACTTTAGGGTAAACTCAAAGAATCGACGATATCTGAACCACGGAGTTACACATTAATTGGACGATCAAGTGCATCACAGCACGAGCTCGTCTTTCTTTTTTTACCTTCCACTCGTCTCCGACGTCATTACCGTAGCAGCCTTAGCAAACTCTCTTAACTACGTTTTTCGCATTTTGAAAAAAAAAGCCCTCACTTCTTCTGGATAGTGTTGAAGTGATTAATTCTTTTTTTTCCACGCGCCGGAGCAACTGGTTGCGGAGAAAATGAACGCAAATATACTCTGCTGGTGTTTACTCTTTTTATGAAAATGCAAATCGAGCTTATCTGCTAAATTACTCGCGATAAAGTACACGTGTTTAATCGGGAGTAACTATCGCGAATATCCGTACGGACTTTTTCGATTTTAATTGGGAGGTAATTAAAATGTTCGAATACTCCGGGTTAAATTATTCGAAAGCATGTCTCCTTAATGAGGCATCCCGACGAGGATGAACCTCACCTAAGTTGGCGTCACCGACGTTCGAATTTTTTTTTCGAGGAGCTTATTGTTGCTGAGAATTGTACTTATACTTAGTAAATAATTACATTTGTAAGAAAAAGTGAAAATAATAAGTACAATTTTATAATTCATATTAGTCTTTTGTACTTCGGGTGGTTGTTACAACTTTCCATTTTCTATTAAAATACTAGGATGATTAATAGAAGACTAGATAATTCATAGATAACGATATTGACGAAAACATTGATTTATAAGATAATTCTTGTCTGTAAGTTAATTTTACCCTTAATTCTGATTTTTAAGCTGCCGTGTGTCGATCGGTCGAAATTTAGATAGAGAAAAACGATTAATCACACGGTCCACATAACTTCATTAAGAAGTTCTTTCTTTAATAATTTATGAGAATTGCTTAGTTTTTACAAAAAGGACAAATTATCGAACATTAATTTAAAACGTTCAAAGGAAATAAATAAAGCTCTTTTCTACGAATTTCTATACATCAACGACAGACGCGAATATATATTATACAAGAAAGAGCAGTGGCTACAGATGATTCTGGGACTCGTGCCAAGTCAATAGACACATTTAATCTGACTGGACGACAAAAAGTCTTCGTACGAAGTACAAATGCGCACCAACGCTCTGCAAGTCCGCAAGCTCCCCAACAAATGCAGCTTATAAATAATACCGTTTGCTTGTTTTTTTAGCCCAAATAAAATGCTCTACAAATTACAAAAAAAAATAAATAAATAAAACAAACACGCAGCCACGCGAAACTGTTGTTTATTTAAACAAGATGTATACTGACGCTTAGAGATGTATACTGTACATAGGAATTTTTAGTATGTTTTATAGTAAAAATCGTCACAGGTCGTGAATGTCCCACTGTTCCTACTGAACATAGTAATTTTTACTGTAACATTCCTCTTCGCGTGAATATTTAATGCAATGAATGAAATTTTTTTTGAACAGAAATAATTTTTCGGATATTTGAATTAAGTCTTTTTAAAAATTCGAATATACCTCTTAAAAATTGCTATTTATATAGTAGAAACTGCTATTTACATAGGAATTTTTAGTATGTTTTATAGTAAAAATCGTCATACGAAGTACAAATGCGCACTGACGCTTCGCAAGCTCTGCAAGCTCCCCAACAAATGTAGCTTATAAATAATACCGTTTGCTTGTTTTTTTAGCCCAAATAAAATGCTCTATAAATTACAAAAAAAAAAAAAAAACACAAGCAGCCACGCGAAACTGTTGTTTATTTAAACAAGATGTACACTGACGCTTAGTTAGAGGTGCGCAGATATCGTTGATAAGAGGCAGGCCGTCGGTGCGTTTTTGTGCGGTTCACGGAGAGCGAAAGAGTTGGGGAAGAAAAGAGAGATCGGCCTACCTCTCTTACGCTCGCCGGCATCTAAAACAGGTTCTGCGACCCAAGCGAGCCCTTTCTGGAGCTCTTTTTGCGCCCCCCCCCCCCTGCCCCATCGCCGCCGAGATCTTCCACGCTGGCTCACCTTCGCTCGAGGCGCGCTGCAAGCTCCTCGTGGCTAGTTTCTTTTATCATTCGCGGCGTATGCCTTATCCGACTCCTTTTCACCTACTCCACCTCTTCTTCTTTCGATTATCTGATTTGTAAATTTTCGCTGCCACGTCCATTACCTGTCCTCCGTGCCTTTCTAATTCGCGCGCAGGTCTTTGCCTCCGGCTTCTGCGCAGTCATGGTTCGGTGTGGCTGTGTACGTGTGCTCGTGCGCGGTGGACCTTTTTCCTGCTGAGTCCGGTTCTTTTCGTTCGTTAGGTATTTATTTTTATTTATTTATTCAATCGACGGCTGAACGCGCTGAAAAGTCTTTTTATTTAACTTTACGGCAGCGATAGCTTGGAAAGTTCATAAAGAGTCGGTGCTATGAAGGCTTTAAAGGAGTACTTTTTAATGCAGCAATCTTTGATAAATACTGACTTGAATGTTACTTTTATAAAAATAAAGTTTTGAAACTCAATTTATTTACGAACAAGGAAGTTAATGGCCGTACTGAAAAATAAATAAAATAAAATGTACGCGCTAAATCAGCCGGAGTGAAATAGAGTGTAAAATTAACTCTATTGGAGTCAAATTTTCACTCTAATATTATAGATAAATTACTTTCCTTGATTGAGTGAAATGGAATGATTTTTTGAATCATCAGTAGAGCAAAACGTAGGGACTTAAGTTGTAATACGCTAATCTTCCTTAGAATGAATTTTACTCTACATTAAAGTGTAAATTCACTTTATTCGTGTAGAGTTCATGTGGAGTCAATTTTCTCTCTTTAAATTTGACTCTATTAGTTATCCTCTTAAATTTGACTCGATTGGAGTGAAATTTAACTCTATGAGTGTTTCACTTTAAACTAAGAGTGAAAGTTGACTGCAATCGTTTTGGCGTGTAAAGTAATAATTAGAAAATTTAGAATAATAAATTGCAAGTTTTCTTTTTATTACTAAAATTTGAATACATGTCACTAGACTCTCGGACTCCAGCAAAAATATTTCTGAACATTATTATTAAGACGTAATAAATAAATAGAAAATTTAGAAGCTTAATAAATTGCAAGTTTTCTTTTATTTTTATTTATTTATGAACCAATTGAATAAACAGTTACCAAAGTAACTCAGAAGAGGAAAGAACTTCCTGCGTGCTGGCTTGGCTCTGTATAAACAAAGTACTTATTGATTATTAAAATTTCAATACATGCCACTAGACTCTCGGACTCTAGCAAGAATATCCTTGAAAGTTCCCTATTGAAAGGATCTTATAAAACTCCACAAAACGGTGCAAAACCCGCATAAAACGCAAGAAATAATTTATCGGATTTTATAAAATTTAAAGATTTTTATAGTGTTTTATAAAATTATTCCTACGGGGTTATTATTAAGTCATAATCTAAGTAAATAGAAAAGAAGCCTCATAAATTGCAAATATTTCTTTTGATTCTTAAAATTTGAATGCATATCATTAGACTCTCAGCCTCCAGCAAAAATATCCTTGAATTTTATTATTAAAACGTAATCTAAAGCCTCGCTGTTACAAGAAGCTTCACGGCCTTGGATCAGCGGACGAAGCGACGGAAGTCCCCGTCGATCCTCCGAAGGTTCTATTCAGCGTGCGAGAATATAGCGAGGGCGCGGTTGGATCGCTACCTTTTAAATACTCCGGGAGCTCCTGAGAAACCATCCGCGGAATCTGAGCGGCGCGCCGGCTGCGGGACTCTCGATTCGGCGGATCGATTTATTTCAGTCTCCCCGGGAGGCATACCACGAATATCGCGATGCGCGACGACCGGTAGCCCGGCCGAGGAAGACGGATGGACGGCCAGACGTCGGATAGACGGACCGTGGCTCCGAGGGGTCGACGCACAATTCTCGACCGATCCCAATTCGCTCGGACGGTGGGTGTGTGTATATACGCGGGAACTGACTTAACAGATGCTTTTAATCGTCGGCTTACGTTTTCAATTATAGCCTCACGACTGAATCTATAAAGTGTTTCTCTTCTATCTACAATTTATTTCGTAGTGAAGAATTTTATTTTATTTGCAATTTTTTAAGGATGTAAGAAAATTTCTAAGTGAATATGTGTAAATTTTTATATTACAAACAAATATGAAAAGTTACAATATTATTGTCTACACGGAGAGAAATGTTATAGTAAAAGTTACTTTATTATTTTGTAGGAACAGTGGGATATACTCGACTTATGACGATTTTTACTATAAAACATACTAATAATTCCTATGTACATATAGGAATCGTAGGAATCATAGGAGTTTCTACTATATAAATAGCAATTTTTTACAGGTATATTCGGCTTTTTAAAAATACTTAATTCAAAACTCCGAAAAATTATTTCAGTTCAAAAAAAGAGTTTCTGAAATTTCCACACCATTTTAAAGCAGCTGATGCATCGTTCTATTTTGTCCAGGAAGTATACGGAGAGTAACATTATAGTAAAAATTCCTATGTTTCGTAGGAACAGTGGAATATACACAACTTATGAAAATTTTTATTATAAAAAATACTAAAAATGACTCTGTACATAACAATTTCTACTATATAAATAGCAACTTTTGCTATGTACATAGGAATTTTTAGTATGTTTTGCAGTAAAAATCGTCACAGGTCGAGTATATGGTAATTTTTACTATAACATTTCTCTCCGCGTGAGAATTTAATGCAATGAATGAAATTTTTTTTGAACGGAAACAATTTTTCGGGTATTTGGATTAAGTCTTTTTAAAAAGCCGAATATAACTGTTAAATTGCTATTTATATAGTAGAAACTGCTATGTACATAGAAATTTTTAGTATGTTTTATAGTAAAAATCGTAATAGGTCGAGTATATCCCACTGTTCCTACGGAACATAGTAATTTTTACCATAACATTTTTCTCCATGTACTAACTATACTAACACAACTCACTTATTAAATATTTATGCAAACAGATAATTAACTGATTACGAATTAAATTAGATATGACAGCTGAACATTTAATACTCGTTAATATTAAATAACTTTTCGACTTTTCTAATTCGATCGAGATTATTGCTCCACTAGCATGTTATTTTATGTTTTTTAAACTTTATTTCAAAATTAATTCGTGAAAGTAACTTTCAGATTCGAATTGACCTCGACGAAAGTCATAATAATTAATACGCTACATACATTTGACAAAAAAAAACTTCTTTTTTTTTTTAAATTAAATTCTCCACTACGAATTCGCGTCCCCGAGACAGCGAGTTTAAATTTGTACGCTTTCATTTCAATCTGTTCCCTTATCGTGCTCTCCCTCGCTACACATGTGCTCCATTGAATTCGCTGCTAGCTGGAGGGCCTTCGTCCGCGCGACGTAGGCGCCCACGGCAATTGACGTTTTCAGGTCGGCTAGTATACGACGGACTTTGCTCTGCGGGCCCTTCATTTTTTATCACGTCGCACTCGCTTCTCCTTTTCCTTCGGGACGTTGCGTCGAGTGAAAAATTTTCAGCTACTAACGGGAAGCGCAAAAAAATGCATAATTTAAAAAACAGAAAAATTCGCTTGATGTAGCAAATTAATCTGTCAATATTTAAAAGTTCAATAAAAAAAGAATTAGCTAGTTGAAAAAGAAATGTAGTTTAGAATTCAAGGCTGTAAAATGCTCGACAAATGGTTTTAAATGATTTTCGAGGGTAATTTATAAACCTGGACATTGAGCGGATGAGATGCGATTAGACGATAATATAGAACCGATGATGTATGAACTGCGGCTGAAAAGTCGATGATTGATAAACTCTTTCTGTGCCGAAGAAATATGATCGCGTTGCCAAATTCATCCGGATACATTCAATTTCCGCGTCAATCAAAATATTTTGCACAGAACTTATTATCACTTGTATACATTAATTACGTCAACAGCTTCGAGTGGAGCTGGTTATTAGAAACTCATTAAAAACTACTTAAGCAAGAATAAAAGACTCGCTGGAATTAATATAATAAGTCAAAAAAAAAAAATCATTCATATTTACTTAACGCCAATTAAAACCTCTTTACAATCGAATTAATCCGATTAGAAAAAAAGCTGATCATCAGTGCGAAGCTCTCAGACTCTAATCCCTATCGTTTGCACCTTCTTCCTGACTGCGTACCTCCAAGCTCTTTCGCTTTTTTTTTCGCTCTCGCAAGACTCTGTCCCTTTTTTTTTCGCCAAGCCGAGAGCCTCCCCTCGCCGCTGGCCGCACGTTTCGCCATTTTACCAGACGATGATAGCCGCCTGACGAGGATGTAGGTCCACGTTTCGAAAGCGATTTTTTTTTCTGAAGGATGTTCAGAGCGGCCGTTTTATTTTCAGCGCCCCGAGAAACTCAGCTTAGCGTACCTCGGCTCCGGGGCTGGTTATACTCCGGTAGTGTTCAACCGGGTGGAATGGCTCGCTTCACGCATTTACGGCGTGTCGATTTACACATTTTACTTCGGGCGGATCGATCTTACCGCACACAAAGAACGGGACCGTTTATTAGATGTAATTCACTTTTAACTACTGTTATTACTCGAGAAAATTCTGTAACAGTATATTCATGTGTCAGTGTGGTTAAGGCACTAACTGAAGCTTTCGTAGAGGTAGTAACTTCGATCCCCATCAAAATTATACTTTTTTTCAGTTTTATTTTACTTCAATTCCGGCTGTACATGTTATTTAATGAAAATTATCAAACATATATTGGATATATTTTATAGTTTGCATATTGGAAAATTTTAATAGTAGATAGTAACTTTTATCAAAATAGCAGTCTACTACGAAAATACGATGATACTTTATAAAATGTATCAGAAGATATTGGAATGGGAGGCATAGGTTAATAATAATTAAATAACAAATATTCTTTATATACTATTTGATTTTATTAACCCTTACAGGACCATAAGATGGCTGAGACTAAATATGCGAATACAACATTTGATTTTGGCGCAATAAAGTTTGACACTTCTTTGTTTTTCTAATCGTTCAGAAACACGTTTGCTGCCTTGGACATACATTTTATTTTGACATTTATTAAAAAAATATCGATTCAATAATAATTGAATAATCGATAACGATTTTTGTAGAAGGGAAAAATATTTCCCTTGAGCGTGAAAGGGTTAAACACGAGGAAGGAACGTCTGTCCACGAGGACTGCTGTCTAGAGACTGAACCATACGCTGCGCTTTTTCATATTGGTCACCATAAACTGCATTTCCTCGAACCTTTATTTATGATAGGGTCCCAAGCGCTCTCGTATTCGAGACTCAAAACAATAACAAAAAAACTAAGTTTTATCTTTTCTATAAATGCGTGTGTTGTTCCTTATCTGAGTGATTTTTGCATCCAGTATTAATAAACAAAAATAAGTGTTAATAATCTAACAGAAGATTTTCTCGTACACCGACTCGTGATTGAATTCACAAAATACTAAATTAACGGTTTATACACATGTGGAAGTCATTATTTCCTACCACTGTATTCATACAACTTCATGAAAATTTCACATCATATAAGTATATACTTTCTGCAAGCACTTTTGGTTCATAAATCGTCTCTCGAATACATCGAAAAAGGACTTAGTTCACCGAAACCCTAGAGCGGCTCTTATCCGTCAAAGGCGACCTATACTTTGGTCCGTAAGGTCCTCTCGTCTCTATCTCCCCTGGCGCATCATATATATATATACATATATATATGAATATATCGTTCCGCATATAACACGCTCGGATGCTTCTGCTTACGGTCCAGCTTAGGAATGTAATATCCGGCCGAGGGTTCGCGTTATGCGCGCGCATAATAATAACTAGAGATCCTTTTGTTCACTTGCTTAGGTAACGCCTTTGTTACCGTCTCTGCAATTAAGAACGATTTTCTAAATAGTTCCTCAATGTCGTCGATTATTTCACTTGGCGTTTGTCGCGTTATCGGTAATAACAGTACGGCGTAAAATATTTACTCCAAAATAGTAAAATTTCGACATGGATTTTCACGGGGATTCCATGTATTATTTTCAAACTGGATGCATCCACGTATGAGAAAGAATAATAAATGCGCGAAATTTGGAAAATTGGGGGCGTTTGTCCAGCGGAAAGGTCCTAGTCGTCATGTGTGAACGCGTGAACGGTCAAGCGCAATCGAACGTTCGCTGCGTCATCGAAAAGAATGGGCTACCCTTTCGCTCCAATTTAGTGTTGCTTGTTTAACGCACAATGCGAGCTTCGCACCACTACCGGTCATTTCGCCACTCATTTTTTTTTTGTTACCCCTGGATTCAACAAATTAAAAGTATTCCAATTGTCCATTTCTGCACAGTAGCGGCGGCATTACGACAGTCTTTTGTCGTTCGAATGATTTCTATTGGAAAAAGGTCACGTAAAATGCTCTCCGGGGTTTATTAGGTCGTACTGAATTTTTTGCTCATTTGGAGCAAGATTTATGGGACATTCCAAGTACCAGCTTATGGTTTGACGGTCACGAAAATGTAGCTGTAAAAGGAGAACTCCTCCAGCCGTTATTAGGATTTTTATGAAAGAAAAAAAAGGGGAGGGGAATGAGCGCAGACGAAACTATTTGCGCTTACATCAGATTCTCCGGATAGTGGTACCCAACCGGATGCAGTTGCACTTTTTATTACCTTGCGGCTGTAATAATACATAAAAGTTATTTTGGCGCTACTGCGAAAAAAAAATTTTTTTTTTGTATTTTAACGCATTATACGTATAATTCTATCTGAGAATCTAAATTTTTTCTGACAAAGTAAGAAAAGTGTAAAAGTATACTCTTTTAAATGTTCTCACTCAAAATTTCATTATTTGAATAAGTGAACAGTTTTTTACTTCTGAAATAATTAATATTTCACATTTTAAATAGTGATTATTCGCTGAGTATAAAATACACCTCCATTTTCACTATTCAAGTAGTGAAATTTTCATTGAGAACTTTTAAGAGAGTAGGAAAATTTTCAATAAAAAAAAACATTCAAGAATAATAATCTTTTTTTCGTAACATGAAGTTTGAAACCGTTCCCCTTTGTTCAGTAATAAATGCGTTTATCGTGCACGAGGAGCCTACAAAGCTTGACTCTCGAACGAAATGATGAGGCGTGCTTAGTCTCTCTCGACTGGGGTTCAGAAAGGATAAGAATGGACGCAGAAACTCGATTGTCCTTAGGATCAGTGAGTCAAAAAAAAAAAAAAAGCGTCACATTTCTTATTCCAAGCTGCGGGAGGAGAAATCGCTCTCACCGAAAATTTCCATTCTTTTCATATTCGAATTTCCTTCAAGGGTCCGCGAGTTTGTTCTACGATGCCGTGCTATAAACCCTCGAGACGTTCGGCTGTAAAAAGACAAAATTTGTACGTACTCTATTTTATTGCATCGCCTGAAAAAAATATTAAAAAAATATGTAGGAGTACTTTAAATGTTTTGATAAATAGCTTCATGAGGTGTAATAATTCAAGCGTAGTCGTAATTTCTGACAAATAAATAAATTTATTAGATTCCATAGTGTACAAAAGGCCAATTAGCGAGCTCAAATTTTCACGGCGAATAAAAAATTGTCGGACTTTTGATCTTTTCTTTCGCACGTTTGGAGCGAGTCTGCAGACGGCGAACTTTGCGAGTCTGTTTGCTGGGGCTACGAGTGGCTGATCAATGCTTCGGAGGCTTCGATCGCTCCCATACAACTGCCCGCTGCAACTGATTTTCCCTTCCACGGAAATTAGTCGGAGCTTTTTGCTCCTCTTGATTGCTTTCCCTTTTTTCGCTTCTTTATGATGCTACCGCGCGGCGTTTGCGCTTCAATTTAATCACTCTAACCGGCGTACCTTTTCGCTGCAAATTAGAATATTGCAATGTATAAATTTCTTTCCGCGGAAATTCAGGTAGATCAATAAAAATAAAAATGAACTGAAGTCAATGCTCCTATCAAGATCCTATCAAGTAGATGAATAAAAATAAAAGTGAACTGAAGTTGATGATCCTCAATTGGTAGTAAAAAAATAAATGCATAGGGACTTATTGTATACACAGTAATTCCTCAAGAAATCTGCAATCAGCTTTTTAAAATGTGAAGACGCGTGAATAGATGATTTTGAGGTATCGATACAAATTTTCCTTTCTAAAGTATTTTTATTAATGCTACTGCGCTTTGTAAATTTTCCTAATCTACATATTTCATCGCATTATACCTTTGTACCTCGAGAGTGAACGGACTTTTTCACACTTCCTGTACCTTTCATATTTATGTGTCTTTATCGGGCGACTTTCGTACTTCCGACCGGGGGAGCATTTCACCCCCATGGAAAAACTGCCCTTTTCCAGCAACTAATCGATATGGCTCTGAAGCGACGCGGGCAGAGTTCGTGGACCTGCGTTATCGCGGCCGCTTGGCTCTGCTGGAAGTACGGACGGTTGTGTTGGATAAAAATGGGAGGATTCCTTTTTACGCAAAACCGAATTACTCGACGTTTATTTTACTTTACTTTGTATTCAGACTCAGATGCTCTTCAAATGCGAATTTCTATATTGATAATTAGCTACTGGATATTTTTTATATGATTTTCTGATATCTCAGGTATTTCGTGCACGAACTTCATTTAAAAATTGGAATATAAGATAACGAATTTTTTTAGTATAAGTGATTCAGTCGAAAAGCGGATTTGATTCGTTGCCTGAATTGTATTGATGACCCGACTTCGGAAGATTGTTTTGTAATTAGCTGCAAACTGTTCGGTATCGTTAATTCTTGTTAGAACCCGTGTAAAAAAATTTAGTCTGGCAATAGTCTGTCCTTTAAAGTCTGGCCGAAGTCTGGCTAAGGAGACGATGCCAGACTTTATACCAGATATAAAGTAAAAAAATTAAGTCTTACAAATAATGCGAGACTTTTTGCGAGATACTTTTCCAGACCGATTAAATTTAATTTATATTATATCTGGCATGAAGTCTGGGATCATCTGTTTAGCCAGACTTTGGCCAGACTTTAAGGGCCAGACTATTGCCAGACTAAATTTCTTTACACGGGAATGTCAACTTTCGGTGTCTTTTGCGTACATTCCTAAGCGGGCGGTAATTCGTACACTGAAAAAAAATTGTTAATTTTAATGAAATTATTTACTTCAATAGTACTTATTAAATATTTTATCGAGTCAAAAAAATTGTTCTTGAAGCTATTAAATTTACTTAGAAACAAGTTCAATTAGTTAATGAATATTACTGATCAAGTATTAATAGTACTATTGAAGCAAATCATTTCCTCAAAATTAACATTTTTTTTTCAGTGTAAAATTGCGATAAGCAAGGCTGTGTTGATAAGCAACCTTCGATAAAGGACCAGGGTTCATTCGTTCTTTCGCTCTTAAATTTGTTAGTCTGGTTAAATAGTTCATTACGATAACTCTCCATTGTTTAAAATTACGATTTCTTCAAGTAAAATAAAACTTATATTATATTTATTCACCTTTCATTAAATTATCCGATACATCTTTCACGATATTAGTGCTCTCGTTAAAAGTACCTCAGGATTTTCTGCATGGATATAGGATGTAAAATAACTGGAAATTCTAAATTTTCTATTAATAAATGCATTGAAACAAGGTGAAAATTCAATTGAAAAATAGGAGGCCAATTTGCCATGCGTGATTTTCTTTCGCAGCTACAAGGAGTCAAAAAGCTCGAGTAGTCCTAATGGAAGGAAGAAGAAGGCGGCGCGCGAGCAAAGGCAAACAGACTCGGTGGCAAATTTAATTTGGCCCCCAGCGCCTTGCGCCACTCGAAGAAGCGTCGGACGTAAACCTCGAGATAGGGGCCGGCGAACCTAATCGAGTATGCAAAGATATTTGGTTAGTTCTCGAGGCGCGGGACGCGTGGCGCCGATGATACCCTCGGATAACTTGCGGGTCGGTCCGGAATTCCCGCGGCTTTCGATCCGAGGGATATATTTGCGCGTCCCTCCTACAACCCTTTATTTTTCTTTTAAAGACACTCGTCCGATCAAGCAGACTAAGGACACTAATCAGGAATCCAGTGTTTCTTAATTTCCCGCTGGAGCGATTAATGATCATTTAATTATAAAACGGGGACGTTTTTATTCTTGCCACTATATACAATCTTTTATAGAGATAATTAGTTGCACTGGATAATTAAAGAAATTTGATTTTATATAATCAAGTATTTTTATTTATTTATTTATTTAATTAATACATGATCAAGTTACAATAGTAATCTAGCAGAAGGAAATATTACTGTAAGCTGGCCTGGCTTGATAGAAACTAAAATTACTTAAAAGTAATACTTAAAACTAAGAAAACTTGTCTATTTGTTGAATTCATAGAGATAATTAGTTGCACTTAATAATTAAAGAAATTTGATTTTATATAATCAAGTATTTTTATTTATTTATTTAATTAATACACGGTCAAGATACAATAGTAATCCAGCAGAAGGAAATATTCCTATATGCCGGCCTGGCTGGATTTAAACTAAAATTACTTAAAATTAATACTTATAACTAAAAAAAACTTGTCTATTTGCTGAAAGGTTGTAAAAGTGTTTTCGCAATATTCTTTAAATAAACAAATATAAATATTAATTTTTAATTTGTTCTCTAAACACTCCATAAAAGCCAGTTGCCGTTTTATCTTTAAGGGAGAAAAATGAAATCTTAGGCCTACACGTATAAGCGAGTATCGAATGTATCTCGGCAGAAATTGAATCACGCGAACCTTTTACAGTCCCTCGTCGTTCCCAGAAACAAAAGAGTCTATGCGGTGAATTGGATTGCACAACCGAGAACGGCTCTAAGATCGCGACCGCAGCCTGGAAACAGAAGGCACGCGGTCATGAAAGGACGGCCCTGCCTCCTCTCCCAGTGGCACCTGGTTCTTCCTGCACCTTGCCGATCTCTCCTTGTTCTCTATTTAAGTCTCGACAGGAGCGAGGCTCGCGACACGTGACTCTTTTGCATGGCTGCTCGTGAAAGGGAAGCCGACGAGATGCGTCCTATACGGGCGAGGCTCGCGAATTTTAGGCTATCGCCAAGTGGATCTGAAGCTTCGGACCCTTTTACAACGCGCAATTGCCATGAGGGTTACTGGTTTGATTCCTCCTGGCAGAAAAGCTTTGTGTCTGCGAAAAAGTTTTTTTTTTGTATATTATTTGTTACTACAACATCGTATGTTTAGTAATATTGTAGTGTAACATCGATTGTTTCTATTGGACAGTCTAAAGCTTCCCTGCTTTATTAGTATTTAGTTTCTCTTATTTTTTTATTCAATTGTAATTTTACGTTTCTAATTTTATATCTTAATTTGTACTTAAGGACCATTTAGTCCGTCGAAAGAAACATAAATAAATAAATAAGAAATAAATAAATGTAGAGATGCTCGTTGATGTTTTGTGAATAATTAATGCTTCTGTGCAGTGGGATGAGATCATCTCGGCAAAAACAGATGCACAGGAGGGTTCTGTTTTTCTCTTTAATCATAAGAAAATTAAATAATTATTATTATACATTTATTACGATTAAATATTAATGATTATACGTTTTTATTTTTCAGGTAAGACACTATACAATATATCCGAGTCACGTGTATACATTAATAGAGTAAGTAAAGCAACAAAGTTTCTTGTCATCAGAAGACCACTTCTGAACGAACTTAAAACGGAATGAAATAAACTGCTGCATTTGCTGCTTTGACAGGTGTATTCGGCTTTTTAAAAAGACTTAATTCAAATATCCGAAAAATTGTTTCTGTTTAAAAAAAGTTTCTGCAATTTCCACACCATTTTAAAGTAGCTGATGCATCGTTCTATTTTGTCCAGGAAGTACACGGAGAGAAATGTTGTAGTAAACATTACTATGTTTCGTAGGAACAATGGGATATACATAATTTTTTTGCATCTACATATTTGGATAGGTAAAATTAATTTGATAATTTCGGTCCTATAAAGTTTTTTCAAGGAAAGCTGTAAATATCCGTGGAGATTTTGTTCCTGGTCATTTGCAGTAATTTATTATTTTTTAATATTCAAAGATTACTGAATTGACTTCACTCAATGCAACAGTTACTGCAATTACGATAAGAAAAATGTATCGTAAAAGGCAAAAATATCAAGAATGAGAGTCTGTTGATTATAGCGTATACGCGAAGAGAAATGTAGTAAAAATTATTATGTTCCTTAGGAACTGTGAGTTATACTCAACATAAGAAAATTTTACTATAAAAAATACTAAAAATTCCTATGTACATAACAATGTGTACATATAAATAGCAATTTTTGCTATGTACATAGGAATTTTTAGTATGTTTTGTAGTAAAATTCGTCATAGGTCGAGTATATCCCACTGTTCCTACGGAAACATAGTAATTTTTACTATAAAATTTCTCTCCGTGTACTAACTACTAGCACAACTCACTTTTTAAATATTTATGCAAACAGATAATCAACTGATTACGAATTAAATTAGATACGATAACTGAACATTAATACTCGTTAATATTAAAAAACTTTTCGAATTCGATCGAGATTATTGCTCCACAAGCATGTTATTTTATGTTTTTTAAACTTTATTGGATGTTATTTTATGTTTTTTAACTTTATGGAATTTCTGTAAGTTTTATAGTATAAATCGTCATAGGTCGAGTATGTCCCATTGTTCCTACGTAATATAACTTTTCTCTCCGTGTACCGTATTAGCGCATTTATCAGCCTAATTATTATATCATCCTGAAAAAATCGATCGGGTATAAGCAGAGCGTAAGCATAAACAGACGTTAAGTCATCTACAAATCCGACTAATTTCGGTACAATTCGCGTTATACCTTGGAACAACAAAAGCAGTCGGTCGTGTCGTCGTCATCGGGCAGCTTGGGATTTGGAGTCCGTCCGTATTATCGCCTCCTACCCCCTCAGAGCCTCACCCCTAGGACTACGGTGTGCCCACGGGCGCATGCGCACCTCGGCTCACCCGGCGGGAAAAGCAATCCAGCCAGCCAGTCGCGGTGCAGGCTCCTTGCCTCCCTTTCGTCCCCGGCCTGACAGAAGCACGCGCTCGCCCCCGCCTTGATTGACGCGCGGAGTCTCCCGGTGCATCGGCCAGGCTTTGTAAGCGGCCGACCAGCGTCGGCTTAATCCTCCGGGACGCTATGCTCATTTGCGAGGCATTGTTTGCACGCGGCACTTTGTACCGATAGCTTTCGGCGGACGTCCCGCTCGAGGGTTCGATTGTGCACTATTAGGTGGGAGGTTCCTTTCCCAGTGCTAGAGAACATTTTCCAAGTGGCGCTGCAGGGGTGGTACGGCGAGATTGCAATTTAATGGATTTTTATTACAGCATACAAGGAAGAAAGTTCTTTTGCTCTCTCTTTAGGAAATAATAGCCTTTACGCGAGATAACGAACAGCTATCATCTTTGAAATCTTGTGATAATTGTTTTTATTGCTCATGGTTGTTAAGTGAAAACTGTACAATAAAATATGATGTTAGTAACCCTGGTCGAATTTTAAAACATTTAATGGCAACTTCATAGCTGGAGAAATAGAAATAGGCGAAAAATAGCAGCCATTTTTAAGCCCATGATGAAACGCTTTTTTAAATCAGAATCTCACATTTAATGTGAATAATTAATGTGCATTATTTAATAGGAAAAAAATGGTTTGCAAATGTGTGAAAAGAGAAAAATTATAAAAACGTTTGAAATTCACTAATATTCGCACTAGAAAATGAAAACTCTGTAAATCGTTCACTATGAGCTTATTAAATGTGTTTAATCAAATGTTGTTTTTTAAGTTACGTTCGCCCCCATTTTTCTTCGCTCAAAAATGACTATTTTTTAATAACGATTAGAAGTTAGTATTTATCCAATATTTTTTCATTTTAATAAATGTGCGAATGCTGTGAAAAAAAATCGTTTCATCTTCCACTAAAAACAAGCCATTTCTAAGTTTCGTGGCTATTTCAACTAGAGGAATTTCTAGCAGGGAAGATTTGCTGTAATTAATATTACATGATTCTAAATTTAATAAAATAGGAAATTTCATCTCTCTTCTTTAAAACGCTAGATTTTACCGAGTATTAAAAAATGAAGAGATTCGTTGTGAATGACGCACCAGTACAATGAAACACTTTTTACGCTCCATTGGAAATTGATACCCTCGAGAATTGATAATCCTCTTGTTAGTATTTAATCCCTAAGTGGAATTTTCAGGCTTGCAGAATTTGTTATTCAATACCATTTCCATTGAAAAGCCGCTCAATTGCAAAGATGCATTTAAATTGAGAAATTAGTTTGACGATTCAATTTTCGCTTTAAAAATAAACTTTGATAAATCAGTTATTCGAGATATTTTTGTAGATTCACCTGAATATTACAACGGAAATAGTTTCCGATATTTCTCATTTCCGAATCTGTCGAACCCGCCCTCCGAAATTATTCGATCGTGCATGAGCTTCGACACATATGCACAGGGCAATATAATATTGTGACGCGCTGTGGACAGAATTTACTGTTTTGATAACGAAGCTACAATTAGTTTAGATCAATTTTAAAACCACCCCACAAAATATTTTTAAGCGGTCAAAAATATATTTTATCGATTGCTGTGTAAAATATCGCAAGCATTTCTGAGTAGATGGGTTGTCTCGACGGGGTTGACAAAGGATGACCTATTTCTCCCAGATCGAAGCTACACGTAAAGAATTCACGAGCACGAAAACTTCTAAAACCATTCTCTTTATTAAATAAAACTCGTTGACTTTAGATATAATACAATTATTCGCTTTGAATAATTGCTACTGTTTAGATATTAAAACTGAAAGGTATAAGCATCAGTTAGCGAAGTAGCATACTTTTTTTAACAGAAACTTAAACTAACGAAGGTAGAAAGTAGAATCAAACATGCAAGTAACTGACGTGGGCAGGAACTCTCAAATCAGGCCGGACAAGTTCGTTACGAGAGTAGCGTAGGCGACTGCTGGGCTGATCGTCATAAAACTATTGTTTTCTTGCATTCGCTCAGTCTTTACAATGTATTATTCTTCGTCCATATATATTTTTATTTCCGAGTAAACGTGCGCTCCATAATGCAACCAAAAGTTGTAAAACATTAAATTCTCTACATTATTCATATCATATTATCTACTTACTCAATAATTCAACAAAAAGTTTTAAAATAACTGACAGAAATATTATATAAACGTAAAATTATATTTGGTGGATATAGGTATACCGCCTTGGCAGAAAAGACAATGTAATTGTAGGTAACAATGAACTATCAGAAGTACTTCAATAGTCCATACAATAACCCATATACTGCGAGGGTGAATACCGAGAACACTCACACGATGGGATACTGCTTATATGCTGCATCAGATCGATATTGGCGCTGTTCCGTCTCGT
Organism: Sycophila sp. Sp_5; assembly: GCA_018906775.1. Classification (NCBI taxonomy): domain Eukaryota; kingdom Metazoa; phylum Arthropoda; class Insecta; order Hymenoptera; family Eurytomidae; genus Sycophila; species Sycophila sp. Sp_5. The sequence goes on from JACCID010000012.1 coordinate 955,741, forward strand.
GTACTATTTAAAAAGACTCTACTAGAAGTGCTAAGGCTTCATTAATTCGTACTAGCCTCTGTAAGTTTCAATATGATTATTGTCGTTCAAATTCAACCATCTATAGTCATAAAATTGTTTGCTGTTCAAATTAATCAATCACATTTTGAATAAGCGGAAACTAAATTGAAGCAAATAACGAAAAATATCGGTAATATGGATTAAAAGGTGCAGTCTCGTTATTATGGATTCTGGGGATTCAGCCAGCCATCTGCTGCCGAGGGATTATTGAACGCGAATTTCCCACGCGAAGTGCAGCATGCAAGCGCAAAGATAAAACCGAAAGAGGTATGGTGCATGGTGAAAGCACAAAAAGCGAATCTGAATATAAATGGATTGCGTACCCCTATCGTCTGCAGCATCCCCAAAAGTGCAAAGCCAACGGCCTAAGTCATAGAATAATCGGGTTGTAGTCCATCCTATGCGAGGGCTCATCTTCGTTAGAGCACTTTATTATAACCAAAGTAATAATTAAATAATTAATTTCTTCCACAAGGTATGAAAAGTATACCTTATAAAATAGGGTGGATGGAATAGTTTTTGGATTCAGACAGCTTTCCTAGCTATCCTACCTACTTATTTGGTGAATTTTAATGGATATTAAAATTTCATTCAAATATTCATTAAAATTCACCAAATCCCTACCTTTTTCCACATTGGATTGTCCAGGTTATACACTAAAAGAAGATACAATAAATTAAATGGTTATTGCCTTACAAAATAGGGTGGATGGAATAGTTTTTGGATTCAGACAGCTTTCCCTAGCTATGCTACCTACCTATTTGGTGAATTTTAATGGATATTAAAATTTCATTCAAATATCCATTAAAATTCACCAAATCCCTACCTTTTTCCACATTGGATTGTCCAGGTTATACACTAAAAGAAGATACAATAAATTAAATGGTTATTGTCTTTTATTAGAAGACCTCAAAAGATTGAATTGTCTGGGGTAGTGAAATTGACAGTCGACAGTCAACTAAAGATAACAGTAAATTGTAATTGAACGGTGTCTGACTAATAAGCAATTTAGTGCATTCCAGAAGCTTCAAACACGATACTGCTATTCATCCGCTTAGATCACAAATGTCCCGAAACATTTAGCACCGCCAGCTTGAAGCGGAATCACATCCCAATGAGCGTATAGCTAAACAATGGCTTGGAGCATCAAACCACCTCCTCACCCCCCGCGATAGGGTTGCAGCTCCGATGGACCTCATCGCGGTTAATCGGTATCATCCTGCCCTGGCAATAATTCATAAATGGAGAACGAACTTACGGATGCAGCGGAGCCGACCGCACTGAGAGCAGTCCCAAGGGGTTACTTCCGCGGCGGAACATTAGACGCGTTTCGGGTGGGCATGAGAGAGACAGGGACTGCGAGAGGGTGAGTCACGAACGTCACAGGACCCCCTCGTGATGCTGCATACACTTTGTGTGCACACGCGGTCAGCCCTCCATATCTTCTTGTCTCTCTCTCTCTCTATTTCTCGCTTTATCGATTTTATAGCCATGTTTAAAGTTGCCCAGGACTTTCGAAGTTATGAAACGCTACCGATGGCCAAATATTTGCTCGTAAGTAAATTTAAAGCTCGCCCGTCTTGTTTAAACTGCAAATAAGCATTATCAGTCCTGGGGGAGACTTAAACTTGAACATTTCTTTTCATCTTCGTTTGATTGTTGTCGGTACATGTGTATGACACTGCGCATCGCTGGAACTCAGTAAAGCGAAGCCGAACGAGCAAACAAAGTTTTGCTGTATAGATAGACGTGTGGGTTTGAGTTTTATTGCAATTTTCGAAATCGTTAAATATAGTTTGAAATTAGCGTTTGCTGCTCGGAAAGAAAAATCTAGGTATTTCACTAGAATCCATATGATTGTAATTTAGGAAAAATTCCTTATACTATTATAGTATAATTTCATACGTCTAAAGTTTTTATACATACTTTCAAAGTGTTTAGTACAGTCTTCTAAGATATAAATTATATTGTAGTATCATAGAAAGGAGTACATATAAATATAATTTATTCACATATAAATAAAGTACGTGTATGGTCCTCCAGGAGCAGAAATGCTATAAAACTGTAGTATACACACTTTCCTCCTCCCGTTTTAAAGCTTCCATAGCTTTATACTATGATTCGCTTATTACAAAGCTCTGCAACTACGACATGTTCGAATTGCGGCACTTCAAAAAACATCAACCGTCAACAGTTCCATGGCGTTCGCACTGTTTTCCGATGTTGCTTATAGAATCGCCTTATAGACTGCTTACTTTTTTACTATGAAAAGACGGTCTACTTTAAAAGCTCAAAATCCATGATTATTTGCATGAATTTTCATACTAATAAAGTAACGCTGGTCATAAACTCTACTAGTACCCTCATTCTTACTATAAAAGTTAGATTTTTCTTTCCGAGTGCGCTGATTGGGTATTCCAAGTGTTTGGAGGGTGGATGGCTGAGGATGAAATATGTCTCCTTTTTTTCGCGGAATTAGTAGCTCCATGCACGTGCAACCAGATGAAGCGCCTTTAAGGCCGACGTGGAAGAGGGTCATGTTGCATTTCTCAGAGCTCTACTCCAACCCTTTTGCGCTCAGTTATTACCCCCGTTTCTCTCTGTCTCTCTATTCCATCTCCTGGCCGATGTTTTGGAGTTAGACTAGTTCGAGTCTAGGCTTAGTAATCTTATCGTGAGCAAAGTTTTATTTTTATTTATTTATTTAAACCAGTTGATATACACACACAATTAAAAATTGATATACATAAATAAGTTACAAAACAGTAAGCTAGCAGAGGAAAGCAATTTCCTGTGCGCCAACATGGCTCTATATAATACTAAAAATTAGAACTAAAAAAGAAAAGAGAAAGAAAAGAAAGGAAGGGAGACAGAAATATAAATCTAAGCATCCAGATTTAAAAATATTCTTTAAATAACAAAATTAACAAGTGGCACTAACTGAGGTTTAAATTTACTATCAAAGTAATTAAATAAATAAAATATTAATTTGCGTAGAACGCGTTCAAATGCGTTTTATATAAACATTTCAAAAGTAACTCACGACGCAATGAGTAAAACAAAGAACAGTCGTGAAAATATTTCTTAAAAATTTCTCAAGATAATTTTGCAAGATATAGCTATAAAGTTACGATCGATAGCGAGCGAATAACACACCCGGTAACGCCTTACCGAAGAAATTGGAAACTCGCGTCTGCATCCTCAATCACACGTACGAAATTACCTAATCAGACAGAAATTTCCGATCATCGATCCCCGGAGGTCTACCTCGGGCAACCTGAAACCGCATGCCACGCGTGCACAATCCGCGCGAGCTTCGAACGTCATGGGGTGGGGGTTGCGAGGGGGAGCCATTCCGGGAAAGCAGGGATACGCTATAGACGCCCAGTCAGCCTCGTGATCTCCCGAAAGAGGCGAAAAAAAAAAAGAAAGGAGAAGAGGTTCACGGTGCGAGCGTACATCCGAGCATTCGGTGCGACTCATGCATGGCCAATCAGCCATCATTAAATTAGCGACGACTCCCCGCTGCGGCATCGCCACCCTCTCCCTCCACGGCGGACTGCAATCCGCCCCCATTCAAAGCGACCCCCTTATTTTTGCGCCCTGGACGGCCGTAAGAGTGGAGCATTCAGTGTGCCGGCGTGGCGAATGCTTTTCTATCTTCTTTCTCTTTTTTTTCTCACAGTGACGAGGGAGTGTGAAATTTACATCATAATGAGATGAAAGATTTTGCAATTTACTTTTAGTTTGACGAATGTCATACGTGGCTTTGTTGCTTCATTATTCCTTATCTAAACACGACTACTGCATTAGAAGGTGACGGGTGAATCAAGAAAAGACTGAATCGAACACACACTGAAAACAATTTTAGAAACTATAGTTACTTAAATAAAATAATTTTTTAAAGAATTTTCGAGGTAATCACCCCTTCAAATGAAATATTTATTTGAAAATGCGAGGTGAATTTAATTTGAACGGAATGTTTGGTAAGATATTTATATTATAATTTATTTGGGAAATCTTTAAAGAAGTACATTTATTCAATATTTGGAATGTGAATAATGTTAAACTTATAATTATTTTAATTTCATGTTGGACTATACGTACGTCCGTACCACTTATTACTTTTGTTTTTTTTTTCTTCGAACAACTGAAATGAGTTTTTTTCTCACGTGTAATAAACATGCTACAGGACTCAAGTTTCCAGAAAAGTTAAATAGTCCCCTGTTATTTCTCAAATGCAATTCAATATCACATTACATTCCTGCGAAAAAAAATCAAGAAACATTTCCAAAAGTGCGGATAATACACTCCCGCTCTTGATCTTAAAAACTACATCCAAGTCTCGAAAAAACTTCGCTCGGCGACGCGCTGGCAAACTGGTTTCCGGCACGCGAGCAACAAACGCGCAGCTTATAAAATTTCAAAGCGCAACCCCCGCGGACTTGAATCCCAATTAGAGCGCCGCCGAGTGTACGGAGGGTGATGCAGGAGATGCTGCGCCAGCGACACACATACTGGATCGGCCGCCTATTAAGTGCATCAGCTAGAGGGGGGAGGGGTCCAAGGCGGGTCGGTCCGGCCAACCCTTTCGCCCGTCGATGGTCGGCGCCGCGGCGCACGTGGACGCCTCGTATCGATTATTCGGGAGCGCTGCTGCCGGATGCGCGACTGGAATTACTCCCTCGCGCCACCGCCGTTTTGTCTGTGGGCGCAGTCTTGCGTGAATCTATATCCTTGCTTTTTCGTCTCTTTTTTTGCGCCCCTGATGGATTTTCATTGTGGGTGGTTTCATTTTTTCTGAGAGGGAAGGTGTTGGGTCGAGTGTGGGTAGTTGTTAAGGGGGTCTGAAAGTCAATTAAGAATTCAAATTTCGCGCCATAATGCTGTCGATGAAAAATGAATTAAATGGCTTATAATAAAGAGTATAAATGAAATATCGAAAAGTCGTGAGATACTTGCTCTCCGTTAGGTAACGATCTATTCTTTTATAAAATTCCAAATTCTTATAACAATATCTTAAAAAGAACAGCTTGAATAATGTTAAAAACATCTTATTATTCACGCTTTTCTCGTTGAGATATTGTTATAAGTACTGGAAACTTTATACAATGATAGATCGTCACCTAAGGGGAGGGGGGTAAGTATCTTGTGGTTTTTCGATATTTCATTTATACATTTTTTTTAAAAACAAATTAATTGTTTTTTCGTCTGCTATATGATGGCGCGAAATTTGAATTTTCATAGATTTTTTTTAAAACAAATTGATTGTTTTTTTCGTCTGTTATATTATGGCGCGAATTTTGAATTTTTAATTGACTTTACAGACTTCCTTAATTCAAGGAGATGCAATTGGAAGGTGTACCTTTTCATTGGTATAGAATTTTTTAAACTGTATTTCTGTGAATCTGCGGTACGACACTGATCAAATTTAAAAAAAAATCTTATATGGTTGTTGTACCTTTAAAAATTCTTTTTCAGGATACGTACTTTTATTTTTTTCATATTTATTTTTCTTATACTGATAGAAAGGCAAATTGAAACACCTAATCAGTCCTTAAATGGTGCCAGTCTTGGGCCCCTAATCTTTTTTTTTCTTTTAGAAAAACCTTGTCTGGTTGTTGTAGCTTCAGAAAATTATTTTTCTGGATGCGTATATATTTTTCTTTAATGCTGATAAAAAGGCAAATTGAAACACCTAATAAATGTCCAAATGGTGCCAGACTTGGGCTCCTGATCCATGCTTCGCTTGCACCCCTATTCCGATCTCATTACTCGTAAGAAAGAATGGAAGCCGAGAGACAAACAGCCGCGGATCTAAGGATTGAATAGTCTCCTTTCTCTTCCACCTTGGAGTTTCCATCAAGTTTTAGAAAAGCTTAAGGGGATACCAAGCAAGTTAAACTGCCCTGCCACGTCCACGACTGAATTTTCAAGAGTCATTTTCTACCTTTTTTCTTTAACCATCATAAAAAAATTTCATTTTTACTCCTGCATTGAAAAATTCACTTTACGATTCAAATTATAGATATGAAAGTAATGTCATTGCAGCGATAAGTGATATTTTTACGCCAGTTGCTGAGAAAATATCTTTTAATGTCGTAGTTTTAGATTACTTACCTAAGTGAAAACTGCTATAAGAGAGAATGTTATTAAGAAAAAGTAATTTAATTTACGGCATCATTTTACAACTTTAATATCCATTGCCAAGTGGTACAAGTACGTAATTACCGTTGAGATAAAATAGAGAAGTCTGGATATTCAGAAAAGATTCCAAAATACACATATACCTATACTTTTTATTTCCTCAAAGGTACACACACCTATACCCAATTATTAGGGGCAAAGGCGTTCGTCGTATAACACGGCTGTAAACGTCTATGAAAAAAAAAGTCAAAGCGTTAAGAAAATCCCGACGGTTTTTCAAAAAGGGACCCCTCTCAAAAATCCCTCAGCGGGATCTTCACGAGCGACGTAATCTCGGGAGGCATTTGCATATTTCAGACGGAGAGAAAATGCCCCCGATGCCATTATATCCACGTCGTCTGGCTGAATATGATTTGCGCTCCACCTTGGAGAAATCATTTACGACGCCTTTGACTCCTCGTCCGAGACGTTTTCCCTTACCTTATACTCTACTCTTTAGAAGCGAGGAGGAATATTCGGTATTCGCAAGGTGTCCAACTGCTGCTCCCTAATTCGATCAGCTTATTTCAAGACGTCACTCCTGATTCTCCAAAATCTGTCGGGCTACTGTCACCTTTACATCTCGTATTAAATGTATAATAAGCTCTCTTTTTTGTGAACCTAATTTAGATGTTAAACGAACCAAATTTTTCGATTATCAATAATTGACATATCCAAGCTCCCTTACTCTCTCAATCTGAAAATGTGAAATTCACTTGGAAATTGTGAAAGAAAATAGTTGGGTCAAAATTATCCACAATTTTATAATAATCTTGGGACGTCTTGATTTTCTAGAGATTTTTATTAAATTTTAAGTAATTTTTGCTACTTTGCTACTTTACTATTTTACTACTTTAAATGGAATAAATGCAGTCCGAATTTTAAATTTTACTATACTGTTTAGTAATATGTATAGAAACTTTATTAAAAATTGCACGAAAATGATTATACTTATTAAAATTTTTATGAGAAATTCGACAATTGTTATCAACCGATAGTAAAAATTATCTAAAACGCGTTTCGGCAACAAGCGATCGTCATTTATTTGCATCTAGTTTTCTTCTTAATAATATTTACAAAGGATATATTAGTAAAATTTGTACCGAGTGTTAGTAAACAATATCACCGTATGGTCCTTAAGTAATTTTTACCGCAACTTTTAGGATAATTTTTATAGGATCATTCTCTCCGTGTAGTGACAAATTTTATGCAAAAAATCATTAACCCATTTAGCATGTGGATATAAAGACTTTTCACGTATTAAATGTCACTATTCACATTTTCCAAGTGAATTTCACACTTTCAGATCTACAATATACTGAAATTAGTACGTGCCCGTTAAAATTACTAAATGAATAAATAAAATAGTAGCATAAACGATTATCCCAAAGAATTAATTAAATTGCTTAACTGAAATTTACACAATCCCACCTTGAATTCCTGCTTGAATAAAAAAAATGCCACGCACAATCCGACGGCCGAACTGAATGGCAGAATTGGAGTGGCGAAGGTTCGCCGTTTAAAGAAATTAAAAAAGGGGCGCGGATACAAAGGTCAGTAATAAGCTGTTGAGAAAAATGCGTACCCTCGACGACGTCGTCGACGTCAACATCGACGGTCGAAATTCGAGAGGCAAAAGGCGCGCATTCAATGCGCGTCTCGTGAAAGCTTCCGTACGAGTGGGTTCCTTCGTCGCGACGTGCTATTTTATGTACACACAGACGCGCGTACAACGAAATAGAGAAAAAAAGGGGAGAGAAATTCGATCTTTGAGGTTTAATGATGCAGCCCTTCGGTTTCGCTCGTGCGCGACTCGCTTCTCAATTGTTGATTTATCGTGTCCACTTTTATAGGCCCGGCCCTTTTTCTCTCACTCCCCTCGCGGTTTAATGTGGTGCTCGGTCAACGTTTGATTTTTAAAGAAATTTTAAAGCGATTTTTTTTTTCATTTTTAAATGGTACGCTGCTAATTCTTGTCTTATCGCCGTTTCGATTTTTCCCTCGCGTTATGTACGCGTTGCGCGCGCAGACAGTCACCATGTGAAGCCATTGCAATGCGAGCAGGGCAATCGATGCCAACAGGCTACACGCTAATTGCGAACGTTCTCGCCGCCCTTTCTCCGAATTACGAATATTCTCGTCTTTTTTTAACGAATTGTTCGGGAAAATGTTTAATTTTTTTAACTATTTTGTACAAAGAATAATCAATAATTTTTGGAAGTTTTAATATTAATTTGTTGATTTGCTTTAAATTTATCATACTGCAGGTTTACTTTTAAATAGCGTACATTTTTATTTATGCAGTATTTAATACCTTAGTGGTTCAAGTTAATTTATCATATCAATTGATATAATAAACTTTGCATTTTTAAGTCGTTGCGTAAAATTAAACGAACTCGGGCAACAATTATATAAATGTATTTATAAATATTGAATTATTGAACGCCTTAATGACAGGAAGAGGCGTTTTCTACTGTATCTAAAATGAATTCGACCGCGCTACTCCATGAACTGAAATTCAGAACCAAGAATAGATAAACGTCGCACAGCTTTGACCTCGTTGCACTTATAAGGCCGACGACGCTAAGTGTAAATCCTCACAATTTCCCGTAAGCTGAGTAAATTGTCTCCTAAAAATTGTACGGGATTCTATCCCAATTTTCTTCAAAAAGAGTTTACGCTGAAATTACTGTATTTTCTACCTAAAATTTTCAATTATTTATGAAGCCTTTTAATTTTTACCAGGAAAACTCCATAATTTTTACGCACAAATCCGCGCATTTTTCGCAGAGCTTTTCTGGTAAAACCACCATGATTTTCTCCTAAAAATTTCCAGTTCTCTTCGAAGGTTTTTAATTTCTACCAGGAAAACTCCATAATTTTTACGCATAAATCCGCGCATTCTTTGCAGTGTTTTTCTGATAAAACCACCATGATTTTCTCCTAAAAATTTCCAGTTCTCTCCGATTCTCTTGGGCACAGCTTCACCGTAAATGATAAGACAAAATTTTCTCAGCGCTCATATATAAAAGATGTTCGATTGCTCCCACAGCCGCCTTTAAAAATTCGGTCACTAAATTAAAAGTTTGCCTGCGAAGCACCGACGTACCTACAAGTCTACATGAGATAAGTAAGCGAGCCCATTAGCGTGGTGGCCTCTTGCTCGAGTGAAACTACACCGTCAGCCGACAGAACTAATTCCAGCCGGCGAGTCCCTTTAAACGAACCATTACGAGCTCCTCGAATTTTCTTCCGCCGCATCAATTACCTTCCCCCCCTTCCCCTCGCAATCCACGTCACGGAGAGCAGCGCGCGACATCAGCGTCCCGTCGAAAACACGTCGCGCACCCCCAACGCAGTGATGGGGTGGGTACGGCGCGTGCGGACGCGGAGGTCTGGGGGGGGGGGGGTTAGGATGCTGCGAGAACGGAGAGGGGCAACGGGGCCCGCACGTGGCCGGCGCGTACAAAACCTGCCCCGTCGAGAGATGACACATGGCGAGGAAAGATAAAACCCGGCCGCGTGTGCCTCCCGCGGCGGTGGGGCGGCCGAACTTGCACGCGTTGTATTATACATACACTGCCGGCCAAAAGTTTGGAAAACACTGTTGAAAAAATATGGATTATGGACATTTTCATGAATTAATTACTTGTTAAATTTACTTGTTAAATTAATTACTTGTTAAATTTACTTGTTTAATGTACTGTTAAATTTACTTGTTAAATTTACTTGTTTAATGTACTTGTTAAATTTACTTGTTAAATTTACTTGTTAAATGTACTTGTTAAATTAATTACTTGTTAAATTTACTTGTTAAATTTACTTATTAAATTAATTACTTGTTAAATTTACTTGTTAAATGTACTTGTTAAATTTACCTGTTAATTAATTACTTGTTAATTATTATTACTTGTTTGAAACACAGTACAACAACATAAAGTGTATATTTTACAACAAAAAATGTATATAATGTGTCTAGACACCACCGTTATAAAAAGAAAAATACAAAAGCCCTTAAAGAAAAGGTGTGAATATATCGGATTTTTTTTCATAAAAAACCCACCTTTACTCAAGTTACCTAGAAAGGCTTATTTCTGTGTCATTATGAGCAAAAAATACTGTTCTCGGGGCAAAACTGGAAAATGCACATTTCGAAATTCGAACGAAGTGTTTCTAAACTTTTGGCTGGCAGTGTATAGAAATACGAGGAGTAAAGAGTAGCTAGTATAGCTGGGGGTGGTACACGCACGGAAGCTGTGAGTGTTATGATGGTCGAGAAATCCAGCGACTCCGGGGACCCACTCGGGTGTCGGAGAAAAAGTGCAGCAACTTGCCTGATCGAGTATAAATACTTCGAGTTGTTATTGAGATGAATTATGTGCTTTCAGTTTAACGGAAATGTGAGGGGAGTTTATTTAAAAAACTGCTTAAATTTTTAAGAATATTTTCATTGTTAATTTAATAAACTTTTATATTACAATAAAACCTGCTAGAAATCCGTCTGGTTAAATTAACAAACGACTTGACCAAATGGCCTGTTTTATTATAGATAACTTTTTTTTTAAACTTATTCGTGCATTTATTATAATAAAAAAAGGTTATTGGATAAATTTTATAGCTTCTAATCGTTATAAAAAGAGTAGAAAAAGAAAATAATTCTTGAACGAAGTAAAATGGGGGGAACGACATTTATTTTAGCGTCATAAATAACTGGAAATTAATATCGTGTATCTAAAAAATTTTAGTTGTATATAAATTGTCGCTGCAACATTTGCTTTTCGAATTAAAGATACAATCATTCGCGATGGGAAATTTATATGGTAATGCAAGTTTTACTATTGGATCTGTGCGCGCGCGTTAATCTCAGCAAATATGAGGTGCGAGCTTAGAACAGATGCCGTAAGGCGGAGATTTAACGCCGAACGCATCGATTGGCATAATTAGTTTAGGCGGTCCCCAGCGAGCATCCGCGTTTTTTTCGTCCATTTACTACATAAACTTTCCTCTCTTCGATACGTATACCATTTTGAGGAGATTTCAGGGATCTTGGGTAACAAGGGAAGGGCCAGTCTGCCGAGGGGGATCACCGAGGGGGAATGGTTATTATTTTTGGCGATTTTTACGGATAAGAAGTCTCGAGGATCAAATTCTTTTTTTCGCTGCCAGAAATTAGATAAAATCTTATACACATTTTTTTAAAAGAAAGTAAAAACTTCTTTTTACCAATTTCCTAGAAAATTTATACCAGAAGTCTCGCGATTATTTATTTCTGTGTTACCAGAAAGTGCAATAAGTCGGTCATACAAATGTTCACTTTTAGCGCATAATAAAGGGAGACTAATAAAGGGGGTACAAAATATACGGCGGGTACTCGTACGTGGATGTTCTAAAGTGCATGTACGCGTAGCAGGGTATACCGGCAAACCCAGGTGCTCGAAGTTTTCTGCGAAAGGCACATTCGTCCAAGTCACGTTTCGTTTAGCCTTGAAAGTGTTAGCGACTGGACATTTGAAGAGAAGAGGAAAGGGGAGCAAAAGGAATAAAGGAGAGTAAAAAAAAACGTGAAGAATGGAATAACAAAAAAAACAGATTGAACTCTATTTATTTATTTTTTTTATCGAGGTGGAGGTATTTAATTGTATAGAAAATTATTCAATTTTTTTTTGTTAAGCCTTTGCTAAGCACTAAACCTTTTCCCCTTGTAATTCTTTTGTCTGTCTATTACTCGACGCAATAAATGCGACCGTTTGCAATTTCCCGTTTTCCTCTTCATTTATGCGAAGGCTGCGAGACTTATGCCTTTAATGACTTTACTTCGCCGCCGCCGCCGAACCTTTTTGGTTTATTGCTCAGAAGGTTTGATCGCAAAATTGTATAGACTGTCCAGTCAGATGAGCCGAGAATCTCCTACGAGCAGGACGCTTTTTCACTGAAGCAAACTCTGTAATTTTTCTATGTACATTTAAAATAAAACTTTTGTACATCGCTTATAGTGACTTTGCTGGAACAATTGGATTACTTATTTTTCCCTTCAAAATAATAAATTCAATAAAAATAATTACCACGTGAAATTCGACAAAAAAAATCGCTTTATATTAAATTTTGCTAACCCCCCCCCCCATGTGAAAATATTTGATACAATTCATATGTAAATTGTGTACAGTCAATGTATACAGTTTGTATCAAAAATGATTCTATACAATGTATATAAAATTGTGTACAAACTATAAACAATTGTACAGATTTTGTCTATAAAATTATTCGTGCAACGATTAAATTGAGCAATTGTATACAGCTGTATATAATAATTTTATATCAATATTTTTTATATAAAATAATTTCCTATAAAAAATCTATACTATTGTCTACAGTTACATACATTAGTTATATGATTATACAAAGTTATTTTTTATACAAACTTTCTAGTTGCAATTCTATATACAAAACCCGTACAATTGTTGTCAGTTGTAAAATAGTAATACAGTTGTAAACAATTGTATGCACATTGTATAGAATCATTTTTTTATACAGACTGTATACAGTGACTGTATACAATATGTATAAATAAATTGTATAAAATATTTTCATAAGGGCCTTTTTTTATCAGTATAGTCACTCTATTAAGTCGTTACATAATTTGATACTCAAAATTAGCGAAAAAGGTATTCGCTCCGTTGTTCGATCCAATCAGGCCAAGAGTATACTCCTAAGGTGGTGAGCGTGTGAGTAAGGAACCGCGAGTGTGTATACTTCGTGCCATGGCAACTAATCTCAAGATCGACTCGCCCTTCCCCGGCGTAACCACTTCAAGGCTTTCTCGGAGTGGATGAGAAATTATCGGCAGTTAGGAAACGGATTCCCGGTAATTTTCTTTATTCCGCATCGCAAGATACTTTGAAGTAGCTTGTTCGTGTAAACGCCACCCAGAAATTGGCAGGTACTATATATAGACCTTAAACCTGAAGATGCGAGATGTGCTGTAAAGTTAAATTAGACCCGCAGTATATGTAATAAACACTTAAAAAAATCGTATGATTCTCATCTGATTCTTGATTGATTACACATGACTACACGGAGTGAAAAGTCTAGTGAAAATTACTATACTATTTAGTAGTGCAGAGACAGACTCGACAAATAAAAAATTTTACTAGAAAGTATGGTAAAATGTGCTAGACTTGTAGCAAAATCTACTGTAAGTCTAGCAAATTTTACGATACTTTTTAGTAAAATTTTTTATCAATCGAGTCTGTCCTTCCATTAGTAAATAGTATAATAATTTTCACTAAACTTTTTTCTCCGTGTATGTAATTTTTTTTTTCAATAGACTTCACTTAAACTTGAATGGTCCACTCGAATGCACATGTAAGCCGCAATTATATACCAATAAAACAATGGGGTTGGTGTAAATAGAAAAGAAAGTAAATTCATTGCGATTCACATGGAATAAATTTAATGCGGCGCGAAAAAAAAAGAAGGACGTTAGAACGACTGTACACCGATAGCAAAAGGAAGTAATAACAATAAAAAAGAAGGCAGGCACATTCGGGAGGAGATGGAAGCAGAAAAGAAACGGCGGCGGAGCTTTTGTAGAGTGGAGAGGAGATCCGGGGGTGAGATAGCTTCGGAACAGCCGCTAGGTGTATGCGTACATTTCCGAGGGAGAATGCGAACGCGAATGAGGCCAGCCAGAGAGAAAGAGAAGAAGAAAAAAAAAAGTACGGAGGAGCACTCGAGACGCCCGCGTTCGGGGCACCCTCTCGCCGAGAAATCCGCAACGAGAAATATTTAATCGAACCCGCCCTTTTCTTCTGTCTGTATGGAAAACTCCAGTCTCTATCTCTACTCTTCTATATCGATAGTATTTATCGATTGCAGTTTTTTTTGTATTTTATTTTACTATCTGCTGCATGCGTAGACTTGTAATGAACTTGTGGGTCAATGTGGGAAATAAATAAGAGACTACTTCAATATAAAAAAATTTCTTTGTAAAATTTTTTGAAAATTCTTGCAGAATTCTTACATGACTTTAGTAATAGAAATACTGAATAAAGTTTTCGTAATTTTTTCATTTAATTCTCAATTTAATGAGTATACCATGTAAATCTGAAAATGTGAAATTCGATTGGAAAATGTGAATAGTGACATTTAATTTATCATGCTAAATGTGTGGATGATTTTTCACATAAAATTTGTCTCGATTCACTTTTTCCAAGTGAATTTCACATTTTCAGATTTAGAGAGTATATTATCCCTGCTAGAAATCCGTCTAGTTAAAATGCACACGAAACTAAGAAATGGCTTGTTTTTAGTGACAGTTTTAAAAAAATTTTAATAGTTTTAAAAAAACGTTATTAAAAAATAGCCAGTTTTCAGCGAAGAAAAATGGGGGCCGAACAGAACCTAAAAGTGGAACTGCGATCTCGACTCCGAGTTATGCAGTGGATAAAATTGAATCAACATTTATTTAAAAACATTTAACAAGCTCATAGTGAACGATTTACTGCGTCTTCTCTTTCCATTGCAAATATTAGTGAATTTCAAAAGTTTTTATAATTTTCTCTTTTCACCCAGTTGCAAGCCATTTTTTCTCTATTAATTATTCACATTAAATGCAAGATTCTGATTTAAAGAAGCGTTTCATCACGACGTTAAAAATGGTCTCTACTTTTCGCCCACTTCTATTTCTCCGGCTATTAAATCGTCGTTAAATGTTTTAAATTTCAAGCATAGGGTGCTTCTAAAAATTCAATAATTAAATATAGGCTCATCAAAAGAAAAGATTGGCTGAAATTCAGAACAATTCACCTGCAAAATTCTCGCCGCACTCACGCCATTGAAAAAAAAAGCTTGACAAGCTCAAAAATTTAATGCCTCGTCGCTACACCGACGCGCAAAGGCTGACGATGAAAAATATTGATCGGACAGTGCGTCGCGCGGATATAGACCCCGGAGCCTGGGGCTCGGAGCGTCAGTCAGCAGGCGGCGTGCGCCAGGTTCAATCATCATCAGGGCGGAATTGGCGCCGGCGATTCGTCCCGTCGACGCTCGAGCCGCGATGGCGGCGGCGCGTCGTTTGTCAGCGATGATCAATGGGCCCGAGCAGGCGGCAGCTGCTTCTCCGCTTGTCGATCGGGCCGACACTTTGTGGCCAGGAGGAGCCGCGTAATCGATCGGCCAGGCGCTCGGGAACAGCTGTAGCCGCGAGGCTGTCCAACTGTTTTCCTCATCGGCGCCTCGCGTGGTGTAGGATCTGCGCGCACGCGGCTATCGTCCAGAGCGATTTAATTGAGTGGCAGGGTTATTTATCCTCTGACGGGTAGGATTTTGCGTACGCCCGAGGATGATGTGCTGTGAAGCTCAAACTGTGAAAATTTTCATTTCGATATTGATTAGGTTTGCGCGGGATTTATATTACCGAACAATTTTGACATGTCAACATCTTCAGGGAACATTATTATTCATATTATAATTCGGATAGTACCCTGGTAGAAATTTAAAACATTTAATGGCAACTTCATAGCTGGAAAAATAGAAATGGGCGAAATATAGCAGCCATTTTTAAGCCCATGATGAAACGCTTTTTTAAATCAGAATCTCACATTTAATGTGAATAATTAATGTGCATAATTTAACAGGAAAAAAATGGCTTGCAAATGTGTGAAAAGAAAAAATTATAAAAACGTTTAATTCACTAATATTTGCAAAAACGAAAATAAATTCAATAAGACATGAAAAAGTATCAAGTGTGTTTTAATCGTCTCTTTCGCTGGCAAATTTCCTTATGCTGTCGAGAACACTGCCCACACGGAGAGAAACGTTATAGTAAAAATTACTATATTCCGTAGGAATAATGGGACATACTCGACCTATCACGATTTTTAGTATAAAACCTACTAAAAAACCCATGTATATAGCAATTTCTACTATATAAATAGCAATTGCTATATACATAGGAATTTTTAGTATTTTTATAATAAAAATTTTCATAATTTGAGTGTATCCCATTGCTCCTACAGAACATAGTAATTTTTACTATAACATTTCTCTCCGTGCACTGAACAGAAGATTTAACATATTCTGCCTAAAAGCTCCTTAATTTTCCAGCAGGGAAGCTAATCTTAAAATGGGAAATAAAAAAAATAAATAAAAGTGCATGCGTAGCCTTTATACGCTTCGGAGTGGAAGCAGATATATGCATTTGGCATGAAAATTATCTCAGAGAGCCAAGAGGGACACAAAGTAAAATGACGGCAGCGAAACAGCTGCTGGACTGGTTCATCCTGAAAAACGAGCCCAGCTGAACCCGTTCACGCAATTATGAATTTCCCGTAATAAAGTGACCCTTGATCAAGTGGCTGATAGTCTCGAGAGGTTTAGTAGCAGCCTAGAACGTCCGTTACTTGCCGCCTCCAGCGCCTTGTTTTCACCGATTTTTCAGGAAATTGCCGTGCGCACGTGTAATTAGCGTTATTTTCTTTCCTCGGTTAAATGTTATAACACGCCACCATTAATATAATATTAATCTAAAATGCTCTCGCACCTAAGCAACGCGGAAGGCGTTTCAAGTGGCGAAATGTGAACCTCGTATTTACATTTGATCACCTTATAAATAACAATAAATTTGCAGATATTTTTTTCTTGCAAATGTTGGCACGAGTAGCGCTTATCTTGTCATCTGAATTATAACAGCACACGATAATGTCTCACGAGCAGTAATAAAAATATTCAAATTCGAAAAATCTTAGACTGATTCTTTTCAAAAGAATTTAATAATTTCATTCCAGCTAAAAAGCGTAGATAAAAGAATAGCAAAATAATAGCAAATAGTTAATAATAGTGCTAAACTAAGTGAACATGCATCGTTCATGTTCTGTATATAAGCTGCAACGTGAGATGCAACTCGTACGCAAAATTGAATTTTAGTCCTCAGCAATTTATTTTAGCGATAATGTCTCACGAGTAGTAATAAAAATATTTAAATTTGAAATATCTTAACAATTTCTTTTAAAAAAAATTTAATAATTTCATTCCAGCTAAAAAGCCTAGTTAAAAGAAAGTATATAGTAGCAAAATAATAGCAAAAAATAATAGCAAATAGTTAATAATAGTGCTAAACTAAGTGAACATGCATCGTTCATGTTCTGTATTTATAAGCTGCAACGTGAGATGCAACTCGTACGCAAAATTGAATTTTAGTCCTCAGGCTTTGAAGCATCCGTACGTGAAGGTAATTACGAGCGCATGATATAGGGGATGGGTTACTTTATAGTTGCGGGCGGGTACTACACCCCATGTATAGCATTATCGTTGGAAAATTGAAATTCAACAGCGGAATTTAAAAAATTACGCGCTCGTGATGGGGATGCTCTTTGAGAGATTATAGCGACCCCGTGAAATTTTAATTTCTGCCTTCATGCATGGAAAGTATAACCACGGCATGTGGAATAGATTGCCTCGCATAATTCCCGATGCAAGAGAACAAAAAAATCACGAATCGTAATTTCGCATTTTTTTTATTATACTAGAAAATCAATTACAGCAAGGTATATATCAAGTTAAATGGCAACATTTGTTATTTTTTCTTAAAATACATCATACTTCTTTGCTAATAAATCTGGTACTGTGTAAATCTAAAAATGTGAAATTCACTTGGAAAATGTGAATAGCGACATTTAACACGTGAAAAGCCGTTATAATTCAACACTTAATTACAATTTTTTTGTATATGTACTTACAATATTTCACTATTCACATTTTCAGATTTAGAGAGTGAAGTATAGTTATACTGTTATTAAAATTTTCTTCTTATAATTATTTTAAAAATCGCCGATTCACCGTAAATATAAATATCATTGGTCCCAACAGCATCAGGAAATTTGCCGGCGAAGGAGACGATTAATACATTTTAACGCATTTTCACTTTTATCGTTGTTTTATTTATTTTTTGAACTTTTTTTTTCAAACAAGTACATGGCTAACTTCATTCTTTAACGAACAATTGATTGGCGTTTTCGTCAAATATGTTCTTTCAAAACATTCAACGGTAAATAAGAGTAATCCTATCCGTAACAATAATTCTCTAAAGGATAGTATATACATAAATAATTATAGGCAACTAGATCTTTAAGGTAGTTCACTCAGTGCAGTGGTGCTCAATTTGATGAATTCGAGTATACATAATTATTAAGACACCATTTTTTCTGAAAAATGTTAAGTAAATAACGTTAAACATTGAAACAAGAATAAGTGATATAAATAATGTGGAATCATGTAAAAGAACAAACTTTAATATCAATTTTACGTTTGCCGGTAGCGCAATATAGATATACTAATAGCATGAGCGCACTACTCTGAACGTTTGGCATTGAAAAACTTGTTAATGTATCTTGCTCGTTATAGTGTCAAAAAGTTTACGTTAGTTTTTTAAAAGATCATATGAAATATTACATTTGTATTTGAAGAAAGTGTTCCTTAAAAGAAGCTTCATCCTATGCTTCCTTTGTTAAATGTCTGAACTTTTGAGTCCAATTGTGAGTTTTCCAATCCCGCTTGCTACATCGAAATTTTGTACACTTATAAAGAACAATCTTATGAATATTTTCTGATAATTTCAAAAATTTCTATGAAAAAGTGATTTTTGAGTAAACTACCTTAATACGTGTATTCGAGTTAAAAAAAATGAAACTAATACATTTCTAAGATAATTCAATAAACTTCCAATTATACAATTAACGAAGAATTAATTGAAAAATGAAATACATAAACTAAATTTTCGTGTCACCTCGGCATCCGACCCCAAAATCCGATCGCTCAATTGAATCCCCGGCATGTAAGGTGACCAGTGTTTGCGAGTATACACACTCGCACGTCCGCGGAATACGCGCGAACTCCTCCTGCGGTCGGTCGCGCGGTTCCGCCGGTGGGGTTCTGCGCGGATCGATTCCCGCATCCCGTAAACGTCTGCGGGTGTCCCGATACACTGGGAGCTCGAGACAAAGCCCAAGGAAGCGACTCGTTAGCGGTCTCTTGAAGGGTCCGACCTCCTCGCTGCCCCTAGGCGCCTCGAAGGAGATCGGCCGAGGAACGTGCGAGTCCGCATTCTCCGTCTCCGAGATTTGCGTCTATTGGCCACAAGATGCTTTAATTCAATCAGGATGATTGCGCTGTCTTGTTTGCGCGGAGGTTTCTCCACTCTCTAGCCGCTGGATCAATCGGAATTCATTATCAGAAGACTAATTCGCGACGACGAGACAAAGACGCTGACAATCGGATTTGCTGCGTGGAGCAGGTAGTCAATTTTACAGTCTGATATACGGGAAAATGAACCTGAATAATGTCAGCAATCAATCGGAATACTTTAGTTTATTATTCGCAGAAAATATAAACTAAAGAAAATAATATTTAAGGTACTTGAATATTGAATGGAAATTTTCTATTGCTTAGAGATTTGTACAAGAACTTGAAAATTTTTATACATATACACACCTATATTCAATATTTAGAAATGTAAATAAAGAATCCATATTTATTTACGTATATCTACTACACGGAGAGAAATGTTGTATAGTAAAAATTACTATGTTCCGTAGGATCAGTGGGACATATACTCGTCCTATGACGATTTTTGCTATAAAACATTAAAAATTGCTATGTATATAAAAATGTGATATGTACATCGCAATATTTACTATGTTTTAAAGTAAAAATTGTCATAAGTTCAGTATATCCCACTGTTCCTATGGAACATATAGTAATTGTTACTATAAAATTTCTCTCCCCCTGGCAAGAAAACAAACCAACCAAAATTTCCGTATTCATCAATGTTTGATGAGCGACTTTGGGCAGCAGCTACTGTTTGTAATTGAGCAACGGTTCAGCAGCGCTCGCCATCGATTGCTCAATTTTAAAATTCGAGGTTACGATATAACAACATAACTACACACGTGTTTTTCAAACAAGTGTATCGCATGCACAGATTTTGTACACGATGCATTTTACAACTGAACCTGAAAATTTAATCAAACTAGCGCTCAATGTTCTCTTTACGCTGTTTTTTTCTAACCAGTTCTTCTAAATAATACATTTTGATTTTGTAGTTAAAATAATATCGTAGCGATATTTAATTTTCAACAGTTTTAGTTAATAAAACCTACAGTTAAAAATGTTTAAAACAATACTTATTTCATTAAATTGTTTAATGGAAAACGCAAATCTTTAAGAATTGAACGTGGCGTCAAAAGAAAATGCGTTCCTAAATTTTTCGACCAATTACATTCATGAATTACTTGAATGATTCAAAACAAAAGCCATTACTTTTTTAAGATATGAGCAAAATTGAGCGCGCCCAAGTTCCTTTCTTTACTGTTTATTCCGGGCTCATTTTTGAGATTAGAAATTTTCAATTTCAGCGCCATTTTTATATATTCGTACGAACCAATCAAGTTCACTTTATTGAGGATTCTCAACATGATTTTTTTAAGAGAAGAATATACCAGATTTAATGTTTTATTACGAGAAAAAAATGTGTAAATCCTGTTTGACCTATTCTAACTTTTTATTAATAATATAACATAATGTCACATCTTAAACATTTTGTTTAAGTAGTTTTTAGTGGCTTCATTTTTTTATACTTTCCTTTTTTTAACATTCACTGATCTGAAAAGGCTAACGAATTAAACAGGTTCGTTGGGCATTGGCTGCTGAACGTTTCTACCAGGGCCACGTAGATTTTTTACATGTTATCGAAAAAAAGTAATAAAGCGCACAACTTACATTAACATCTAAAAACCCATTAACTCTTAAAACAACTAAAATATTTATACAATATTATTATCTAATCATGTATCAAATTTCTCGCAAACAAAGGAGAGGAACACAGCAGCGGACAGAAAAAGGCTTCTAGAAAAAAATCCTCAAAAAAAAAAAAAAAAAAGAAAACAGAAAGAAGCTAGAAAAGAAGAAAGAAGTAGGTGGCAGTTGCCAGGGCGCCGTAGCGGGTGTACGCGTTGTATTATATTCCAGGGCTCGAATTTCGCCAACGCGCGAGCGCTGTGTATTATACACGCGCGTGCAACACGGCCGCCGGTGGACTGTATTCACGCCCCGGCGCGTCGCTTCCCTCCGCCTTTCAATCAGCGCGAGCAATCTCGCGCTCAATCTAGGCGATTATTTAGTAATTCAATATTGCCGCGACGCAAAAATGAGGCGAAGAGGTGGCGAAAAAAAAAAAGAGAGGCAGGAATTGTTTCGTGCGCGCGATCGGCTCTCTCGAGGGCCTCGCGTGCGTGAGCGCACTTATAATTGAACGACCTCGCGGCTGCACCTTGCGCACTCGAACGGTTTACCTTCGATGCTTGGTGCCACTGTAGTATTTCAAAAATCGCAGTTTCCGCAAATAGCAAATCTTTTTTGACTTTTCATTGTCTTATTTTGGGCTTCGTTTGGTGGTACCCTGTTCTTGCCTTAAGCGTGATTTGTAATGTGAACTACATTTTGTACACGCTAAATCAGCTGGAATGAAATAGAGTGAAAATGAACTCTATTGGAGTCAAAATTTCACTCTAATTTTATAGTGAAATTAACTTTCTTGATAGAGTGATTTTTTTTTAATTTTAAGTATAGAGTGAAAGGTATACTGAAAGAACAAGCTTAATAAAAATTACTATTGTAATTAAGAAAGGAGTGACAGTTTTGAAAAAGTGAGAATAACAATTATTAGTACTCTAAATAGCAATTCTTAGTATTAAAATAGCAATTTTAGGAATTTCAGGTACTAAAAATTACTAATTTTTCATATAAAAAATTCTCGATTGATAAGACCGTCAATCTTCTCGTAACCACAATAGCAAATTTTGTAAAAAATTTTTCATTTTTCTAATACACTTATCAATAACAAAAAAGAAAAATTTAATTGTTTAAATGTACTGTTTTTAAGCTCTTGGAAAGACCTTTAAAATGCGATGTCGAAAATTTTTCTCCGATCAATATTTGCTGAGATATTCTATTTTCTGTGAAACTAAAAAATTACATTAGCGTTCCTAAATTTTTGAGCGGTACTGTATATAGTCAATTATTTGATATGCAGTTCACTTATTTATATTTAAAGAGAATAAAGCGAATTAAATCTCGTTTAGAAAAAATATAATAGAAAAAGATTATCAAAGTTTTTTCTCAAGTTTCTCGTGTATTAAATCATCATATATACAATCAACATATACCTGGATATGTTAATCAACCACGAGAAACGAAATGTTTTAACTTTGTTTAAACGCGCGTATAAATTATTCAAATGCATAAAATAGTTCAAATTCTTGTCGCATCCTTTGCAACCCCATTTCTTCGTCCTATACACTATTCCAATTGACTTTCATTACTAATAAATTGCCTCCCGCGAAACAGGAGAAAATTTATTCCGACTTTTTGCGCGACTCATGGCGGAGCATTCAAAACGCGCAGATGTCTTCTTCCCCGTGATATTAACGAGATTAAAATCTCATCAAGCAGTACAGCTGAATCTGCAAGAGCCTTCCAATTGTGCGGGGTTGAAGCAGCAAAGAAGCAGCCGAAGGCTCTCTCCGCGGGAGGAGAGTCCGCGGGCACTTTATGGGGTGTAACGAAGAAGACGTCGAGGGGGGAAAGGCGTGCCGAAGATCTTATCTAAACCGAGAGTTTCCGCTGCTCGCGCGCGTAACGCGAGATAAATTAACGCGACTGTGACGAGTAATTTACGGGCCAGGCCGGGAAAAGTCTCCGGAGAGACAAGGGGAGTCACCTCGTGGAAAAGGGGTTCAGGTGTCCGGGAGTCGTCGATAAGACGGCGACTGACGGCATTCTCGCGTAATCCCCGAAAATCTCTCCTCTTTCTCTTTCGCCGAACTTTTGTTTCGTACTTAACGTCGGAGATCAAAGGGGCAGATGTTGGACGAGGTCCTCCTCATGAGAATGAAAAGCTCTATAAAGCTATTTTAAAGCGTCGGCCGAGACAATTTCAGTTTGAGGTCCAAAAAAAAAAAAGAAAGAAAATAAAAGAAAAAGAAGAAAAGCACCACGAGCTAGAAGCTGTTTTGGCAAGCGACACCGGAAACCGCCGAGCGGCTCTTTAAGGGTGCACACTTCTGCAAGAAGGGTAGTAATTAGCGTCGCAATTTGTGGGAGAGTCGCTTTTCTAGATGCCGCCTCTGTTCCCTCTAAATTATGCTTGTCGGCCTCCAATTGCAATGGAGCGCGTAACTTTCAACGGTCTTCGCGGTTGCCAGTAATAGCGTTGTAATAAATGAAATATGCATGTATTTTTAGTGTCCTTGCTGCTCGTTTCGCATCGAATTGTTCGTCGGGTAATTTTTTTTTAATTTAAATAAATTAATTTAAATTTATATATATGTATAATGAATATAATTTCCTCTATCAACGGAGAGAAAAGTTTAGTAAAAATTACTATACTATTTACTAATGGAGGAATAGACTCGATTGATAAAAAATTTTACTAAAAAGTATCGCAAAATTTGCTAGACTTGTAGTAAATTTTACTACAAGTCTAGCACATTTTACCATACTTTCTAGTAAAATTTTTTATCTGTCGAGTTTGTCCCTGCAGTACTAACTTTTGACTTTTCTCTCCGTGTAGTATTATAGAGGATTTATTATATTATTTTTATTTATTACAAGAATTAATATTATTTATTAATTTATTAATTTATTTATTTATTATTGTATATTATAAAGTGTATTATAATAAATAAATAAATAAATAATATTAATTAATGTATATTCTTAAATTATCGTATATGCGATAATGTAATGTACAAGTATGAGATAACGTATAGGTATAAAAATGTAACTGTACAGGAGGAACAAGAATATGATGTGATCAAGAGCATATGTATAGGTGGTATCAGTGCCATCGACGAGGTAAAAAGGATACCGACACCGTACGTAATATGAAACTTGAGCCTTAGCTTTTATCGTCACCTTCGAGGGTTCGGCAGCTAACGACACTTTGAATGTTCCTATAATTTTTGCATAAAATATTCTTTTTCGTATTCCGAAGATTATTTTTATTATTCCTTACAATTTTTTCATACTAAAAAAAAAATAATAATAACTAAAACAATCTAATCGCTCAACGTAATTACAAAAAAAGCGTACCACTCGTCAAAGAAATACTCGTCAAATATCATATAGGTAGGAAAAAAATCTGTACCCCAGAATAAAAGGTTTTTCATCACCTAATCGAGTAACTTAACCCTGTGCACCGAAGTTGTAAAAAAATTATATCCATAAAAAGTGCCTTTAATCTTATTTCTTCGATAAGTAGCCTCCAATTTAGCTCCCGGTGTACCTAACTCTTATCTCTAAACCGACGCCGAGCAAAAAAAAGGGAACGTCGCGCCATCAATTTCGCAAATGAATTTCACAGGCGAGCCTCATAAATTACGGGGCCATCGGTGGCTACCTTTCTGTCTCTCTTTTTCCTTCTATACCTAAAGCATTTCTTTTTCAGCCTCCGAAAACCCGCAGGAATATAAGAAGTTCGCGGTTCGTCCCTTCGGGCCGGCACTTTGTTCCCCGCGCGTCCTGCTAATTTTCGCTCCAATAAATCGAGTCGGCACCCGGTGCTTTGGCCACTCTTCTCTATACGCATGCAAATTACTCGGGCGAGTTTTTTGCTCGCTCGCTAACGAATCTCTTAAAAATTCGAAGCCTGACGCTCGTATAAATCAGTAAAGAGTCCTCCGACGAAATTTCATTATAACGTATAAGTAACGTCGACAGCGCCGTCGCTTTTAATCAAATATTTTAGATTTCCGATTCACTCGCTTCATCAGATCAGCTGTTGAGTCCAATAATAATTTAGGTAAAAGGAAACGACAACATTTTTTCCGATATTTATTGATGCTCAAAGAATAAGAAGTCTAAAAATATCGAAAAAAAAAGGTTCATATTAAAAGTTATTGTATCGTTTTGTTTGGATCGTTAATTCTGATTAATTCGTGGCCAGAAGTTGAATCATATTTGGATTAGAATTTTAACCGTAGGTTATATACTTAATACTTGAATTTAAAAACAGTAAAATAGTTTCGTAGGACAAAAGCGTCGGATGCCCAGCGGAATATTGAAATGACCAAGGGAGGAAAAAGTTTGCATCTGAGTTTAATTCGTTTGGGTTTCGAAGTGGAGAGAGAGCATATTGAATATTTGGGCACAGTGGGCCTCGCCTCGCGTAATGCTGTTACGGCGCCTTCGCCTTTTTTCTTCCTCCTTTTACTGTCTTTACATATTTATGAAGAGGGACGTTTGCCCCACGCTTCGATTGCCTCGCTGCAGATTAGCTTGACGACCGTAAAACTGATGTATTGCACTATATTCGAAGGGTGATGGGCGACGCTTTGCATACTACCAAATATTGAAGTGAAACGAGTTTTTAAAACTTTTTGTATACCGCAATAGTACGAATTATCTTCGAAGTTAATGTACACGTAATAGGAGAACAAATATATCGAAGGAAAATACAAATATCAGATAAAATGGCAATGAAGTTAGATTTCGGCACTTCTCCGGAAGAGATTCATAAAACATTCTTGAAATGCAAGGGAATATTTATATAATTCTACAGTAGAATCCAGTACAGTACAGTTTTCATTTAAAAATTACAGTTTTTATCGTAAAAAGGGGCACAATTACAATTATGGCAATTTTAATATATAACAATTACGTTCCTCAATTGAACAATTTAAAGAAAATTCTCGACGTTTTTATTCGATCAGAGTATTGCCACTTCTTGGTCAAATATAATAATACACTCTGAATTAGTTGAAGTGAACTAGAGTGTAAAATAACTCTATTAGAGTCAAATTTTCGCTCTAATTTTATAGCGAAATTAACTCCCTTGATGAAGTGACTTCTTCACTCTTAAATAGAGCGAAAGGTAGAGCTTAAACGGTAATATACTTATTCTACGTTACACGGAGAGAAATGTTATAGTACAAAAATTACTATGTTCCGTAGGAGCAGTGGGATATATTCGACCTATGACGATTTTTACTATAAAACATACTAAAAACTCCTATGTACTCTCTTAAATTTTAAAAGTGAGAATCACTCCAATAGATAAAATTCTCACTCCCAAAAAGAGTCGAAATGGCATCACGAGGCTTAGAGTGAACTGTCGCACTATCATCGAGTAGACCCTTCTGGGAGCGAAGGATTGGCACTAAATCTACTCCAATTTTCACTCTAAGAAATTGAAAATTTCATTCCAATTAATCAGAATGTTACCATATTTAAAGTGAAACACATACACACACGCGCGCGCGCACGCACCTATGACAATTTTTGCTATAAAACTTATCGTAAAAATTGTTGTGTACATATAAACATAGTAAAAATTGCTGTGCTATGTACAGAGCAATTTCTACTATACAAATAGCAATTTAGTATATAAATACTAAATATACTATGTAAATACTAAATACATAAATAACAAATTCTACTATATAAATAGCAAAAGGACGCGGAACACAGTAATTTTTACTATAACATTTCTCTCCGTGTAGAGTAAATTTTACTCTACTTTAAAGTGAATTTAAATCACTCTGTTCATGTACAGTAAAATTGGACTCCAATAGAGTGAAATTGAACTCTAGGAGTGTTTCATTATAAACTAAGAGTAAAATTTAACTCCAATCTTTTTAGCGCATACAACACGTGCGCTTCGTGTCAAATTGAATTGGCGATAGGCTGGTCTCTCGAAAAGTCGAGGCCGCCGCGGGAGGAAAAGTCGCGTACGCGCCGAAGGGAGGGAAAGAGGCCGAGCGGGAGGGTAGCGGGGCAACCGACGAGGGAGGTAAAAGAGGGGAAGGTAGACGTATCGACCGCTGGAGGCGGCACGGCCGGCGGCATTGTAGGGCTCAGCCCGACGCGGCGCTAACACACGAGATGAAAGAGTCGCTGCGAATGTGTGGCAAAGGAATGGAGCTACCGAGACACGCTCGAGCTACCGTCCCCCTCGTAGTCTACGACCTGATAGTTTTTTTTTTTTTTTTTTTTTTATTTAGAGTTTGGCTTCTTCGGAGGCTGCCCGGTGTCGTGTTTAGAGCACGCAATTAGAGCTTTTGTAACGCGTCGGATCACTTTCGACGATAAGACTCGAAAGATCTTCTTTTCTTCGTGCTATGTCGAGAAAAAGCGTTAGAAAAAAAATTCTTGCTGCAAAGCCGAGTCACTTTTTAAATATTTTACACTTCGCTCCCGCTTTTACTGCGTTTAACAGCAGAGAATGAGAAAAAAATTTAACTTCCCGTGTAAAAATAAAAAGTCTTACCAATGTCTAGGTGATGTCTATTACTATAAGTCCAGCTGATGTCTTGCTTTGAGACTCTGCCAGACTTTCAGCCAGACTTTCTCCCAGACTTTTTGGTAGAGATTCTCATAGTCTATTGGCTGTCTAGACTTTTACCATAATTTTGCAAGACTTTTTGCAAGACTCTTGGTCAGACTTTTCCAGAATTTCTCCCAGTCTTTTTGTTAGAGATTCTAGAAAAAAGGGAGATCTCTACCAAAAAGTCTGGGAGAAAGTCTGGCAGAGTCTCCAAAGCAAGACATCAGCTGGACTTATAGTAATAGACATCACCTAGACATCGGTAAGACTTTTAAATTTTACACGGGTTTGATTTATTATTCATTTAACGTAACGCTACATTCCAGTAAGAACAATTATCAATTATTATCTGCAAATAGATGCACGTCTGATCTAATCGATTTATATCGATGGTCGTTAAAATAATCGGGAATCCTCATCAAAAGTGTAAATCCTCGGCAACAAGGATCTTTATTCATTTGAATTTTAAAACCGCGTCCGCTTGAATTTAATATGAGCAGCTCATACCGGTATACCTACGTAATTTCAAATTTTCTGCATTTACGTTAATTACAAAGCGTAGAGCCGCGAGTTTATTGCACATTCACGATCTTCATAATTCCCGGCGCTTTGTTCTCCGGCCACCTTATAGGAGGGCGGCGAAAGGACCCAGACTCCAAAAAGCCAGCGAGACAAAAAAAACTGATGAACTCGCGATAAAACCGGAGATTAATGGAATATTAGAGGAAAGAAGAGAAGCGATGCAGCCGCGCTCAAAGTGTCTAAGAGGAGCCGAGCGTCATGCACAAAGGGAGGGGGTGCAGGCGTACAAAAGCGAGGCCGTGGGGGAGGATGGGGGCGAGAGAGGCCAGACAATCGGAAAAGGCGCAAAAGGGATCTCCGCGGTGGGAAACGGAGAAGCGCGCGCAGGAAGCCCACGAATGTGTCGCGGGATGGACAATGGCAGCGGTGGGAGTGGAGCGTGGAAAATAAATAATTCCGTTGGAATCGCTCGAGCAGCCCGATTGATGGTGCGACAGACCTTCTTCTATTCCCTTTTCTCACTCGATACGGCTATTTTTGCTCCCTTATTTGCTCTCAAAATATTTGCTTCGAATGGCTTGATTCGCAGTGAGAACCGAAGATGCGTGACTGGTAATTTTTATTCAGGACAGAGTCGCAAATCTGCGGCGGTTAAATTATGATCTGAAGCGGTTAAAATTTCGACCAATTGAGTGAGATCAAAGAGATTTTATTTAACAAAATATAATGGACGATTTGATTTCTTTAAAACAGTGAGAAAATTATTGAAAAGCAGATGATGATATTAAGAAAAAAGTATATTATAAAAATTACTCTGCTATACTCTAGAGTGAAATTTTCCATTAACAAAGTAAATTTTAATTTAATTTTTATCTAAGAGTTTAATCTGTGCTTCCATTCTTCCATCAAATAATAATTTTTATAATATTTTATCTACACTGAAAAAAATTTGTTAATTTTAAGGAAATGATTTACTTCAATAGTACTTATTAAATATTTCTTTGAATCAAGTAATGATTTCATTAAAACTAAATGAATTTATTTGTTTCTCTGTAAATTTAATAGTTTCAAAAGAATCTTTTTTTTCTCAAAAATATTTAATAAGTACTATTGAAATAAATGTTTGTTTAAAATTAACTAATTTTTCTCTCAATGTAGGTGCTTATAATTCTTGCAAAAGTTATGTATTTTATTAATTAATAAACAATGTTTACTATCTCTGTTATTTTCTTAAAAGTTCTCAGTAAAAATGTTACTATTTCAATACGTGAACGGGTTTTCATTTCTGAAATAGTGAAAATGGAGGTTCAGATTAATCACTATTTAAAAAATAAAATATTCACTATTTCAGTAGTGAAATTTTCATTGAGAACCTTAAGCTGCTTTACCCGCTTACAAAATTTTCGAAGTACGTAAGTAAGAACTAATAAATAATATTTTTAAATATACATTTGGGGTTGTATACAGCAACGGCAGTTGGTGACTTCGAATATTGTTGAATCTATTAAGAAGCAAGACCATTGTATTTAAAATTAACAAGTTTTTCTCTTAGTGTAGGAACATTGGGACATACTCGACCTATGACGATTTTTACTATAAAACATGTTAAAAATTCCTATGTACATAGCAAAAATTGCTATTTATATACACTCACAAAAATAGACCAATTAGTAGACCAATCCACTAAAACATTATCTACTTAATTTTAAAATGAATTTAATAAATTGAAGAGTATGCCTGCTTCAGTATAATTCTCAATAAGTTTACTAGAAGTATAGAATCCTCTGAATTTTATCACAAATATGTTAATTGTTCATATTTTTCTGCTTGTTAGAAACTTTTTCATTTATCCAATTCATTTTACTTTTTATGATATTAAATGGAAACTAATAGTTAGTGAATCAATTTACAATTTATCATGTAGTCTATTTATTGGAATATGATAATCTACTTATTTGAAGAGGAAATCGTTTAGGTTTTTGCAAATTAATCATAAATTATGGTCTGCTTATTCACCGCATATATAAGATTGACTCTACTAAGTAGATATTTAGTGGATTCTCCTACCAGTTAGATTAAATTTTTCTGAGTGTAGTAGAAATTGCTATGTACATAGGAATTTTTCTTATTTTTGTTCGAATATTGTTGAATCTATTACGAAGCAAGGCCATTGTGCCTCCGCATGAATAGCTCCGAAAGTGAGTTTTCCTAATTTTCTCGATTTCCAAATTCTAGGAGC
The DNA here is from genome assembly GCA_018906775.1 of Sycophila sp. Sp_5. Lineage (NCBI taxonomy): Eukaryota > Metazoa > Arthropoda > Insecta > Hymenoptera > Eurytomidae > Sycophila > Sycophila sp. Sp_5. The sequence goes on from JACCID010000012.1 coordinate 986,124, forward strand.
CTCGCCAACGCACTGACACCCGCACAATGATCCTTAGGCGCAGACTCATTCGAAAATACATTTCCATTAGCGGCGGTGGCGTCGCACAATGGCCACCTCTCACCCAGGCGAACTCTTGGAAATTCACGAGCGCGCGCTGATATCAGCATGAGAAAGCCTTCGACTCGGGCGCTCTCCGACGTCGAGCCGCCAACGGCGCCAGATACGCCGCTAAGAATGAAAAGAGGGGGTGAAGGAGGGCCGCGCTGAGGAGAGGGGTGGAAGTGCCCTCACTCATCCGTATCTCACTTCCGCACCCTTTCGCACGGCAAAGTAGCGCACGTACCGGGCCGCGGCGCCCTCAAGGGTGCCACTGCAGGCTTCGCCCTCGTTTCACCCCCTCCGCTCGGCTCCCCCTCCTCCTGGTACCGCGAGGCCCATGTATCTCTTTCGCCTTCGGTTTTCCGCGCCGCGACGCTCCCCTATACCTACTGTCCCTTGGTATAGCGAGGGAGGCTGGCTGCAGCTTTGCTTTCGTTTCCTTCGAGGCGACGCAAGCTTTTCCTGCGCGAATGATTTCGATTTTTCCCTCCTCGAATTGGGGAATTGCCGTTTGCAGGCGATGTCGAGGACTTCGCGCATTTTTTCCACCTGAAAGTCGTGGATTTTTGGGCAAAAGCGGACGAGTAGAGATATTACTATGTTCTGATTGGATTTTTTTAGTCGCTTTTTTTTTATTCATATGGAAAACTGAATGGAGATGTGGGTTTCCACGAAGAATTTTATACAACAATTTCTAATAAAAAAATGTAATAAAAACATTCCTTCAGTTTTATTGGATCCATACTCTAAATCTGTCACTGATTTTATCAGTGATTGCGCTTTTTACTGAAATATCAATAACTACTATTGCGATTGTTTTTCGTTTTATTATCTTTATGACTCACATATAATGGAAAAAATATACAAAATTTCCTGTATTATGTTAAAAACGAATAAAACTAAAACACTCACACTGAACTAGAGTGAAAATTAACTCTATTGGAGTCGAATTTTCGCTCTAATTTTATAGTAAAATTAATTTCTTTGGTGAAGTGATTTTTTCACTCTTAAATAGAGCGAAAAGTAGAGCTTAACCTGAAATATTTTAGAGTGAATTTTATTCTACTTTAGAGTGAATTTAAATCACTCTATTTATGTACAGTCAAAATTGATTTCAATACAGTGAAATTTAACTCGATAAATGATTTCACTACAAACTAAACGTGAAATTTGACTCCAAAAAACTTTTAAGCGTGTGCAATATGCTACTCTACCTTAGAGTGAATTTCACTCTACTTTAAAATGAATTTAAATCACTCTGATTTCATATTGAGTCAAATTTGGCTCCAATAAACTCCTATTATAGACTTCAATAGACCCCAATAGAGACAAATTTAACTCTGCGAGTGTTTTACTATAAACTAAGAGTGAAATTTAACTCCAATCGTTTTATCGTATACGAAGAATGTTAAAATGTCAGTTTAATACATCCGCGCCGCCGTTGAAAGTCAATCAGCGGTGCAAATGAGAGCCTCTTTTCCACACCCCCAGCTGATCATCGGAGAAGCGCAACTGCAGATTCCCCACCCTTCCTACCAGGATAGGGAGCGAGTGCACGCGCAGACCAATTGCAAATGAGTTGCAGGGGTGCGCACTCAGCCGAGTGTATAAAAGCGAGAGATTCGCGCGTGGGGTAGGTGCGGAACGACCGCCGTGCACGAGCCAAATAATCGCGGGAATTCGGAAAACGCCGATAAGAACGAGGGTGGGGTCGGGTTTCGAGGGCGAGTCCAAGGAGATTAAAGTGGTTATGCTAACTCCATTGTGGAGGAGAACCCTCGGCCTAACCGATTGCAATCTCCGATCCTTGCCGCCGATAGTTTTCGCCTTTTTTCTTCTCTTTACTCTCTAAATCAGAAAATGCGAATAGTAACATTTAATAAGTGAAAAGTCGTCCACATGCTAAATATGTGAACGATTTTTCACATAAAATATGTCACTATTCACATTTTTTATAGATTTACAGAGTATAAAACGCATTTGAACGCGTTCTACACAAATTAATATTTTCTTTATTTAATTACTTTTTTTATAGTAAATTTAAACCTCAGTTAGTGCCACTTGTTAATTTTGTTATTGAAAGAATATTTTTAAATCTGGATGCATAGATTCTGGATCTGGATTTGGATCTGGATGCATAGATTTATAGATTACCCTTCCTTTCTTTTCTTTCTCTTTTCTTTTTTAGTTTTAATTTTTATGATGCCATGCTAGCGCACAGGACTTTGCTTTCCTCTGCTAGGTTACTGCTTTTGTAACTAGTTTATGTATATCAATTTATAATTGATGTATCAACTAGTTTAACCCTCGGCCTAACCGATTGTAATCTCCGATCCTTGGCGCCGATAGTTTCGCCTTTTTTCTCTTTCATTACTCTCTAAATCAGAAATTGCGAATAGTAACATTTAATAAGTGAAAATCCGTCCACATGCTAAATATGTGATCGATTTTTCACATAAAAAATGTCACTATTCACATTTTCCATGTGAATTTCACATTTTTAGATTTAGAGAGTAGATTTGCACGGATTGAAACGGTTTACAGCGTCGATGACGGTGGACTTATAAGTGGAACTGGAGAAGTACGGAGAGGACAAAAAAGCGTCATATTCTGGTGCCTCCGAAAAGTTCTAATTCGATAAGTTTTCCTCATGCAAAGTTTCGATTACATTTGCTCGCTTCTCCGGGGTCTAGCCGACCTTCGCCCCGTTACTTCTCGGCCGGCGAACTTTAGGCGAGTTTTGCATTTTTTCCTTCGGGCGGTTTATTCTCCTGGAATTAGCAGATAACGAAATTCGCCAAACTACCGAGGATATCGATCGGTTTGGTGCGCGCGCTTTCGGTCGTTCGTTACGAAGTTACCTCACCGCGACATCACTTCACTGCCACTTAATTTCATTTTATTCGTTTAACCGAAAGCGTCAGCAATATTTTGTCAAAAAATGGAAATATTTTTTTAAAAAGTTTTAAACGAATACCTGATAAAATTTTTTTTACCTTTTTTTTGAAAGAATATACGTACACATAAAATTTTAGTATTCATCATCGCGTTATGAGAGAATAAATATTTAAAAATAATAAAATTTGCTAGAATATATTGAAGTTGAAGTATGCAGCAGGACTCCAGGTAAAAAAATTGTAGTTAGATATTTATCAGCGATTATTCGGGTATTGAAGGCAGCATTACAAAATCCTTCGTCGGGCCCACGTCAGGTACCCTTACAGGGGCCTCATTAGTTTGACAAGCAGCCTGAGAATATTTCTTGTCAGGATCGTTAGCATAATAATTTCTTATTAGTCAATCGATTTTTTTTAATCCTTAAAAGGTATGAGCATAATGATGCATGTCCTCAAATCGGTTGCCTAACCGCTTGGGAGTGCAAAAATAATGGTAGTCACCCACTAGAGGTATTAAAAAGAAACTTATGCACAGGTACTAAAATATTTTTCATTTATTATGTATACCAATTTTCCAGCTGAATAATTTTTGTCTTAATACTTATAATTAGCAAAAAATAATTCTCATACTCGAAAAGAAAAATCTAAGTATTTTACTAGAATCCATATGATTGTAATTTAGGAAAAGTTCCTTATACTATTATAGTATAATTTCATACGTCTAAAGTTTTTTTACATACTTTCAAAGTGTTTAGTACAGTCTTCTAAGATATGAATTATAGTATACTATCATAGAAAGGAGTACATATAAATATAGTTTATTCACATATAAATAAAGTATGTGTATGGTCCTCCAGGAGCAGAAATACAAAAATTCCTCTCCCGTTCTAAAACTTCCATAGCTTTATACTATGATTCGCTTACTACAAAACTCTGCACTGACAAAAATGGTTTCTTAGTCTTAGTAGATAAATCCATTTAAACATTATCTACTTAATTTTAAAATGAATTTATTAAATTGAAGAATACGTCTGCTTCAATATAATTATCAATAAATATACTATAAAGACAGAATCTGTATATCATAGAGACTTTTTCATTTATTCATTTGTTTTTACTTTTTATAGTTAACGAATCAATTTAGAATTTATCATGCTGTCTATTTATTGGAAGACGATAATCTACTTATGTGAAGAAGAAATCGTTTACGTTTTAGCAAATTAATCGTAAATGATGGTCCGCTTATCGCCGGCATAAATAAGTTTGACTCTATAATAAGTAGATTTTCCAGTACTATTTAATAGATTCTTCTACCTAGTTAAAATAAATTTTTGTAAGTGTGCAGTTACGCTATGTTCGAGTTGCGGCACTTGAAAAAGCATCAACTGTCAACTGTGTTCCACGGCGTTCGCACTGTTTTCCGATGTTGCTTATAGAATCGCCTTATAGACTGCTTACTTTTTTACTATGAAAAGACAGTCTACTTTAAAAGCTCAAAATCCATGATTATTTGTATGAATTTTCATACTAATAAAGTAACGCTGGTGATAAACTGTAGTAACCCCATTCTTACTATAAAGTTAGATTTTATATTATAAAAAATTAGTCGCGTAAGATTCTCAAGAATGACAGTGCAGCCCCCAAGTGGCATGAAAAATAGTAATACTGTCATTTTTATCCCCAAACATTTTCTCAGCGCACTCGACGCTTAAAATACTTTTATCGGACAGCTTGCGAAATTTGCGACATCGCCGAGGTGTTTAAAAGGCATTCCGGCGATAGCCGTCGTCGTGGTTATAACGGCTAATGAAATATCCATAAAAGCTCCATCATTGCAAATCATACGGGCTCTTAATAAATTCGCGCGCTAACGAGCGCTCGCGTATATAAGCGATCGATATATACAGCCGGGCTGCCCGGCAACGTCGTGATAAATTTCGATGCACCATCGTCGTCGCGCTCGATAGTTTCAGCGCATTTGCCTACTGTCATTGCTTTCGATCAGCTCCCCTGGACCATTCAACGGACGATAAGTCAAGTGCGCGCTCCCTATTGTGTCCGCCTTTGCGCATAGTCCACAATCTGCTTTTTGGCCCCGTATCTCCTCCGGCAGAGACTGATTCTCGAGGTTATGTCCTACTCTAGTCGCGCCTGCGACAATTAAAATTCTCCTACCCCCGCCCACCCTATCGTAGCTTCAAATCCCACTATTCGCCGCGCTATATAACGAACCCCGCTAATTGTCATACTAAATCCGCCTGACTACCCTACGAAACTTCTTGCCTTTTCGACCTATCGGCGATGCTCGACCTACGTATTTCACTCGTCTGAGTATCACTGATCCGTGAACCTTGCGTCCTCGGGCCTGCCTTCACCACCCTTTCGCGATGTCGGCCACGCACCGCTCACCCTCGCGCCCATCAACTGATCTCAGTTGTTACGGTGTTCCTCCTTGCGCTCTTACAGCGCATCACGCGTCTGATACCATTTCACCCGGAGCGTTCGCGCCACCGGGTGCTCACCGCGTGCGCCACGCAGAACCCGTTGTTATAGTACGACACCGGACCTCGACACGTAATTGCACAGTAGATTGTAATCTACATGTGGGTAGTACGCTTAGGCGAACGTTAGCAACACACGTAAAACATTAGTTCAGGCCTCGTCAGTTAGCGTGCTGAGTTTAGATGTCCGTTCTAGCTCCTTCCGAGCCCTTCTCTATGGTCAAGCCCCATTCTGCCGATGTCATCCCATTTACCTTAATATGAGGAGGGATATGCGAATGATTAAATGTTGGTGAACCAATTTTCATCGCTAAAATGTTTTCGCCTGATAAAGCGCTTCCCCGCTCAATAGACTTATGCCCTCCGCAGCTAATTAGGTGCCCAGACGTCCCCCGTATTGTCTAGGAGAGAATTCTTATTTCCTTTTCCTACTATGCGGAATCGAGGGATAAGTTACTATAGTACAGCTGTTTCTACCTATGCTAAATGTTTCTAACTTCGCATGTGGATTCTATTGAGAGTTTATTTCTCTACGAGAGGATAAGTAAATGTTCAAGGGAAAATCTTTTGTTTTAAGTGATGTATCTTTGTAGGCGGGAACTTGACAATGGATCCGATAAAAGACAATACGAGAATGAGGACTAATGGATTCAGTGAACGGTGCCTTAAAAATAGTCTTTTTATTTTCTACCGAGCGACACTTCGGGTAGCTCATAAATATTTAAGTCGCAAATGCAGCTACTGAAAAAATATCCCCCACTTCTCTTCCGTTTAAACGATCACCAAGGTGTTTCTGTTTTATTCCACAGTCGATAGATAGGACACTAAAGTAAAATAGATGCTCGTCGCACGTTCTTCTATTTTAAAGAAATTCTAATCCAACCATATTTTGTTAAACTTCTTTCTAAATTCGGAAAAACCATTTTATTTATTTTTTAATAATAATTCAAAGCACTATAAAGTCCATAGATAAATTCGTTTATTTAAAAAAATAGTTTGCGTCTCTCTAATTTCAAAATGACAACTATACGATATTAAATCAGACTTCTTGTCCATCAATTAATCGATAAAGTTGTTGATAATAAATATTTTATAAAACCGTACAATGTGCATTTATTTATTTATTTATTCAAACTTCAACGGACCAAAGTTCTTGACGTACAAATATGTACAATCATAAATACAAAATATGGAAAACTTAAACTAGTGTAAGATAATACAAAATAATAAATTGAAGAAACAACTTAAGTATGTGCATAACAATTAAACTTGCAATTGATATGTAATTAATATGTAACGCAGAGTAATTAATTAATTAAATTTCCTTGAGATATTTCTATATCTAATTTTAAATACACCAATTGAATCACAAGATGATGACGGTAGTGGTAGGGAATTCCATAATCTTCTTAATCTATTAAAGGTTGAAAAGTGAATAAAATTTGTACTGCTGAAATGCTCAACTAATTGCCTCTGGATTCTGATATTATACGAAGTTTCTCTAAATTCAAAAAGCCTAGATAGTTCGGCACAATCAATCAACCTTTTTACAATTTTAAATGCTAATAAGCCATCATAATAGTTAAACAAAGATTCAATAGTTTGAAGGTCAATATGTATTTATTTATTTATTTATTTTATTACAAGCGTAGCCCGCACGTCGCTAGTTTTGACTGCACGAGGCGCGAAATTTCAAATACAATCCGCGCGACTTTCACGTCAAAGGAACGGCCGATGGAATGCTTTTGTCCGCGAATTTCTCTGAGTTCCCTTCGTGTCCGTCCGATTCCATTGCCGACTTTTCCGTCGGTCGCCGGGGAAACTCTGCCGCCGGGTGCCCGAGGGCGACGCGCGAAAATGGACTGCCAGGCGCGGGAGCGGAAAAAAGGAGGAGGTTTTACGACGCGGCCCCAGGCTATTGCGAAAGCGCGGAATGCAGGTTTTTCCACACTGGCCGAGATTATCCGAATTTTACGGCGCTCGAAATTTCACCTCCTTCCAATCAAGGAACTCCTTTATCGCGAGTAAAATGCACATTTATACTGCCGATCTCTCGTAACCCAAAAAAGTCTAATAATTTTCCATATACCCGTGGTAAAATGGTTTATGATGTTTTCACGAGTTTTTCATTAGAGTTTCCCAAATCGGTATGAAAAAAATTCGTGACCTGGTGACGAGAAATGTACCGAAATAAGGTACGAACTGGTGAGAACCTACAGTGATTTTTAAAATAATATTTGTTTTTTAATTTAAAATAATTTAATTATTGATCACTCAAACGCGTACTCAAAAGTGAATTTTGTGCACTAATTAGAAAAAATACATGTCTTAAAGGCAATATTGTTAACAATTTTTGTTGTGAAATTATAAAAAATGATTGTAAGGAAGTTGACATAAAATTTGTGTTTTAAAAACAAACAATTACATTTTTAATAATTATTTAATTTACAAATATTACGTTTATTTTGCTTGTTTATGTATTTCGATGCCCGCCCCCAACCAGCAGCACTCGCTACGCTCGTGCTGCAAATGTTGGGCGGGCATCAAACATATATAAACGCGCGATAGGTACAATAAAAAAATATAAGCAGAATATTCTAAACGAACCCGTGGCGAAAGTAAAAAGATGGCTGCGCAGAACAACTGCCAGTTGAGGTCAGTTTAAAGGTTAGAAATTGATTATTTTACTATTTTCTAATCAATAATATAACCGTACTTTCGCCCGGGGATAGAGAAAAATACTATTTCTTACACGGGAGAGAAGTGGAACTCATGCACGGACGTGTATGACGGCCTCGGCTTCGCCTCGGCCGTCCTACCACGTCCGTGCGGAAGTTCATTCTCCCCTGTAGAAATCTACTATTTCAACAGTGTAGGGCAGAAGAGACAATAAAGAAGTATTATATATACGATTGGCGGGAGGACGTAAATGTGCGAGGAAGCGCCAAAGTGCAACTTCTTCGTCGCGAATCCGATGGAGGCGAAAGAAAAAAAAAGTAGAAAACTGACTACACCCGTTCCTCACTGGGTGTGTGTATAAAAGTTTAGCGGACGTATGTAACAGGTGGTTTCGGTAATTGCCTTCGCGTCGCTGTTGTTCGTAAGCGCGCGCCTCGCTCGCAGGTATAACGCACGGATTAAGTCGTTGACGCGCGACGATAAAGTCTGTTTTTTTTTTTGTAAAATAAAGGGAAGGAATGCGAGCGACCCCCTCGGCTAACCCCGCGCACGCGTCTATTTCACCTTTTATCTGATGGGGGCCGAGGCGAACCGTGAATTTACGAGATCTAAACGAGGCACGACATTTTTTTCGCTCTGCAAGTTTGCGCTGTTGACATTTCGCTTTCTTTTATTTCTTCCACTGAAATTTATTGTTATACAGATTTTTATTACAAACTATTGTACAATTGTTTAAAGTACATCAGTTTCTTAATTGTGCATGGAAGCTTGAATTAAGACGTGAGTAACGAAGTTTAAGGTAGTTCACTCAAAAATCACTTTTTCATAGAAATCTTTGGAATTATCAGAAAATGTTCATAAGTTCATAGTTCATAGTTAAGTTAAATGTTCGTAGTTAATAGTTAGTTTACTCGGTGCAGTGCTGCTCAACTTGATTAATTCGAGCATATATCAATATTAAGACACCATTTTTTCTAAAAAACGTTAAGTAAATAATGTTAAACATTGAAACAAGAATAAATAATATAAACAATGTGGAATAATGTAAAAGAATAAACTTTAATATAAATTTTACGTTTGCCGGTAGCACAATATAGATATACTAATAGCATGAGCGCTCTACTTTGAACGTTTGGCATTGAAAAACGAATGCCGCTTGCCCACATTTGTTTAATGTATCTTGCTCGTTATAGTGTGAAAAAGTTTACTTTAGTTTTTTAAAAGATCATATGGAAAATTACATTTGTATTTGAAGAAAGTGTTCTTTAAAAGAAGCTTCGTTCTAATGCTTCCTATGTTAAATGTCTGAACTTTCGAGTCCAATTGTGAGTTTTCCAATCCCGTTTGCTATATCGAAATTTTTCACACTTATAAAGAACAATCTTATGAAGATTTTCTGATAATTTCAAAGATTTCAATAGGATAAATAATTAATTAACTTTGACCGTTAGAATAGAAAATAAAAAGAAAAGGTAGAAGACCCGGTTGAGTGTTTAGTCGAGAAAAAAACGTTTTCGAGCGTCCGCACACCTTGATGTTACAGAGGAAGGACGTACGGTTTAAAGCCTGATACAGCTGCGGTCTTCGCGACAGGTATTAAAGCCTCGGTACCATCTGCGCTCTTTTTCGCTCTCTTTCAGCATCGCGTGTTAGTGTACGAGCTTCGACGGGCTTTGCGCCGGCTGCGCCCAGTTCACTAAGTCAGCGGGATTTCGTTGGGACAAGCAGCGAGCTTCTATGTTTCGTGGATAATTTTCTCGTCGATTCTGCAGCTTCGAAAGTTTCAGACCCCACAGCACACTTTTGATAATTGAATAATAGCATCGCAGTCAGTTTAGGTAGCTTGAACTGAAGTTTTGTAAAATAATTTTAAAAAATTTACTTCGATAGAAAAGATCCTTTGACCCAAAGTCAGTGTCTTTAATATAAAGCCGTGCGTATTTAATACAGTCCAAAGGCATACAGTATTGGATGTAAAGAAGCGGTTCATTAACTATTAAGCCATCCACGGGATTTTCATCATCAAAGATGATCGCGCATTAACTATTGAGAAATATTTCTTTAATGCAAATGCGTAGTTCTTTATTTAAAATACCACGAAAAAATTATTTTTCAAAGGCGTGAAGATTTTGGATCAAAGGATCTTTTCTATCAGCGTATGTATACGTTATTATAGCTTTTATTGTTTGGAGTGTAGAAAAAGACTTTAAGAACCATTCAAAGGCGAGATTTTCATTTTGTTCCTTTATAAGAGCAACATAAATTACGTCTTAAGTAATTTCTTAAAAGGGAACTGCAGAGAAGAGTATCCTCACCGAAAGTTCCCAAATTCCTGGAACAGAGCTCCCCTGCTTCGAGCCGCAGACAATTAGCCACCCCCGAGCGCGTTCAATTTCTAATTAATGAAAATTTATATCAGCTCGCCGGCCCAGTCGATTTCGTATAAAGCTATATGGTGTAACCCCAGACCTTCTCGCAATTTTCCAAAAGTAATGGTCCGTACTAGACGTAACTCGGATTAGGGAAGAGTTCGAATCTCACGTTGGATAGTCTCTTTCTCTCGAAAAATCCACTCGAAAGGTTACGGACTTACAATAGTTTTAAATCTCGCAGAAGAAAGTCACTTCTGCCCTTCAAAGCGTAAATCCCCATTTTTCTATCATAATGCACGCTCGAAAGGCATCCATTCCGTCGAGATGGTTATAGCCTCATCTTCCGCCTCGCGAGAGCAGCATACCCTTGCTCCAGGAAGCTCCGCAAACAAAGCGGTCCCTTTATGACGCGGAATTACATATCTCGAATCAAGACGAGAGGCCTCGCTTCTTACGCGGGGGCTTCTTTCAGCTCGTAATAAGAGAAGAGAGAGAAAAAAAAAGAGGAGAAGAATGAAATGAAAGAGTGGCAATTTAAAGAGTCGATGTCGCGAGTTCGCCATCTGGTGCAACCAACATCTGGCGCTTCGGCCTACGGCGAATCAATCCGAGCTGTGTGCTTAACGGAGAAACTATATTCCGAGGCGAAAATATTTTTTGGCAGGTGAAACGTCCATTTTATTTATTCAGTCATCCACTGTTCTTTATTCAAGTATTGAGTTTGCAAAAATATAATAATCGAAAGATGGTAGGTTTAATTAAACTTGGAGCATTGAGTTTTGCAAAAAATATTATAATCGTCGAAGACAAAGTAGGGTTTAATTAAACTTGGAGCACACTTTTTCTAGAAAATTGAATGAAATAGGAAAGTCTTCGATGCAAGTGCGAAAATTGACTCTTGGGAGGAGTGTAAGATAATCACACGACTCTGAGAATCAATTTTCACACTTGTAGGGGAACCATATTTATTGCAACGACGGAGGAAAGGGCCACTTTGGGCACACGCAAGAGCCTTTTGCGCACAGGGTTGCAAAAAAAGTATTGTACACTGTGTGTCAGGTTCAAATAATTAGTTCAAATAATTAATTATATTTCAAAGTAATAAAGTGAAGGGATACCTTGCCGGAAAATTTATGAGTTACTCAGAATACAAATATGTTAAATTAAATTAGAATTGAAATATCCAGATCAATAACACCTAAATATTCCGGCAGGGTGGAGTATAGTTTTCTTTTCGATTAAAAAAATAATTTAAAATGAAAGAACAGTCGACGATTCAAGTTTCAAGTTCCAAGAGTAATCACAGCAATCGACGGCTATCTGGAAGTTCCTTACAACTGGAAAGTAATTCAGACTTGAAGCACATCGCAGATTAGCCGCTGCCAGGAGCTAAGCAAGGCGCTTTTCGGGGATCGCTTGGTTAGCTCATTCAAAAACTAAGGGGTTCAAGATGTTCTTACGGTCCTTCGGAGTCCTACGGAGTTCGCCCGCTTTTGTTCTCACCGACCGTCTTCTTCGTTTTCTTATCAAACGAGAGATTCACGGTGTTTTGCTTTTCAAAGTATGAGCATTGCCTGTCCGAGTTCCGGTTCACGGGGTTTCAATTTAAAGCGTCCGACGAATGCGATTGTGTGTAGTTCGTTTATTTCTTTTGAAACTTTGGGTACCTGCCTTCCTTCCCCGTAATGGAAAGCTAATTAACCCCGAGCGCCGTGACACGTGTAAGCTTGTTAAGTTAATGCGACGGCGACTCCTGAGGACCAACGTCCTAAGTTGATGTCAATTGCGGTTGAAGTTTCGTGGTCATTGAAATCTTGCTTATTGTGGTCGATGCTTTAACAACGTAGCCTACTACTTACCGCGAGTCGTTTTTTTTTTTAAATAAAATATATAATCGATTGTGAAAGTGATTTAAGAAGATTGTATATAAAAGCAGACATTTTTTACTCAGAAAAATGAAACTGGTCTTTTTTATACACGGAGAGAAATGTTATAGTAAAAATTACTATGTTCCGTAGGAACAATGGAACATAGTCGACCTATACGATTTTTACTATAAAACATACTAAAAATTCCTATGTCCATAGCAAAAATTGCTATTTAATATATAGTAGAAATTGCTATGTACATACTCTCTAAAGTTGAATTAGTGAAAAACCACTAATTCATAGGGACTATACACTAATTTGAAAAGTAAAAATTGCTCCACTATGAATTAGTGGAAATCTACTATTTGAAATAGTGAATAAATTGTACTAATTGAAATAATAAATATATGCACTATTAAAAATAATGGAAACTACTAATAAATTAATGAAATTAAAATTTCTTGTAATTGGGGAATTCACTATTTTAATTAGTGAAAAGACCAAAATAGTTATTTTATTTTTAACAAATAGTTTATTTTCCACTAATTTAAAGTGTTTTTTTACTAATTAAATAGTAGGACACTTTTTTACTATTTCAATTAGTAAACTTGTACTAATTGATTAGTGGAAAATCTGATCACTAAGAAGATTAGTGAAATTTCCACTAATTCAACTTTAGAGATAATTCCTATAGGAATTTCTAGTATGTTTTATCGTAAAAATCGTCATAGGTCGAGTGTGTCCCTCTTTTCTACGGAACATAGTAATTTTTACTATAACATTTCTCTCCGTGTATCGTTTCTGGCTGAATAAGAAAATTCATCAAAATCTTTTTTTTAAAAGATCAGATATCTGGAATGTAGGTTTCATAAGTACCCATTGAATTATAGTGACAGTATCCACGGCAACATAACAGCATAAAATACGTGTGCAGTCGACGACATCCACAGTATAAATCCATTTTGACAAGTAAAACGTAATTGTATCCGGCAATAAAAGTGCTGCATATGTTCGGCCGCTTAAACGTTCTGTAAATGAGACGGGCGTCACGGTAATCTGCTCTCATGCATTGTTACAGGATATATAGTGAAGGAGTCAAAACACACAAGCCTCGTCCTTGACAGTGAACCGGAACGACACACATTTTTCTCTTTTAACTCGGTTGGCATTAGCGGTAACTCCGTACGCATTAGTCATTCACTCAGTAATATTTTGTATTACGAACTGTCACCTATACATTTCTAGTCATGTGTATCAGTGAAATATATAGATATCGTAGATAGTATACACCGAGAGAAAAAACTTAATTAAAATTACTACTGTGATTAGGAGTGATAGTATTGACGAGCGAGAAATTTTAGTATCGAAAATACAAATTATTAGTAGACAAAATAGTAATTTTTAAATTTTGAGATACTAAAAATGACTATTTTCATATAAAAAATTCTCGCTTGATAAGACTATCACTCCTTTGCTAACCGCAATAACATTTTTTATTAATTTTTTTCTCTCAGTGTATGATGTGCGTGCAAAAACTTTTAGAAAACCGATCAACAGAACATTGAATTTTTTTAACCGACATCTATTGTCAAGTTTTGATTTTTTCCGTCGCTCAGTCAAACAAATTTCTTTTTAAAATATCATACTTCACGAAAAAAGCAATTGGCAAAACAAATGAAAAAGAAAACAATAGAAACTACTTTTTTGAAGGCAATTTTGACGTGTTGATTGGTAAGGAAGATTACTTTTTCGAAACAGTTTAAAAAAAGCAGGAACTTTTTCTTTGACGGTTTAGCGGACGGTTGAATTTTCCGTTTTTTAAAACACGGCTGATTTAACTGTCAAAACATTTTTTTCGCGTGTTATTTTAGTAGTAGGAGTTATTATGAATTAATCTATTTCTAAATAAATGTCGACTATCAGATCCTGTAATAGTCAAACAAGGAAAAGCGAGTGTTTTGTAAATGCATAGCGTCTATAATCAAGCATTGTTCTGTCAATTGCTAGATTCAAGTCGGCGATGTATCGATTTCACGTCAGATACAAAGCTAATGACAAGATCTATTTGAAATGCGCAACAAGTTATCCGATTACATAGTCGCGGTCAGAGCCCAGGAGTTTGCGGCAAAAACTGATATTTCATTGGACGTACCGCCGGCCGCGTATTGATCTATTCGACTTGCATATAGCACACTTTGCAGTGGAGAATTTAAACCAGCAATCGTTTCTCATTTCTTAAATCTTACAATTCTTTTTTCATTCATAATTTTATTTTATTTCAAATATTGCAAAAGTACAATAAAATTTACAATTTAATTTTTATCTGTTTCAGGTATGTATTTGCTTTCTGCCGTACTATACAGACGTTATTACAAGCGCGCATCGATTGGTAAGTCAGTACATAAATTTTTTTCAAACAATCCAAGCGCCGAGCTGATCGAATCGTCAGAATTAAAAATTGTAATGAGAAAGGAGATGAAAAGCGACGAGGAAGCCGCGCGACAAAAACTCATTGCTGCGCGCCGACACTTCGATTCACCGAGGCGTCTCCAATATCGATTTATACGAGAAGCTCGCTCGCGCGACGCCGGCTACATCAGCCTTGGGAAATGGGAATCCAGATCGAGCCTCGACTTAACGAGCCGTAAGAAAGTTGCCGCGTGAACCGCACTCCCATCTCGCGCTTCCTACGGGCATCCGCGTATCTTCCTAAAGTGGCTGCAACGTTTATTTCGCATAGATCAAGATTTTTTAGATTTTATCGCAGTATCGTGCAAACATCGAATTTTTGAGTTTCGGAAAGAAAATTTATTATTTATTGATTTATTATATATTTTATGCATAATAAATGTGCGTTTTTTTGGGACATTGTTAATTTTATATTGGATTAAGTTGTGTAGTGATGAATCCGGTCATATAATTGTGTTAACAATTACTTTAGGGTTGGGTTGTTGATACTGGTTATTTTATTTTTATATAAAGCAGTATTGCGAACTAATCGTTGTAACATTTTTTGTCCAAGGTACACGGAGAGAATAGTTAGATAAAAATTAACTATATTGTTAGGATCTTGAGACTCCATGTCTTTCTGGCGATTATTATTAAGTTCTAATTAATTTTACTACTTTTAATGTAATTAATACAATGCGAATTTTAAAATTACCATACTACTTATTAATTTACGCGTTTAGTAATATTTATAGAAACTTTATTAAAAATTACATGAAAATGATTATCTAAAGATTTAAATTTTAATCAGAAATTGGAGAATTTTTGTCAACCGTCTAGTAAAAAGTACACTGAAAAAAATTGTTAATTTTAAGGAAACATAGTACTTACTCAATATTTCTTTGAATCAAGTAATGATTTCATTAAAACTAGATGAACTTCTTTCTTTCTAAATACATTTAATAGTTTCAAAAAAATAATTTTTTTACTCAATAAAATATTTAATAAGTACTATTGAAATAAATGTTCGCTTAAAATTAATAATTTCAATTTTTGTCTCAGTGTACCCAAAGCGCGTCTCGGTAGCAGGCGATCATTATTTATTTGCATCTACTTTTCTTCTTAATAATATTTACAAAAAATCACCGCATAGTGGTGCCCTAGATTTACTAATCTGTAACTAATTTTTACCGCTAATTTTAGGGTAATATTTATACGATCATTCTCTCCGTGTAGTTACAAAATTATTTTCTTATAGTGTACTCTCCAAGAAAAGATTTTACCCTCGTATGCCCCAAACCACTAAAAGCAACAATTAACTAGCGAAGCATCGTGTAATAACTGATTCAAATGTTAAAAAGTTCGTATCTATTGAAACAAGCGCGCATTAGTCACTGCGGTCGTGTATTCACCGACAAGAAGTAAAGTTTGCGCACAGAGCGGCGACGCATTGATACAACGCGCTTCAAGAGTGCCCGGGGCTCGTGATGTATGCGAAAATCGTGAATTGGGTTGTAAATAAATAAAAGCCTGGGCGTTAATAAATTCTCGGGCCCGCGCGATTAGACGCCGCCTCACGATTTATCGGCCTTTTCAAGAGTCACGCGGATACGCGCTAAAGAATCTGAAATTCGCGCGCTCTCTTATATGTACATAAGCTTACGTAAATGTATATATGTATATATGTATGTATGTATATGTATATATATACTCGAGAAGGCCGAGCGCACCGCTTCGCGTGATTAATGTCAAATTCTACGAATCGAAGGTGCAATTTACGTACGGTACTTTTATCGCCCAACTTTTTGCGCAAGGCCTATACGTATACCAACAATTTTTCCGTGTAAACATAGAAGCGGCGCGCGTTTCTCCAGAGGCTCGTTAAGAGATCGAAACGGGCGCGAGGCTACTCGAGAATCACTATGGGGGAGTTCGTCGAATCTTTTCCGGAGGTGGCTGTTATTACCGAGGGGGAGGGAAAAAGTTTTTGCCCCGAAACGAGAAAACTCTATTTTCCGGGCGCGGTCGAATTTCGCTTGCGGCGCGGAGAAAAGCGAGCGCGTACTTTCTTGCTTTCACCGTGCAGTTGAACCGAAGTGCAGATGCAAAGGGTTACGAGCGCTGCAATCAATAGTTTAAATTTTTTTTTAAACTATACTTAAGCGTTTATCAAAATTATGGCACTTTTTAATATAATTTAAGATGAAAAGTCTTTTACATGTTATTAGAAGATTTTGAGATCATTTCAAATTTTATTATAGTAGAAATTATAAGAAAAATAAAATATAATAAATATTTACTATTATAAATTTGTTTGATTGTTAAATACGTTGTTAAAAACTAATGTTTATTTATACTAAAATTCAAAATGTTGACATCTTTAATTTGTAAAGGATAATATATAAATAAATTAAATATAATTAAAGTATACATAATACATTAATTATAAATTAACGTATAGTTTTATATATATATTTAAATTAAGTGCCATAATTTTGATAAATCGCTTTTCCATTTTTAATTGATCATACATTTTTTTACGCGGGAGTAAATTAAAATACTGTAAAATCTAATATTATTATTTTTAAATCATTTCAGATTAAATGGTATATAAAATTTAAAAACTATTTATGTCGATTTAAATTTCCAATAATTTTATTATACTTGCATGAATATAAATAAATACTAGTAAAGTCTACTGCATTTAAAGCGAACCTAAAGCTTGCCATTTGCGATAATAAAAAACATATTAAATTTTAAATTGCAGATAAATAAAAGAGCTTTAATAGAATATTAAAAAAAAAAAAGAATCAACAGTTGTGACTGCATAAAAATGCCATTGATCGGCTGCGCATGAATATTTTTTTAATTCCTCAGAGTAATGAATTTAATAAACGTAGATAGTACCTTAAAGCGAAGTGAGCATGGATTTAAATGCCTTTTCTTTCCAGTGCATATCATATCAAACAACAGCAAATTGTTTTCTTAAATGCTTACAATTACAAAATTATAATACACTTCTTTCTTTAATAAAAAAATTACACAACCCATTTGTTACGTCAATCTAACAAGAACCTCCATAAAAAAGTGAATTTAATTTCTGACTCCTGAAACAGAAGCCCACCTTCATTGTCCCGCTCGAAAAAATAAAAGATCTTGAAAGCTTTATCTCCGAAAAAAAAAATGAGGTACAAAAGCCATTAAGCAGCGCCTCGGTAGCGATGGAAAAACAAAGCGTGCAACACATCGGTAATTACAACACGCCGCGGAGAGTCGAAGGTTGGCGTGCGGCGCGTCGTCGCGGCCGCTGCAGGCGAAGCCGAACGAGAGGAGGAAGCGCGGCGAGCGAGAGAGGGCCACGCCCTCCCGCGCAGGGCGCACACTTCCGGTGCGCGCGCGCACGTGGATTACGTCGCGCGCAGTCTCGCTCTCCTCTATCCCCGGCCGCGTCTCCAGCACGCGCTCCTCTTCGGCTCTTCCTCCATTATTTACCCCTCCGAGGCGACGCCGACGCCGTCGGGGGTTCCTGGACCCGCGCAAATCTTTTCTTCGCTTCTTTCTGTCTGCTTTTGCACTCGGTTTATTTCAGAGATTTACTTTCGCGTGTAGAAATTTTGTTGAAAAAATTTGGGATAAGCCTGGAGAATTCATTGCAATGCTGATTAAAAAGCAAGGAGGACATTAATTAATGAAATGAAATTGTGCTGGCTTCGGCCAAGTTAAATCAGTTGGGAAAAGTAAATTGTTTATACATTTTAGGGAGTTGGAAGAAATGCATTGTCACTTATGAAAGATTCATTTTTATGCATTTGGAAACACTTATGAAAGATTCATTTTTATGCATTTGAAAACACTTTTGAAAGATTTATTTTTATGCATTTGGAAACACTTTTGTTGGGCAAGGAATGGATTTTCAAAAAAGCGTTCAAAGATCTCTTGCGAATAGTACTAATAAAAAAATTTCTTTTTCTTCCTCTTTAAATCTGAAAATGTTAAATTCACTTGGAAAATATGAATAGTCACAAATTTTACGTGAAAATCGTTCACATATATAGTATGTGAAAAGTGAAAAATTTTATGTGAAAAATCGTTCTCATATTTAGTATGTGAAAAGTGACAAAATTTATGTGAAAAATCGTTCTCATATTTAGTATGTGAATATCGACAAATTTTATGTGAAAAATCATTCACATATTTAGTATGTGAACAGCTTTTCACGAATTAAATGTCACTGTTCACATTTTCCAAGTGAATTTCACATTTTCGGATTTACACGGTTATTTGTGACAAATCTTCTGTATTTGTCGTTTTGAATTATGCTAAATTTTTATCGACCATTTAAGCTGGAGTCTTTTTTTTTTAACGAATTTTCTGTCGTTAATTTTAGCGCACTATTAAGCAATCCACTTACGGGGATCGTTTACATTCAAAGGGCGAGAATGGCTCACTTCGCGCGTGCGTGCGGGAGTAGCTTGATGCACAGCGCGCAACTAAGTCTCCGTTGTCTTTCGAATCATTAATCCCGCTGAATTTCTCTCCCTCGAAAATTACCCAAGCCTCTTTCTCCGCGCCATGTCTGGACGAGATTTTCGCCTCTTTTCCATTGTGAATTTGCATGCGAATTGCATACGGCACCAGGGGTGTCCTTTTAATTGCTCGAGTTTTGTTTACGACTCGTACGGTGCTACTACACTTTGCGATGAATATTAATTCAAGGCAAAATTGCCGATCCAACGTAGTTATTGTTTTTATTAAAAAAGTGTGAATCGTTCGAATTTAAACAATGGAAAATCCCCAATTCTGGAAATTCATGCAAAGTTTTTTTACACTATAGCTTTGAGTTCGGCCCTTCTTCCACGCAGTCCCTCAATTAGTGAACGTAGTTTAGCGATAGAATAAATCGTGGCAGAGGCGAATGAGGCCTGCGCTTCGTCTCCACTCGATCACGACAACCAAAGGCACCTGCGAGCGACGGGAGTCGAGACGTCCCTCCCAGTCGTTCGACAAATGCACAACCGCAAGCATCCGTCTGCCAGCGATTATTCAGAAGAACAGCGAGAGTATTCCCCGCCTATGCTCTAGTCTCTTTCTCTTTGTCGCGAATGCGACTTCTCATCGTGTATACATCGCCCTGCTCGTCAATTTATTCTGCAGCGAATATCTATTCGAGCGAATGATTTTTCGTCGAAAGTGACAACATCTGGGTCAACTGACCAATTCCAATGCGTAGATTCCGCGGAGTAGCATTAAACGAACGAAAAAAAATAAATAAATAAAAAGGAAAATACGCTTTTTTTTACGTGAAAATGTCAGCGGTAAATCAAATTTTTACAGGTGTGCATAAAAGCAGCGGTTTGCGCGCGTACCCTTTTGTTTGCTCACGGATGCCTTTTGTAACACAAATAGATGCGAAAGAAAGCGTCTCTTTTTTCATCCGCTGCTCTCGCGTTTTTATTGCCGCGTAACGAGCGGCTAGTATTTATTTTCCATAATTGAATAATCAATGCCTCCAAGAAACGTTTCGAGCATTTTTCCATCGCTTTTATCGGCAAGAAAAAAAGAAGAAAAAAAAAGTACGAGAAGTACGCACGCCGTGACAGCCCCGTGTGCGTACGTGACGAATCGACGATGATTCTTCCGATCGGAAATGCTTAAAACGCGGCTCCGTCGTGAATGGGAATAGCCGCTAACGGCACTCTCTCGACGCTCTTTCTTCGAATTTCTGGCTTCCTGCGCAAGTTGCGGATGTGTTTGTGTCGTTTCGCTTGGAGTATGGATTACTACGCTACCGGGACTCATGATTATTTAATTTGAATAAAAAATGAAGCTGAGCTAAATGCCTAGTTCTGTACGTCAACTCTGACACGAGGGACTTGTAAATGTAAGCTGAGAAAAATGCGGCATTAAATTTAATGAAAATTTAATGGAGAAACCTGTGGTAATGCACACACGGGAAAAATTGTTTATTTTTTTAATGGAAATATTTTTATGCAGTCGGGAAAAAATGCATTTTTGTGCAGTCTGGAAAACGTGTATTTTTTGTATGCATTTTTTTTATATTGCAGCTAAAACGTTGTTCATATTTAATTTAAGTGTAGTTAAAAGAAGAAATGCATTTTAACGCATCTATATTTTTTCTGAACGTTTTATTCGGTTGTCATAGTTTAGTTGTAAAAAAGTATTTTTTTTAAACTTCTAATGGGTTGCGGATATAAAAGACTGAATTAAACGACCGAAATTGTCTTTAATACATTTCTTCTCTCAAAAAAGTGTTGACCGGATGTTGTGAAGCCTCGAATGGTGCTGAAATTCAAAATTTCTAATAAATGAATCCGGAATAAACAGTAGAGAAAGGACTTGAGCGCGCTCAATTTTACTCGTATCTTAACCCTTACAGGACTATAAGATGGCTGAGACTAAATATGCGAATACAACATTTGATTTTGGCGCTATAAAGTTTGACAGTTCTTTGTTTTTCTAATCGTTCAGAAACACATTTGCCGCCTTGGATATACGTTTTATTTTGACATTCATTAAAAAAATATCAATTCATTAATAATTGTAACGATTTTTGTAGAAGGGAAAAATATTTCCCTTGAGCGTGAAAGGGTTAAAAAAGTAATTCATGAATTTCATTGGTCGAAAAATTTAGGAACGCTATTTTCTTTTGACTGCCAAAGTTCAATTCTTAAAGATTTGAGTTATCCATTAAACAATTTAATGAAATAAGTATTGTATTAAACCTTTTTAACTGTAGTTTTTATTAACAAAATTTGTTGAAAAATTAATTATGGCTACCATATTATTTTAACTAAAAACTTAGAATGTATTATTTAGAAGAACCGGTTAGAAAAAAACAGCGCAAGGGAAACATTGAGCGCGCTGGATTTTACTAGTAACTAAACAATTGTTAGCCTTGAAATGAGCTTCTATCACACGCATAAAATTTCACAACCGACGTTTTCCATAGTGTGTCCGTATACATAGGCGAGAATGACTTTCCAATACACCATCACTCGGACGAAAAAAATTCCGTTGCAAACTCTCTCGAAAACATTTGGAAACTCCGCAAGGGATATGAGACAAAGGCAAAGGGTGAGCTCCAGCTTCATTCGCCCACTCGAGTATATCTAATCACGAACGTGATTAAACGCGCGAGAAGCTCGTCCGGCACTAATCGGCTGTTCTCCGGCTGACGCGTGTCATCTCCGTAAAGCGACGGCCACTTCGTTCCCCTTCTACTGCCCTTACCCGCAGCAGTCCCTTGCGCAACTCTTGAGGAGAGAAGTCTCGGGCTTTGGCCGAACGAACGGCGCCGATGGATAGTTCGCTATAGCCACGTAAATTGACGAAGTAATTGCGTGACCTGGAGCTTGGAGGCGATTGCTCTTTTACCCGGGCGAATATTCAAAAGGTTAGATCGGAAGTGCTGGTCGCAAAGGATGATTGCCGTTCTAATTAATTCCCTTTGTTCGAGGCAAGCGTCTCAAATTGAGCGAGTTGAAATAATTCAAAGAATAGTTTGCGTCAAATTATTATATTCATGGTAAAAAGTACTACAGCCAGGACAGCAAGGTAGAGATTGCTAAATTGATTTAGTAAAAGAGCTTGTTTATTTGATCAAAAATTTCTCTGCAATTATTATATTTTGTTTTTCAGAAGCTTTTACATATATTTTTGGATTTTTGAGCAGAATCTTACAGATTTTTACAGATTTTTATATATTATTATTTTTGGTTGCATTTTCTTACATTTTTCGAAAATCATTAAACATCAAAAAACTTTCAAACGTAAGAAACTGTAATAAACTGATAGAAAACGTAAGTAATAGTAAGAATACATAACAAAATGTAAAGATCTGTAAAAAAATAAAATGTAGAAATCTGTATAAGATGTCGTATCTTTATGTTGGATTTCGAACATTATTATTTCCACTAGGGGGAGAATCTCCTTTTTTATCAGTGTACATATATTAAGAACTGGCTTATGTTAAATAAGTGTAAAAGTCAATGCGCAAAGCAGAAAATTTCGGGTCAAATTAAAAGAGAAAGGGAGGAGGACATAATTTAGCAGAATAAAAGGCTGCGTGGTGAAAATATAAAGAAAGCCTTATTACGAAAGACCGAGGCAGCGGAACAAGGAGAAGTCGCAAGGTGCGATGTTCTGCCCAATTCACAATTGCCGTCCGCTTTCGTATGCTAATTTTTCACACGATGACGAGTACCGGAAATGTACAAAAATTCAACACACAAAAACAGTCTCGCTGCTCCCTGCGGTATTGGCCGCCAGGTTATTAAACCCAATTTTCGGAGACTTTAAAATTGATTCGCCGTCTTTCTTTGGGAGGGAAATAAAATTGTTTATGAAAATAAAACGCACCTGTTTCGAGTGCGCGTGCATGCAGCCCTTGACGCAACAAAGAGGGCAAATTAATATTCAAATAAAAGCTCATCTTCCGCAGGCCGCACCCGTCCATTGCATTACACCAGCGCCGCTCCATCGCTTTCCATATCATTCACTTTCTCCTTCGCTTTATCTCCGTCTCCCTCGTTCGCGTTCTCCCCTTTTTTCGTGCCAGCGAACGGCGCCTTCGGAGGTTATAACAGTAAAGAGCAATGAGCCGCTCGGCTACAGCTATAGATACGCACACTATGGGTATACACACATATACATGTATATAGGTATTGGTATAGATGTATATACCCCTGGCGCGCCTCTACTCCTTCGGCCGATACATAAAGAGCGCCTCGTAAAAAATTGAGGCTCCCAGCGAATTAGAGTCCGCTGAAATTATCATAAAGTATTGTTCCCTGCCTCGTAACGCCTCGATAACTTGTTCTGGTACTTTTACGTGTCGCTAAAGAGGGAAGTCCCTTGAATATAATGAACCATTTTCTTTTTTTTTGTGTACGAGAAATGCTTTCTCTGGCTCCAGAATTCATTCCGGAGACAGAATAATTCATAAAAGTTTCCAACTGCACTGAAAAATGTTGTTTCTTTTTTTTTTGTTTACTGCGGATTTTAGATGTACTGTTAACGGGAAAAAGTAAACTTTGAAAGATAGAATGTACAGGTCGTCTTGAGTGTATATCCGCGTAAGGATGAGTTGCGTGTTGAACTCCATGAAAATCACTCCAAAGAGTCATTTGTCATTTTCTATTGTTCATGACTTCTTAAACTTTCTTGTCACGACAGCTTATTAATATTAATTTGTCTTATCTCCTATTTTTAGAAGCGTACACGAGCAATGAATTATTTACATTATTTTTGCAGACGATCGTAAAGCATAAAGTTTGTAAAATTTACTACAGATATATAATAAAAAAAAGCTCAAATACCGTAAATTTTGCATTTTTTATTGAGATAGTAAAAGTTAATGAAATGAATCGATAAATCCAGAAAACCATTTCACTTTATATTCTCAATTTAAATTAAAGCATATTGAACTGATGGCAGTACTAAAATCAATCGACAATGCAAATTCAAGTTGATTATGATATTCATGTAACTCATGAATAGGCAATAGATGACAAAAATTGCGCAACTCATTGTTTATTTTTACGACAGAGAAAAAGAAGAAAAGTGCTGGTTCATAAGCACGACAATTACGAAAACGATAGGTTCACGGTATTAGACTACGATAAGTAATGAAATGCAATTGTTACAAATTAATGCGATATTGAACGAAGCTTTTTTGCGTTATGTCATAAGAGCGAGCAGGACGACTCTCACGTAGTGACAAAGGCGTCAATTCCCAGTGGCAATTGTCGACCTTAATTTTTTCCAGCGAGGCCTGCGTCTCTCTTCAGACGCGCTGCACATGCCAAAAAGAACAAACGCGGTGCACTGCGTTGAGACTGCTACGAGCTGCTGCGTCGAAGAAATCGCATTGTTGGCTTTGCGGAGTTATAATCCACTGTGCGAGTACGACGTAACTGGTTGTTACTATAAATACTTCGCGTCAAGAATAAATGTCTCCTTTTTTTTTTTTGTAATAAAAAATAATAGGTTTCCTTTATTTTGTATTAATTTCAGTGGGATTTTATAATTTATTAATTTATTTATTAAAAATATGAAAAATATTAGAAAATTTTTAGTCAAATTGGTTTTTTTTATAACTAGTAAAATCCAGCGCTCAATTTTCTCTCTACGCTGTTCTTTTTCTATACCCAGTTCTTCTAAATAATACCCTCTTATTTTTTAGTTAAAATAATATCGTAGTGATATTTAATTTTTCAACAAATTTAGTTAATAAAAGCTACAGCTAAAAAGATTTAATACAATACTTATTTCATTAAAGTGTTTAATGGAAAACTCTAATCATTAAAAATTGAACTTTGGAATTGAACTAAAATTTTCGATCAATTACATTCATGAATTAATTAAATGCTTCAATACCATTACTTTTTTAAGATATGAGCAAAATTGCTTTCATTACTGTTTATTCCGGGTTCAATTTTGAAGTTAGAAATTTTGAATTTTAGCGCCATTCCGGAATATACGTAGGAGCCAATGAAGTTCACGTTTTCGAAGCTTCATAACATCCGGTCATAACATTTTTAAGAGGAGATGTTAAAGAAACGCAAACATTTTTTTAATATAATAAGAAGTCGACATTACAATCTTACAACTGTAAAAATCTTGAAACAATGGAATTACCTATAGCGAGGCTTAATTTAACAATTGAACGCCACTTGGATAAAAAAATTAAATCACCTTGTAATCGCCAAAATGAGATTAAACGAGATTAAAGGATACAATCGATCGATTATCTGGATTGGTTCTATTCTACTTTATGCGTTTATATATATATATGTATGTATGAGTAGAAAGCCATTTAAAGAGCCGACATGAACTTTATCAGGCGTGCAAAGGTGTGTACATGGCGAGGAGAGGGATCGTAAAAGAGCCATCGATAAGCGAACGAAGAACCGACTTCCACGGCTTTCTAATCACTTCGCTCCTGACTTATTGCAACTTGACCCATAAAAGCTGCAGTTAGACCACTCGTGGACGTCGCTTTTTACCCCGACCAATAGTGCTCGTCGAAATTGTCCTTGAATGGCGCAAGAAACGCTGTTATTTTAATTGGCTAACTGTCTCCTCAATTTTTCCTCTTAACTGTCAATCTGGACGGACAAAATACGACCAACGACAACATTAGCTCTCGTAAAAGTAAATAATGAACGAGAAATAGACGAAAGGGAGTATTACACCATTACAAAATATGTACTTAAAAAAAAACTTGACGGGATGTTTGAAGCATTCAATTTGAAACTATTGGCTCAATGAATTAGCCGATTATACAGTAGCACTAATATTCAAAATATCTGGCATAAATTTTATAATTTTAATTTTAATTAATAATGTTTTGTTTGATTAAATATTTTTATACCTGTGTAGTGTTAATAAAAAAAATCTTATCAGCTAAATTTAATAATTAAATATTCCATGTTTTAATAGTTTAAAAAAAGTCTTATTAAATAAGGCACGAGGCTTTTCCGAAAGTCCTTGAAAAAGAAAAAATAAAGATTGACAATTTTGAAAAAAAAACGAAGGAGGCTGCAACGTTAAAAAAATCGAAGTTAGGAACGAAAGTTGAATAAGGAGGTGCCACCGCTCTATATGTATATATCCATCGGCTTCGCTAAGAAAAAGGAAAGGATAGGCATCGGAGGGAGTAGCGGCGGTGCGAGAAATGTGCTGAGTTGCCAGCTGAGATAACGTCAGAGCGGAAGCGCCACGGAACTGAATACGAGGTTTGGCGGAAAAATGAGAGATTATCTTCTCTGTTGCTTCAAAGCCATCTGGAACAATGAGGCTGGCTGTTATTTGACTTTTCGTATTGCTTCCTAAGTAAAAGAAAAAAAAATACAAGATATCGGGATACAAAGGCGGAAAAGTCAACAGAAATGAAAGCTTCGATAAGATGGTATTAAACGAAGGGCGTGCAATTAAATTAATTAAAGAATAATTTCGAGCTCGACACTTTATTCAATCTTAACAAGAAGACTCAATTTCAATAATCGATATGATAAGTAGCGTTAATTTTTGCCGGCGTCGCCAACTTGGAAAAAAGCTTCAACTTTACAATCGCCACGGCAAAGCTTTTTCTTATCTCTTCTTCATTAAAGGCAAGTATGCCATCGACTTATCGGGTTGCCGTCTCTAATTGCGCTTAAACAGGTTGGCAGACAAGTTACTTCATTATGGCTAAAATATACCATGAAAAAACTATAAACTGAATAAAGAGTATTTCTTATTCGAGATGAAGAGGCTTTAAATACCACTAGTCCAAACGTGTACAATTTTTTTCTTTACCTAGTAATAAAAATATCTGGCTATAGAGAAACAATAAAATAACATTGTAGGATCCCCGTTGGAAAATTAAGGAGCTTTTAGACAGAATATGTTAAATCTTCTGTTCTATAACATATTCTGTAACACAACATACCAAGGTATCATAATAAATAATATTCGAAAAATCTACGTAAAAGTTACACTGTTAAAAAAAACATTAAATTTAATGTAAATACTGGAAGCAAATTTCATCGGCGTACACGAATGTATTAAATTTTATTTCATTCACATTAAATTTAATTCAATTTATATTAAATTTAACTTAATTTACATTAAAATTAATGTAAAAATGTACATTAATCATAATTCATGCACGCCGATGAAATTTGCTTCCAGCATTTGCATTAAAATTCATGCAAATTTTTTTTACAGTGTAATTACAACAACATAAACGATGCTTAATTTCCCGGCAGGGATATTGAACACATCGGTTGAATGCAACGAAATGAGCCAACCCATAAGCACAATAAAAAAAAAAAACAAATCGCAGCGCAAGAGTTTGCAATCCAATCAGGATTGAAAATTACTTTCCATTCTGCTCGGGCAATCGATTATAAGCGTACCTCTCCTCGTGCGCCAAACTAAACCATCCCGCGGCTCCGTCGCAATCTCGCTCGACTAATTCTGGCGCAGGAGCACAGAGCGCCGCTACACCGCGATATAAACGCCGCAACGGAGGAAAACGGAATCCGGCTTCTCTCTGCGCGGGTTGCGTAAGATCAAAGTCGAAAGCGAAGGCGACGGCCTTGTGAGCCCGCGAGCATAGTTGCGCGTTCTATGCCTTGGAAAATGCACTTTTCCTCGCCGCGCTGCCGCTCATTGTTCCACGAAGCGCGAGCGCACGTGCGCTGATGCAGTTTTACTATATACATCAGCCGATGCGCGCTTCGTCTCTCCTGTGAACTCGTTAGGCGCATACGTGGCATTTTCAATGAAACGCTTCGCTACGATGACGCGATAACAGATGAATTATTTCGAGTAACGGACGGCGTCATTTTTGTTAAGATCCTTGATTTATAAGGATTTTCGTATTTTCCTGGCCTACGATTTTATTGTAATAAGAAGTGGATAGATAAGCTCAGAATTTTAGCTAAACACGCTAAAACTAAAAATGTCAATTTCACCTAGAAAATGTGACTAGTGACATATTTTATGTGAAAAATCGTCACATATTTAGCATGTGAACGACTTTTACTTATTAAACGTCACTATTCACATTTTCAGATTTAGAGAGCAATAATTTTCTTTTTCAATTTTTTAAATGAAGCTCTTATAAGTCGAGATTATCTAAAATTATTGAGAAAATTATTGTTCAAGGTAAACGGCGTAGGATACCAGCTTGGAGAAAATTCCACAAAGTTGTATCACATTTGTTTATAAACATATTTATCTGCTAATCTGAATATGTATTATAAGCTTTTGATTATATTCTTTTTCAGACTTTTAATTTGTAAAATTTGATGTAAAATATCTATAATTTTCTGTATCATTGATTGTCACTCCATAGTACAATATTTTATAAATCCATAAAACTCACCGTATATTTATAATATCTATAGTGACCTCAAATTTATATTAATGTAGGGCAAAAAAAAGGAAAGCTACTAAAATTTTTTAATTATATCTATTTTTTTTTAATTAATACCGAATAATATTTTGCCAGTGGCACTTTACCTTAAAAATCATGAAAATATATATATATATAATGCCCATTTTTATTTTTTTTTGTTTAGTGTGTAAAATCTAATGCTTTATATATATAATCTTAATATTATAATGCTAATTTTTGTGGTTGGTGTTTGAGCATTATTTAATTTTTTCTTGTAGCTTTTTCCCAGCAGGTATAGGATAGATACCGATTTTTAATGACTTGTAAAAAACGTAATTTTCCAAAAATTAAGTAAAATAAAGAAGCAGTTTTGTTACGTACATTTTACGTAATCACGCGAAAATTAAAAAAGTTTCGTAAAATTGATGTATTTCATATTTGTGTACTTTTTATTTGAATTTTTTCCTTAGCCGTGACGACTTCCTCCGATTTACTCTATACAAATTTAGTAGGGTTTTAGAAAATTATCATTTGACATATAGCTCAACGTAAAAAATCGAAAAGTCCACACCATCGAACTTGTCGCTGTTAAATTGCAACTGCAGACAAAAATGTCAATGGTGAGACAGAAAAACGCTCGCTCCTCGTGGAGCGTATACTAGTATACTACACCGAGACACGAGAGCCTTGACATTTATGCTCGTCTTCGTGCGAGGGCACGTCAATCTACGACTGTAAAAAGGAGAAATAGAATTATGTCATTTAGAGCTTAGCTCGCAGCAAAATTTAATGGCGTTAATGAAGTTTAAAGAGACACCCAACAGATTGAATTTAAACAAAATGTTTATACTTAGCGAGAGTAATGAGAATGTAACACCTGACCATTACATAGATGCCGTGCGTTTATTTAAGGGAGTCTGAAAGTCAATTAAACATTCAAATTTCGCGCCATAATGTAGCAGATGAAAAAATAGTTAATTGTCTTATAATAATAAAAGTATAAATGAAATATCGAAAAACCATGAGATACTTGCCCTCCTTTAGGTAACGTAATCTATCATTTTATAAAGATCCAAGTTTGTAATACAATACCTTGACGGGCAAAATTTGAGTAATGTAAAATATCATATTATTCAAACTTTTCTCGTTGAGATATTTTTAGAAGAACTTTATAAAATGATAGATCGTTACCTAACGGAGGGTAAGTATCTCGTGGTTTTTCAATATTTCGTTTATACTCTCTGTTATAAGTAAATTAAGTATTTTTTCGTCTGCTACATTATGGCGCGAAATTTGAATTTTTAATTGGCTTTCACACCCTCTCAGGAAAACCTATAATCAATTGAAAGTAATACGGTGAAAAAAATGTCACTATCTAAATTAATGAAAACTTCGCTGGGTAAAATTCCGATTAATTCATCTCTAAAAATTGCTTGCAAGTGGAAAATGATAATAATGCGAGCTTATACGAATCGAACGTCGCCGCTCTCATTGGCAAGGCGAGGGGCAAACAAAAGGGCGCGAATTGGAGGGTCCACGACGATTTTCAATTTACGCCCGGCGTGCCGATAAACACGACACTTTATCGGCCGCGCGCGCATTACACGGCCGCCGGAGTATTTCACGTTTTACGTCCCGCCGGGAGAAACTCTCCGAGCGGCTTTACGACGCCACCTACGCGTCGAGGTGCGAGCTCTTTGTGCGCCCCTTATTTCTTATATTTTTTTTTCTTTTTTTTTTCGCTTGGAGAAGCCTGGCTCGAAAAAAAATGCTAAACGCAGATAGAAGATAGTTGTGATGTAGCAGAGGCTCGATTCGAAGTGACGGGCTCAAGAGATGCGATATTATATTATTATATTGAGTGTTGAGTCGTGAAGAAATGTTCGATTATGTACTTGCGAAAAAATTCGAGTGGATGATAATCGGCGGACAAACTTGTATTAACATTTGCTAGAATTATTATACCGAAATTAAAGGAAATTAAATTTCAAGATAAATTAGAATTAATTTTTAACGAGAATTTATTCTTTGTGTTTAAGTACAAATGGAAAGGCAATTAAACGGTGTTAGCGATTAATTGCCCGACTGGCAACATCAGCGTATGTAAAACTGAAATTAATTGTAATTTCTCCGTAATAAATAACAGTTTCGTTTAAATATCAATCGACCGCAGGAGAGACTGGATAAAACACTTAGAGTTAGTTACCTTTAAAGTCCGTGTAAAATCAACATCGCGTGCATCATTTAACCTCCGACACCAGTGACTGAAAAATAAATCCCGTTTCCTCATCGCGACGATGAGCTCGCGGAGTTAAATAATAAAATACATCATTATCCTTCTCGTGGCAGACTCTCCAACGACGATAAATCTAAGCAAGCCTGCTCCGGCGTGTGGCTGCGGGTGGTAGGAGAAAAGCATACTAATTGAGTTTATTGCGCTGCTTTCGGCATAAATTTTCAGTCACGAGCGCGCAGACTCATTGACGTTTTTTTTCACTAATTTTACCGATGATGGAGCCGTGCATTCGTTTGATTATTTCATCACGATTTCCGCGCGATTGCGAAAAGTCCTTTTGCCAATGAGCACGAGCTTTTGCAGGAGACTCGAGTTACGCAATCTTTTTCTCTGCTTCTGGATTACCTTCTAATATGACTAGTACACTTTGGTATTTTTATTTTATTTTAAAATTGCGGCTTATAAATTTTCTACGTAAGTAATTTAATATTAGCTTAAAGTTATTTGGTACGTATAATATCATATTTTCTGATGGGTTCGTTAGAATCATTAATTAGAAATTAAATTATATTTAACATACTTATATGCAGAGAAATGTTATAGTAACAATTACTATGTTCCTTCGGAACAGTGGGATATACTCAACTCATCAAAATTTTTACTATAAAAAATAAGAAAAATTCCTATGTACATAGCAATTTCTACTATATAAATAACAATTTTTGCGGTGTACGTAGGAATTTTTAGTATGTTTTATAATAAAAATCGTCATAGGTCGAGTATTGTCCTAATGTTCTTATACTGAGAGAAAAACTTGTTAATTTTGAATACAATGGCCTTGCTTCTTAATGGATTCAACAATATCCGAAGTCACCAACTGCCGTTACTGTGAACACTCTCAAATGCATATTTAAAAATATTATTTATTAGTTCTTACTTACGTACTTCGAAAATTTTGTAAGCCGGTAAAGCAGCTTAAAGTTCTCAATGAAAATTTCACTACTGAAATAGTGAATATTTTATTTTTTAAATAGTGATTAATCTGCACCGCCATTTTCACTATTTCAGAAATGAAAACCCGTTCACGTATTGAAATACTAAAATTTTTACTGAGAACTTTTAAGAAAGTAACAGAGATAGTGAATATTGTTTATTAATTAATAAAATACATAACTTTTGCAAGAATTATAAGCACCTACATCGAGAGAAAAATTAGTTAATTTTAAGCAAACATTTACTTCAATAGTACTTATTAAATAAGTTATTGAGTCAAAAAATTATTTTTTTGAAACTGCTAAATTTATTTAGAAACATATAAATTCATTCAGTTTTAATGAAATCATTACTTGATTCAAAGAAACATTTAATAAGTACTATTGAAGTAAATCATTTCTTTAAAATTAACAATTTTTTTTCAGTGCACGGAATATAGTAATTTCTCTCCGTGTATGTACAATCTCCTGATTATTATCAATTATTTGATTTTCAAGTCAGAAAACACTGTATCCTTGAAGCAGCAAGATCGATAAGCCAAACGCATTATATATATATCAGCAGCGTAAGATATTATATCCCCCACGAAAAGTCCTTCGTGGAGTCTAATCCGCATCGACGGTTCTCCTCGCAATCGGGTTTAGCCTCGCGAACAATTAATACGAGGCAAATCCTATCATCGGCGCTATTTACCGAGGCAATGATAAAGGCACCGCCAGGTTTATTGAGTCATGTAGCTTTAATGCATCAGCGACCCTACCCTCCAAGTTCATAGGCCAAGGGATGCTTTAAGTTGAGCTAAGTCGTTAAGGTCCCTCCCCTCGTCTTGTATGTTTGTCTCTCTGCGCTTTGCCTTGTTTATGCTTCACCCTTTTTAGTGCACAAGTTGTCTCCAACTCCAAAGTTATCTTTTGTATTCCATTTTCAAGAATTTGTTTTGTCCTTCGATTTCCAATATGCATTAACTATCTGGTCTCTAATCAAAAGCTTCTCGTCTAGATTTGAAATTCAAAATTTATAGAGAAACCGGGCAACATAATTGGCATCTTACTGCATCTCTCAAAGGATTCAGACTAGTAATTGAATGCCATACCCGACAATTTGAAAGGCCTTGATATCAAATTATCTTAGTTTACTCGTCTGCCATTGCTATAATTAGAGTCCTGCACAATTCTATCGATTGCATTTTAAAAACGTAAACATTGAAAAAATAGTATGAGCCGTTTGAATCAAATTTTATCACTACAGTAAGAATGTCTCTAATTAGGTATAACAGTATTATTTTTCACAGTACCCAGGGGATTAGTACGTTCCTGAATTTTCCAGACTGTAGGTATCATTGATAAATAAAATGAATATTAAAATAACATTAATAAGTAGATAGAAACCCTGCTTTGGAAAAAAAAGTATCTAATTAGTTAAAATAATTATTTTTCACAGTACTCAGGGGGATTACTACTCTCTTAAAAGTTCTCAGTGCAAATTTCACTGTTTGAACAAGCGAATGGTTTTTCACTTCTGAAATAGTGCAAAACCGTTCACTTATTCCAAAAAGTGAAATTTTCACTGAGAACTTTTAAGAAAGTATGGTTCTGAATTTTTCCAGACTGCATATGTTCCCGACTAAATCAGGAATTTGCCAGCAACAGAAATAATTAATAAATCACTTCAAACACTATTTTACTTTTATTTTTATCTTATTTATTTTCGGGTTAATTTTTCTCCGACGCTTCTTACTCTCCAAATCTAAAAATGTGAAATTTAAATAGAAAATTAGAATAGTGACATATTTTACGTGAAAAATCGTTTACATATTTAGCATGCGAACTGCTTTTTACTTATTAAATGTCACTATTCAGATTTGCTCACTAAATTTGAAAATGTGAAACTCACTTGGAAAATGTGAATAGTAACATACTTTATGTGAAAAATCGTTCACATATTAGCTAGTGAATGACTTTTCACTTATTAAATGTCACTATTCACATTTTCCAAGTGAATTTCACATTTTTAGATTTACATGGTAGAGAGAAGCGATTGCTCTTAGACAACTGAACTTTATTTTTACAAACAACTACATGGCCTACTTCATTCTTTATCAAACGATTGATTGCCATTTTTGTTGAATTCACATTCTAGAGAACGTTTTCATCGTAAATTATAGCAATCTTATCCGTAACAGCGTAGTTATCATGGATAAATGAATATTTAAATAACATTAATAAAAAAATAGAAATTCTACTTTGGAAAGAAATCCCGGTCGAAAAAATTCTGGCCTAAGTTTCCGTTCTATTTAAACTAAATCCTGGTTAACTCCTCGGAAGCGAGCCCCAGCGCGTAAAATTCGCCGTTGAACGCGAAGAATAAGGAAGCCGGAAAATTCGCGGAGAAGGAAACGTGCTCCACGGCTCGGTTCGCGTACATCAAAGTCCCGTGCAAGATCAAAGAGGTACACGTTCGGCCACTCCTGCAGATTCGCCAAGGGGACCCCGAGGGAAGGGCCGCGCGGAAAAGTCGCGCGCCAGCCTCAGACGCTGCCGACACCTCCGCGAGCGTTACTTCCCGCGGCACTTTCCGAAATTAGGTTCGCCAAACTTTCGACCCACTTGAGGCCGCTTTTATTCCTCCGACCGTCCTCCAACCAGCGCACACTCTCCGGATAAACTTTGATTCGCCCGTGATGACGATGATGTAATTCCACGATTTTCTCTCGGGGAAATCGAGTTGGGGGCTCTTTTCCGAAGCTGCGTTGCCAGGGGGACAGCTTTCGCTCTCTTGCGCTTTTCATGCGGTAAAAGGATTACCCGAGCTGGTTTAAGCATCTGCGGCGGCAGCGTCTATGATTTCAAACTTTTCATTGTCTTGCGTACGACAATTACAATATTCTAATCGAAAGTTTCAATAGTTTAAGGTAGTTCACTCGGTGCAGTGGTGCTCAACTTGATGAATTCGAGTATATATCGATATTAAGACACCATTTTTCTAAAAAATGTTAAGTAAATAATGTTAAACATTGAAATAAGAACAAGTGATATAAATAATGTGGAATAATGTAAAAGAACAAACTTTAATGTAAATTTTACGTTTGCCGGTAGCACAATATAAATATATACTAATAGCATGAGCTCTCTACTTTGAACGTTTGGCATTGAAAAACGAATTCCGCTTGCCCACCTTTTTTAATGTATCTTGCTCGTTATAGTGTCAAAAAGTTTACTTTAGTTTTTTAAAAGATCATATGAAAAATTACATTTGTATTTGAAGATAGTGTTCTTTAAAAGAAGCTTCGTCCTATGCTTCCTATGTTAAATGTCTGAACTTTCGAGTCCAATTGTGAGTTTTCCAATCCCGCTTGCTATATCGAAATTTTGCACACTTTTAAAGAACAATCTTATGAAGATTTTCTGATAATTTCAAAGATTTCTATGAAAATTGATTTTTGAATGAACTACCTTCATAATTTTATAACTCTAGAAAGTAAAAAGGTGTGATTGTTTTTATTGATATTAGAAAACAATATGAGAAATTGTATTTCTACTTCTAATAGAGAATCAACCAGAAATTGATGAATTCTGGTGATTGGCCAATTTATGGTTACAATTCTGACCAGATACTTTATTTAATGAAACACTATTATGTATAAAATTGCTTTTATTGCTTTTATTAGCATTCCTCATTCAGTAATTTCTGATCAATAAGTAATAAATTCAATTTATTGAAGAGCCTGCTAGAAAAGGTTTATTAGCACTAATTTAATATTTAGAATTGGTTCATTTTCTGCCAGAATAATTTTATAGAGAATCAACTGTACGAAAGGGACGGTGTGAAAATAATGCGGGTAGCGTTGATTTTTTTCATGAATAATGTAATTTTTAGTACTCGCGCATTCTGCAGCATTGTATTCATTGCCAGCACTTGACAAGTTTCATTTCATCGTGTTCCGCCTGCTAATGCGGGCCGAATTACAATGGTTTGGCGCTAATAACGACAACATTCCGTCACGCAAATGAAATACATTATTTTATTGCGATAAGCTACTGTAATTTATCACACGATTATCATAAACGAAAGCGCAATTTTACTTCGTACATTTCTTTTTTGCAAGATTAATGGTTTAATAATTGTTATCTTTTGTTGCAGGTACGTTCAGCTCATAATCACTGTGGTTACGCATTACACTCGGTTAATGTGTCGGTAATGTATGCATTGCAGTTCTGTTAGGTAAATTCCAAAATAGCGCTTTAACAAACTAGGTATAGCCGCCTTAAATTTGAAATGCAAAATAAACGGTGTTTATCAGAAAATCGATAGTTAGTCTGGCTCCTCTATGCAAGGCACGAGCGACGTGGCAATTGCCATCATCTCAGAGAAGCAGGACAGATGAGCTTCTTCCCATGGGGTAAAACGGGTTCGCTGATGAAAATAAACGCTCGAGCCTCAGGCCCGACAGACTTTCTGTAGAACAGCAATCAGAGTTTATTTTCGAAACTTTGTATTGTTTCGATCGGTACATTTCTGATTTTCCCATTACAAAACTTTTAATACAGAAATCTGTACATTTAGCAATAAAAAATAAGTCGCAGAAAAAAGGAAAAAAGATGTTAAATAGATTTTCACGAATTGAAACGTGAAAATCTTAAAATCGTCTTAATTAATCTTAAAATCGATCATTTTTAAGACAAATCTTTTTAAGATCTTTTTAACTTCCTCTAAATTTTTACGCGGGACGTAATTAAACTTTTTATCAAAGCAGATAAATCAGTAGAGAAATATCGACAAATTTATTATAAAGCAACATTTTACCAGGATTCCAAGTACTAAATAATGTTACTTTCATGCGAGTAATAACTCAAACGACCGACGTGCTCGTATATCATCTTCGCTCTATTACTGTCACCTCCAGCAAACTTATCAATCGTAATTGTGGCATTACTTTTGAAAGGGCACCGTCTTGAGTTGGCAAAATTTTATCGCCACTGCTGTACATTATAAGAGCATTAATCCCAATCAGCGACGTTGCAAATTTTAATATGAAAGAAACTATAGTGTTATGGAAAAATTTTAATTTAATGAGATTTTTACATATAGACACATTGAAAAAATAAACAGAAATTTATTGGGCATTCTATTGAGGAATAACGTCGCCAAGTATGACCAACATGAAATAAAAGAAGACAACTGTTAAAAATAGTTCTTCATCGTCCCGAGAAGATACTTCCCTTCAGAGCAGATACGGACAGAAAAAAAACTCGACCCCCAGAGCAGCCGTAGCTTTTACGTAACCCACGGCAACGGCTGAAATATGCGCGCGCAGCTGAAGCTGCTCCCTAGTGATAACACTCACGGTGTGGAATTACACAATTTATGTTGTATAAAAACATTGATTGCCGAAAACTACGTCGGAAGAATTACTTTTCTTATAAAAGTTTAGTCACGCAATAGCAAAAAGAAATTTCGTTCCACTCGCTTCTATTTTCTCCTCATTTTAACGGCTATTATATTTACATCCATTCGCAGAAAAATCAATGGCTTGACAAAACCGCTCGAACCACTAAACCGATGGAAATAAACAATAAATCGGTCGTTATTCGAAAGGAAAATGAAAGAAAAACTGCAGCACTCCCCACGCTCAATGGAATAACAGTTATACCCATTTAACGAGCTCGGCTTTAAATCTCCGATATCCGATTCTCATTACATTTCAGTAGGACGCATTCCCAGAACGCTCAATGCTATAAGTTTCTTCGTTTTTCGAACGGACCGCTCGACTTGGAGCAACAATAGCCAAGCGTGCAACAATGACAGGCGCGCAGGCAGCGTCGTGCGTTGGACCTTCGCGGCTTTTTTGAGCGAACCGCCGACTTCCGCTTGCGGTGATTTTTTCTTTTTTTTTCTCCGTCGATGAGGATTACGATCTTTAGCTAACGAGCACCGAGAGATTTCATCGACACCTTCGGCGCGCCTTTAATCTAATCATCGGCGCGGGTAAATATGTGCCGGAGATACCGTAATCTCGCGCGGCCTATACAGACCGAAACGACGCCGTAATGATTCACCTGTTTCCAGAGAAACGGAAGGCTCGCTTAACGATTCACCCCGCAGAGAGTCACGTAGAAATGTACTTTGCAACGGTACTTTATTGCTCATTTTAGTTAGTAGCTGTTTGAGTATTTTTTTACGTCTGTACACACCTCATTTCGCACTTTTTTCTGTATTTCAATGAAATCTCGTCGACGTACATTATCCCGCGTAAAAATAATTCAGACTAGAATAAGAGGATAAAAAGATTCGTCTTTATCGCGGGATCTGAGAGAAATTTAAAAAAAAATTGTATTAAATTGTATAGGAAATTTTCACTCGCAAAAATTTACTCTGACTGATAGAAAAATCCATTAAATAGCACTGGGAAATCTACTTATTATAGAATCAAATTTATTTATGCCGTGGATAGGCGGACCATCATTTATGATTAATTTGATAAAACGTAAACGATGTCTTCTTCAAATAAGTAGATTATCTTATTGCATCTTGCAATAAATAGACTGCATGATAAATTCTAAATTGATTCATTAACTAGTTATCTCCAGTTTATATCCTAGAAAGTAAAAAGAATTGAATAAATGAAGAATCCCATGTGAAAATATTTTATACAATTTATGTACATATTGTATACAGTCACTGTATACAGTCTGTATAAAAAAATGATTCTATACAATGTGCATACAATTGTTTACAACTGTATTATTATTTTACAACTGACAACAATTGTACGGATTTTGTATATAAAATTATAACTAGACAGTTTGTATAAAAAATAACTTTGTATAATCATATACTAATGTATGTAACTGTAAACAATAGTATAGATTTTTTATAGAAAATTATTTTATATAAAAAATATTGATATAAAATTATTATATACAGCTGAATACAATTGCTCAATTCAATCTTTGCACGAATAATTTTATATACAAAATCTGTACAATTGTTTATAGTTGTACAAAATTGTATATACATTATATAGAATCATTTTTTGATACAAACTGTATACATTGACTGTATAGAATTTATATATGAATTGTATCAAATATTTTCACATGGGAAGGCTCTAATAAGCAGAAAAATATTAAAAATTAACATATTTATGAGAGAATTCAGAGGATTCTGTACTTGTAGTAAACTTATTGAGAATTCTACTTAAGCATTCATTTACTATTCTTCAATTTAATAAATTTATTTTACGAAAGTATAGATAATTTTTAACAGGATTTGCCTACTAAGACTAACAATCCATTTTTTGAGCGTCATTAGAAAGTTTGGTAAACTAATCACAGACTATAATAGATAATTAATTTTTTTTCTGCCTAGTCTGGCAAAATTGAAGAATAGCAAAACTCCATTCAACGGAGCTACTAACCTTTTATACATAAAATGTATTCACTATTTCTCTCTGTATTAAGCTATTCAAGTTTTCTTATTTTCATCTGCGTAAGCACTTCACTTCGCACATTTTTTAGTCCTCTCAATATAAAGGACGTAGCTCATCGTTAACTCCTTAAAAACGTAAATACACTTATCTTATCAACGGCGCGCATCGAAATTAATTCAGAAAAGAAAAGAAAGGAGAGAAAAAACTTCGCCGTACCGAAATTTCACACTGCGGAGCCCACATTGAGTCGTACGCAGGCGCTCCCCCTCGGAAGGACTCTCACGCGCCGGCAAAATAATGACATCGAGGCGTGCACACTCCGAGAAAGAGAAAGGGTGCCGCGCGAGGGGTACGCAAGCCGCGAGGGGGTAAAAAAAGGATTGGCCACGAGCGTACGTGCGAATGGTGTCGCCGAGGGATGCCATGGCCTATATTTCGCGCCGGTGCAGGTGAAAGGCCGCGAATGCGCACACGCGATGCTCCACGTACATTTTTTTTCAGACAGGGTGGATACGGAATTTTTTTTTCCTCGAGTCGCTCGATTTTTCTTCCTTGAGGGAGAGAAACCGAGCGTCGTGTGGGAACGCACTGGTCGCGTGACGAGCTTCCGGGAGCCGCTAGGATGTGGTGGATAACTGCACACTCCAGGCTTTTCATTCAGTCGGTCGTCCTGTCCAGGGAAATCCGCTGACTTTCTCTGGAAAAGTAAAATTACTTCATCAACTCTTGACCGTGGGTGTCTTTGCGAATGCGCGTAACTGCGTTTTTCTTAGTGGAATATGTGTTTTAGTTGCGAATTTTCTGTATACTAATTTATGGAAATATAAATCAGTGAAATTCACTTCAAACAAGTGAATGTGTAATTATACACGTGTTATTTAACGTGAACTTCTGTTGTTCCGTTTCCCACGTAAAAAAATTTAAGTTAGGATACTCTCTAAATCTGAAAATGTGACATTTGATAACTGAAAAGTCGTTCACATGCTAAATATGTGAACGATTTTTCAGATAAAATATGTCACTATTCACATTTTCTATGTGAAATTCACATTTTTAGATTTAGAGAGTAAAATTTACCCAAACTTCATGTTTGGCGGTCGTTGATATGAACATGGGCAATGAGACTTTACCGAACTTGCTTCTTATATAATTTATAGAAGCTTGTAGATGTGCGATATAAACGGATAAATTACCGCTGAAGTTATATAAAATATTTTTTTATTGTTTTTAACGTTCGTCATGTGAAGGTCTTTTAAATTTAAGAAAAACTTCATCTGAAGTTTTTATAAAGTATTGCAAAATTATTTATTATTTAGTCTCCATGTTCATATCAACGACCGGCAAACATAAACTTTGAGTAAACTTTATCGTAACTTAAATTTTTTTACGCGGGTTTAGGTATAATACAACTATTTCTATTGGACAGGTTAAAGCTTCCCTGCGTTCATTTATTAGTAGTTTTTAACTTTTCTTATTTTTATATTCAATTATAATTTTAACTTTCTAATTTTATATCTTAATTTGTACTTAAGGACTATTTAGTTTAATGAAAATAAATAAAGAAATAAATAAGCAAAACAGAAAGTAGAGGGAGTACAATGAAACACAAATATAAATGTAGAATCATTAAAAAATATCGATAAATTTGATTTTCGGACTAGATAGTCGGCTGTAAAACGCGAAACCTGAGAAGCACGTACAGTGTGTGTAAAATGATGTAGTTTATCTCTATTTTTGAAAACTCGAGAGATTTCTAGGGGTAGATAGCGGCGACAAAAGGGAAGCGAGGACAAAACAGAAAATACTTGCTCCGAGAGACGCGCGTCTACGATTTCACAATTACGCAGACTGAGATAAAATCAGAAAAGTGTATAGTCCAGTTTCCATGCGTCGCTCCTAAATAACGAGGTAAATTAGAAACACGCGTTACGAGGGGGGCTCTCGAGCTTTTACCGAAAAGGAATAAGACGAGATAAAGAAGCCAAGCCTCGGGCAGCGCTGGCAGCCGATCGCTTCTGCGAACTTACCGTGATTACGCTGCTTCCCTCCCTTCCTTAACTTCTCTCATTTTCCCTACTTTCGCAACGAAATTGTTAAAGAAAAAAAGAAGAAGCAGGAGAAGAAGACGCAATTTTAGGCTCGGCAAGGGGCAATTACTAGGTTAAAAATTATACAAACTGAATTACTAATGACTTCTTCTTACACTTGTATTTCTAGGGAAAACATTTATTCAAGGATAAATTTGGCTTATTCAATCGAGTGATAGACTATAATTTCATTTTAGCGAAAATGGAGATAGTACAACCATTGTTTTAATATAATACTGTAATATACTGTTGATTATTTCAAATTTCGATGAATTATTCCTAATAGACTGCGATTGTTTGTTCAGAATGCGAGATTAAACGGAAACGATTTTACTTCAAATCTCTGGCAAAGTGGGACCTTAATATCCTTTGTAATCCCACGCCGTAATCAATAATTTCCCACGTTCTAGCGTAGGATACGAATTATCCTCTATCCCTACGTTTCATTCAAACTGAAACTTTATACCTCTCCTACACCTCGCGCAATATCCTCCATTGAATCGGTGTGTTTGCGAAATGATATGCGTCAGAACTCACTTTTCAGCGTGAAATTCTGAGCGACGCTAAAAGCAGTTTAATCATTAAATCGTTTTAGTCTCAATCAATACAAATCGAATTGACGTACGACTTCGTAGAGTAAATCAGATTTACGTATAGACTCTATTCCATAACTAATGGCAATCGATGTATCGTCGGTCATAAAAATATCAAATGCAGTTCTCGCTCCTCAAAGAAACAGTAGGTATCCTTTAGGACTCGAGTTAAAGGACATCGGGAAGGCGTCGGGCGTAGTTGAGGACCCCGTGGAGACGGAATAAAAAAAAAAGGCAGAAGACGAAGAAGAAGAAGGAGAACTGGTTTGACAATGGAGCGCGACTCTCCCTCCGACGTGTGCGTGAGCTCGCGAGGAATGAAGAATGCACGTGGATTTTCGGAATGTCAACGGACTCGCTCGCTCGGATCGTGACTTAGGAGGATCGTGCGCGCGCGAGTTCACACAAAGAACGAGCCAAGGCTTCTCTTTTTCTTCTTTTTAAGGGTTTCGTCCCTCGTCTTGCTTTCCTCCTCGCGTGTTTTCATTTTGATATGGAAATGGCCGACGCGCCACTGTTAAATTGGATTTATCGCGCGGTCATTCTGACCCCTTTGTCGTTTCGATTTACGCAAGGATGCATTTTTAATAACGCAACCTCGTTTTGTCCCCTTTTTCGATCTGAGTTCCGTAGACTTTTAAAATTTTAGATGTTTTAATTTTTCAGACTCTTAAGAAATACTAAAAATAACGAGCTAATAGTCTCTGCATTCAGAAAAATTTAATCTAACTGATATACGGAGAGAAATGTTA
This sequence comes from Sycophila sp. Sp_5, assembly GCA_018906775.1. Lineage (NCBI taxonomy): Eukaryota > Metazoa > Arthropoda > Insecta > Hymenoptera > Eurytomidae > Sycophila > Sycophila sp. Sp_5. Next base: position 1,028,969 of record JACCID010000012.1, read on the forward strand.
TAGTAAAAATTACTATGTTCCGTAAAGTTCCGAAACAGTATATATATACTCGACCTATGACGATTTTTATTATAAAACATACTAAAAATTCCTACGTACATCGCAAAAATTGTTATTTATATAGTAGAAATTGCAATGTACATAGGAATTTTTAGTATGTTTTATAGTAAAAATCGTGATAGGTCGAGCATGTCCCATTATTCCTATGGAATATAGTAATTTTTAATATAACATTTCTCTCCGTGTAGAAGAATCTATTAAATAATCCTGGAAAATCTACTTATTATAGAATCAAATGTATTTATACCGTGGATAAGTGGACCACCATTTACGATTAATTTGCTAAAATATATACGAATTCTTCTTTGAATAAGTATTTTGTCGTCTTCGTATAAATATAGACTGCATTATAAATTCTAAATTGATTCATTAACTATTAGTTTCTATTTAATAAAACAAAAAGTAAAGAGAATTGAATCAATGAAAAAGTCTATAATCGGATGAAAAATCGGATTTATTCTAATAAACAAAAAAACACTAATAATTAACACATTATGACATTATGATAAAATTGAGCGGATTTTATACTTCTAGTAAACTTATTGAGAAACGTATTAAAAAAGATATAGTCTTTTTTTTTCTTTTTCAGCCGTATCGACTGCACGCCATATCCTTCATTTAATAAATTAGCTTTAAAATTAAGTAGATAATGTTTAACTGGATTTATCTACTAAAACTAAGAATCCATTTTTGTTAGTGTAATGTAATTATCTAAAAAAAACTATAAAAAAATTGTTGAAAAACAAATTTCGCATAATTTTACATAATTTTCGACACTTTAATCAATAAAAGCCATATAGTGATCAAAATTAAAGAATTCAAAGCAATCATTTTAATGCCCTTGAAAGTATATCCTCTCAGCGCTATGAAAAAAAAGGTAAAATAAAAAACTTTTAAAGGTGTTCTTGACGAATCGTTGCTTCTCCAAAACGCTTATAAAAGTTTACTGGGTCTCCTCTCGGAAATTTGACACACCCGGGCAAGCGGAAAACCCGTTGCATCGGGTTTGCTTTCCTTCAAAGGACATCCCAGAGGAGCAGTGGCCAGCTTCGTTTCCCGGGATACCTGGCTGGGCCGAGCAGTGGTCCGAGGCGATATCTGGAGCTCAATTTTTTTGTCGCGGTTCGCCGAGCGAACTGAATCGCTGCGACGGCACCTCGCCAGCTGCTCCTGAATCCTCCTCACTTTTTCTCTCTCGTTATGGACGCTCCTACCTCCGCGTTTCCGAGCCTCGCTTTTGACGTTATACACTCTCTAGAAAATAATCTAGAATATTTTCTAAAAATTCTTCTGCATCTCTTTACCTAAAATATATTTTACTATTTAAATTTCCATTACTTTATCGGACACTGTGCGCTGGTAAACAAGAGAAACTTAATTTGAAATTGATACTTGAGGAATCCTCATAATTCAGAATTATTTAATGTTATTACTTTGACGATTAAAGCACAAAAGAAACAAGGACGGGCAAAAAATCGCTGAAAGCTTTTAATCCTTCGAAGAGAGGAGTATCATGCCAAGACCCTCGTGGTCAGGTCTAGCGACACCTCGCCAAAAGAGGCAAAAAACATGTATACGAGCTCTCCTCTTCTCCGAAACACATTTGGCGCATTGCAGATTGCGACAGCATTCAAAAAAATTGCAGGTGACCCACACACACTTAAACTTCTATAGATTTTCTGTACGCTCAATATGCAATAAAAAATTTAGGACTAAACGAGACTACACGTGGAGAGGAAAGTTTAGTACAAATTACTGTACTATTTTGTAACGCAGGGTCAGACTGGACAAACAAAAAATTTTACGAGAAAGTATAGTAAAATTTGCTAGCTCTCTAAATTTGAAATGTGAAATTCAATTGGAAAATGTGAATACGTAGTCACAAATTTTATGTGAAAAATCGTTCACACATTTAACATGCGAAAGGGTTTTTCACGCATTAAAAGTCATTATTCACATTTTTCGAAGCGAATTTCCACATATTCAGATTTACACGCAGACTTGCAGTAAAATTTACTTTAAGTCTAGCACATTTTACTTACTTTTAGTAAAATTTTTTATTTGTCAAGTCTGTCCGTGCGTTACAAAATAATATAGTAATTTTTTCTAGACTTTTATCTCCGTGTAACATGAGATGATTTTTTTATTCGAAGTTCTCGTCTTAGTTATAATTGTTTCTTCTACACGGAGAGAAATGTTATACTAATAATTCCTATTATGTACGTAGTAATATACTATAATAGCAATTTTTGCTATGTATATAAGAATTTTTAGTATGTTTTTATATCGTGTTTTTTAGATGATTACATTACACTCACAAAAGTGGATTCTTAGTTTTAGTAGACAAATCCACTTAAACATTATGTACTTAATTTTAAAGTTAATTTATTAACGTGGAGGATATGACGTGCAGTCGATACGGCTAAGAAAGTAAATAAATCTTCTTTAATACGATTCTCAATAAGTTAACTAGAAGTATAAAATCCGCTGAATTTTATCATAATGCCATAATGTGTTAATTGTTAGAGTGTTTCTGTTTATTAGAATAAATCCGATTGTAGACTTTTTCATTTATTCATTTTTTTTACTCTTTATATTAAGTGGAAACTAATAGTTAACGAATCAATTTAGAATTTATCATGCAGTCTATTTATACGAAGACGACAAAGAAAAATTCGTATATATTTTAGCAAATTAATCGTAAATAATGGTCCACTTATATCCACGGCATAAATACATTTGATTTTATAATAAGTAGATTATTTAATGGATTCTTCTACACGGAGAGAAATAATGGGACATACTCGACCTATGACGATTTTTACTATAAAACATACTAAAAATTCCTATGTACGAAGTAATATCTACTATATAAATAGCAAGTTTTGCTATGTATATAAGAATTTTTAGTATGTTTTATAGTAAAAATCGTCATAGATCGAGTATGTCTTACTTTCCTACGGAATATAGTAATTTTTACTATAACATTTCTCTCCGTGTACTGAAGAAGTTTGTCTTGATCTTGAATCGGTCTAGTCCCGTCTTATCTCGATTCTTGAGAATTAAAAAAAAATATTAAATTTTGCCTTAAAATAGAAGAACAAGAACCAGGACAGCACTAATTATCAGAATCCACGTACGTGTCCGCTGCCATGCATCCACCCACCCAAACGCACACCTACTCCTCCACGAAGAGCGAAAGCAACGCACCCAAATCCACATTATCTGACACGCACAGTCGCCCACCGAAATGTGTGCACACACTTTTCTGCCACACAAAGAAGGCATTCTCGGCTGTGCTAAGGCACAGCTGTGGGCCCCGGCGGTGGCGGCAGCAGCAGCATCAGCTGTCGGCCTTGGCACGGTGCAATTACCCTGGGCCCCGGAGAGCCGGGGTGCCGAGGGAGACCGATGGCCTTTTCTCTCCGGCGGAGAAAGAGAGAACGGAACCTATATACCTGCCGCTCGTCACGAATCCTTTGGCCGGGCGCGCGCAGCTCTCGCTCTCGGCTCTACTCTCCTCTTTATCAGTCGGTCGATCTTCGTCGCGCGTGTGTTCGCCCGTTTTCCTCCCGATGCGCGGGTAAACGTGTGTGTACCTCTCGGCCCGCAGTTGCTCACTGACACGCGATACGGTGCTTTTGTCGGGGCTCGAGAATGAGGGATTCGCCTGCTTTTTACAGTTGTTCCTGATACGCGCCGATTCGGCCGCTCATAAATCCAGTCTACTAAGTCAATAAGTCTCGCCGATTTTGGCTGCAATAAAAAATCTCTTAGTGTGTCTTTTAGTTCGTCGTGATTTCCCTAATGATTGTAGAGGTACACTTTAGTCTTTACTCTTCCCATAGATGATTAAATGAAATTTCACTCATTCGTAGTAGGCGTGTGTGCTAATTTGAATAGTGGAAAGTGCTCCACTAGGAATTAATAGGCATTTGCTAATTAAAAGCACAAATTATGCACTAATTGAAGTAGTATTACCTATACACATTACTCGTACATCACGATAAGAAAGTCATATACGAACTGTTCAACACAATACACTTTTTATATGATATTTAATTTATTTCCATTTTGTTTATTTTTGGTTAATTTTCCGCGACGATTCGTGGCGATAGCTTAGCGACAACTGAACTTAAAAAAAAACAATTACACAGCCAACTTCAGTCATTAGCAAACAATTGATATGGCTTTTTATCAAATTAATTCTTTAAAGAACATTCCAATCGTAAAAAAGAGCAATCCTATCCGTAACACGAACAAAGAAAATTAATAAAGTTAAATATATTTAATAAATTACCTTTTTGCAATTCTGTGCGTAAAGTTAGTGTGTAAAGTTCTTCTGATGCCTCTGTCTACCCATGTGAAAATATTTTGTACAATTTATATACAAATTTTGTACAACCACTGCATGCAATTTCTATGAAAAAATGATTCTATACAATGTGAATACAAGTGTATGCAGCTGTAAACAATAGTACACATTTTTTATAGAAATTTATTTTGTATAAAAAATATTTATATAAAATCATCATATACAGTTGTATACAATTACTCAATTTAATCGTTGCACGAGTAATTCTATATACAAAATCTGTACAATTGTTTAAAGTTGTATACAATTGGATACAAATTGTAGATATTGACTGTACATAATTTATATATAAAACGTATCAAATATTTTCACATGGGTAGGGTGTAAATTTTACTTTACACGCGGGATAACTTTACGCACAGCCAACAGTGTGTAAAGTATACTTTACGCAGTCCAGTAATCATTATAAAATAATTGGCATAATAACTTAAGTAAAGTAACTTCAATTTAATGCTTACAAAAGTAGTGGCCGTACTGGAAAAAAATCTATTCGCATACTGTACTTTATCGAGTCGTTTAAAGTGTCTTTAACGATTATAATTTTTTGTCAAGATTTCCAATTGTTAATTGAACAGCAGACAGTCGGCACTGAACCGTCGGATCAGGAGTAAAGCGGATGCTAAATGGTCGCAGGTAATCTCCGCCGGCACACGCGCCGCCAAACGTGCGGGATTAGTCATCCGTCAACGTTTTATCCTCGCGACGTGTGTACACGAGTTTCAACCCTTTCGGAGCAGGCAGTTAGTCCCTTTTGCGTTTGAAACTTCAAAGGCTCTCCTGAGCAGTACTGGGAGGCAGCTATCGTTTTCATAGGCTCTCCGCTGTACCGAGTGACAAATTATTCAGACGCGATGGTCGTGCAAATATCTATGAATACGGGCGTGATTACAATTGCATTCGTAAACACGAAATTCGATTTGGGCCTTCGAATTTCCCTCAGTATCGTTGGGACATCTTGACGGGAAGTCGTGATTGAGGCCAGTGGCCGATGATAATGTTAATGATTCATCGAGTCCCGAGTGCAATTAAAAAATATATCAATGCGAATTAAAAAAAACATTCCTAAAAAACAATTTTCTTAAAAATCAAATTACTTTACAAATATAAATAGATTTTTCTATTGATTTTTTACGTGAATTTCGCTGATTCAAACTTTAAATTTGTATAGTATGTAGATCCGATTGAACTTCAATTGACTTAACTAAAACTTTACTTTAATCGATGAAAAATTCAGTTAAATTAATAAAATATCTTTAACTAGAAATTTTATTAATTCAATATATCAACTAATACCAAATTGAATCAACAAAATAATTTTTTTAACGGGATTCAACAAAATTTTAACTGCGCCAACGAAATATTTTTTCGGTGTAAATAATGTTATTAATTCAACCTATCAACTTCATATCAAATTGAATCAACAAAGTAAATTTTTTTTGCAGAGTTTATCAATATCACATTGAATCAACAAAATAATTTTCTTGCAGGATTTAACAAAATTTTAGTTGCGCCAACGAAATATTTTTTCAGTGCACATGCCTAAAAATGTTATTAATTCAACCTATCAACTTAATATCAAGTTGAATAAAAAAAATACTTTTTTTGCAGGATTTAACAAAATTTTAGCTGAATGAACGAAATATTTTTTCAGTGCACATGCCTAAAAACGTTATTAATTCAACCTATCAACTTAACATCAAGTTGAATAAAAAAAATACTTTTTTTGCAGGATTGAACAAAATTTTAGCTGAATGAACGAAATATTTTTTCAGTGCACACGCCAACATTTCAGAACAATAAAAAGCCAATGCAAGCCGCGCTAAATCGGCGGAGCCCCCGCGCAGAGGAACAACGAAGCCCCGCCAGCAAAAAGAATCGAGTATATGTGGGAAAGATCGTGTATAAGCCGAAAGGCCCGACAAAATCCGGCGATTACGCGTCCTCGCGCGTGCAGCCACTCGAATCGGAATCCTCCCTCGCAAGGAATTATCTAAAGGGTGACAACAAAGCTCGCGCGCGTCGCGGGCGCACCACCTTTAGGGCTTTAGTCGCGCAAAGGGTGAAGGACCTCGGGGGAGGAGACTCGGTCCCTCTCCCGCCCTCACTGGGAAGCCTCGCCTTCGCGCGAGTCGATACAGGCCTCCGTACCCCCCGCAGGTGGCGTGCGCGCGCGCACATCCGGAAGTACGAGGCCGCAGACTGTGACCCAAAGATCGAACGCCCAGGCCGCTTCGGGCAAGCGTTTCCCTGCTGTACGAATAGTAATCGAATTTCAATTATTAAAATGTTGATTTTTATACTCGGAGTGAAAAGATCTACTGGAAGTTACAATATAGACATTTTCGAAGTACTCGCGGATAGATTCTTCTCTTAAAAAAGTGATGACCGGATGTTGTGAAGCCTCGAAAACGTGAACTTGATTGGTTCGCACGTAATTCCGGAATGAGGCTAAATTCAAAATTTCTAATCACTAAAATGAACCCGGAATAAACAGGAAAGAAAGGAACTTGAGCCTTTGAAGCATTTAAGTAATTCATGAGTGGAATTGGTCGAAAAATTTAGGAACGCATTTTCTTTTGACGCCAAAGTTCAATTCTTAAAGATTTGAGTTTTCCATTAAACAATTTAATGAAAGAAGTATTGTATTAAATCCTTTTAACTCTAGTTTTTATTAACTACATTTGTTGAAAATTGAATATTGCTACGATATTATTTAACTAAAAAATCAGAATGTATTATTTAGCAGAACTGGTTAGAAAAAAAACAGCGTAAAGAGAACATTAGGATTTTGCTAGTATTATTAAAATGTTGATTTTTATACTCGGAGTGAAAAGATCTACTCTTTCAAAGTACTCGTGGACAGATTATTATTAAAATGTTGATTTTCGTACACGAAGAGAAAAGATCTACTGAAAAATACAATATAAACATTTTCGGTGTACTCGCAGACAGATTAGAAGAGTTTCTTGAAAATTTGAAGAAAATTTTGAACTTAAGGGAGTTTTAAAGTCAGTTAAAACTTTGAATTTCGCGCCATAATATAGCAGATGAAAAATAAATAATTTGCTTCTTAAAAAGTGTATAAATGAAGTATCGAAAAATCACGAGATACTTGTCCTCGTTAGGTAACGATTGATCATTTTACAGAGTTCTAAGTTCGGATAACAATTCCTTGATGAGAAAAATTTGAAAAATGTAAAAAAAAATCATGTTATTCAAGTTTTTCTCATCCCAGTATTGTTATACGAATTTGGAACTTTATAAAATGATAAATCGTTATCTAAGGGAGGGCAACCATCCGTGGTGTTTTTCGATATTTCATTTATACATTTTTTGAAAGCGAATTACTTGTTTTTTCTTCTGCTATATTATAGCACAAAATTAGAATTTTTAATTGTATTTCAGATCCCCTTGAATATAAAAAGGTTTAATGAATCTATTGTATAACTGTTCCAATGATCATTTCAGTCTTGTACAAAGTTATTAAAATTGATTATTTTAATTTTTGGCATAGAAATTTACTACTTTTAGAAGTGGGATCCGCTTAATGTAGATTTTTACTGGATTTTATGTAAAAATTAATTTTTTATGTATGCAAACAGGGAGAGTATCGGAACTCCAGTTTCCGAAATTCTGTTGGAAATTCGGGTGAAACTTGCTGGAACTTTTGTCAGAAACTGAGCTCTGCTTTCGCATGCCAAAGTGTTAAAGTCGAGTACATAAATTCTTGACGTAATTGATCCCTGAACTATTTTCGTACACGGAGGGAACTTCTCTAATACATTTTAAAAGTAGGATACCATTATAATTGTACTAAAAACTAGAGCAATCTAATTAATTTTAGTACAGGTACACGGAGAGAAAAGTTCTAGTAAATATTACTATGTTTTGTAACATAGGGACAGACTCGACAAAAAAAAAATTTTACTAGAAAGTATAGTAATATTTGCTAGATTTATAGTAAATTTTGCTGAACTTATATAATAAATTTTATTATACCTTTTAATAAAAATTTTTGATGCGTTGAGTCTGTCCCTGCGTTACATAACAGTATAGTAATTTTTACTAGAACTTTTCTCTCCGTATGTGCCTACGAGTTTATCTAAAAAAAACCTCAAAATTTTTTTTAAATACTTAAAATATTTAATAAATATTTTTTAATACTTAAAATATAAGGTACAGTTTTAAGTAAAAAAAAAAAGAAGATATTCACTGTATACAATATTCCAGTGTTACAATTAACAGCAACGCGTCGCTCCATCGCTTCGAGAAGGCATCGACGCGTGTCTTATCTACCCAACGCTCATCTTTTGCTCATAGTACACTGAGCCCCGACCGATACCTACTTACACGCCTGCGTCTACACCCACAAGGGTTGAGCTGTAACCACACCACCAAGACATGCACGTAGGCTTCTCTCTCGGGTGCGCACCCCCGCGATAAAAAAAGGCAACGGGAAAAAGTATCGACTGGATGATGAGAGCGAGGCGTTGCGCGAGCGCCTGTTCCTCGGAAGAGCAGCGACGCGACTATCACGGGACTTAATTATTCGCACGGCCACTCGGAAAGAAAAATCTAATTTTTTATAGCAAGAATGGGGATACGAGTAGAGTTTATTACCATCATTACTTTATTAGTATGAAAATTCATGCAAATAATCATGGATTTTGAGCTTCTAAAGTAGACTGTCTTTTCATGGTAAAAAAGTATGCAGTCTTAAGCAACATCGGAAAAGAGTGTAAACGCCGTGGAACAGTTGACGGTTGACGTTTTTTCAAGTGCCGCAACTCGAACATGGCGTAACTGCACACTCACAAAAATTTATTTTAACTGGTAGAAAAACCTATTAAATAGTACTGGAAAATCTACTTATTATAGAGTCAAACTTATTTATGCCGTCCATAAGCGAACCATCATTTACGATTAATTTGCTAAAACATAAACGATTTCTTCTTCACATAAGTAGATTATCGCCTTCCAATAAATAGACTGCATGATAAATTCTAGATTGATTCGTTAACTATAAAAAGTAAAAAATAATGAATAAATGAAAAAGTCTCTATGATATACAGAACAATATGAACAATTTATATATTTATGATAAAATTCAGAGGATTCTGTCTTTATAGTATACTTATTGATAATTATATTGAAGCAGAGGTATTCTTCAATTTAATAAATTCATTTTAAAATTAAGTAGATAATGCTTAAACGGATTTATCTACTAAGCCTAAGAGACCATTTTTGTCAGTGCAGAGTTTTGTATAGTAAGCGAATCATAGTATAAAACTACTGGAAGCTTTAGACCGGGAGGAGGAAAGCGTGTATACTACAGTTCTATAGCATTTCTGCTCCTGGAGGACCACACACATACTTTATTATATGTGAATAAATTATTTATATGTACTCCTTTCTATGATACTATAATGTAATTCATATCTTAGAAGACTGTACTATACACTTTTAAAGTATGTAGAAAAACTTTAGACGTATGAAATTATATAAGGAACTTTTCCTAAATGACAATCATATGGATTCTAGTAAAATACTTAGATTTTTCTTTCCGAGCACTCGAGCGCTCTCCAATCGAATTAGCCCGTACTGCCTCCGCTTCGATTGTGCATCACGGGCCGCTGGCGCTCGTCGAGCCCCTCGCCGGCCAATCCTTCGCTTCTTTTCAGAGGAAGGCTTATTGGAGCTGCTGCTGTTGCTGGCGGTTTGCCGGGGCGTGCTATAAGCAAATCGCTCGTGCGACGTCCCGGTGGGCTTTGCCGTTCGCTCGCTGTTTATAGGAAGCGGCTAATTGATCCCAGAAACGAGGTCATGATTTACGTTATTACGGATGATCTCGTTACTTTGCGAGACTATTAGTTAGTTCAGCGAGAAAGTGCATAGCTTGATGGATGAAGTTCAGCGAGCGGTGACATAATTCATGCCGCTGAATGCTACTTGTGGGTGGGTTTGGTCTGTACACTGTGCATTAAAATTCTCACACACTGGAAAGTTTGTAATTGCGTGTACTCAACAATTATACTTGAAAAATTGATAAACTTAGTTTCAATGATTTTTATCTCGAGGATTGATTTTATATCTGCACGGAGAGAACGTAAATGAACACGCGTGATGTATACATGGATTGAACAATTTTTTGTTTACGAGACTGGATTGCATTAATCAAGTTCAATTTAGCTTTACACGATTTTTAATAGAAAATAATAAATTAAATGATATTTTTGAATAAGAACTTAAATTAGAAACAAGAATTTAAAACTCAAGTTTCTTCGAATACTAGATCGGTTTTTCGGTAGCCACTTAAATAGAAGAACGATCGTATAGTATACGTTGCTTCACTTCCAATCAGCGCCGTTGAATTCGGCCTTGAAATACGCATTTCAATTAGCAGCGCAATTTTTTCTCACACGCCATGAAAACGAAAATGAAAACAAAAAAAGGGGAGAACAATAAATCTCAGCGATATCGCGCGATATGGCGAAGGGACGCACGTGCGCGCTCGGCTCTCTTACAACATCGGCCCCGATACGCCGGCCGCTCGTACGGATCGGATAATTGCACCTATATGCGCACTCCGAGAAAGCAGCGACTGTACGTACATAAGCGTTGCGCGTAATTTTGCTCGGCTAAACCGCCGGTACGTAAGATCGATCTAATAACGAGCTATTTTGAAAGAATATATTATCAGCGAACACAAGAAACTGGAATTTGTCTATTTCACTTTATTTACTTGAAACATTATGGAGTACCATACAGTGCAGTGTGTATAAGCGAATTTTGCGTGGTTCAAAAATGATAATTGCTGAGGTGCTGGGAAATATTTCCTGCGGTGTTTAAATATGTGCTGTGTATACGCATAAGTTTGCTCAATTCCATTACTCTTATTGCGCGTGCGAATCTATCGTTAATTGCTAATTACGCCGTTGCATTGTACTGCTCCAATAAGCGTATGCAATGATAATGAGGGTATAATGAGGATTACGCGTATCGCAGCGCAAGTAGTATCCTTTTTTAATTAAACAGTTTTTTTGTGTTACTAGTGAGTGAAGAAAATAATTGAAATGAAACCAGGTATTTTTGCCACAAGTACACGTAATACTGTTAATATACATATACTTTAAATAAATAAAAGAAAATTCCTGTGCGGGCGAAGTACAAGTGTAATAATTAACTTAATTTAATTATGTTTTTATTCACTACATTAACCGTAAGAAATTTAACCAAGACTCCAGTTCTACTTAAGCAGTACAGTATTCTCCTTCAATGAATGCAAATACGAAGGCATTAAATACTAATAGGGATGTTACTCATCGTAGGAAAAACCAAATGAAAACGGTTTTTGCATTTATGCGAAAAACCCGAACCCCTGTTCCACGAAGCATCATCTAACAAAGAACTTTTTTCTTATCAATAATAGCAGTGCGTTTCGCACGCTCAATTTCCTTTGTTTACTGTTTATTTCAAATTCATTTCGAGGTGCGAAATTTTGAATTTCAGTGCCTTTCTAGAATTAAACTGCGAACCAATCAGGTTCACGTTTTCGAGGCTTCACAATACCCCGTCATCACTTTTTAAGAGAGGAATAACACATTTTTTATAAACATTTTTGCGGATAGAAATTTTGAATTTCAGGGCCTTTCTAGAATTAAACTGCGAACTAATCAAGTTCACGTTTTCGAGGCTTCACACATACCCGTCATCACTTTTTAAGAGAAGAATAACACATTTTTTATAAACATTTTTGAGGATAGAAATTTTGAATTTAAGTGCCTTTCTAAATTAAACTGCGAACCAATCAAGTTCACGTTTTCGAAGCTTTACAACACACAGTCATCCCTTTTTAAAAGAAGATTACTTAATTTACCTTAAATTAAACTATCCAAATTTTTGAGATGAAATTCTATTGTAATTATTTTAAAAATATAGCAAGGGAATAATATCTAAATTCATTTCCCGGTGTATAAAAAGAAAGACTACAACAAAATAGAATTGCAGTTTTCTCGAACAGGAAAGTGAACATAAAATTCATAAAAATCCAATTGCACCTCGTAGAAAGCCTCGGCACCGCTTGCAGGGTTTCCCCTATACATTACTTCGATTCTCGGGACTTTCCGCGCCTCATCGGACTCGGCCCGAGCGCGGTCTACATTATTCATGCATTACGGCGGCGCGGAAGCCGCGCAGTTTGTCACCCGGGCTCTTTCGCGATGCATGAAATATACCACCTCGAAGGCGTATTATAAAGAAGAGCATTAGCCCCCGCTGGCCGGGAAATTGAAGTACACGATGCCACGATTTGTTAGGTCTTTTCGCACTCCTCGCATGCAAATGCTACCGCGGCAAGGCGATTTATATCGCCGCGAACTTCATAGGATATCTACTTCGCTGCGCAGTGGACTTTACAAAGCACAGCGGAGATATTTATTTGACTTTCTCTTACTGCCAAGTCGTCGTTTAAATTTTCATTTCACTAGAAGTATTATAGTGATTTTTTTTTGTAACGGTTTGTTTAAGTACATTTTGTAATGTTGACGTAAGATTATTTTCGAGAAAAAAAATTGAAATCGCGAGAATTTTAAAGCTTAATTATTAATCTACTAATGTAAATTAACCCGCTTAAAAAATTTAAGTTAAGATGAAGTTTATCTAAAGTTTAAGTTTGGCGGTCGTTGATATGAACACGGGCAATGAGACTTTACCAAACTTGCTTCTATGCTTATATTTTATAGAAGTTTGTATAGATGAATGGATAAATTACCGCTAAGTTATAGAAAATAATTCTTTACATTTATTTGTTTTTAACGTTCGTCGTGTGAACATCTTTTAAATTTGAAAAAAACTTCATCTGAAGTTTGTATAAAGTATTGCAAAATTATTTATTATTTAGTCTCATTGCCCATGTTCATATATCAAAGACTGGTAATCATAAACTTTGGGTAAACTTTAACCTAACTTAAATTTTTTTACGCGGGTTTAGATATAATTTAATTATTTCTATTGGACAGTTTAAAACTTCCCTGCGTTCATTTATTAGTAGTTTTTAGCTTTTCTTATTTTTATTCAATTATAATTTTAAGTTTCTAATTTTATATTTTAATTTGTATTTAAGGATTATTTAGTCCGTCGAAATGAAAATAAATAAAGAAATAAATAAGGGAAACAGAAAGTAGAGAAGTACAATAAAACATCAATATAAATATTTAGATAATCATTAAAAAATATTGATTAATTTAATTTTTGGACTAGATAATCGCCTGTAAAACGCGAAACCTGAAAAGTCCGTATAATGTGTGTAAAATGATGTAGTTTATCTCTATTGGAGGGGAACAAGAATTTCTTTAAGTATGAAAATGCAATATTAAATTCACATATTAAATCGTATATAGTAAATATTGTTTCATTTTTGTAATCCTGAATACATAGCAGCTTAACGTAGGTTTTCTAAAGAGATAATAAATTGCATTAATACACAATACATTTGTACTTATTATACGTGTATAAAACTTACACTAAAGTACATAACTACTTATGCAGAATCTATGATTTCAACTTGTAATTCCTGATCGTATAACTTTTTTTTCAAGTCTCGGCTTATTATTAAGTCTTTGTTGTAATGAATGAAAACACGTCGATCCGTACGAACGATGCGTAACAATTGATAAATTGCGTCGCGTTCTATCCTACTGTCTCGTCGCGCTCCGAGACGAAAGAGAAAAAAGAACGGCTTTTATTCGTGGATTCCACTCAGCGCCTGTCCGTGACAGACTCGATTAATAAACGTGGGAACGCGAGCGTAAAACGCGAGCTCGATTTACCGAATACCGCGAAAGAAGCTATAAACTTTAATCCATTATGAGTTGCTCTCAACACTCGCGGGAGATAAATCGTTGCCCGTGCGTAACTGTAACACGTGTATACTAGTGCAATTTTTTTTTTTTGCTGTATATGTACAGCTAATGCGTTATTAAGAGCTTACATAAAGCTCTGCGCTCGCTTCCTTTATATTTATACTTTTTATTTTTAGTAAGATAAAAAATTACTTGGACTTGGGGTTGTGAAGAGTATTAATTTATACGTTTGCTATCGAAGAAATGGTGATTGCCGTTAATTCAGAACGAGCGAGGTACTTAGTCAATATAGACTCGCTGAAAAATTCAAGAGATATCCGAGCAAAATGGTTGAGCGCTATGAGAAGCGATGTAAATTAATCTGTCGACGGGGGAAATTTTATAACAGGAGCGACGTAATTTACATTATCGACGTTGGCACGCACTTTAGCTTCGCCTAACGGGTCTTTTATCAAAAATGTCAATGGATGAGAAAGACGGCAAGTAAGGCAAAAACAAAAAAAAAAAGAACACTACTTGCAATATCGATCCTGAGATGACGAGCTTCTGCGTATTTTCTTTTACGACGGGTAAAAAGTGCCATCGATCATTCATAAGAGCAACGGTTGTTTACTGCCGCGACTTAATGGAGTTTGTGCTTTCAAACATTTAAAAACATCCCAGAGGCATTTATATAAAAGAAAAACAAGAAATGTATTTGTCATTCTTTTAAGGCTGATATGTGTATAATAAAACAAATTAGAACGCAAATCTAAATTCTCATGAAAATTCAATAATAATTTCAACAGATATATATAAAAAAATTACAATCGAACTCGGAACAAAAAAGAAAAGCTAGAAATACCCATACAATTGATACAACACGCATTTTGCTGCATCTGCATTGGAAGCGATACCCACGGATCACGCGGCTCTCCAAAAATCCCGTAGTTTTCCGTGTACGAGCGTTCGGACGAGGGGGCACGCTCTCACACATACATATTCATGATCGCGAGCGATGAATATGTACGCGCAGTCGGAATCATGCGCGCGCATGAATGCAAAATTTTCATCCGCACGGCGCTTTCGGCCCATCATTTTGCTGCAAGCGCATCTAACGATTACCGCTCGAGTGAGCGAGCCTCTGCACCCGGTACATGTGTTCTAATATAAATGTGTACGTGCGCGCGTGCATAAATATATTTACACGTGAATATGTGTTGCGCGCGCGCATAAATGTATTTACACGTGAATATGTGTTGCGCGCGCGCATAAATGTATTTACACGTGAATATGTGTTGCGCGCGTGCACCTGTGTAAAACTAGTTGGATTGCGGCGCTCTCACGGGTCTGCCCGTCGCGTTGCGCGAGTTTCGAGGTTTTGTAGTTTGACATTGGCTTACTTTGAATGTTGTATAATGCATTTTTGCGTGCATCGGTTACGTGCTTCGGTTTCTGCATGACTGATGCATTGGGAAAAAAGCTTCGAACCAATTCGAAACGATACTCGATACATTTTCTATACCGTGTAAATTTGAAAATGTGAAATTCACTTGGAAAATGTGAAATTCACTTGGAAAGTGTGAAATTCATTTGGAAAATGTGAAGTTCACTTGGAAAATGTGAAATTCACTTGGAAAGTGTGAAATTCATTTGGAAAATGTGAAGTTCACTTGGAAAATGTGAAATTCACTTGGAAAGTGTGAAATTCATTTGGAAAATGTGAAGTTCACTTGGAAAATGTGAAATTCACTTGGAGAGTGTGAAATTCATTTGGAAAATGTGAATTCACTTGGAAAATGTGAAATTCACTTGGAAAGTGTGAAATTCACTTGGAAAGTGTGAAATTCATTGGAAAATGTGAAGTTCACTTGGAAAATGTAAATAGTGATATTTAATATATGAAAAGCCGTTCGTATCTTCGGTGGAAACTATCTTATAAAATACTATAATAATGTACAAATTTGATAAAATCCGATAAATTGTTTATCAGGTTTTATGAGGTTTTTGCACCACTTTATGGAGTTTTATAAGACCCTTTCAATAGTGATGCTAAATGTGTGGATGATTTTTCACATAAAAGATGTCACTATTCACATTTTCCAAGTGAATTTCACATTTTCAAATTAGAGTGATAGTAGTCCTGTTCCCGACAGAATCAGGAATTTGCCAGCAAAAGAAATAATTAAAAGACTTAGACACATTTTCACTTTTTATTTACATTTATTTATGTTTTTGTTAGTTTTTCCGCGACGATTCGTGGCGTTTACACTTCGACAACTGAACGAATAATCGAACGATTGATTGGCGTTTTTGTTCAATTCATATTTTAAAAGACATTCTATCGTAAATAAGAGTAATCCCATCCGTAACAAGTCAATTACAGCAAAATATCAGTAAATTGCATGTAAAACCATTAAGGTTGATTAGACGTTGTAATTTTCCTGACTGCATTTTTTGTAAATGTATGAAATGTATTTTTTGTTAATACATAAAAATGCACTTTGCATTCAGGTCAAAAAAATGCCTTCTGCGTGGAGGTATAAAAAAATGCATTTTTCATGAATACACAAAAAGGCCATTTTCTATGAAGGTATACATTTTTCTGAGATACATAACAAGTGCCCTTTTCGAACTTCTAGGGATTAATCGATTAATTGAATCATAATCGTTAACGAGAAACCGAGCAGAGTATCTTCAATCCAGCATTGCATTAGCAACCAGTGAGGAAGTTTCGCTCATTTTTTTTTTTCATCAACTGCCATTGATTATAATTTTACTGCTCTTTATTGGACGTCATTTTCCTCGTGCAAAAAAATGAAATTTGATGATCGGCACATGATAAATTAGTCATCGGCGCAAAAAGCAGTCGCATTGAATCAGCTAAAAGGAAAAAAGGCGACGAAGCAGTAATAATCCCTCGAACGACTTTGATTCCACGCGGGATCACTGCTAATTCGCAGGCTAATTTTTCAGAGTGTACCCGAGCCGATTTCAGAGAGAGAAAGAGAGAGCCGTCGAGTAGAGAAACGGCCAGAGTCGACCGCGGTGCGGTGCACCGGGAGGAAGGTCAACGGCACCGCGGCCCAAGGACACATTCTAGGCTCCGCGTATATCGTCCTCCCGACCCCCTCCTCCTCCTCCTCCTCCTGGTAGTGCACACGGACGCAGTCCCGACGCACACACTCGCCGGGGGATTTTGTGGCCGACCGAGGAGGATATCGTCCGCACGACAGGTACCTCGGAGAAATTGGATAAAAGAGATGCTGGATGCCTCGCTAAGTTAATGACACTTTTATGGCACTTCCAAGATTACCGGAGAGCTTGAAAATGATGTCGAAAATAATTTTGTCGACGACAATTAAAAAGACTTTGCGCGGAAATCGCACCTACACTCTTCCTTTGGAGAACTGGAAATCCGGCATTTAAACACTTTTAAAGTGACGCGTTTAAAAAAAATCACCGACAGAATATTCCGAAGAATTTTGCGATTATTTCTTCAGGATTAACGTCCTGTAGGAAAATCTGCAAAAACAAATACGAGTGTCCTTAAAAGAGCTGTAGTGCATCTTTCAATAATACGTATCGATTATTTACACTATTTTAAATATTCATTTAAATATATAAAACATATAATTTTGCAATGCACCAAAGATAACAATTGAGCTACTCGGAACTCGGTAATCCTGGCTGCCGTAAAAAATAAAAAAATAAATAAAAAAAACGAGGTCCGCGCCGGGTTCCCTTTAATGGGGACGCGTCTCGTGGCTCGCGCGGCGGCATCGAGATTCGTTGAGGCGGGGATAGGATCTCAGGATCCCGAGGCACTCGCAAGGCGGTATCCGGTGAATAAAGACTCGCCCGTGTGGGACCACCACACACGGGTCCTTAAAAGCATCGACGTCGTCGCTCCGACGGACCGAGACAGGAAAAAAAGGGGACGAAGGCAAGGCCGTGGCTCTATTTATAGTGAAAACGTACGAGTCTGGAAGGATTGAATTGCTTCGGGAGAATCTAGGATTGTGGGATCGTGAAAGAAATTCGGCGACTTACCTGCTCCATGTGTAGCAAACAAAAAAAGAAAATTTAATGCGTACTTTTAAAAAACATTTTTTGGATCCGATAATAATTCAATATAGAATGCGTAAAAAACTTAATCTTAATAGTTCCAAATACGGAAAATACTGAGAAAGTACAATATTTAACTTAACCGTTTCAAACCTTAATTATTTTCCTAGCGTAAAAGAATTCTATGTGATCTGCAATCGTTTTGATTCAATTTTTTCAATTTTTGAATCTTCTTTTTTTTCCTTTAATGTTACTTTTCTGAAACTGTGTTTAGACAAGAATAATTTAAAGGTCCACTACGAGATGAAAAATTGTTCATTTAGTCTGATCCATGCGTTTATTTTTACCTATCACGTAATTGTTTCGCGAAATTTAAAAAAAAAAAATAGCTTTGTATATTTTGTTTTATTTATTTATATTTATTTATTTTGTGCATTACAATGTACAATTGGATCTGAAAGGGTTAAAAAAATAGTAAAATTAAGAATGAATGTACTTGATACAAAATGCAATCAAAAGTAAAATAAAAGAATGTACATATCAGGCAATTATTTAGTTAATAGTCTTAGCAGAAAGAATAAAATTACGAGTTTAATAAAGGAAATCTAAACTAACTACAATAGTTTTTTTTTTATTGAATAAACCTCGTGGAACTTCGCAATGACTGGATAGGTATGTCAACGAGAATGTAATATAACGTCGCGCGGCACACGTGACGGGGATTCTAAAAGGAATATTAATCATAGTGTAAGATCATTAGTACATGACATTTATGTATTAAAAGAACTTCATTAGCAGCGCGTAACTTTTTTTCATCGTGATCTCCGGTATTAAAAGTCTGTGATCAACACGACGTCCACCTCTATATATAACCTTAATTTTTTTTGTTCAAAAATTAATATGATAATTTATTCCCTCATTATCCTTACGCAACTGCTATTTCCAATAGCGTACATAATTAATTAACAACAACTGAAATACCGCATAGCAAAAAAAAAAATTAAAAAGCCTATACATTAATTATTACCAATTCCCTCTACTAAATTATGACGTTGTTCCGTTTCAATAAAAAAAATTAATTTTGGTATCCATAAAATTGATTTGTTAGGGCATTAAAGGGCATTAAGTTGGCTTTTAAGGTATAGTTCATTAAAAATCACTTTTTCATAGAATTCTTTGAAATTATCAGAAAATCTTCATAAGATTGTTCTTTTTAAGTGTGCAAAATTTCGATATAGCAAGCGGGATTGGAAAACTCACAATTGGACTCGAAAGTTCAGACATTTAACATAGGAAGCATAAGCTTCTTTTAAAGAATACTTTCTTCAAATACAAATGTAATTTTTTATTTGATCTTTTAAAAAAATAAAGTAAACTTTTTGACACTATACCGAGCAAGATACATAAAAAAAATGTGGGCAAGCGGCATTCGTTTTTCAATGCCAAACGTTCAAAGTAGAGCGCTCATGCTATCAGTATATCTATATTGTACTACCAGCAAACGTAAAATTGATATTAAAGTTTGTTCTTTTACATTATTTCACATTATTTACTTAACATTATTTAGAAAAATGGTGTCAATATTGATATATACTCGAATTCATCAAGTTGAGCACCACTGCATCGAGTGAACTACCTTAAGAAAAAAAAATATAATATAAATATTCAATAACAACAAAAAATGATATATATACGTACTCATATTTATAAAATGAAAAACATTTAAACTGTCAATTAAACGGTACAGTCGTAGATCAAAAATTGCTAATTACCGCCCGTTAGGTAATTAAAAGTTAATGAATAATTTATAACGCGCGAAAATTTTCAATATTATTTACGGAGCCGTGAAATAATCGATGGATATCGCGTCGAGTTTGCCACTGGGCACGCGCTTCTTCATCGGGGCCGGTCGCGAATTACGCGATTAATCTGCGCGGACGTGATTAAGCGCGCGACTCTGTTTCCTCGCCCCGGCGGTGATCGAGGCGCCAACAATATACGAGGCGGTAATGACACGTTGCGCACCGATTATCGCGAGTGGCGGCATCGACCGGTTTTTCGAGGCCCGTCCCATATTCGCGCGGCCCATCGCCGCGTTATCGCCTGATTCATCTCGGACGAGCCGAGCTGATCGCCGAGTAACCGCTCCAACGGGTGCGTTCGGGGGTGACAGATTTGAAGTACACTTCGCGGTGTGATGTCTTCTTTCGTTTTTTTCGAGCGCGTGAAGTTTGTACTCACTTTCGTTTTATCGAAGTGAAGGTGTAATACAAATTGATGTTAGTATTTAATTTAAAAGAGAATGATTATAGGTAATCATACTTTAATATTTAACGCTTCATGCGAGATAATTAAGCATTAATTATAAAGAAAAATGTATATAGCGTGGAATATTATTTTATCTATTTAGATTTTTTTGATAATTTGCACATAATTTTTTGGCAGATTTTTTGCATCGTTTGATGTCTTCATTTCTTTTTCTCGAGCGCGTGAAGTTTGTACACTTTTTCGTTTTATCGAAGTGAAGGTGTAATATAAATTGATGTTAGTATTTAATTCATGAGAAATTGATTGTAGGTAATTATACTTTAATATTTAACACTTCATATGTGATAATTATGTATGAATTATAAATAAAAAATGTACATGTTGTGGATATTATTTTTTCTATTTAGATTTTTTTTATAATTGGTACATATGTTTTCATCAGATTTTCTGCATGAAGTGATGGCTTCTTTTCTTTTTTACGAGCGCGTGAAGTTTGTACACTTTTTCTTTTTATCGAAGTGAAGGTGTAATATTAATTGATGTTATTATTTAATTCATAAGAAAATAATTATAGGTAATCATACTTTAATATTTAACGTTTCGTAAGAGATAATTATGCGTGAATTACATAAAGAAAACAAAATTATATGGTGTGGGTATTATTTTATCTATTGAGATTTTTCTTATAATTTGCACATATGTTTTCATCAAATTTTCTGCATGGTTTGATGCATTCATTTTTTTCTTTAAACTTCGAGTCAGTGAAGTTTGTATACACTTTCACTTTATCGAAGTGAAGGTGTAATATTAATTGATGTTATTATTTAATTCATAAGAAATTGATTGTCGGTAATCACACTTTAATATTTAACGTTTCGTAAGAGACAATTATACGTGAATTATATAAAGAAAAAATTTATATTGTATGAATATTGTTTTATCTATTTAGATTTTTTTTATGATTTGCATAAAAGTATTCAGCAGATTTTCTGCAGACGGCAGAGAAAAGTTACTGGAACTTTTTGTAGAATTACTATATAGAATTTAACTTAACAAAAAGTGTAAATTCTGATTAATGTCTTAAGCGGAGAGAAAAGACTAGTAAACATTACTATACTATTTTACACGTAGGGAAAGACTTGACTATTATATACGCAGGGGCAGACTTGACAAATGAAAAATTCTACTAGAAGCTATAGTAAAATTCACTAGTAATTTAAATAACAACATAATAATAACTTAATTGTTTTACGCGGTCGTAATTAGATTAAAATATGCAGTTTGTTTATATATGCACTAATAATAATACTCAATTTATGCGCCATCGTTTGAAATGAGAAAAGCTTAAATCGATTATGTGTGTCTGACCGGGTTTGGCTTTATCTACTTACACGTTAAATACAAGCGGTAACATTTTTAATTCATTTTATATGGTCATGTGAAATAATTAGCAAAAAAACTCATTTTTTAAACTTTTTTGAACAATATAAACTGGAATTAGGTAGAAATAATGTTGATCTTTGAAAAATAAACTTTTCTCTCCCCGCGTAAAAAAATTTAAGTTAGGATAAAGTTTACCCAAACTTATAGAAAATAATTCTTTACATTTTTTTGGTTTTAACATTAGTCATGTGAACTTCTTTGAAATTTAAGTAAAACTTCATCTGAAGTTTGTATAAAGTATTGCAAAATTATTTATTATTTAGTCTCATTGTCCATGTTCATATATCAACGATCGGCAAACATGAACTTTGGGTAAACTTTATCGTAACTTAAATTTTTTTCCGCGGGTCCGTGTAACTTGTCAAAAATTTTGTGCAAGCGAAGCTCGCGCGTTTTACTAGTAATATATATTACTTGTATACAAAATAAATATTTACAGCAATAATAATTATTATATTAAATTTATGCAAAGGTTACACCACTTTTTATTTTTATATTCTCTAGTGTATCTACTCGGGAGAAAAAAAAATTAATTATGCTCTTTGAACGACTGTTCTCGGGAATAGCTCAGTATTATTTCATGCAAAATGCAAAGTCGACAATTACTTCTTTCTCTACGCATCTATATAACGGAACCGGCAATGGATAGATTCGATCGATTCGCTCATGTCGTGTTCTCTCGGTTTGGCCGGGGTGTATAGCGGCGCGGTCTAATATTTATTGCGGAGAAATATTTATCGTACCGGCTGCCGAGGGTGCACCGGCGAGTCTCGCACGAGGTTAAGAACCTCCCGAGACTCTACTCCTCTTCCTTCTTAAGCAGAACCTTGAGAAAAAAAAGAGGGATTCTCGCTTGAGGCGGAGATCGCTGATACATAACACGACGGTACGCACTTTGAAAATAAAAAGAAATTTCTCTACGCTGGCAAGGTGGTAACCAGGCCTGCGGAACCAGGACTTTGCACTTAGTCTGTACTCTCTAAAGTTGAATTAGTGAAAAAACACTAATTCATAGTGACTATGTACTAATTTGACAAGTGAAAATTGCTCCACTGTGAATTAGTGGAAATCTACTATTTGAAATAGTGAATAAAATATTCTAATTGAGGCAGTAAATATATGCACTATTAAAAATAGTAAAAACTACTAATAAATTAGTGAAATTAAAATTGCTTGTAATTGGGTAATTCACTAGTTTTAATTAGTGGAAAGACCAAAATAGTTATTTTATTTTTAACAAATAGTTTATTTTACACTAATTTAAAGTGTTTTTTTACTAATTAAGTAGTAGAACACTTTTTTAATATTTCATTTAGTAAAATTGTACTAATTAATAGCGGATTTTACTAATTGATTAGTGGAAAATCTGATCACTAAAAAGATTAGTGGAATTTTCAATAATTCAACTTTAGAGAGTAGAGCGGTTCTCTTCTTTAAACTATCCGAGGGCAGAGGTCCGGATTTACACGTTTTTTTTTACACATTTCAATAAACTAAAGAAAAAATTCATACTCAATGGAACACACGGAATCCTTATACGACCATTTCTAATCAGAATCTTGGATCAGGATAAACAGCTGATAGGGGAATGAATTACATTCATGATTCAGTTGCCTTCATCCATAATTCTTGCGGAATAACTATACAATTACGGAGCGTACGTAATGCGAGAATTATTGCGAAAACTCAGTGGCAGGTTTATCAAGATTGTTACTGCGGAATGACAATGGCAATGAGACTTGAGCAGCGACACTTTGTCGTCGCCTTGAGAATCAAAGCAGAGGAAACGGAGGCTCGGGAGGAACAATGATATTGCAAGAAACATCGAAGAAATTGCTTTAATAAATGGGGTAACGCGATACGCTTGATACGAACCGGCGGCCGATTGTTTCACGCGGCTAAAGGCGCGCTGCGAAGATACCCACGGAGGCGGATCGTTTTCATCGTAAATTCAGATGCGAATGAAACGGCGCATCGTATCAAGTCGCGTTTTGCCCCCTGCATATTACGAGAGTTGTACGCGCGTGTGGGCGCTTGTATAATTGACGGCGACTTTGAACCTCCAATTCACTCCCTTTAGGTGTTATTAAAAGCGGAAATCGCTTCTTTTAATAAGGAGGTATCGATTTTAATTACTTTGGTAGAAGAATTATCTATATAGTCATGATGATTAACTATTGATCAAATATGTTTACGCAGATCAAAAAAAGTCAGATACATTTTCCACCTTCACGAGAGTGGATTTCATTTGGATTTTAATGGATTTTCTTATCTCTGATAAAAAAATTGATCATATTTTGATCTGAAACTATCATCAGTAACTAAAGTCTCTGGTCCAGAATGCTAACTATAGATTATACCGATAATCAGAAAAATAATCGTACTCTGATCTGAAACTATCGTTAGTACCTAAAATCTTTGATCCAGAATGTTAACTATAGATTATACCGATAATCAGAAAAATAATCGTACTCTGATTTGAAACTATCGTTAGTACCTAAAATCTTTTATCCAGAATGTTAACTATAGATTATACCGATAATCAGAAAAATAATCGTACTCTGATCTGATACTACCGTTAGTACCTAAAATCTTTGATCCAGAATGTTAATTTCTATTTAATTTTCCTAAAGTCTCTGGACCAGAATGTTAACTATAGATTATACTAATAATCAGAAAAACAATCGTATTCCGATTAATTTCTATATAATTTTCCACGAGAATATATTTTAACGTAATACACAGCTATAAGAACGCTCGTTAAATACGGCGCTTACTATTATGTAGATTTTTATCGGGATCAAGGCTCACTAGCAATTTTCTATGCAAGTGAGCATCTCTATTGTAATTTTCTTATGTAATGTAAGTATAAGACCGCATTATGAAATGGATACTGGTTACTTCGTTAACTTAATAAACTCGCTACTGTCGGGCAACACGAACAATCATTGAACACACTTCCCGCCGGCAATATACAATATTTTTTTCAGCGACTCGCAATAACATTGCAATCTTCAATAGAATCGAGCCGAGCCTCACAGCGCCAAGGAAAATCGAAGAAATCAGAATCAAAGCCTATAGACCGGTCGGCTCGTCGTAAAGTCGCGCAGAAGACAGGCCGCTTGCGAGCAGCAGCCCGTGAAAAGGGCTATCCGATGTAAATTTACGGACAGCCAGTCGGTTTACTAAATTATTACGCAACGAAGGCGCGAGCTCGGGTCGATCGTAAAGTGCGACTTTACGATGGCGCGACAGTGAAAAATTTGCCGTGGACTTTATTATTTCTCGGAAGGAAGCGCGGCGGTATTCCGGGCTTCCCGCGAGAAGTCCACAGCGGAATCCGAAAGTGGATCGTGCACGTCCGTGATTAATAAGTGGAGCAGTTGCGCTGCTGGCCGTTTTGCGAGCGTTCCTTTGCCTTGGCAGCCTGTCCCGATCTATTTGAAGTTCGGGATTAAAGCTTTGCTCCCGACGCGGACGCTGCGCTTCACTTTTACTTTCCGCTGTTGGAACTGTTTTATCGTCAATTTTAGGATTTATTATTGTTCTTGTACGTATTGATTAAAATTTTTTCGCAAACTTAAGTTTAGTCCTTTCAGACTGTATGTACATCGCTATGAAAACAGCTATTTTTCGATTTTTTTTTAAATTTTGCAATACATCTTCGTGATAGGTGAAAATAAACGCATGGGTCAGAATAAGTGAATATACGGAGAGAAATTACTATGTTCCGTAGGAACAGTGGGGTATACTCAATTTATGAAATTTTTTACTAGAAAAAATACTAAAAATTCCTATGTACATAACAATTTGTACTATATAAATAGCAATTTTTGCTATGTACACAGCAATTTTTACTATAACATTTCTCTCCGTGTTTTTTCTTATTTGCTAGTGGGCCTTTAAATTATTCTAGACTCAATATAGTTTAAAAAATGAGTATTAAGGAAAAAAAAGAAGATTCGAAAGTTGAAAAATTTGATTAAAAAATGATCGTAGATCACATAGAATTTTTTTACGCACTCGGAAAGAAAAATCTAAGTATTTTACTAGAATCTATATGATTGTCATTTAGGAAAAGTTCCTTATATATAATTTCATACTTCTAAAGTTTTTCTACATACTTTGAAAGTGTTTAGTACAGTATTTTAAGATATGAATTATATTATAGTATCATAGAAAAGTGTACATATAAATATAATTTATTCACATATAAATAATGTATGTGTATGATCCTCCAGGAGCAGAAATGCTATAAAACTGTAGTATTCACGCTTTCCTCCTTCCGTTCTAAAGCTTCCATAGCTTTATACTACAATTCGCTTATTACAAAGCTCTGCAGCTACGCCATGTTCGAGTTACGTTCATACTCTTTTTCGATGTTGCTTATAGAATCGCCTTATAGACTGTTTACTTTTTTAATATGAAAAAAACAGTCTACTTTAAAAGCTCAAAATCCATGATTATTTGCATGAATTTTCGTACTAATAAAGTAACACTGGTGATAAACTCTACTAGTACCCCCATTCTTACTATAAAAGTTAAATTTTTCTTTTCGAGCAGGAAAAGAATTCAGATTTGAAAGGGTTAAGACACTACAAAACGTAAAAAGAGTTAATCAAATTTTAATTAACAATTCTTCATTAAAATTATTTAACTACTCGATGATTGTCTCAACGTACATTCGCGTTTATTCCAGTTACAGCATTAAATCACCGCAAATCGAAAAATCGACTATAATTTAATAAAAGATAAAAAAAAAAAATAAACAAAATCACAAGTAAAATTAAAATGATCAGTGACGGCAGGCTTTCACCGAGAGACGTGCGCAGTGATTTGTGACAATTAATAAAGTTGGCCCATCCCATTGCTACAAGTAAAAAGAAATAATATAAAAAAAAAAATTAGTCAGCGCGAGAAGAGGAATCGTTCCGCGCTATCGGCAGCGCGTCGTAGTGGACCGGTGTAACTTGCGCCTTGGAAAAAAGGCGAAAACTCTCCCCACGAGGTGCACCGAGCCTCGCGTGATTTATGGGTGCATTAGCGCGGGGAATGCGCGAGATCAGGTTCGGACCCCGGCGGTACAGTCCTGGCCAAGGCGGCCGCGCAGGAAGCGGCTTCTTTTTTTTTTTTTTCCTCGCGAACGACGCACAAGGTGTTTGCAGTAACGGGGAGCGGCTTTTTCGAGCGCCTCAAGCGCCCGCTGTAGTCTTTTTGCGATTCGCTTTTACGGGTTATAAGACCGCTTTATTTTGAATACGACGTCCGATTGCGGCCGAAGATTTTGAATGCTTCGGTAGCAATCGCGCAGGGCTTTTAATGTCACGGTGAAAGTCATTTGATTCGAAAAAAGTGTATCAACTGATTTTTTTAGAGATTCATATGTAAATATATGCAATTAATTAATCTCGATGAAATAGTAATTAGTAACGCTACAGAAAAAAAAACTTTGTACGGAAAAATAGTATTTTATTTTTATTAAATGAAAGAACAGTTAATCCTTTGGCGATATTTTTCAGATTAAAATATGCAGTTTGTTTATATCTGCACTAATAATAATACTCAAATTATGCGCCATCGTTTGAAATGAGAAAAGCTTAAATCGATTATGCGTGTCTGACCGGGTTCGGCTTTATCTACTTACACGTTAAATGCATGCGGTAATATTTTTAATTCATTTTTTATGGTCATGTGAAATAATTAGCAAAAAAGCTTATTTTTTAAACTCTTTTAAACAATATAAACTGGAATTACGTAGAAATACTGTTGATCTTTGAAAAATAACCAATAATTGAACAGTTGCGGACCTAATAAGTACTTTTTGTTAGAAACATTGGTATTTACAGTAATAATGAATAGTTTAGCTTTTGACTGAGATAAATTAATTATAAATAACCACGATAAGCGAAAAGGTCATTACAAATCACAAATTGATTCAATTTTCTTGGTCATAAGTTAAAATTCCAATTGAATGTACCGTTAGAGAATTAGAAGCATTACAAGCGTTACAATCATTTTAGGTCGAGCGAAAAACTGATGTTTAAAGTATCACATGTAAACTATTACAGAAAATTTAGCCGCATTTAACTCGGGCGTCCGGC
Source organism: Sycophila sp. Sp_5 (assembly GCA_018906775.1). Taxonomy (NCBI): domain Eukaryota; kingdom Metazoa; phylum Arthropoda; class Insecta; order Hymenoptera; family Eurytomidae; genus Sycophila; species Sycophila sp. Sp_5. The sequence continues at coordinate 1,057,123 of JACCID010000012.1, forward strand.
TTTCTAACTTTAATAATCCAGCAACTTATCCTCGAATATCAAGACATTAAATCCACAAAAACGTTAAGCTAACGATCTCGTCCCAAAAACGTCAAGACTGCGTTCGATTCAATTTCCAAATGATTATCTCACTCGAAAATTCATTTGCTCGAAAGAGCCCGCGGAAAAAGATTATTATGTTTTCTTACTGGATTCGCCGTTTTTCCCACAATTTCCTTCGTAAGCGCTACAAAACGAATTCCAGGCGAGCCTAGGCTAGTCAACGGGACGCGCTGAAGCGTCTATACGAGGGACGTGCTGAAGAGGGGGAGGGGAGAAGGCCCGACGCTCAAGGAGCTCTAATTGGCTACACAGAATTTCCGGTCGACACTTCTTGCGTGCAGGTGCAAACGACTCTCCTATCTCACTAAGTGCGCGGAACACCCCCCCCCCCCTCAATGCCGCGCTAAACCGACGAAGTCTAAGCGGACGGCCCGCCGCTTCTAAGCACGCGTGAGCATAGGAGGAAGTAGGAAGAAGCGTTGAAGAAGTCGATGCTGTTTTTTTTCTTATCTTCCAGGTGGAAGTTTCACGCGCCTAATGAGCCAAGAGTCTGGTTATAGGGCGATGCGCGAACTCGTCGGATAAGACTTTGCTTTTTAGCGCACGCCTGATAAAGTCGGTTCTAATGCATAAAAATGGCGAGTAAAGAAGGTGGAATTAACGTGGGAATGCATCGCGAGTTATTTATATATGAAGTTGTAATTTTTGTTTATATGACGACTGAAGCGTAAGTTTAAGAGTCACTTTGCACTGAGATACCCGAGTGGATTAAATTTTAAAAAAAGTTGAATAATTAAGGTAGTTCACTCGGTGCAGTGGTGCTCAACTTGATGAATTCGAGTATATGTCAATATTAAAACAACATTTTTGCTAAAAAATGTTAAGTAAATAATGTTGAACAGTGAAACAAGAATAATTAGTATAAATAATGTGGAATAATGTAAAAGAAGAAACTTTAATGTAAATTTTACGTTTGCTGGTAGCACAATATAGATATATACTAATAGCATGAGCTCTCTACTATGAACGCTTGGCATTGAAAAACGAATGCCGCTTGCCCACATTTTTTTTAATGTACCTTGCTCGTTATAGTGTGAAAAAGTTTACTTTATTTTTTTAAAAAATCAAATAAAAAATTACATTTGTATTTGAAGAAAGTATTCTTTAAAAGAAGCTTCGTCCTAATGCTTCCTATGTTAAATGTCTGAACTTTCGAGTCCAATTGTGAGTTTTCTAATCCCCCTTGATATATCGTAATTTTGCATTTTCTGATAATTTCAAAGAATTTTATGAAAAAGTGATTTTTTAGTGAATTACCTTAATGCATTTTCAAACCAAGCGAGTAAAATACGCTGAACTAAGTATAAATATTTTCTAACTTAAGTTGTAATTTTTGATTTCTCGTCGTTATAACTTGTACTGAAGATAATATATTTACGTCAATAATCGAATATTGACTTAAAATATACTGCATTATCAGATTAGTGGAGCGCATTAATACAATAATTTTCGAGGAATTATTAAATTATTGCTTCGATAAATCGAATTTCCATATTTACAATATAATTTGGTTTGACATACTTCCTGGAGACTGGAGACAGTATTTCCAATAAATATATTCTCCGTACTTTATTTATCCGAACGTTTTTTAGTAGTTTCGCAAAGCAACTCCTATTAGGCAGCGCCACCAGTGATTTTGCATCGTTGCATTGTTGTAGAACGAACGCGTAAAATACGTTGCACAACGAGGTTGCGGTGAATGCGGGCCAGGGACAAATCGCGAGTCTCTACGAGCTACCGTAACGGAACCTCCGCACCCTTTGTACGCCCACAAATATCGTCAAAACACTTTTCATTGATATTTTGGCCATTATTTTTTTTTACTCGATTAATAAATAAATTTTAAAAAATATTGGCATTTTTTATACATAAAAGTTAAATATTTTATATACATAAAGGTATTTTAATAAATACCTTTCAAAAAATATATTTTAGTGTTAAAATTATTGTAGGGACAAAAACTAATAATAATAAAATGCAATAAATATATTTTATACATAAACATAGCTAAAAAAGACCTTTATTTTTCTGTTTCAGGTGAGGATCTTAACTTAAGGCTATAATGCGATTAAATCCAGCATCGTCGCCGTAAAGTAAATAAAGCACCATTATCAAAAATAAAACCAATATTACCGCGCATTAAGTGAATTATCCGCCGAGCTGTTCACTCTGGGCGGACGTTTCGATGTCGCGTCAGTGGAGCGTTCACCCGAAGCGTGTAATGAGGATCGATTTTGATCGCCATGATAAAAAGAAAAAAAAAGAAAAAAAAAACGGGAAAATAGTACTGTATATAAGTCCGTTATCGGTAAGCTCCGAGGGGCGCGTTGCCACAGTGTATCTTAGTAATTGCCAGCCAAGCTATAAGCGGACCTCAAAAAGAATTTTCCTCGACCGCAGTATCTCTTTAAGTTCATCTGCCTGGAATCTCCTAACTGACATTTCCTCACTTGCGCATCGCTCGAGTCGAAATAAGAAAAAGATTTTTAAATTAAAAGATAAAAATATTAAAATTTATCTATTTATTTAGCAATATCTACTTTGCATCAAGATTAAAGACATTTCTTTACTTTTAATTTAAGGCTTAAATCTCTATAAAGCTTTCTATTTAAGCTTTTTAATAAGCCTCGTCAAGAAGTTGTAATCAGAAGATCGGAAATTGTTAAAAGAACAATTCATGTCGTTAACTCGAAATGTAGATAGCGAGAAAGTTGGAAGTAATTCATCAAACTTTCGGGCGAGCTTGCAGGTTGTATAAAGTAAGAAAAAGCGCGAGAGGGGATGGACTGAAGCTTTTAACTGCGCAGTCAATTGTACAATTTCGTTATACGGCGCCGGCGGCCGAATTTAAATTTTAATCTTTCGCTCCCTTCGCGTATACGTACACTTTCCCTCCCCCTTAATTCATCCATAAATCTCCAGTTTTTACGTTTGTTTCGCTCCTCATGGCGCACTCCTTTTCTATCTCCTCGCGCGTTTTTCCACCTTCCTTCGTGTTTTTTTTTACGCGAGTTTCGTGCATAATTCATGGGAGGGTTATAGAGGACTCCCTCTAATGCTGATATAACGGCCGGAGTAACGATTTGTAATCATATTTACAATTTACCGCGGCCGACGGGAACTTGCTTGGGTTTTCAGTTTATGGGGCCGCTTCAGAGCTGAAATTAAAAGTGTCAGGTCGTTAAATGATCTGCAGTTCTTAGTCCCATTAAATTCTGTGTAAATGGTTTTACATTTATTTTTGATACTTTTTTCATCGGGATGTGGAAAAAAAACTCAACTAATAATATCTTTTTGCGTCGTATTTCTTTTAGAATTGAGGATCATGAAATGGTAATTTTCTGTTTAGAATTTAATGTTGCTACTGGACTGCTTTCTCTTTATTTCAACGAAATCCTTCAATTTACGATTTGCATGTTTTTTCAGTACTTTTAAGTCGAATTTCTGTGGAGTAAGGGGACACTTTTGAGGACGATTCTGTGCTCCTCTAAAGGAAATGAAAGGGTAACGGGCGTAAAATTAGAGACGAAGCGCACAGAGGAGTCTTGGCGAGGTGTGAATAAAAGAAATGCATTTTAAATTGTCAACGGGGTAAAGAGAAAAGGCAGAGTTTTTCGTGTTTTTTTTATATTCACTACAGTCTGTTGAATAAGTTATTTTACATCCAATTTTATTCTAATTCAGATATCTAGTTCTGATATAATAAAACCTCTTCAGTTATATCGTACGGCTACGTGAAAGAAATTTTATTAAAATAAAAAAAAAGAAGAATAATAATAAAAAAACTGTAGTATTATAATATTTCACTAAATTTTTCTGAAATTTTAATAGACGACGATGAAATAATTTAATGGACTTAAAAAGTTGCGCGAATTATTCTGCCTTTTCAATAAAGACCTTCGTAACTGATGAATCTTAATGAAGAACCCTCTTGGGCAGATTAAATAGAAATCCTAATATTAACTGAAATCATAAAAAAAAACAAATAAAAGAAATTCCGTCGATAAAATGACTTCGTTAGCACAGCTTGTAAAATATCCGAGGGTCAGAAGAAACGCTCCTCTCAAAGTTCATCCCAGAACATCCCTTATTAACGACGAAAACGAGCTCGCCCTGGTGCCTTCTCCGGCAATCTGCGGAGACTCTCCTCTTGGCGAGCAAACGGACGACTACAATAAAAGGGACGACCTGCGACACAGTGGATCAAGAAATAAGAAGAAAGAATTTTCGAGGCTTTCTCGAGGTGCTGCGCGCAAAAATGAGGATAGCCGAAGCTCGGAATTTTTAGAATCTTTATTGTGCACATTTTTTTTTTGGACCAGTGAATAAATTCATTTGAAAAACTGCGTATTTATAAAACACTCTTTCATAGCTAATTAAATAAGTTCGATTGAATTGATAAATCGTCGATAATATAAAAAAATCGGGAATAAACTTGCTTGTAATGAATAAGGAAGTGGGGGGGGGGGGGTAAAAAAGGACACGGAATCGTGAATGAGACAAATATTGGAATCCTTTAATTGCATCACGGTGCGTTTTTCTCCTCGCATTCCGGACGAACGCTCGGGATATTAATTAGCGAATGAAGATGGCTAATTGGCAACGGCGTGTACGCTTTCACCTCGAGCGAGGCACTCCAATTATCTTACTACATCGACTGTATAGCTCGAGCTCGAGGAATACGTTTATACGATAAAAAATTTTGCTGTTTGCATGAGTAAATGCATGTCAAGTGTTTTGCAAATGTTTAGGCTTCTGGTGGAATTCTCAACTTTTGCGCTAAGGAACATTTTTTTTTTATTTAATAACTCTGTTTAATGACACTCATTGCTTTAATAATGAATTAATGAAATTAGCTTACTTTTTTTTCTTACTACAGGAGAGGACGTGAGCTTCGGGTAAATTGAAAATCTGGTGGCAATCTGACGATTAACGTAATTCCCTCACTTTAACCGAAAATTTGAACAATTATTTATCAGAGACCAGTAAGTAAATTTTCCAGAATCAAAAAAAAAACTCTCAAATATAGATCACTAAATTTCCTAATGATAAAGAGAAATTATAAAGAAAAAAATTGAATGCAGATCTAATTAGGCAAAGATAGGCTAAAGGCAGCATTTGAAACGGAATCGAAGTCATCGACATCTTTGGTACCTCCACACCCTCGATCGTCGCAATTTCAATGGAAAGTTTAAACAAAAAAAATTGAATAGCCTGAGGTAAGGCAAAACAGTGGATAATGAAAAAGACACAGCGGAGGCACTCGAAATAAAGGACGAATCGACCTCGGCTCTCCTCCACCGAAGCCTCCTTTCTGAGGGAACGAACCCCTTTGCCTCCGTGAAAAGGGTACACGCTTCGAAAGGAAGCGAGAGAAGTGGCGGCGGCTCCGTTTGCTTTGCTTCTCGCGCTCGCCTCGCGATGGGCTAAATAAACACGGTCCGCTCGCTTTTTTTTGTCGCCCGCACGGAGGGCCTATCTTCGTTCCGTGGGTGGTCCTCTCCTCTTTTTTCGTCCCCTCTTCGTGGCTGCTCGGCGCACCGTACGCCTGCGCACCTCCGGCTTTCCTTTTGCCTCTTTTATAACGAATTCATCGTTTGTGAACCTCTGAACCTTATTCTTCTGTCTACTTTTTTTTCTTACTAAAAATGTTCTATGCTATTTTGTTTCCTTCTTTTTTTTTCGATAAAATAGACTTTGATAGTAAAGCGATTGCAGCAGTCAGCCCTGTTAAAAAATCTCAGGTAAGTTCTCAAGACTTGATCTCAGGTGACGTTGAAATTTTTCTAGTGATATTTCAGCTGAAAATATAGCACATCAAAATCTCAGGTGAGACTTTAGGTGAGATCTCACTTGTGATTTAAGGTAACGATTTTCAGCTGAGAAATCAGCGACGAGTCTTAAAAATCGACTGAGAACTACTCTCTAGAGTTGAATTAGTGAAAAACCACTAATTCATAGTGACTATGCACTAAGTTGAAAAGTGAAAATTGCTCCACTATGAATTATAGTGGAAATCTACTATTTGAAATAGTGAATAAAATGTACTAATTGAAACAGTAAATATATGCACTATTAAAAATAGTGAAAACTACTAATAAATTAGTGAAATTAATTTTTTTTTTAATTGGGGAATTCACTATTTCAATTTAAAAAAAATCACAAAATAGATATTTTTTTTTATTTTATGTTTATTTTCCACTAATTTAAAAGTGTTTTTTACTAATTAAAAAGTAGAGCACTTTTTTTACTATTTCAATTAATAAAATTGTACTAATTGATTATTGGAAAATCTGACCACTAAAAAGATTAGTGGAATTTCCACTAGTTCAACTTTAGACAGTAATCTAAGATCTCACCTGAGATTTTTTTAGTAGGGAGGCGAGTCCAAACGTGCGTGTATTTTGAAATGAAGAAGGTTCACTGCTAGTAGAGTAAAAAGGCTCGTCTCTTTAAAAAAAAAAAAAAGCCCGGAAGCCAAAGGCAATATTTCGCGCGCAATACTTATCTCTTCCACTTATCTCGGCGGCGTTAAAATTCATCCACTTCATAAACTCCCCCGCCGCACCAGTAGCACCAGCAACAGCAGCAGCCCTTCGAGAAAAAAGCCACTAACGACGCGCATTTCTCTTTTTCCATGGCAGGTAAAGCGTTGTCATCATTTATACCGGTCGGAGAGAAAACTGCGCTACATTCCATCCGCGAGGAGCATTTATTCGCGGAGAACGATCCCTTAATTACTCGAAGTGGAATCTTGGCTTTCTGGATCCCTTTTCTTTTTCGGCGTTTTGAAATTTTAATCAGAGAGCCCCGCGGGCCGCGCGATAAGGCGAGATAAGGCGGAGAGAAAAAGCCGAGAGGAGAGAAAGAGAAAGGGAAAAGCGGGCGAAATGAAAGTCTCGCCGGAGACTTTAATCGTACGGGTTGATCCCTTCGGTGGTGGCGGTTCCTTTCTTTCTCAACTTTTCGATGGGCGGACTTTTTTTTTTATTTTTTGCGCGATGCAAGAAAAGTAGAATTTTACATGGAAGATTAAAGTCAATAAACTGCTGTTGGACAGTTATCGCTGCACTTGTTTACATCGAGATGTCCATTCCCTGATAGAAAATAAACTGACCTACATGGTTGGTGAACAACTTTGGACAGCAGATACTGTTGTAATTAACTAATTAAGTTAATTAAGTAGCGGTTCACCAGCGCTCGCCATCGACTGCTCAATTTTAAAAACTGAGATTACGGTATAACACGATTCTACACGATGCATCTTACAACTTAGTCTCAAAATTTAATCAAAATACCGGACTTAATTTTTTATTTACGAGAAAAATTATAAATCCTTTTTTACCTATTCTAACTTTTTGTTAATAATATAACATAATGGTATACCTTAAAAAGTTTGTTTAACCAGTTTTTAGTGATACCTAATATTTTTTTGAAACTTTTAATTCTCCAACATTCACTGGTCATCGACAATTTGAAAAGTATAACCAATTAAGCAGATTCGTTGGGCATTGGTTCCTGGAACGGTTGCTTAATCTTTGTATAATTGACCCGCCGATCTCGAATGGCTGCTGAACGTTTTTACCAGGGTTTATTGAGGTTCTTGAAGGAATCATCATTTTTTTTTCTTATGAATTTCTGATACTTACCCTTCCAAGCGAGGTCACTTTTAGGCTTTCCATTTCTTTAATATTCCGAAAAATAATCACAAAATGAATTCAGTCAAATCAAACCAAGTGCAAAATACATAATCAAATATTCCTTTTTTTTATGTATTTCTGATACTTACCCTTCCAAGCGAGGTCACTTTTAGGCTTTCCATTTCTTTAATATTCCAAAAAATAATCACGAAATGAATTCAGTCAAATCAAACCAAGTGCAAAATACATAATCAAATATTTCCTTTTTTTTATGTATTTCTGATACTTACACTTCCAAGCGAGGTCACTTTTAGGCTTTCCATTTCTTTAATATTCCAAAAAATAATCACGAAATGAATTCAGTCAAATCAAACCAAGTGCAAAATACATAATCAAATATTTCCTCCCGTCACGTTTCATCGCTCCTCTGCCGCCAGTTTTACAGAGGTGCCCGCGCGAACAAAAAAATCAAAGTGTTTTAACAAAGCGACGCGGGCAAACACACACGTGGTGAATATTTAACGAGCTCCGAAGGGTGGGTTGGCTCCGCCAAGGGCTTTGCTAAGTGTCTTCGCAATTCGGCAGGGCCTCGCGCTCCGAGGGGGTTGAGCCGTTTGTAGCGCGCGAATTGCCGGAATCCGCCAAATCGAATAACATCAAAGTCCCGCTCACAAAGGTGCTTTAAATGCCTGGATAAACACGGCGCGCCTTCGGCTCGTTTGCCTTGGCTAGTGTGTGTGCGCGCCTGCGCCCTTTCGTAAATTCCGCGGATACACGTGTACACCCGAGCAACGGGAGAATTAAGCGAGGCTGTGCGAGAGACAAGAGGATAATTGAATTTTTTTTTCATGTGTCTACTTCGGGCTCGTCGCGTCGTTGCTTGCGATAAAGAATTCAGGCATTCCTTTTTACTCTTTCATATAGCGCTTTAGCGTGAAGTGACTAGGGTGAGTGTTTCGGAAAAGATATAAAAAAAATAATAATAATTAGAGTTCTTTATTTTTTTAATGAAAATTCTTGTTAATTTTTATCTGAAGCTTAGAGGCTTGGAGAAATTTTGTAGCTGTTCGGGAAACTGCACCGTAATATTTTACAGAAAAATTCCACGTATTTTTAGCAGATTTTATCTTGTAACAATTATAAAGTGTGAGTAAAGCTTCAATACTGAGGTAAAAATTCTATTTTTTGTAAAAATTTCTACACTGTCAAAAATGTCCTTTAAATAGTAAAAAAAAATCCACTGTTCAAATTTAAGAATATTTGATCATCTACAGTGTAAGCGATAGTCGTTTAAAGAGCATCCTCTTGGATATAAATGAATATTTTTTTACACAAAACTGAAAATCCTTTATAAACTTAAATGTCAAGAAAAAATGTTTATAAAGGCTGAAAATAACCAGAAATCATTTTTTCTTAAAAGAAAATTTATTATAACGCAGCAAACTTCCGTGTATGTGAAAGCTAATTCTACTCTATTATTAAGATTATAGGATCTTGTACATACACTGAATGAAAAAACTTAATAAATATTATTATTGTGATTAGGAAAGGAGTGACAGTCTTGACAAGCGAGAAATTTTATTATGGAAAATAACAATTATTAGTACTCAAAATAGCAATCCTTAGTATTAAAATAGCAATTTTTAAAATTTCAGGTACTAAAAGTTACTATTTTTCATATAAAAAATTCTCAATTGATAAGACTGTCACTCCATTCCTAAACACAATCGCACATTTTGTAAAGTTTTTCCTCTCAGTGTAAAGGAAATATTCGTACACTTAAAGGATTTCACTTTGACTTAGATCGAAAATTTTTAAACGCTTCGTCCTCTTCCGTTCAAATTACATTTTTGTCAGTGTAGTGTTTGGAAATAGCCGTCCTCCAATTACGTCTTATCACATTACTTTTGCGATAAAATTGTCGTAGTTTATATAGCATACTTTAGTTTTTTTTTCTATCCGATAAGTGACAGTTGCTTGATTCTTATCGTGACAATAAAATCGAGCTTACGCGTGTGACGTACACACAGACGAGCAGTTTTACCGGTACGATCTAAGCTGTCATCATGAAGAGAAAAGAAGGTATAGCGAAGCCACGAAGAATCGGGTAGCCGCCCTCAAGTGCGCAATAAACGCAGTCGATTGCCGAGAAGGATATAAATCAGACGCGGCGTCGCGACCCTTCGCCCTAATTTGAGGCTCTCCCCTCAAGACGAAAGTGACCCTCGCGCACGAGCGCGTTTCGCATGTATTCCATTAGCCCCTTTGCTCGCGGCAGCCCCGACATTTGCATGCGCGCGAAAACGGCCCGCTTTGGAATTCACCGCAAGGGGCCGGGAGAGGGTAGGAAACGCCGGACGCGGAAGAAGGTGCGTGCGCCTTTTTTTCCCGAGGAGATCCGAGTCTTCCGGTGGGGCAAATTACTCAGATTCGCCGATAAGCAATTTGTTTGTATTTTTTATTACGACGAGTTGCTTTTATTGAATTTCTGGGGTCGAGCGTGTTACACTCGTTCGCCTACGACTAATAGTGTCACTAGTTAGAAGAAGAATGTTTCACACGAATGATGTTATGATACTTTTTTTTTTCATTCGCGTTATTTAGATGGACACGGAAAGTAACATTTTACTACAAGTCTGTACTGATAGAAAAGATTTTTTAATCCAAAGTTTTGCGGCTTTGAAAAATAATTTTGTCATGGTATTTGAAAAAAAGAAATATGCTATTAGCATTTAAGAAATATTTCTTAATAGTTAATGCGCGATCATCTTTATCGACAAAAATCCTGTGGATGATTTAATACACTCACAAAAATTTACTTTAACTGATAGAAGAATCTGATAAATAGCACTGGAAAATCTACTTATTATAGAGTCAAGCTTATTTATGCTGTCGATAAGCGGACCATCATTTACGATTAATTTGCTAAAACGTAAAGAATTTCTTCTTCAAATAAGTAGATTATCGTCTTCCAATAAATAGACTGCATGGTAAATTCTAAATTGATTCATTAACTATTAGTTTCCACAAAAATAAATAAATGAAAAAGTCTCTATAATATGCAGAAAAATATGAACAATAAAATTCAGAGGATTCTTGTCTTTATATATACTTCTTGATAATTATATTGAAGCAGACGAATTCTTAAATTTTAATAAATTCATTTTAAAATTGATTAGATAATGTTTAAATGGATTTATCTACTAAGACTAAGAATCCATTTTTGTGACTGTACATTGCACGAGTATGTCATAAGCAATTTATAATATTTTTAGTTACGATAATAGAACGCAATTGTTATAACTTGCAATTTTAACCAGTTCTTATTTTAAATGCAAACTGTAAATAAGTAATGTTGGTACTAGACTGCCATTTGCAGAGAATATTAAAATCAAGAATATATAATAAAGCTAGTCTATACTATCCTACGGAATAAAATATTTATTCACAACCACTGGTTGCTCATAATCCATTCATAAAGCGTAATTCTAACATCAGGTAAAATATGAATAAGCAAGAAAGAAAATTGCATTGAAATGGCAAAGTTTCACGATGAAAATTTTATTTATGAAAATTTCCATTCAAAATCAGCATTAAAAAAAGATAAAAAAAATTAATCTCTAATTATACGACTGGCTATTAAAAAAATATCTAACAGTCATTAGTGTTTCTTTTTTTTTTTATTTACGTATCGTGACTTTACAACTTTGTAGTGAATTACGCTTGGAAAAATCGATGAAACTATCAATCGACTAAAATGTGATTCACAGATCGTGATTGCAGAAACGAGTAACTCCTCGTAATAAAAAAAAATCATGCACTCCGGTAATTGAAGATCGAGCAATGAGTAAGCGCTTAAACGCGTCAGCAAGCCATCGCCCGTTTCGCCGAGATAACGTCATTCCTTGCCAAGAGCTTATCTCCCGTCCTTCCACTTCCGACTCTCTTTCGTCTCTTTGTATATTTCACCCGTCGCACTCCACAATAGGTTTGCATTCCGCGCGAGATAAACGCCCCGCTGTACGCTGAACTCGCGTCTCACCTTTTTCGGAGACATTGACATCCAATCGATGCTCCCTCGGTGCATTCGCTTGTCACTCCTTTTTAACTTACTTACCGTAAAATGTACGTGTTTAAAGTGTCACAACGTAGCGCGTGATTTTAATGAGTAAACTTTTCAATTTTGATGCTACGTTAAAGAAAAAAATAATATTAATTAGTAACGCTTGTACGTGTCACGTTTTTAATCTTGGAAAAATACAATGTAAGCGAAAGTATTCAAATAAATATTTAAATTATTTAAAAATTATGCATAGATTTAATCACAATTATACTGACAAAGCGTATGCTGTAGGATTACAGACCACTATGTCCTTGCATAAATATTATGATGGGTTATTCGTTTATAAGATTTTACATAATGTAGTCGTGATGATCTAGTAACTTTATTTATACACATGTTACCTGTCTGTAATATTCTTTTGGAAAAATTTTGGATTTTATTCCACTCTTAATAGAATAAAGAGGTTTTGGAATTCATTGCCGAGCATTGTTAAATCTATCGTTACTATTGGACAACTTAAAGCTTCTCTGCGATCATTTACCTTTAGTTTTTAGTTATACTTATCTAATAATATTTATGATACAATTTAAAGTATTTAATTACATTTATACTTTATTTTTGTACTTAAGGACTATTTGTCCGTTGAAATTTGTAATAAATAAATAAATAAATGATGGAACATGCTATTAATGCACGAAGAGGTATTCTTGGAAATTTTGTAGGATTTTCCGGGAAAACGTCATAACATAAGCTATTTATTGAATCGCAAAATTCGATCTAACGTAATATCTCATTTGTTAAGGGCGTGATAATCATTTCCATTATATCTGAAACAATGGCCACGTTACTAATAAAGCCATTATGTGATTATGCAAGCATCGGCAATCATTCAACAACTCTCAGCATCAAACCTTATGAAACGATTGCATTCAAATGTTCGATTAATGCAAGGAATCTAATATTAACTAATAATGCCTTCTATTTTTAGCCCAATTGACCGGTTAATCTTGTTGTATTATACTCGCAAACAAAAGTAGTGGCAGTTGTAAAAACAATTTAATTCAAATTATCGCGTTTGAAGTTATCAGGTGGGCAAGAGAACGTTCAATGAGTCAACTGCAGAAGTTTTTTCATTTCATACATCCTACAATAGCCGTATTTATATAAAACAAACGTTCTGTCTGATGAATCCACGGAGAGAAAAGCTTAGTAAAAAATACCACACTGTTTTGTAACGTAGGGGCAGATCCGACAAATAAAAAAATTGAATAGAAAGTATAGTAAAATTTGCTACACTGATAGAAAAGATCCTTTGATCCAAAGGCAGTGTCTTTACTATAAAGCCGTGCATATTTAATATAATTTAAAGGTGTAGGTATTAGATGTAAAGAAATGGTGCGTTTACTACACTCACAAAAATGGATTCTTAGTCTTAGTAGATAAATCCATTTAAACATTATCTACTTAATTTTAAAATGAATTTATTAAAATTGAAGAATATGTCTGCTTCAATATAATTATCAATAAGTATTCTATAAAGACAGAATCCTCTGAATTTTATCATAAATATGTAAATTGTTCATATTACCGTAACTAAAAATATTATAAATTAGCTTATGACATACTCGTGCAATGTACACTTACAAAAATGGATTCTTAGTCTTAGTAGATAAATCCATTTTTATTGTTCATATTTTTCTGCATATTATAGAGACTTTTTTATTTATACAATTTCTTTTTACTATTTATATTAAGTGGAAACTAATAGTTAATGAATCAATTTAGAATTTATCATGCAGTGTATTTATTGGAGGACGATAATCTACTTATTTGAAGAAGAAATCCTTTACGTTTTAGCAAATTAATCGTAAATGATGGTCCGCTTATCGACGGCATAAATAAGCTTGACTCTGTAATAAGTAGATTTTCCAGTGCTATTTAATAGATTCTTCTATCAGTTAAAGTAAATTTTTGTGAGCGTATTAAATCATCCACGGGATTTTTGTCGATAAAGATGATCGCGCATTAACTATTAAGAAATATTTCTTAAATGCTAATGCATATTTCTTTTTTTTCAAATACCATGACAAAATTATTTTTCAAAGCCGCAAAACTTTGGATTAAAAAATCTTTTCTATCAGTGTAAACTTGTAGTAAAATTTACTTTAGGTCTAGCGCATTTCACTATACTGCGTTACAAAACAATATAGTAATTTTTACTAGACTTTTTTCTCCGTGTCTATCTAAATAACGCGAATGAAAAAAAAAAGTATCATAACACCATTCGGGTGAAACATTCTTCTTCTAACTAGTGACACTATTAGTCGAGTGTCAGAAGGAACGGGCGACTATGGCGAGGCGGAAATCCGGAAAATTTCACACTCGTGGTACACATTTGACGACGTCACTTTCGTTAGTCCTCCTCGAGGTTCACGTACGCGCCTCGTATACCTCACCGCGAGAGAACCGAGCGTGTCTTCTTTCGCTCCGGCCGAGCAGCCCGCGGCGAGGACGTGTCGGGAATCCGAAAAGAAGAGCGGGACGTCTCTTTCTTTCTCATCTCCTCCATTCCACTTTCGTACTTTGCTCCGTCCACGCACTCTTACGTGCACTCCTTCGCTTTCTTCTCTTTTTTTTTCTCCTCTTTTTTCCTACTTTTTTCCCTCGAGTCTCTGTCGCCTCTTACTTCCTTTCGCTGACTTATATCTCTTGTCTCTTCAGCTTTCGATTAAACTCGCGCTGAGAGATTTACAATTCAAGGAAAAAATATTATTGTTTAACCAGTTTTTCGGGTTGTACAAACACGTGAAAAACGTTATTCGTATACGATTCTTACACAGAGAGAAATATTATAGTGAAAATTAATATATTCCGTAGGAACATACTCGACCTATGACGATTTTTACTATAAAACATACTAAAAATTGCTATTTATATATTAGAAATTGTTATATGTACGTAGGAATTTTTAGTAGTAAAAATTGTTTTGTAGTAAAAATCGTCATAGGTTGAGTATATCCCACTGTTTCTACGGAACATAGTAATTTTTACTATACATTTCTCTCCGTGTAGTAAATACATTTTTTTTTAAATTAGTGAAAGTAATTCTGTTTGATTATTAGAAATAGCATTTCCCTACTAAAAATCCATCTGGTTAAAAAGGAAAGGAAACTAAGAAATGACTTGCACAAATAGCTTGTTTTTAGTGGTAGATGAAACGTTTCTTTTAACATAATTCGCGCATTTATTAGAATAAAAAGCTATTGGATGAATCTTAGCTACTAATCGTTATAAAAAAATAGCCATTTTTGATCGAAGAAAAAAAGGGGGCGAACACGATCTAGAAGTAACTTCTTTATACAGAATTGCGAACTCGAGTCTGAGCTCAGAGCTCACATAACGAATAAATATTAATTTATTTCAAAAAAAAAAAATAATAATAATAATAATAAGCACATAGTGAAGCATTTACTGCATTTTCACTTTCCAGTGCGAATATTAGTGAATTTCAAATTTATTTTTATAATTTTCTCTTGCAAGCCATTTTTTCCTATTAATTATTAATTATTCACATTAAATGTGAGATTCTGATTTAAAAAAGCGTTTCACCAAGAGGTCAAAAATGGTCGCTATTTGTCACCCACTTCTATTTCTCCGGTTATTAAATATTTTAGATTTCTAGCAGGTTTGGTTTGAAGCAGTACACTTATTTTGATAAATGAAGGCTACGTATTTCTCTATCGAAAAAAAAAAACGCTAGCATTTTTCTTCCATTTTTTTTTCTTAACCACCGTATGGCCAGTCTCTTCCTCCCCGGGGCTCACGTACACTTTTACACGAAGAGAGAAAGAAGCACTCGGCTCGTCGCTTGAGATTCCCGTCGCGCGCAGAGCGGCAGAAGTAGTTACTCGAGCGTCG
This sequence comes from Sycophila sp. Sp_5, assembly GCA_018906775.1. Taxonomy (NCBI): domain Eukaryota; kingdom Metazoa; phylum Arthropoda; class Insecta; order Hymenoptera; family Eurytomidae; genus Sycophila; species Sycophila sp. Sp_5. The sequence goes on from JACCID010000012.1 coordinate 1,072,846, forward strand.
AGTGGGAGGCACCGTGAAATAAAAGGAGGCGCGCGTTATGATTTACTAGAACCCGCGTACCCGCCTTCCGAGGCTCTCGATTCGGATGCCGGTGCTCTCCGTTTTGCTCGGGATTAATTCGCGAAATTGGCTCGGGGAACGCCGGGAACTGCTCCAACGGCTATCCTCGCGTGCGCCCACGACCATGGGAATACGGATGCCTTATCGCTCGCCTTCCCAGAAAGCCTTAACTAAAGTATGTTTATGTATTTGACGAAGGTTGCCGTGAATTTACAAGGATTTTCCCGGATTTTTATGTTTCTTCTCTTTATTTTCTTGAGCGCGGTAACGAGCGTCGTATTGATAAACTTTGTTTGGCTACGCGGAAAGAAATTCTTCGGCAAATTTTACGAGGTGCCTTTGTAATTTCGTCGTAGACTGTCAGTCTGATAAATTTTACTGTGCGCTATTGTGCCATTGTACTTTTCGTACGGGACTTGCAGGGAGAGGAAAAGTTCTCTTAAAAATTGCAATAGTCAATTTTCATGTCTTTTCAGACTCCGATTACAATAGTTCCTTGTAAACTCTTCGATAACTCCCGCTAAAATTCTTTAGATTTCCTGTAAATTTTCGCCTTTTTTGAGTATAAAGAAAACAGTGCAGATACGTTTACAAAGTTCCTTGATAAAAAGCATAAGAATAATGAAAATTAAGCGTGCAAATCGCACGGGATGTTCCTTAAATTCTCATATAAATAATTAAGATCGACTGGTTATTAATGAGGCTTCGCAGGTAACGCCGATACGTAAGCACTGAATGGAAGCGAGTACATCGTTGGTGTGATGAAAGATTCCCCGCGAGCCATTATCATAACCCAGTAACACAATCGTGCTATTAGCATCCAATACCGGAGTAGAGTGGTCGGGGGAGGGGGGGAGGGGAGGGGGGAGTAACGCAGCGGAGGCCGAGGCGACCGCAGGAAGTGACTGGTGCGTTTTATTACGTCAAACCGGAAACGCGACGTGGCCGAGCTTAATGCAGCGTACTCGGCTGCATGGGTGTGCGTCGCCCCGTCCCGAGACCGCGCCGCAGCCGCAATGACGTTACGCAATTGCATTCCCCGGCGCGCCGAGCAAAAACTGACCTCTTCTTGCATCTTCCAGCGTTGCTTCTTTTTTTTACTTCCTTTTTTTGTCCGAGTGTCAACAGCTACACTTGGTTCACTCTGTACTTTTTTTTTTAAGCTTGTATCTTATCAGATTTTTTGTTAAAATTCGAAATCGTTTGTGGACCTTTTTTTCGAAGAGTAGTTGCGTACAACTTTGTCAGATTGTTATACTTTTAGAATGTCTCCACTCGTTCGTAGAATTATTTTACATAAACTAATAATAATAATCTTTATGCATATCTTCGGACTTTCCATTCAGACCTGAAATTTTTTTTTAAACTTTATTACTGTTATTGAAATAACAAAATTCCTCAATAAAGTTAAGTTTATCCATTGATTAACCAAGGGTCACAGTAAATTTCAATGGGAAATTTTTTACCTGCGAAGGCACACCGAAAGCCAGTTTAAAAAAAGAAGTGTTCGATATAAACACAAGTAAAAATAGGCTAAAGACCCGCGCGAAAATTGAATGGCGCGATTCGCCATTTGAGATCGCGAATAATAGAATCCAGCGCACAATGGACTGGCAGTCAATGAAACTCACAATGGGATTAAGGCCGCGCTCGACGACGGGCTCTTTTTTTTTTTTTTCTTTTAACTCAACGTATGTGTCAGCGATGCGTATATACATGTACACGCACAGAGGCACACTCCGCGAGTGTAGTACACACTGGAAGAAGTGCGTCGCCTTACGTAAAATACTCGATAGGCCTCTTATCTCGCGTCGGATAATCCTCGAGTGCAATGCACATGAAGGCGCTGAGGTCGTCGACGCACTCCAAGTCGAAAATCTCATCGGTGATAGGCCGCGACGATAAGGGACATTATTAATTAACGACTAGGCGACCATTTCCTGGGGGAGGCTCCAAAGCGGCGGCTGATTTTTTCGAGATATATGTCTTATCTGCACATCGAATAAAGATATCGCTTTTGTAAACAGAAAATTTTGGTCCATTGAATCTTTACAATTTTCTTCCAAGTGGGTCTCTTTTCTTTGACAAGAATTCTTGCATTTGAAGTTCTACTTTCTAAGTCTTCTAATATTCCTAAATAAATTTGCAATTGTAACTTTGATTTTATTTTATTTTAAATTTATTACGTTATATTCTAATACTCCTAAATAAATGTGCAATTGTAACTTTGATTTTATTTTATTTTAAATTTATTACGTTATACTTCTTTGTAAATGCCTTTAGAGCACATTTAATATTAAATAAATAAATGTTTCTTATACATAATTACAAAATTTTGTGAGGACTCTACTATCTAAAGTTGAATTAGTACAAAACTACTATAATTAGTGAATTTTCACTGCAAATTAGTGGAAAGAGCTTCACGATTTAGGTATTAGTGACACATCTTCCACTAATTTTAGTAAAGTTTCACTAATGCAATTTTAGAAGGTAGAGTGTGTTTATAATGATACAAATAAAAATGTGAAAGTTTAATAAATAATTATTCGAAGAGCTAATAACGTCAATAACCTTGTTTTTCGTAATGAAGAAGAGTCCTTTTTTTTTATTTATAGATATTTTGAGTTTTCGGGGGAAAGTGGAGTGTTCTGTTGTATTGCACAATGATTTATCGCCACTGTAATGGTCTGGAATTTTCCGTTTTCTCGAGGGTATATAAAAGTGTCACCGACCCTACTTTTATTAGGTCTTTTGTTTTAAGGCAAGTCGTCGCCAGGTACACTTCGTGAAAGGATAAGGATTACGGAGGTTCAAGTGTCCGCCTTTCAGCCTGTTTATTTAAAGATTCTGCGAGGAGAAATCCTTCAACCCTTTTAACACGCGCAGTACTCTAAACTCTCCTGAGAATCTCAAAATAAACTCTGCTGAATATTTAAATGCCGTTTAAACCTTTCCTTCGTTATGATCTTGATGTCTATAGATTAGCAATGATTAAACGTGAATTACCGAGGCACCACGCAACAAAAATATTTCAAACGGTTACTCATAAACGGGTATAAGCACAATGGCCGTAAATTCTAAAAGCGAGCCCTCGTCAAACTTTAAGACCAGAGTCATAAGTGAATGATACATCAACTTTAAAAATTCAATATTTTATTAACGAACGTTCCCCATAGAGACGCGCTGCACGCAGCAAACGAACCTCTCGTCTCGAAGAATCTCAACTATGCCGGTCCACGGGGAGAAAAAAAATCGACAGAGAAAACAAGAAGCAACAAAAAGGGCACGTACAATTAATCACGGATTAAAATGCACCCACGATCAATTTTCACAATTCAGCAATGGCTGCGCCGTGGCTAGCAGTCTCGTCGGGTGTACGGGGCCTGCCAACGGCGCTCCGGTCGCCGAGGGCCGGATTTATTTTTCTACCTGAGAGGAGGATCGAGCGGTCCCGTGGAGAAGAGAAGAAGGCTCCGTCTGCTGCTGTTTCACCGGGCGGTCGGATTTTTACGGTGGCACGCCATTGTGTGCCCAAACTTATTTCCCGTAAACAATTTTCCGAGGAGTGACAAATTGCTGGTTCGTTGATTGAATCGTAAAAATAAAAATGTTTAACGTTTCATTTCCGATACAAGCAGAAGCTTATATTCACCGTAAAATATTTCTTAATATTCTATCTAAACCCTGCTAGAGATCCGTCTAGTTGAAATAGCCACGCGGAGAAAAATATTATACTAAAAATTACTATATTTTTTAGCAATGGAAAGACATACTTGTAATATGAGAAAAATTAGCATATTTTATTTTAAAATTTACAATATGCATAGTAAAAATTAAACAAATATTTATTAATTTTTACTAAAATCATATTAAATTTTAGAATAAAACATAATAATTTTTCTCATATTACAAGTGTGTCATTCAATTGCTAAAAAATATAGTAATTTTTAGTATAACACTTTTCTCCGTGCATGAAACTAAGAAATGGCTTGTTTTTAGTGGAAGATGAAGCGCTTTTTTTCACAGCATTGACACATTTATTAGAATGAAAAAATATTGGATAAACACTAGCTTCTAATCGTCATTAAAATTAGCCATTTTTAAGCGAAGAAAAATGGGGGCGAACATACCCTAAAAGTAGCTTCTTTATATGGAACTGTGATCTCGACTCCGAGAGCTCACACAGCGGATTATTACAAAACAACATTTGATTAAAAACATTTAATAAGCTCATAGTGAACGGTTTACTGAGTTTTCACTTTCCAGTGCAAATATTAGTGAATTTCAAACGTCTTTATAATTTTCTCTTTTCACGCATTTGCAAGCCATTTTTTCCTATTAAATTATGCACATTAATTATTCACATTAAATGTGAGATTCTGATTTAAAAAATCGTTTCATCATGGGGTTAATAATGGCTGCTGTTTCTATTTCTCCAGCTATGAAGTTGCCATTAAATGTTTTAAATTTCTACTAGGGAACAGTTTAGTAAAATTTCTTAAGTTTTCGGTCTGCAGCCAATATACGTTAAGTCCAAAGTAAAAATAATTTAGTGTCGGATATATATTCTCATTTCGATAAAAATGTCATTGTAAGGGAATAGAAGATTCCGGGAATTGTGGGGTATGTAAAAAGAAGAAGTGGAAAACGCGGTTCTTTATCAGACTAAAAGTGTAATTGTAAAGGTCGAAGATGGCTGCACAATGTTATACGGGATCCCCTTGGTCGTGTTCAAGGCACGAATGGACGTGGAATTTTCGTGGCGCGACTCAAACAGCCTCTATAAAATCTATCCCGCTGCACGGGCTTAGAATTGAATGGTATAGGTGGGGGAGCCAGCGGGGGAGAATGAGAGAACCAAGCGGTTTGGACACTCGTGCGTTCATTCTCGTGCGCCTTCTCGCTCTCACTTCATTTATTAAATGTCACGCTTTTTAAGGACCTCGGACTACAAAGAAATATTTTCGATCGATAAATATTTCACGTGACATTTTTTTTACGTATTCCTAAAGGATGGTGTTCGTTTCTGACGTTTCGATAAGATGGATTCAAAATTATGCAGTCGAATTTTTAGTCCTTTAGAAGAGCCACACGAGAAGGACAATGTTCGATTAAAAATGTTACTGTAGTCTTCGCTAAAAGAGGAAGGCAGAATTTGAAAATAAGAAAAATTCCTCGTGTTGCAAGTAAATTTTACCAAAAATGCAGTGAAATGTTGACAGGATCAGCTGCTAGGTATGTCAGCTGTTGTTAAGACTTTATAGGGGGAAAATATTTGTAGTCTAAATATTTCTGATATGGATATTAATATTAATAATTTTGTTGTAATTTTTAAATTCTGCCCCAACTTTAGTAAAGACCAAATTGTCAAGAAAAAATTTGAAAAAGCAGCGAAAAAGTCCAAAATATCAGTAACTAGAGGCTTCTCTCGACATCATCCCACCTCAGCGTCATCGCTCGCTTCCCACACGTAGGCGCGAGGCCCGCGCGGAAAAGGAGCGTAATGCCCGTACACCGCTGCCGAGTGTCATGAATGGGCGGCATTGTGAAGCTCGCCTAAGCGCAGACGCGCTCACCTACGTGCGAGTGCGCTCCACAGGACGATCGAGTAGGAGAGAAAGAGAGGGAAATATGCTTTTATTTTCCGAGAGAGTGTGAGAGAGAGAGACAGACAGACAGATGGAGAAAGAGAGAGAAAATGTATATAGTAGTATATATATATACATATACATACATTTACATTTTTGTAAATACATATACTATACTATTTTTGTATATATATATATTTTTTTTTCCATGAGTACATACCATATACATATTAATATATATATAATAAATAAACAAAATAATAAATAAATAGTAATTTACTATATATAGTAGAGTAGAGTAACAGAGACAGAGAGATACAGATATTTTTATTTTTCAATAGAGAGAGACAGAGATAAAATGTATATAGTAGAATAGTGCAAATGAGAGTGGGAAAGAGAGTGAGAAGGCGAGAGAGAGAGAGAGAGAGAGAGAGGAGAAACGAGAGAAAAAGTATATAGTACATATATAGTAGAAAAATGTAAATTATATAGGTATAGTAGAGTAGTGCAAATGAGAGCGAGAAAGATAAAGAGAGAGAGAGAGAGAGAGAGAGAGACTAGAGAGAGAAAATGTATATAGTATATACGTAGTACAAAAATGTAAATGTACATTTATAGTACATATATATAGTGTTAGAATAAGAGAGAAAGAGAGAGAAAGATACTTTTATTTTCCAATAGAGAGAGAGACAGACAGAGAAAATGTATATAGCAGAGTAATGCAAATAAGAGTGAGAAGGCGAGAGAGAGAGAGAGAGAGAAAGAGAGAGGGAGAATATGTATATAGCAGAGTGAGAGAGAGAGAGAGAGAGAGAATGCATCGGAGAGCGCATGAAAATGCAGGAGAGAAACTGGGAGAACGCATCGGAGAGAGAATGAGAGAGAGAGAGAAGCGCAGTATATACGGGGCGACCCTCGCGGGCGCGGTGCATGCACACGGTCGTCGCGGGCCAACCCCTCCCCACCGACGAGCGCAGCGCGGGGCAGCGCGTCGCTGCTCCCTTCCTCTCTCCGGCGCACTACGGCCCTAGAGGAGCTCGGGGCCCCCACGTTTTCGTTCCCCTCTTTTCCTCGGCAGTCTCGGCTCGGCCAGCAGTCCGCGTGCCGCTCGCTCTGACGCCGATCGTCCCGTGCGCGTCCATCCGAGACTCGTTGCTCCGAAACGCGGCCAGGGAGGCGACCTTCCGCCCGGGCGAACAGCGACGGGCACTCGTAGGGCCCCGGACGACGCGCTCGCGGGTGACGATTGCTATTTCACGGCGCCAGGACGCGTGGGAAAGTGCCGCTTCGTCTAGCGCGTCCCCTTCCCTTGGATAGTGGCTCTGTGATGCTACTTGTATATAGTGTGCTTCGATGAAGTGCATTGCGTTGTGCACTCGAAGTTTGCGTGACGAGTGTCAGTGATTTTTTTTTTTTATGGTGGAGTGGTGATAGGCGATTTTGTGCAGAGAGGCACAGGAAAGGCGGAACGCGGATGCATCGATAGCGACGTTACGCTGGGGACTGATCCGAAGGTACGCTACTATACTAATGTCGGCTGCACTAGCAGAAATGTTATAGTAAAAATCAATACATTATGAATTTTCGAGAAAGAACATTCGGCAGATGGGAAATGGATAATTCTTAATTTTAATTATTCACTCATTAAATTAGGAGTCGATTGAATATTATACTAAAGACTGTTCACAGACCCTTTTTTTTACAAATTTAGTGCAAAAAGGATAAGAGCGCTTTTTTTCAAAATACTATAAATCGTCTTTAGAGGCGATGAAAAGCAATTGTACAAGTTATTTCGAAGAAAAATAAAGTCAATCCTATCAGCAGTGGTAGTCAATAAATCAAATCGTGAAGTAAATTCATTCACACTTTATATCTAGTTTAATTGAATGAAATATCCTATTCGAATGCAATTACCGATGCAACTTTTTTTCGCGCAACTTCGAACAATTATCATAACTAACACCTGTGTATTGAGCCTATAAATTTTCATTGAAACTAGTACGTACTACTCGGTGTACTTATAGATGAACTCATTTAAATGCAATGCTTCGGATAGTATACATAAATAATAAACAAACTTATTAAAATAACTCGACGTATATTCACTTGAAGCGATGCGTCGCGAAATATTTTATAATTTATACAAGATAAGGAATGCTCCGAAATGATTTATGGAACGATTAAATGCTCGTATGCAAAATAAAAACTAAACAGCATAAACGGAGGTAGAAAATCTAGCATGACCCATATAAGCAAAAGCGAAAAACAAAAATTACATCCTCTATGGCGATTTGTATACATATATATCCTCTTAATTCCGACTAGTAATTATCCACTGATTTTTCCAGGAGAAAATTGTTTCTCTTAAAAATTAATTCGCGACTGATGATAAAGTGTATGTTTTCTTTTAAATGACTAGAATTTTTGTAAAAACTGATTGAATTTTATTTTTGACGCACGAGCTGCAAAATTATAGGCTTTCGTGTACTATTAGGTATTATATTATATTTTTAAATGTTACTCAGTCCACTTATGTATTTATTAATTTATTTTTAAATTTTATTTGCATACTGTTTGAAATTTAACAATTCAGGAAGTTATACATTACGCTGTATTTTCAATTAATTTATTTCCACTAAACAATGAAGTGAATATTTGCTTTAATTTTTAATTTCACATTTATGACTTTGTGAAGTAAAGGATACGCACTGAAAATCGGTGGTTTATTCATTAAAAGGATTTTTTTCTATATTTATGAGTTTGCGAAGTTAATAAGGATATGCACTGAAAATCGGTGGTTTATTCACTAAAAGGACTTTTTTACATATTTATTATTTTGCGAAGTAAAGGATATTCACTGAAAATCGGTGGTTTATTTAGTAAAAGGACTTTTTTACATATTTATTATTTTGTGAAGTAAAGTATATTCACTGAAAAACGGTGGTTTATTCACTAAAAGGATTTTTTTTATATATTTATGATTTTGCGAAGTAAAGGATATGCACTGAAAATCAGTGGTTTATTTAGTAAAAGGACTTTTACATATTTATTACTTTGTGAAGTAAAGGATATGCACTGAAAATCAGTGGTTTATTCATAAAAGGACTTTTATATATTGATGACTTTGGGAAGTAAAGGATATGCACTGAAAATCAGTGGTTTATTCACTAAAATGACTTTTTTATATTTATTACTTTGTAAAGTAAAGGATATGCACTGAAAATCAGTGGTTTATTCACTAAAAGGACTTTTTTATATTTCTGACTTTGTGAACTAAAGGATATGCACTGAAAATCGGTGGTTTATACACTAAAAGGACTTTTACATATATGTATATATCACATGCGCTCTCTTCCCGATGTGCGAGAGAAAAAGAGAGAGAAGGGGTGGGGACCGCACGGGGGAAGAGTCGAGGATCGGCCGGGAAGGGAACAGCTGCGCGCGTGCCGAAGGGGGCTTTTGGCGGCGAGTGTACCCGTGCTGCGCGCGCGTCGGCCACATCACAGGCAAACAGGTTAAGGATCTCTCCTCCGGGCTGCTCCGGGCCCGGGCCCGGATTCCCCCCTCCCCCGACGCCCCATTATCCGGGGCTCTCCTCCGCCGAGTCTCTCCCTCGTTCTCCCTCTTCCTTCCTCCGCCTCCTCCTCATCCTCTCTCTTTTTGCGAATCTCTTTGTTTTGCATGCCGATTTCACGGCGCGCCCGGATTTTTCGGCTTATCGATGAGGTTTCGAAGCCGTGCCCCTTGCGGAAGAGCCGACGGGGACTCAATTTTGCGGAACTTCGTTTCGAAGTGGCGCAGTTCAGGGAACTTTGGGGTTATCACGGCTTATTATCAGTCGTGTGGACAACGCGTCAGCTTTTCTTTATCGAATTTGTAATCTCTAGTGTTATCTACGATTTTTTTTTAGACTGAGATAAGAATTCAGATAATGAGGGTCTTATCGCTGTATTTACATACTTTCTTGAAAGATAAGGATCGTTTAAATCATTTTTATATTTCGTAGTGCTATATAATTGATTTGTATCTTATAAAATTATTTATGTGTATGTCTCGTAGGCGAAAACAAACGGAAGATTAACGGAAGTAAATTAACCCGAAGTGGCTGTCATTAAGTGCTAATAAAGTATATAATTGTTGATACTTAATCTTAATTAGTTTAGTAGCACTTAATGATAATGAGTAAAGAATAAAATTTGAAAGAGTAAATAGTTATTTAAGGTAGTTCACTCAAAAATCACTTTTTCATAGAAATCTTTTAAATTATCAGAAAATCTTCATAAGATTGTTCTTTATAAGTGTGCAAAATTTCGATGTAGCAAGCGGGATTGGAAAACTTACAATTGGACTCGATAGTTGAGACATTTAACATAGGAAGCATAGGACGAAGCTTCTTTTAAAGAACACTTCCTTCAAATACAAATGTAATTTTTCATGTAATCTTTTAAAAAACTAAAGTAAACTTTTAATGAGCAAGATACATTAAAAAAATGTGGGCAAGCGGCATTCGTTTTTCAATGCCAAACGTTCAAAGTAGAGCGAGCGCTCATACTATTAGTATATCTATATTGTGCTACCGGCAAACGTAAAATTTATATTAAAGTTTATTCTTTTACATTATTCCACATTATTTATATTACTTATTCTTGTTTCAATATTTAACATTATTTACTTAACGTTTTTTAGAAAAAAATGGTGTCTTAATATTGATATATGCTCGAATTAATCAAGTTGAGCACCACTGCACCGAGTGAACTACCATAAGGGCTATACCATTTTTTAATACTTCTTAAATACAGACATTTCGATAAATAAGAATATAACAGCGATATCAAACTAATCCTCACTAAAACCTTTCTCTGAATACAATAATTACGGAAGTTGAAAACAGACGGAAATAACGATAACAATAAGCTAAATCTAAACCCCGAAACTATTCTTCAACACTTCTTCCTTTTTTTTTCCTCACTGGAACTAACTTTGTACCACCAAGTTGAAACACCCACAGCCACACAGAGTCCCCCTTCGCCGAGAATATCCGCGCTAAAATAACAAAAAAACATCGGAGAGTTAACGCACACCGTGAAGTGCCGGGGTGATATTCGTCGGCGCGGCTTCCTCGTCGCTCGTCGCCGTAATTTCGTGACGGGCCCGTGCCTAAACCGCGCCGGGGGATCGCCTCTCCCCCGGAGCGAGAAGCGGTCGGGGAGGGCGACTCTTATGTGTTCACGCCATACCCCAGTCCCGCTGCAACTATATTTACCCTGGAGCCCCGTGTATGTGCGTGCGTGTGTGAATCCGTATGTGCGTGTGCGTTTGAGAGCGCATGGACGAACAGGCAGAAGCGGACGAATCGACGAACCCTCCCGCGACGGATTTTCCAAACGGCGCCGTGAAAAATGGAGCCGATCGACCGACGCATTTTTCGGCGTCGGAGGCGAGCGAACGAGTATACAGCATTTCCGATCTGCATCTGTCCTCCTCTCATCCATCACTTTACCGGCTGATCTGAGATTCGTTGAATTATTGATGGCTCGGCTCGGCGTATTTCACCTTTAGATTGGATCGTTCGATCTTTTAAATCTCTAATTATGAGGAATGCTTAAATAATGTTGACGTCGTCGTTGCTGACGCGAGATTCTTCGATTTTTACGTAGATTGTCTCACTGTACGTCGTACTTATGCCCTTTCCGTTGCTTACCACAACAAGAATGTATTACTTCTGGGAGCATTATTTTCGATCCGCGGACAAAGTATGAAATATCAGTTCACGCGGACACAAGCTTTTCAAAGTACGGTAAATTTCAAAGAAGCGAGGGAAAACAGAAGGTTCCAGGACGTAAATAAAGCAAGACCGGAGATTAACCTGCTCGTAGGCTTGTGCGGAGTTGTAAAAGCATCCTCGACCGCGCGGGTCTCCTGTTAGGCCGAGAAAATCCGAGAGGCCCCGGCGATAAATCACACAGAGCCGGAGTATCCGAGTTTTCGCCGAGAGAGTGAAAACTGCAGTTGACCGAGCAAAAGTCCGCTTGATGGTGAAATCGGCCCCTCGCCAAGCCGGAAGTGTCCGATTGTCGAATTCACGCTGAATTCAGCAACGTTTTATTTCTCTGCTCCCATTTACTGTTCCTCGTTACTGCGGCCTTTGAAGCACTTAATTCTGAATTTTGATTTATTAGAATATTTCAATTTTCGATTTTTTTTTTAAATAAGAAGATTTAGTGGTATCACGGCGAAGGCTACAGCAGATTCCTAAAATAAATGTTTGTACTAGTATCTCGAAATTCAGGGCCAACAGTCACGCAAAGTGCAGTCCAATCAGCAACCACTGGCAGACTTTACCGAATCAATATTCCCGATTTTCGTTCACTAATGAAATTCTCTCCGTTCGTTAATTCTCTGTAAAATTTAGTGCTCGTCTGATTAACTGAAACATATTATTGCTCGAATAAATCGATGATCACATAAAAAAAAATTTATCCTCTGAATCATTGATTAACTTAGCTTTATTGTTCGTTAAATAAACGAAGTATTGAAGCGCGCGTTTATAAATAAATTAACATAAACATTTCAGAATCATAGAAAACTAAAGATAAAAAAATACGTGTAATTTTTCTAGTAGCATGAGGTCTCGGTATAAGAAGATTAAAGTAGCGCCATTAAAATCGCACGACGTTATACTGTGACGGCATCGATTAATCCAAGGCGTATATAAGCGACTGCAGAATGAATTGCTCGGGAAAACATTTAACGGCGTCGTAAGCAGCTTGCGATCGCCTCGCCGCGCGATCGATAATTAACGTTATATATATATATATATATATATATATACATCGGAGAAGCCTCGCAGGTGCAATTAAAAGCTGCAAACGCTCGGGTCATCTCAATAATTAAAAAAAAAAAAATAAAAAAATTGCCTTTTAAGTTATTTAAGGACCATTTCGCTAAATATCAATTTTCAATTTAAATTTCCTTTTACCTCAAATTGCATTCAATTACATCGACGTTAATGGATATCGCATGCACCGTAACGACGAGTAATCATCGAAGAAACGCTTATACCGTCGCTGCATTTTTCAAATTTAATTCATTAATGCTACTATTTCTACTTCGTACCAACTTTGCACACAGTTTTAAGAGAATACGGATTCTTACGCTGAAATTCATTTAGAAATTAAATGATTTTCCTGGAATGAAACTTCCCGATCGCGACAATAGAAGAGGAATATCGTCGATCCATTAAAGGCTCTCCTACCGACGCGGAAGAAAGGGAGGAGGAGGGGGGAGGTAGTAACGAGACAATAAAAGCCTCAATAACGAGAAAAACGTGATTCGTAGTATTCACCCCTCGCGTGCGCGCATCACGCGTCATTTCGTCGGGCGCCAGCAGATCGAAACTCGTCGGCCCGGATCCGGGCGCATCGACCACTGGCTTCGGGGCTCCTTTTGCTCGATAGACCAATAAAAACTCGCTTCTTCTGCTTCCCTACACTTTTTTCTCGTTTCGTTTTTTTTTTTTTTTTTAAGAGAACTTGTTTTTCTCGTCGCTGTTAATTTACACCTTCCCGCTGTAGTGGTGTTGTGAATTATAGAAATTTTCGTTTTCTCTAAGGGCCTGAAGTGTTTAAGCGCTAATTATAGAAAGAAATATTTTAGAGGGTAGGTCTTAATTGGTCTTGTAATACTGACGGAAGAATTTTTTAAGATTAAATAATATTTCTTTGAATAAATAGTTTTTAAAAGTCACAATTAAGTTGTTTATTTAAAGTATAGGGTGAAATAGTAATAAATGATTTTTTTTTAAAGTTTGGTAAATGATTGATTGATTAAAGTATACATTTCCGGCTGAATAACGCAAAAATTAAAAAAAAGAAGACTTGATAAATTGTAATTAAATTTAATTAATCAATTATCAAGGAAGGATTCATTTGTTTTATTTAGCTAATAAAAAGTCAAATAATTACCGTTTCAATCGGTACCTTAAGCTAAAAAATTTGAAGCACGATATTTTCGCTAGTACAGTTAAAATGTCGAAACATCCTTATTTTCTCTGAGAAACTCGAAAAGTAAGAGTCACGAGTCTTAACGCACTTTCTCGATTAACTTATAATTCGGGGCTGTTCGAAGAAACGTCCGTTTTTTTATGACGAAACACGAAAAGCACTTCCGTCGGCTGACAATCCAGGCCGGACTCCTTCGCATCGCACACAATCGCTCGGATGCAAGTAAGTATCGTTCGATGCTCTTGGAAATGTATAGGGACAGCCGAACAGCAGCGGCGACGGCAGCTGTTCTGCGCCAGTAATTCGTTCCTTTTTTTCCCTTCTCCCCTCCTCCTGCCCAGCCAGCTCAGCCACCCGCTCTCTTTCAGTATTTTTCCCCCTTGCGCCTGCGCCTCCGCACGTTCCTCCTCTTTTTTCCATCTGTCCTGTGGAGAAAATGACGAGGCACGTAAACAAAATTCGGAGGCTTCCAGTATCCTACGTGCCGAGTGTAGGGGCTTCGATCGGCAAAAGCTACGAAGAACTTTCAGTTTTTTACTAATACTAATAAAATCCAGCGCGCTTGGCGCCCTCAATGTTCTCTTTACGCTGTTTTTTTTTTCTAACCAGTTCTTCTAAATAATACATTCTGATTTTTTAGTTAAAATAATATCGTAGCTATATTTAATTTTCCATCAAATTTAGTTAATAAAAAGTACGCAGTTAAAAAGGTTTAATATACTACTGCTTCTTTCAATAAATTGTTTAATGGAAAAGTCTAATCTTTAGGGATTGAACTTTGGCGTCAAAAGAAAATGCGCTCCTAAATTTTTCGACCAATTACATTGATTAATTACTTTTTTATGATATGAGGTACGCGCTCAAGTTTCTTTCTTTACTGTTTATTCCGGGCTCATTTTTGAAGTTAGAAATTTTGAATTTCAGCGCCATTCCGGAATATACGTACGAACCAATCAAGTTCAGGGTTTCGAGGCTTCACAACTTCCAGTCATCACTTTTTTAAGAGAGATCATTTTTTTTTTATTAAATGCGCTCTCTTAAAAGTTCTCAGTGAAAATTTCACTATCTTGGATAAGTGAACGAGTTTTTACTTCTGAAATAGTGAAAATGGAGATTTACTTTATAATCAACGAATAATTATTATTTAAAAATGAAATTTTCAGTGTGTCAGAAATTTCAGAAAAAACCGTTCACTTATTCAAATAGTGAAATTTTCATTGAGAATTTTAAGAGAGTGTGAATTTCATGAGAAATTGTATTGTTAAAATGAGGATACTTGTAGTAAACGGAGTCATAGAATTTTTATCTGGAACAATTTCAAGGAATTTCAAGCTAATTTTCACTATAGTAAAAAAAAGTTCAATTTCACTTTCTTCCTTGACACAATCGATCCGCCGCCTGAGTCCCTCTCAGACAAAATGTGTATACGAGCCCACGACTGGACTGGACAAACTTGAAAAAGGGATCAGTGCTGTTTACTTCGGTCTTATTGCTTTCCTCCCTTCTTCTTCGCGTTACATTTTTTTCGCCAGAAGAGATTGACAACTTGAAATTTAAGATTTAAGCTTGGCAAACTCCGCCGTTTCTTTTCATGCGTATCTCCGTCAAAATCCCCGCATTACAGTAGGAAATCTTACAGATTTTCTTCTTATTACATCAATCTTATTCTCTCCACAAATAATATTCTTCGATTTAAGATAAAATCCAATTACTTGTCAATAGAAATAGAAATATTCTAGCTCGCCGCACACGGAGAAAATCGTTTAAAGTCTTTGAATCGAAGATAGCCTCTGGCCGCAGAAAAATCTAAAAAAAGTATTATACCTATCATCAGGCAATGAGCGTCACGCAGCTCAGAAAACGTCGAGAGGGGAGGAGCCTCCATAGGTGGAAGATAAATCGAGTCTCGCCGGAAACCGCTTCTTTCGATTAGAGCGTGTTACGAAGGGCTGATTTTTTTTCTACGATAGAAGGGACTGTATGGCTTAGTTGAACGCGGGGCAGTCATCTCGGCTCGCTGACTTTCGTCCTTTTTTTTTATTATCGCTCGAACGGCCTTTCGTCGACGTAATCGTCGAACGGCCGTCCGAGTGCTGCGGTGAACTTGCGAAGCATTTGACATGGATTAGGGATTACGAGTTGAATCCGATGGACACTGGATGACGGGATCGAGAATTGTGCTTCCTTCAGATGAACGACTTTGTTGCCGTGATTTCAGACTGGTTTGCTCTTCGCAGTCCAATGGAGACTTGCTCAGTGAAGGATGCAGTCCATTTGACGACTTTCTCGAAACAAAAGTTGTTTATTTAAAATGTTATTTTTCAGAAGCATCTATTTTTATTTTTAATTATTTATTTTATTGCATGTAAACGAAAGCTACACCGAGTCAGTGCACACTGAGAGAAAAAATCTTTATAAAAATTGCTACTGTGGTTACGAAAGCAGTGGAGGTGTTATTTAGTAAGAATTTTTTATATGAAAAATAGTCATTTTTAGTATCTGAAATTTTAAAAATTTTAATGATAAAAATTGCTATTTTGAGTACTAATAATAACAATTTTCCATACTAAAATTACTCGGTTATCAATACTGTCACTTCTTTCCCAATCACAATAGCTAATTTTTATTAAGTTTTTTCTCTCAGTGTATACAAAATTAAAGTAGTAAATTGTAAAAAAT
The DNA here is from genome assembly GCA_018906775.1 of Sycophila sp. Sp_5. Lineage (NCBI taxonomy): Eukaryota > Metazoa > Arthropoda > Insecta > Hymenoptera > Eurytomidae > Sycophila > Sycophila sp. Sp_5. The sequence goes on from JACCID010000012.1 coordinate 1,089,176, forward strand.
TGGCGTAACTACAAAAAAAAAAAAAAAAATAGAAGAAGATTAAGAATATATTAAGAATTTCTTTATTTCCTGCCTAACAGAATAATGTAGATAGAAAAGTAAATTGTCTTTTGACTACTTCAAATTCTTTTGAAGTAAACAATTCATTCCTACTGAAAACTCGATTATTTATTATTTAAGAGAGATAAAAAGAATTTCTAAACTATGAAAAACTGAAGGAGACAGTTATCGTCGGTTTTCAAGTCACTCGTACTTTAAAGACTGGGGGGGTGGACGGAAAAAAAGTTTGAGCTTCGTGGTAAAGTTGGAAGCACCTCCGGCGTCTTTTTTTTCGCCGAGCTCCGGAGAATAACTTTGGCAGGTGAGAGACGAGTCTCGGGCGACGTTCGCGTCACGCGCGAGTTCGCGCATCGCCGCGAGGGCTTAAAAAGAGAGAAAAGAGGGATGTCGGCGAACGAGACAATCGCACGCGCTCAGGGGAAAAAAAGGAAGAACACGCGGCTATTCGAAGGAAGCACCGAGCAACCTTTCAACTTTTCGAGTGAATATGCGCGCTTCTTTTCACTTTCTTTTTTTTTTTTTGAGAGCACACACATTGTCTTCGGTTTCTTCGCCTCCTTCGTTATTTCACTTCTCGTATTCCCCGGCGTGACGGTTTTGCTCGTTATTAGCCTTCCTCGATTCTCTTGGAAAGTTTTCGTCACGGAGAAAAATGTTGAACGCCAAATTTAGAATGACTCTAGAAATAATTACGATACTTGTGCCATAAACGAAGTAAAGGCTAATCATTTTTTCAAAAGAGGGAATTTCTTGAGAAACGTCGCAATTTGCTGCACGTAGTTTTCGAATAATTTTCTCTTCGGCGTGGAGTTTTTCCTTTTTGAAAGTACGAGCCGCTTTTAAAGGCTTCATAAACTTTGTCCGAAGTCGCAGTCACGCGACATCGCGACGCCTGATAGTTCAAACAAGTTCGACGGCTTAAAAATCAAACAGGTTCGTTTTGTCTGCGACGCAGTAATTAGCTCTCTGCACTCATCAAATTGAGGAAATAATCTTCTAAAAAAACAGTACTTTTTTTTTATCTTATTCTACGCTATTAACATTATTATCGGGTCAGCTTAGCGGTTTTCGCGATTATGTTACATGCTCCTTTTACATCCATTACATCTAATGAACTAAAACTTAATTACTATTTTTTTTTCACTACCGTTTTATAAATTACGAAACTTTGAAATATTTACAAAAAACGAGATGCAATTACTGTCGATTATCAGAGAGTAGCCAACGAGTAATAAGTAACATTGCCCTTTGAAAAAAAAAAACTAAAAATAAAAAATGGAATGACAGCTGTAAAGCGGATGCTATCGAGTAGATTGTCGCGGCAACATTGATATAGCCGGTCTGTAATAAGTACCCGCATTACGTGCGAACGGTCAAGTTTTATCAGACCGTTTATCTCTTGTATGAAACTCGGACTGTACAGTCAGTGGCTATAGGGTTCTGTCGATGGTTTTTTGCCAGTGCATTGGTATTGATCTTTGGTAGACCCACAATTTTTGTATCATTTACACTATGGAGTTCGTTGACCAAGAAACTTTGTTATGTAACCGCAATGTTCTCGTTGGATTATTCACTTGTGCGCACGCAAAAAGCTATAAAAGGGGTGATTTATTATTTTTTTCTTTCTGCTACGTAAAATGTTTCTTTTAGGCGAGTAGTTATACTTGTTTCAGTGTTATTTGCAAGGAGAAAAATTTACTAATGAAAATTGCATTGGACCAATTTAATCGTAAAAATTCTTGTTATTCGAATTGTAACATTAAATTGTCATTAGAATTTTAATTTCTTAACGGCAAATTAAAACTTACCCTTTACGTTCTTTCATTTCTTCTTGGAAGATTTTATATGCCGAAAGTTCACCGTAAAAATTACGTGAAAAACGTAATGGCAGTTCGCTTTTTAATACTTTAAATTTTTACGAGAAAATCACTGTAACTCTTCCACGATTTTTAAAAGCTAGTCGACAGTTAAAAATTTTATAAAAAAAGCTCCGTAAAAAGAATACAGCTCTTCTCTTCCCTCAATGTTACGTAGCTTCTCCTATAAAATTTATAACGAAGCTTTTCAAACAAAAATTTTAACAGTACAACGAAGCATCCAAGATTCAAGTAAGAATTATTCAGCGATTTCCCCGTAAGAAATCTCCAACGATTCCGTTTTTTACGCGATTAACTTTTACGACTAGCCTCACGGCCATTTTTACAGAAGGCAGTAATTCCTCTCGTTGTACAAACGACCCAACTGCAGCCGCGTTCATTTCGATTTCGTGAAAAAAAAAAAAAAAATCCAGCGACACGTCAATCCGCCCCGAGCGTCGCACTTTTTCACGGACGATTATATTGGAGGCTCGCGAGGCGGGCGACTCGCTCCTATTTGTTAATTAATGCTAACGAGGAGCGCAGCGGCGCGAGTCGGAGTGAACGCTCGGCTGGCCGCCGCGGATATACCCGACGTCTATTATTACGAGGGGCTCTACGCGAAGCCGCGCCGCCGGCTCCGTCTATATGCCCGCGATAACGCTCGCTCGGGCATGCCACTCGTGGATTTTAATAGAAACATTTTTGCCTCGCAACTTCCATACGGAATCGCCTCTCGCGATGTTCATTGTACGGCCGCTTCGTGCATTCGGTCTCTTCCATGGAAACTATAATTTTTTTTATATATTTATTTCTGGACGGTACGAGGCTGCTCTCGCTCGTAATTTATCGAGGATTTAACCATTTAAGTATGGTTCACTTTTTAGAAAAAGTTTTATATCCATGCGTACTTGCAAAAAATCTGCTACTGCTTAAGATTTTTTGATGATCATTGTGTGATGAGCTTAAGTAAATATTGATCATAATTAACACACGGAGAGAAAAGTTTAGTAAAAATTACTATACTATTTAGTAATGGAGGGGCAGACTCTACTAATAAAAAAATTTACTAAAAAGTATCGTAAAATTCGCTAGATTTACAGTAAATTTTGCTACAGTCTAGCACATTTTACCATCCTTTCTAGTTAAATTTTTTATTTGTTGAGTCTGTCCCGTCACTACTAAATAGTATAGTAATTTTTACTAAACTTTTCTCTCCGTGCAGTAAGTCTATTCTTAAAAGATAATAAAAATATTTTGTAATAATTTTTTTAAGTACTTTGAAGTTTATTTTAAATGAAATTATATTACGGGCTATTTCTGTAAAATGTGATATAATAACCATGAGAAACGTAGAATATTAACAAGTTGATGTGATGAGCCTAAGTACACGCGATCATAATTAAAAGTAAGTTCATTCTTAAAAGATAGTAAAAAAATTTTGTAATAATATTTAAATACTCTCAATTTTATTTTAAATGAAATTATATTACGGGCTATTTCTGTAAAATGTTATATAATAACCAGTCGAATCGCAGAAAATTAACAACCGGATTTGATGATCCTACGAGAAGAAATAGTCTATTTTTAAAAGACAGAGAAAAAGATTTATAATATTCTTTTTTAATATTCTCAATTTTATTGTAAGTATAAAAATTATATTACGGACTACTTCTGTAAAATGTGAAGTAATAAACATTCGAAACGCAGAAAATTAACAACCTGATTCGATGATTCTACGTATAAACGATGATAATTAGAAGTAATAAGTGGCTTATTTTTAAAAAACAGAGAAAAAATTTATAATAATTCTTTTTAATATTCTGAATTTTATTGTAAGTGAAATTATATATTACGAACTACTTCTGTAAAATGTGAACTAATAACCATCATGCGAAATGCGGTAGATTATAACTTTAACCTACAATTTCATTAAGAATGAGAGAAAAAAAATTGATATTCTAAAAATGCGAGCGAGGAAGCGAGGAAAATTATCAAAGATGCGCACGAGGGAATATTCAACAACGACACGACTGTGCGCAAGCGGCCTTTGAGTCATTGGCCTTTGCCGAGGCTCCGCGGCTTTCAAACGCGACGACAGCATGTATTACGTGTGTATACACACTCGGCCGGGGCGTGCACTCCGGACTCCTGGCTCGTGGTGTTCGCTATTTTTGGATCGCGCGTCGTCCAATTAATTTTCGATCGGACTTTTCGCTAAATTAGAGCTGGAGATACGTACCCGCCGCTGTACGAAATGAAGCGGTAATCGACCACTGCCATAATGGGGTCGACGCTACTAATTAATTTCGATTTTCAGTTGAATAATTTAGACTCTGTTTGCTTAATTCTACTTGCGAAGGCATTCCTTTGGTAGGATAAATATACCTTCGTTTGACTTTTATTAGGTAGATTAATTTCTTACATCGACACGCGTTTTGTAATTCGCATGGAGAGATATTTAAAGCTTAAAAAATATTTCTTTTGTATTAGCAAAATCCTCGAGCTTTTAATTTTAAGGTGAGAAAATCAATCATTCACCGTTGCTTAACACTTTTTATTACAATTAAATTATTCTAAAACTTGGTAATTAATTTATTAGTCTATTAAATAAACTTTTCATTTAAATTTAGGTCAAAGCTTTTTAAATTTTTGCGTTATTTAATCAGAAACGTATTATTTTATCAATCAGATTTTTTATGGATAGAATTACTATTATTTAATTAATTGTTCAATGTAGAATGAAATTGGCCGTGTAGTTGTTTGTAAAAAGGAAAGTTCAGGTGTCGAAATGTAACCGCTGCGAATCGTCGTGGAAAACTTATCCAAAATGAAAATAAAATAGAAATAGAAGTATAAAAGGTGTTTTCATTATCTCTTTCTCTGACAAAATCCTGCTTCAGTTGGGAACATGATTTCTACTTAAATCACTGCACAGCATCTTGTCGTCGTTTTTTTTTTTTTTTTACGTGCGAGATTATTAATTATTCATCCAATAATCATGATAAACCTGATACTTCGGTATTATTACATTTTGAGCGAGTGTTAAAAGGGACGCGACTCTCGGCTAATAAACCTCATGATTATTGAAACGAAGGCCGGGCCGGGCCTTGTAAATAAGTAAAGAATTTTCCTCGGGAAAAAAGGCCGCGGTGCCGGATACTGGGGTGGAGCCCCGTCAGCTCTTTCGTCCCGACCCTCCTCCGGAGCCTAAGCAGATAAAGTCGCGCGGCTCCCACGGGCTCTTTCTTCGGGCGCCGCGTTTTCCGCTCTCCTCCATCTCCATAATTAACGATAAGCGCGAGACGGGCGTCATCGACTCACAGATCCGTGTTCTTTTTTTTTCTTCTTTTTTTTTGTTTTATCTTTCTTCGGCGGAAATTGAGAGAATTGTATAATTAAATAATAGTTATTTATTTATTCAAATTCAAACGGACCAAAGTCCTTAACGTAAAAACATTTACATTTATTACTGTAACTATGAAAAACTTAAAAAGTTTTAAACTGTAGATAACCAAGTATTATGTATAAAATAAATTCTAATTAATTATATCATTATATACAACTACTAGTCAGTTACTTAATTAAATTTCCTTGTAATTTTTTTGATATTTAGTTTTAAATAGACTAATATTCACACGCTGATAAACGGAGGTAGTAAGGATTCCATAATCTTCTTATATATATTATGAAAAAAATCTTTCATACAATTTGTAAATACTGAAATTACTAAGCAAATATCTTTCTAGAGGCAGGTGTCATCCATTCAGATTGATTCAATTATGAACGCTAGACAAACATTCTAGTATAAGATTGATTAAAACTAACAAACTGAGATAAAACTATAAGTAGCTTGTAAATAAATAAAAACTTGAGCAGAATAATCAATTTTAAATTGTGTATAATGAATATTTCTTTGTAATAATAGAATTTAAAAAAGAGCTGCCCTCAATTTGAAACTAAATTAATAAATAATAAAAAGTTGTCTGCTGCGTTTATTCAGAGAACTCGCGGGACTCGAAGTAAAATGTCCGAAAAAAACGTCATAAATAAATTATTTAGATTTATATCCGTCGCGCAAAAAGCTTAATTAACATAATCCGTAGGATATTAAGCGCTTGTCTTCCCCGGGCCAAAAGGGGTAGAAAAGGTATACACGGGGATCGCGTGCCACAAGCGAACTCGGGGCCCGATTAAACTTTTATGCACGAATATTTCGAGGATAGACTTTCCAGCCCGTAGGAAAACGACGCGGGAATATTCAAACACTCCGTCACGCGACTTTTTCGATTTCGCGCCGAGCTTAAACCCGAGCGGCCCTCCCTCGAGAATACACGGGACTTTGCCGCGCGGTGGCAAAAAGTGCTTCTCGTATATTTTCCAACTACAAAGTGGAGGAAGATTACTTTATTTGCGTCACTTCTGCAAAAGTGCTTCGCGTACGCTTTGAAAAACGGAAATTGAAATTTCATCCTCCATACGTTAGTGGAGTATAAAGGCATGATTGCACAGACTCTGGTTTCTTGAGTTACAGATATAAGAAAGTACGCTTTTTTTAAAGAAATATTTTATTAAAAAAATGTATTTAAATATGTTATTTAAAAAAAATGTATTTAAATATTTTATTTAAAAAAATGGTAATTATTATTTTCACGAATTGAAGATTAATTTCTTTTTTTTTCTTAATTTTGTATGAACGATTTGGGAATCGTCTAAATACTAGTTATCGATTTTTATTTTCTGAATTTTTATTCATCAACACGCGGGTGAACCTCACACCTGAAATGTTATATATATATAGTCAGTTCCGCCTCATTAACGTATTGAAGAACGCACTTAGACTTATTCGAGGATTCACAGACAATTTAGCATTTTATTAGGCAATCTGGATATTAATTGCGTACTTCGACATTGACAGCGGTAAAATCCGAGACTTTTAATAGTTCCGGCGGCAAAAGCGCATCAGAAGGGTACGAGAAACAAAGAAAAAGCAGTAGAAGAAGAAGCCAGGCCAATAGTATAATAAGAAACGAGCAAAAGAGGCGCCTACAGTCGAGAAGCTGGCGGGTTGTTCTTTTGTGCGATGGCGAAAAAGAATCGTGAAAACGATTTAGAATTTAACGGCGGCGAGTTTTAAAACTTCGGAAGCGCCGTTACCGCTCCTCATTTGTATTCAAAAGCGCGTCTGGATTTTCTTTCTTTTATTTTCCCCTTACTCCGACCTCCTCACCTAGGCGCTGTGGCGTCGACGTTAGCATATGAACGAACACCGCGGCTCGGCGATTTCCGAGAAAAAACGAGAGAGAAAAAAAGGAGAGGTGCATCGATTTACTGAATCGCGTGCGATGCAGCGGAAAAGGTGACTCGAGTCAGCACCGTAACTGCATTCAAATGTTTATTTTATGTAACCGGTCAAAGTAATTTTCGACTGTTTAAGCATTTCATGCGGGTCCTACTGCTTAATTCGCATCATTATTCCGGTATTATTATTCATCGGCTGTGTGCACGAAATTTATTTAAATGTGCGGCAAATTTTTGCAACGCACACTCAGAGACAAAAAAACTTAACAAAAATTGCTCTTGTGGTTAAGAAAGGAGTGACAGTCTTAACGAGCGAGAATTTTTTTCTATAAAAAATAATTTTAATTTTTAGTATGAAAATTATAAAAATTACTATTTTAATAATAAAAATTGCTATTTTGAGTATTCCAAATACTCAAAATTTCTTGCTTTTCGAGACTATCATTCATTTCCTAATCACAATAGCAAATTTTATTAAGTTTCTTAAGGGATATTTAAAAATTAAAAAAAAAAAGTATAGATATCAGAAAATAAATATTTAATGCCTTGTTTATTTACAATTACTGCGCGGCGTTCATAAAATTTTCCCTCGTCAAAAATAAAATAAAAAGAGAAGGGTTGTTTAGATTAAAATAACTAAACAGCAAAGGAAGTGACTTGTTTACCGCAAATAAAGTGAAAATCCGCAAAACTCTCATAAGTTACAAGTCAAAGTTGGATTCGTTAGCGCGAGCCGCCGTAATAGAGCACAGCGGCAAAGTCGGAATGAAACGGCAAAGCGAACGCGGAGCCTCCCTTTCCCCTGCGGCGATTGGCGCGTGCGAGTGTACTCTCTCGCCGAAAGTGAAGTTTACCTTTACGCTCTGCTGATCACGCACTGCATGCTCCGCTCTTCGACGGTGTTTAGATGTACCGCAGTTTCGCGACTTTTTTCTCTCTTTTCTCTCTTTATTTTCAGGACAAATCGACTTTTTTTACAATTTTTTTTATCAAAAAATTAAAGAAACTATAGGAAATTTCATGCTCCGCTCTTCGACGGTGTTTAACCCTTTTAGTCACAAAATTCAGGTAAATTGGTCCAAAAGTGTAAATATAGGTTTCCGACGTATTTTTTAACGCTGAAAGTGAATCCGAGGTCTAAATAACGAAAATTCAAAAATCAACCCTTGTAATGGAGTGAAAACCACCCTTATAACCACAAAATTGAATTGTCCCCTACAAAGTATTCCAAATATACGTTTTTGACGTATTTTTCAATGCTGAATACAAATCCGTAGTCTAAAAAATGGAATATCTGTTTTTTTTTTAACAAATCATCATTTTTTTATTATGGCCTTCTCTTTTTATTTTCAGGACAACTCGACTTTTTTTTTTCAAAATTTTTTTATCGAAAAATTAAAGAAACTATAGGAAATTACATGCTCCGCTCTTCGACGGTGTTTAGATGTACTGCAGTTTTGCGAATTTTTTCTCTCTCTTCTCTTTTTATTTTCAGGACAACTCGACTTTTTTTTTAAATTTTTTTTATCGAAAAATTAAAGAAACTATAGGAAATTGAGGGATAGACCTCGCGATATGTTCGAGGGGAGTAGCTTTGTCGAGGAGAAGGAGGAAAAAAATACTGGAGGGATCGTAATAGGGCGCGAGCATTGCAAAAAGAGTGCTGGGCGACGTACCTCGCTTTCGGCCGAGCAGACGCGGACTCTCACGATTTCCGTTTAATCAATAAATTCCGCTCGCGTTCCGACGGATTCCAGGCCCTCGACTTTTGTCGCGACCATCTGAAAAACTGGAGAAAAATACGAATACGACGGGTACAGACCCGCGGGCACCTTTGAAATAGAATTTTTTTATTAAAAAATTTTGTATGCTAAGTGAAGGAAATTAAAAATGCAATACACGATTTTACGTAAGGCTGTCCAATACTTTTAAATTTTTCTTCTTGATACCTGGTATACAAAAATTGAGGACATGATTTTAGTCTGGAAATTGAATTTAATATCTACAGTTATTCAGACTGAAATCAGGCTGAATAATGAAAATTTAAGACTATTTTTATTGAAATTCTAAAATGTAAAAAAGTCATAATTTTTTTTACTGCAATAGGTTTAAAATTTCAGGATAAGGCTTATTTCATACAAAATTCAATTCATTTTCTGACTATTATTTCCACTTATTGCTATCAATGGTAAATTCTATTCTTGAAGGTAATTTGAGAAGAAAGATTTAAATCCGTTGTAACTTCCACTTGAAAAAGCAAATTTTAATGTTAATTTTGAAAATATAAATGAAAAAATAAAGAAACGTGCAGGTCCTTTTCTTTAAAAATTCTTTTACAAGCGTAACATGGGAAAGACGTTACAGCAGTTCCCATAGCAATTTCCGCGTGTTCCAAACGTCGCGTAATCGGAGTAAAGAGCAGTTTTATTAAAATATCAAAGGCCATGCAAATGATTCTGCGGAAATGCCGCATTTCGCCAGTTGCGTTTCCCGTAAAGCGTCACAGGCGGGACTCTCGAGTCTCGCGGCTCGAATTCCGCGGAGAACTCGATACTTCGCACGCACGCACAATGCGCCTTTCGCACCTTTTTGTGCACGCGCTCTCGCGATGAGAAAATCGCCCGGAGGGTCGCGCGCCTGCGTACACCCGTTTTTCTGGCAAACTCGTTCTCAGCCGAATTCGACCGACAAGGTTAGCCTTTCAAAAGGGAGCCGCACCTTCCCTTTCTCCTCCCTCTTTTTTTTTTTTTTTTTTTTTAAGACACGCACGGGACCCTTCCGCAGTTTTGCGGAGTTCAAGCTGGTTCCGGGTGTATAGTGCTGGAAGTTGAAAGTTCGCTGGTGGATCATTTTCTTGATGTTTATAGAAGAGAGTATAATTATATCAAGGATAAATTATACTTTAAGTTTTTTTTTGCGAGGCAACGCTCTAGAGCTTAATGCATTTTTTAAATGTGTTTCATGGAGTTATAAAAGAAAAAATTGGGAACTTAAATTATTTTTTTCGATTACGCTAGGAATTTCTCGCGTGACTTCTCGTGCATCGTATTTCAAGTGCCTTAGCGCAACTGCGTCATCTTTAAAATTCGTAACTATTTTCATTATTTCTTCTTTCTTTCTTTAATATAGCATTAAATGGAATTTATAACAAAATTTATAAAATTCATCAAAAATATTTATTAAATTATTTATTCATTCATTTATTCATTAATTTTATTATTGATTTATAAAATTGACATTCGTGTACTTTTGATAACTACTGAAGAAGAAAAAAAAGAGTAAAAAGAATCTTTTAAATAAAATAGTTATTCTATTCGAATCGTTTGTTCTTCCCCCGTGCGGGACAGTGCAACAGCGGGTCATCGTAATGGACACAAGCGCCGTGACCAGGAAGTAGAGGAGGAAAAGTGCCGCCAATCAAAATCATTTGAGAGCCTGCACGTCGCGTTGAAACACGATGGTGCATCGTAATAACGAAAATTCCTATCTTCAGTGAAAAAAAAACAGTAACCTACTTGTACTCTTAAAATTGTACAGATATTTTACGAAAAATGCATTAATCTAACCAGTATCCCTGCTAGAAATCCATCTAGTTGAAATAGCCATGAAACTAAGAAATGGCTTGTTTTTAGTAGAAGATGAAACGCTTTTTTTCGCAGCATTCGCACAGTTTATTAGAATGAAAAAATATTGGATAAATACTAGCTTCTAATCGTTATTAAAATTAGCCATTTTTGCTCGAAGAAAAATGGGGGCGAACATACCCTAAAAGTAGCTTCTTTATATGGAACAGGGATCTCACCTCCGAGCTCACACAGCGGATTATTATGAAACAATATTTAATTAAAAACATTTAATAAGCTCATAGTGAACGATTTACTGAGTTTTCACTTTCCAGTGCGAATATTAGTGAATTTCAAACGTTTTTATAATTTTCTCTTTTCACACATTTGCAAGCCATTTTTTCCTATTACATTATAGACATTAATTATTCACATTAAATGTGAGATTCTGATTTAAAAAAGCGTTTCATCACGAGGTTAAAAATGGCTGCTTTATTCGCCCATTTCTATTTTTCCAGCTATGAAGTTGCCATTAAATGTTTGAAATTTCTACCAGGGATTATACGTAGCGCATTTGAAATTATTTGTATACCTGTGAAGAAATAGTTCCCTGTGCAGACAGAGGATCAAATTTCAAAGTTTCGCATTATCGTCGAGTCGGCTTTTCATTGCCTTCTCGCGTCTTTCTGCAATCCTCCGCGTTCAAGTAGATCGACCAGGCAGATTTGAGCGTTTAATTAATTTTCGGCTCTCCTCTCAAAAGTTCACGACGCGAACGACCGCGTCATTACGTCGCCGCTTCGACGTGTACACTGGGAGTATAACGATGCTCGGCAGGGCGTACCCGTAACCACCCCTCGTCTCTCTCTCTCCCTCTCCGTCTTTCTCTAGTTCACTCGAGCACCCCATTTCCTCGCACACTGCGCGAATAACGCACACCCTGGCGACAAGACCTCGCAGAGGTGTCCTGGCGCGAAGAACCGCGTTGAGCCTTTCACGGGTATTTAGGTATACAATAGATACTTATTATACTTGGCTTTAATAGATTGGACGGGGTGAAAGGATGCTTCATAGGAAAGCCGACTAAACGCACGGAGAAAATTTTTTCATTAAAAATTCGTATAATCTGTTGTGATTAGTATACGGATTAGTGCAGATTATAACGACGCGTTTAATGTACAACAAAAAAAAAACTAATTTGGGATAATATGCAGGAATTTTAGAATTAGCAATTACAATCGTTGACTGAAAAGTTAAACTTCTTTTTAGTGCATTTAATTTTAAATCAAAGTTTAAATAAATCTTAAATAGAAGCGAAGTTTTTTCATTTATTGATGATTATCGAATGTCATGTATAGTGCAAACATTAGTATGTATTATAAATACTTTGATGTAATTTTTAATGCAACATTTTTCTTCGTGTGAACAGACAAATAGACTAAAATTGTTCTCAGCCAGTGTGAATAAGTGGCATCGTTGAAAAAATTCAGTTGTGGAAAATTTAAGGTTTTAATAAAATGAATAATGGATAATGTGCAGTACTCAGACATTAAGCAATGTAACTAGAACGATAGAACGTAATCAATGCCTGGATAAATTAAATGACAATTAGCGTTACTGGATGGTACATTGTATGCATTATTAACATGTTCTTTCTTTTTTGTTCCAGGTAAGCAGATTCACTTTTCGTACGAGATGCTGTTTTTGTTTAGTAACGTTTGGTTCGCAACTTGAGTACTTTTTTTTTTAATGCGTACTGGGAGCAACGGTTCTGTATAACATTCTTTTTAATTTCATTAATTTTAAGCTAATTTTTACGTTCTAAATTCGTTTTAACTTAATTTTAAGTTTCACCTACGTTCCGAGTTAAAATTTTAAGTATAATTCACTTTTTAAATTCATTTTATAAAAAAAATGCTTATTCTCGCTCCATCCTGCAGTGAAACTTCGTAATTTAGTGAGAGACGCGAACTGCCCAGAGAATCAGGCTTTCTGTCATTTTTCTGTAGAAATATAGCGGTTAACCGATCACTTCGTAGCCTCCCCTCTACACCCCCTCCTGACACACCCATCCTGTCAATGGAGGTGTGCGTCGCTCTGGCCCCTCCTGTGAACGTAAAATCACGAGGGGATATACGAAGATGGACTTATATGAGTACCGGTTGAGCGTTCGATAAGTACGAAGGGTAAGATAAGTATTATCGAGTGTGCGTATATACGAGGCTTTTCGGGCTATTCTTATCAATATCGAGTGTATACACCGCGTGCACAAAAAAAATGAAAGGAAATTTAAGAAATTGCTCTGATCTCTGTAACTTGCTGATTTAGGAGCGCACCAAAAATAATGAAACTAGGGGAAGGTTTTCTTAAGACTTTAAACTGTATTAAATATGATAAATATAAAAGTTTTGATATTTTAGGATCACGAGTGGCACTCGAAATCGTTTGAAGCTAAAATATTGATCACTCAATTGGGAATCATAAGACGCGTCGCTTTGAACCGTTAAAAACGTTTTATGAGTTCAATGAGGGCACAGATGTGCATCATCATGGTGTATGTGTATAAGGAACGCGTGGTTTTCTTCGCCATTTTTCTTTCGTGACAATGCTGTCAAGCTTAATCCAATATGTCGGTGACCCCTATCCTCGCCCCGAGGGGCAGCCTGAAGTTCATCGAAAAAAAAAAAGAGGAGGGCCACCCCTCGAGCTACCAGTACAACTGATTGGCAGAGGAGAATGAGAGAACGAGAGAGAGAGAGAGAGAGAGAGACAGAGAGAGAGAGGAGAGTGAGAGAGAGAGAGAAAGTAGAAAGGACCCTTCCTGTTCTTCCGGCTTCAGAGTCGAACGCTTATTGACTCTTCGTTCTTCGCGGTATCTTTTTTTTTTACTTGAGAGTGAATTTTTCTCAGTAAGCGAGAATTCATTTCCGATGCTTTATAACGTGACAAAAGAGGCTTACATAACACTGTGTACTTAAGATAACAAGTCCGTTTACAAAGAAGTCGATTACAGACGAAGTAGTGTGATAGTAAAGGTAGCTCTATAGTTTTCAAATCTTTCTAAAAAACAGTACTAATTTGTTGGCATATTACTACCCCGAAAAATAAAATAAAATCTTAATAAATTGTTTGTACTTTAAAATAAACAAACTCATATTTAAACGCAGTAGTGCTAATTAAAACGTCAGTACCGTGTCTATCTGAAAGTGTGAAATTCACCTGAAAAATGTGAATAGTGACATATAATACGTGAAAAACCATAATATGTGATCGATTTTTTATATAAAATTACTCACTATTCATATTTTCCAAGTGAATTTCACATTTCCAGATTTTTTATTTCATATAAATTCAACGGACTAAAAGTTCTTATGTACAAAATACGTATACAAAAGCTATAAACTATATATAAACTAAATTAACTCAAAAAGTCGTGAAATATTTTGCTTAATAACTCAACCGACTAGGAAGTACCTACAGAGCCACCTTAATTCATGGGCAGCATCATAAAAAAAAGTAAACCTCACCTTTTTCACCGAAGAAGCAACGACATGAAAATAAATTAAATTGAGCAAACGCTAGGAATGGCTAGAAGGCAAAGATGCTAATGCACTCGTGCAATCACGTATCACCGCACCAACACACACAAACACACACACACACACCTGGGACTCGTTAGAGTACGGGACTGGGGAGAGCGAAGGAAGCTCGATGTCTCTTATGCATAACAAGCGGAACGTTAGACTTATCGGAGAGTTTTCGTATTTATTACGCAAGCGGAATGCGAGAGATCGCGGATAAACCGGCTCGGACCCCCTTAGCTGTGCACTCGCATGAAAATTATGAATAATTGCTAATCGATTTTGTGCACCGAGTTGTCGCGACTTGTAGAACTGCAGTTTATCTCAGTCGCCGATTAAACGATCAGTCGGAGAAACTAGAAAGTTCGCTTTAAAATTATCGCACGATCCACGTGATCCATGTACATTTATCAAGATGAAGAGGCTTAATTCAATTATTGCTGTCAATCACGATGACACTGTAAATAGCGGAAAATGAGATGTTCAAATCTCGAGTGAAATTGCTTTTCTACTGGGTGTCTTATCCAGAGATGCTATATTTGAATTTAATTCGTCGAAGGTCTAGTATGTGGCTGAGACTTCATGCATTTAGAATTATTCGCCTGACAAGCGAGCATAGCCGATCATCTCGTCGTTTGTAATATTAATGCAAAATTTCGAGGAAATCAAATAAGTTTGGGTGCTAGCTTCAGCTGGAGCTCGTATCTGAGTTAATAGTATATTACGTAACAAGGGAGGTAAAATAGAAATGGTCCCATCTGAGGCATTCTGTTTTACTTCCCATGTTGCGTATACTATTTTTCGGCCTAGCGAGGCGGAAATCGTAACCTTTTCGATCGGGCGCCGGGAGGAAAGGTTATGGTTTCCTCCCGCTAGGCTGAAAAAATTAATTCCCCTTACTGGTACGTCGCATAAATTTTCAATAATGCCGAGGCTATATTTAAACGATGATTAATCTAGATTAATATTATTTTTACGTATAAGTAGCACACAAGCTAAACGTGGAAGATTTAGTACCGCGTTTGTTATGACAATCTCCAATCCGTAATATCCAATGTTATTGGAAGAGTATTTATATTTTGACTCGGGACGTCTGGTACGAGGATCTCACGTATGGTGCTTCCTCTGGTCAAATACGCATCAAGGGGTGGCTCCGTGAAAACCGACAAATGACCGAGAACCATTGAAAAGGGTCCGCGCGATATTGGTCAGGGAAGTATGAATGGAGAAAGCATGAGAAAGCCGAGGAATACAATGGAGCGAGGGGAAGGAGCTCTGATTACACGAGAAGTCTTGCCTCTAACGATCCAAAATTACAAAAATTTTGTCGCGAACAAAGTCGTGGAGAAGATTCTAAAAAAAGCTGACGACGTTTCTATAGGCGCACTATTAAAAAGTCGTCAGTCAAGTAAAGCGGCAGGAGTAGGTTGGACGCGTCTAATAATGTCGGCAAAGTTCCGCTTGGAGAACTACGAACTGGGCTGGGTTTTGGGCAGTTGGCCCCGAAATAATGCGACTGCCACAAAGGGGCGGGTTTTGCTCTAATTAAACTCGAGTGCACGCGGGTGCCCGCGGGAATAGATTATTTCGTGTCACCAGGCAGGAAGTTCCCCGGCAAATTGCAATATGCAACGAAATGATCGCCCAGAGCTAGACAAGCTGAAGGATGAACGAAAATCAATTAAATTCCGGAGAAAAACTTGATAAGCCTGCTTATAGAAAATAAAGTATATTTCATCGTTTAGTTATTAGCTCCAAGTGGCAATTTCAGACCTTGTTCTAATTAACGAAATTGATCAGGCAATTAAGAAGGTATCAGCCAGAATATTTTCAATTATTCATCATATCGGTAATAAGAATTGTAGCTATGTCTGATCAGAATTTTTGCTATTTTCTGGAGTCTTCCTTCCAGAGGATCATTACTCTCAAAAAAATGGAAAATGAAAGGAAATTATTTTCACAGCATCTACTTGGAAGTCGAGGAATGAGGTTTCCCATCGAATGACGAAAGTACCATTCTTTTCATTCCTCCAGCCGAAAGCGAAAAGGACCGAAGTACGGTAATAACGTGGAAAGCCTTTCAGCGTATCAGCGCTCGCATTATGTGCCAAATTATGTGCTCTTTCAGGCTCCGAGAGTCGATACTCGTACCTCGGTACCCTCCCCTCATTCACACGCTCGGCGAGTCTCTTTACTCGTCTTAACGGCCTCTCCTGCTCCATTCCTCCTACAAAAGGCTCCCGCGGAAAGGAATTGGAGATAAAGGAATTAAATTTCACGAGAAATACTTTAATCCCGCGGAAGGATCCGACGGGGGGTCGCTCGCTCCGTGTTATTGCTCTCGCATCTCACAGACTAGGCGGATGGTCTCCCAAGGCTTCCTCCACATGGAGTCGCGACGTTCTCTCTGGAATTTCCCTCCGGATGAACCGATGGATATCGAACGTGCCTTTCCCATCTACTGCTTGCTTCTCTTCTCTGCAGAAAATGTAAGGGTATATCTCGCGAGAAACCCGGTCACTCATGGCTGCTCCCTATCTCTTTCCACTTATCGAGCCCTCGTCAATCAATGTCTCGACTCTAAACCTTTTGTCTCTACACCGACGTCTAGGGATGACCAAACCACTATCGAACAATAAAAGTAACCACTGCTGGAGATGTTTTCCCATATTGTCAGATACACTCGCTAAAAAAGCACCTCATTAGGAAAAGAGTATCTATTTGCATGAGAGAAAATTTGTTTGTTGAGATTTTTAATGTGAAATTATTATGAACACTTAAGGCATTTTATCATCAGAAGCTTTCATCCGCAGTACTCAGTTTATAGTTCTTCGTCTTTATTATTGACATTTTCACTGGTATCTTATGGATGCTCGGGTGCCTACGAGAATTATTGTCAATATCGCCCTTTTAGCGGCGTTTTCACAGAATATTGTAGCCTTTAAGAAAAAAAAAAACACATACAATATCAATTTTCCCCTCTCAAACCTCAAATACACATGTTTGCTTCGCGCGGCCAGAAAACGTATCACAACGCAAAAAAATCCACTTCTATGAGAGAAAATTTGTTTGTTGAGATTTTTAATGTGAAATTATTATGTACACTTAAGGCATTTTATCATCAAAAGCTTTCATCCGCAGTACTCAGTTTATAGTTCTTCGTCTTTATTATTGACATTTTCATGGTATCTTATGGATGCTCGGGTGTCTACGAGAATTATTGTCAATATCGCCCTTTTAACGGTCGATTCACACAATATTGTAGCCTTTAAGAAAAAAAAACACATACAAATATCAATTTTTTACACACGGTGCGTAAAGGGCATACTGTACGTTCTGCGAGGCGAAAAACAGAATGCGCAATTTACGCTCCGCGTGTAAAAAAATAGTATATGCACCATGGGAGTAAGTAAAGAATCCCTCAAATCGCATATTTGTCACCCATACTTTTACTCCCTAGGTACATAATTTACTATTGCCCCACTCTAACTTCAAAAACCGTATCACGACTCAAAAAAATCCCACTTCCGCGCGCTTTTAAAAAAGTACTCTTTTTTCTAACGAAAAAAACACAAAATTGATAGGTTTGTAAAATAAAAGAGTTCCCAATTAATAAAGAATCACCACTAAATTCCTTTCAAGCCACTTGAAATTACCACTACATCATTAACTCGACTCTAGTCTAAAAAACTCTATACTCCGAACAGCGTAACTGATAACAGCTTAAAAGCGTTTGTTTCGATGAGGGTAAATAAATCCTTTGAAATCGATGCGACCGCAATATCAACCAGACTCCTCCCCTCTATCTCTCCATCCAGCGCGTATCGCAGGTATCCGGAAAATTTGAGCGCGAGCTTTGGAAACCATGGAATTGTCGCTGACACGTCCCACCCCGGCGCCCGTCAATCTCCGTCCGTCGCGCCGATTTCATTTTCGAGAGGGCACGACCTCGCGTGCCGCGCCTGCGCCAGACCGGAGTGGGTGGGTGTAGGTCAGTTATGCGAGTGAGCCACGCCGGGGCTTCGTCGTTTACGCTCGGCTCTGTGCGCACGTCCAGCACCTCGTGCTGCATGCAAATGTGCAAGACCGTATCGGCCGTGCCTCCGGCCAGTAATAAGCCTCGCCATTCTCTCTCTCCGTTTTCTTTTTGTCCCGCGGCCGGCCTAGAGAAAATGAATACGTCTGAATGAATATGAATGTATTCACATGGGAATTACTCGCAGGGGAACCCTTGATTTTTTTCTTTTTTTTTCGCTGCTTTTAAGTCGACGGTGTGTTTTGCAATGGGCACTTTTTATACTCGGATAGTAATGAGGGTTTACACATTGGGTCAGAGTTTTTTTTTTCTTTTTTTAAACAGTAGACGTCTGGAACGTGTCGAAACGACTTTGGACGGCGCGAGCATTTATTAAGCACATTGTTTTGTCAACTGTGAGTTATGGCTTGTGCGTCTGGTATACCGAGCAACCGTATATTTATTTTACTATCGCGGTGATTTTTTTGTGGAAATTTTTAACGGCTCGCGCAATCGCGTGCTAAAAATTTTCCCGTAATAAAATAAAGCGGATTTAATGACTAGTGAATCGCTTAGCAATTTGGGAAGGATAGATGCAATTCGACGTAATAAGCGTCGTTTTCTTGCTTCACCTCATAAAAGCTGTACGGCAGATTATTTCAACGTACAGTTCGCTTCTCGGTGTCCACTCAGTTGCATCGGGCCTCCCTCTCCTTCTCTCTTTGTTCTACTCCAACTCGGGCTCTTTCAGCGAAAGAAAAACAACCGCGGCCGGGGGTTAAAAAAAAAGGAAAAGAAAGAGGATGAGGTTCGAGGCGAAGGCTCTCCGGAGAATCGAGTGGAAGCAGACCGGAGAATGTGAGTGCGAGGTTCAAAAGAAACCACAAGCGTAATGAGCTTTGTTTCCTCCACTTCATAAGTCTAGTTCCCGAGCGGACTCGAACAATTTGGCGCATCCTTCCTGCGAAACTTTTGTCCGACGCGCGGCCAAAACGTCACTCTATCTCGGCCGTCGCGGCTTGCCTCCTTCGTGGGACTTCGCCGTCGCCATCGAGATCAATTACCTATGCGCTTTGTCGTGTCTACCGACCGGTTTCGTAATTTTCATAATACGGATTGTGATGCGCTTTTAAAACCAAAATGTTTCGAGCGTGGAAAGGTTTTCTTCGGCAAATTTAGGATTAGAAAATTTACCAGATTCCCAATAAAAGTTGTAGTATGGACATAATAGATGCTATATATAGAATCCTATTAAATTTCACTGCGAGTAATTTGAACTGTAAATCCAGTAGTTTTTTCTCAATATTCAATTCACGATGTATATTCCGATTTTTTAAATAAAATTCTTTTATGTTCAATAAAATCCATATGTGTATTATGCATTATCCCTAGCCGCAGTCCTTGGCTACAGAGGATATAAATTTTTGAGGAATCGTGAAACCTCTGCGAGCAGCCATGCGTATAAGCAGATTTCGTTTCTCTCGAACGCTAAATCTTACTTAAGAAGGAAAAGGAACTGAGCAACTTCTTTTCGTATTTCAGCGCCGCGCATCAAACGTCGATAAAGATTAGCCCAAGTAGGGGGATGTAACTCGATGAAAAATTAAAGTCAGTCGATGGGAATCCACCGCGGCTTTTCTACCAGGGCGAAGGTAAACTCAATAGAACTTCTATAGACAAGAATTCTCAATTCTCGCGTTTCTCGCCGATAAAAAAGCACGTAACTTTTACATTTTACAAAACATTAACCGCTGCTCTATTAATCCATGAAAATTGAAACAAAAAATAATTAATCCTTCTCGGCACTTAAAATTTTGCTACACAGTTCTACTGCACAAGTGAGTCCCTGGCAATTTCGACGCGGCGATAGCTCGCCATAATTACCAGCTGTAATCCTTCTCCGAGTCACCCGAAGCGAAATTACGCTCCTCGAGTGCGTGCTCGGTAAAGCGAGCGTCCGTGCTCCCGAGCCTCGTCTCTCCCTTTAGAATCCAAGCGCAGTCGGCTCTTTCTCCTCGTTTGCGCGACAGCCGTGCTGAATCTCCGAGCGATATTAGCGCGATTAGCCTCGACTAAGGCGACGTGCCTTGTTAATCCCAAATGCTAATTTGGCAGACTTTTATTTAATTGCTCCGACAGAATTTTTGCTCTCTGAATCATCTTTCGAAACAAACATTTTAACAACCATCTGATCATTAGAAGAGAATCTGATGTCCTCTGCCTTCTGGATTTCCAGTTAGAATTCGTCCAGAAGCACCTTTACGTTATCTTTAAGTCATCCTTAGGAGATCTATTATCAAGATACACTCACAAAAATGGAGTCTTAGTGTTAGTAGACAAATCCACTTAATATATAATTCTCAATAAGTTTACTAGAAGTACAGAATCCTCTGAATTTTATCATAAATATGGTAATTGTTAACATTTTTCTACTTTTTAGAGACTTTCATTTATTCATTTTTTGTTACTTTTTATGATATTAAAAGGAAACTAATAGTTAATGAATCAATTTAGAATTTATATTGCAGTCTATTTATCAGAAGATGATAATCTACTTATTTGAAGAAGAAATCGTTTACGTTTTAGCCAATTAATCATAAATGGTGATCCTCTTATCCACGGCATAAATAAGTTTGACTCTATAATAAGTAGATTTTCCAGTGCTATTTAATGGATTCTTCTACCAGTTAGATTAAATTTTTATGAGTGTAAGATAATACGTTAAACGAGATATAATATGTTCATGCAACTTTCCTACTTAGAAGTTCTCTATATATTTTAGCTAGGATCTTAGGAAATGATTCTGGCTCATTTCTAAACTAAACTACAAACTTTATAGATTATCGCACATATTTTACCAAGGTCTGAATGCTTAAAAATGGTTCTTGATAAAAGGCAGATCTAATAAGCGAGTGCTCGTGCTAAAATCGAGAACAGCTCGGCTCTAAGAGGCCGTTGGCCATCGTCTATTTTAGCCGTTAACAAAGAGATTAAGGCGCGCAAGTATTCGGCCGGTTGAGCGTGTCGGGCCGTTGTCTAGCCGGTACCTAGAGTCGGTGGCTCGGCGAGCGTGCGCGCGAATATAACCCGACCCGGTATTCCGCGGTTGCATTTCCGTCCTCGCGAATGAGAGATGGTCAGTGCGGAAAGACGCGACTCGCGTATATTACGCCTTGGTAGCGAGCACCGCCGGCCTAAGAGGAAAATTTATCTGTCTGGCATAAGCTGCCGGGAATTGGACTGCGAAATTTGGTGTTCCCGTGCCAGCGACAATTTTCTTTAATATCCATCATTTGCGAGTGTCACTCTGATCATTAAAAACGTTGCTTTATAATAAGGCACTCGGTGCAGCGGTCGTGCCTAAAAAAGTCATACAAATTTCATTGCTTTTTTATACTTGTAAAGCAGTAGCATCAGTCTGATAAAGTTTTTGAGTTAGAGCTTATCAGTTTAGTATCTTAGAACCTATCTAAAACCTCTCGAGAACTTACACCCTTCTAAAACCTGACGTTGCCTTGAAACCTTCTAAAACCCGACGTTAACTTAAAACATTCTAAAACCTCTAGATTCCTTAGGACCTTCTAAAAGCTCTAGATGATTTAGAACCTTCTAAAAGCTCTAGATAACTTAGAACCTTCTAAAACCTCTAGATGACTTAGAACTTTCTAAAACCTCTAGATTCCTTAGGACCTTCTAAAAGCTCTAGATGATTTAGAACCTTCTAAAAGCTCTAGATGACTTAGAACTTTCTAAAACCTGACGTTGACTTTTAAATCTTCTAAACCCCGACGTTAACTTAAAACTTTCTAAAACCTCTAGATTCCTTAGGACCTTCTAAAAGCTCTAGATGATTTAGAACCTTCTAAAACCTCTGGGTGACTTAAAATCTTCTAAAAGCTCTAGATGACCTAAAACCTTTTAAAAGCTTTAGATGTTCTAAAACCTTCTAAAACCTCTAGATGACTTAGAACCTTCTAAAACCTCTAGATGACTTAAAACTTTCTAAAACTTCTAGATGACTGAGAACCTTCTAAAACCTCTAGACGTCTTAGAACCTTCTAAAACCTCTAGATGACTTAGAACCTTCTAAAATCTCTAGATGACTTAAAACTTTCTAAAACTTCTAGATGACTGAGAACCTTCTAAAACCTCTAGACGTCTTAGAACCTTCTAAAACCTCTAGATGACTTAAAACCTTCTAAAATCTCTAGATGACTTAAAATATTCCTGAAACCTCCCGAAGTCCTAGAACCTTTTTTAAATCATCTATTGACTTGGTAAAACCTTTTGCAGCCATAGATTCTGATTGTTAGAACCATCCTTGATAAAGCCAGACTCAAACTAGTGGCTACAACTGTATTTTATCATTACTATTGTCTTAAAATACTATGCTGCAAGTGAATTGTTGACCGAAGAGACAAAAGCAATTAGAAAAGCAAGAACGCGAAAAGCTATGCATACAATGTAAATGCGTTAAATCTCGGAAGTGCACGCGAGTCCTCTGGGTAACGGGTAACTGGAGGTGGGGCTTGCGTAACCGCGGCCAGACGACGGCTACTCTAATGCAGTGCCGAAAAGAGGTTCTCCGGTAAACGCAAGCGCGGGCGCCTGCACTTCTCGAAAACATTCGCATACTCCGCGAGCCGCACGAGTGCGACGGACACGCTGCATGTAATACGGTCGGCGAGTCAAGTGGAAGTGCGCGAGACGGAGGAGAAAAAAAAGGGCTGGACGTGCGCGGGAGCGAGCGAGAGAGGGAAAGTTCGAGGCGATGTTGAACGTGTGAGTGCATACGGAGTACGTGCATGCGGCCATTCGATGTGCGCACCCGAGGGGGGAGGTGCATCGTCAAAGTCTCGGTGCACGGCCACGAGCTGGAGCCACCTACAGGGTTCGCTGGGTGCTGCGACACTCGCGTGAGACTGCTACATTCTTTATTGAATTTTTTTCGCTTGATCGGATGTTGGCTAAAGGAATAGCGCGGATTCGTTCGTACTTTTTGTCTCGTATTTATTTTTTTAATTCGGAGGAAATTATTCGCGGAAGTTTGAATGTTTGCGACGATATTGAAAAATATTTCCACTCGTAGAACAAGGCAGCAGGCAGTAAAAATTTTTATTTACATAGAAGCTTTATTGTTGGGTGGGATCTTAATGCAGCGGCAAGCATCGCTAACAGAAAATGAAGAAGTGGGAGGAAATCTCTGCTCGCGAGAGGCAGTGGTTTTACGCGGGCTTCGGAAATAGTTCTCATCAGCGCCAGAAAACTATGCGATTCGGGCAAAAGTTTGGAATGCCGATAAGGAGTGTATGAGGGTGTTAAAAGGTACTTCAAGATGGAAAAACTTTTGCTCGTAAAAGTTGTCGACTCCACTCTTAATAGCATAAAATGCTTCTTATTCTCTCTTTTTTTACTCCCTTTATCTCGTGCAGCTTCCCCGTTAAAATCACGGCGACAATATTTTATACCAAGAATATGAAAAAATAAATTTTAAACTCAATAAAATGCTTATTTACCAGTGCGGAACCACGGCTAAATTTAATATCAGCATACCAGATTGAATCGAGCACATGTTTTTTTATCTTCTTTTTCGCTTTCCGCTCGAACGGGTTAACCCATTTCAGTTAAATCGATGTAGCCGGGTGGAAAAGAGGCGGAAAAGAGAAATAATAATATTCATAGTAAAAATGCGGCAAGCATGTCTAGGTCTGCGAGTCGCGCACTTGGCGCCGCGGGGTACCAGGATGGAGCGAGAAATTGCATGTTTAGCTGGTAATGACATTACCTGCCGGCGAAAACCTAATTACAGGGCCAGACATTGCCAATTGGGGCCGACGTCATTTCGAGTCTCTCGCGATATCTGCGCTTCTGCTCTTACGTTCTTATTTGATCTTTACAACTAAGAGGCGTCGACAAACACAAACTCAGAATTTCGTTGATCAAACTAAGGGAAACAGTAACCGTTTAAAGCATTTTTTTCGCAATAACAATAATAAGGATTTAAAAGCAGGCATTATTTAAGCAGCATAGTTCATCGAAAAGTAAGGCATACAACTTGTGTTGACAGTGGCGTCGCAGTGTCTTGCGGGGACTGCAGCAGCAGCAGCAGCTCGAGCCTGAGCAGCAGCGCGAGCGGCGGCTGCCTGAGCAGCGGCAGCAGCACCACCGGCAGCGACATCACCGAGCCGGGCTCGCCCTGCAGCACCACGAGCAGCGGCGACGAGGGAGTGAGCGGCGTCGGCAGCTCCTCCAGCGAGCCCCGGCAGACGCAGACGCAGCAGCAGGAGCCCAGCGGCGAGGGCCCGTTGGCCGCGTGCAAGCTGGCGCCCACGCAGCAGCAGCCGCCCGCGGCGACGAGGCCCCAGTGGCCGTGGACTCCGCCGCTGGCGGCCACAGCCTGCTCCAACGGCTACAAGAGGTTCAAGGCTGAACCAGAGCACGGCAGCCTGCCCCGGCAGGCAGGCCCCGCCGCCGATCCCAATACCAGACACGGCAAGGGGGTCGGCGGGGGCCAAGGCGCGCCCCCCAAGCACCAACACCAGCCGGACTCCCAAGGCAAAATTACCGAGTACTTTAAAAGCCAGATTAAACTGCAGCCCAAGGTTTGTTAGCTTTTTATATTTGGTTATTTATTTAATTACTAATTTAATTTTCCTTATACTCTCTAAAGTTGAATTAGTGGAAATTCCACTAATATTTTTAGTGATTAGATTTTCCACTAATCAATTAGTAAAACCCACTATCGATTAGTACAATTTTACTAATTGAAATAGTAAAAAGGTGTTCTACTATTTAATTAGTAGAAAACACTTCTAAATTAGTGAAAAATAAACATAAAAAAAATATTTATTTTGTATTCACGTTTATATTGATATTCACGAATTGAAATAGTGAATTCCCCAATTAAAAAAAAATTGTAATCTCACTAATTCATTAGTAGTTTCTCACTATTTTTAATAGTGCATATATTTACTATTCCAATTAGTACATTTTATTCACTATTTCAATTAGTAGATTTCCACTAATACACAGTGGAGCAATTTTCACTTTTCAAATTAGTGCATAGACACTATGAAGTAGTGGTTTTTCACTAATTCAACTTTAGAGAGTACATAATCTGATAATTAGTGAAACTAGTATAGAGTTAAATTAAAATAAAAATTGAATGTCTCAGAATAAAACAGAAGAAATAAATAAAGAATAAATAAAGAAAACAGAGCTAAATGCGAATATTGTGAAGCATTGTAGTACTAGAAAAGAAGTAAAATTAAAAAGAAATCATTCGGATATCCTAAACAATGAAAACCTATGAAAAAAATTATCAAATTACTCAATAAATCAAATATAAGGCACATAACAGAATACACCATAATCACTGACAAGATACAAATGTTAAAATCATATTATACCGCATTCATCGCAAAATTGTATATAATAATGTAAGATATGCAGTCGTTAATATCCAGCATGGGGGATGCGACATTAAATAAATGAAAACAAAAATAAAAATTCAATATGATTAATGTACAATGGAAAACTAAATTAAACTGATATAACTAGTATTAACATGTCAGAGAATGCAGGAAGATTTTAAGCTGCCCTATAGAATTATGATATTAATTATAATGCTAGAACCTTTTAATTCTATTAAGGGTTTATATTATATAGTCGATATAATTGTTTAAAAGTTTACACAACTTCCACTTTTATAACTGGTTTTCGATGAAATGTTTTGAATGTCTATTAAGCCTAAGGTTTACTTATTAAATCCTATATATTATTCGTTAAAGCTTTAGGTGTTATATTGGTTGAATCTTATTTATAGTAACCGTGATTTATTAAATTTTAGTTAACGATCCGTTACTGAATATTACACGCTAAATCAGCTGGATTAAAATTGAATGAAAATTAAATTATTGAGTCAATTTCTCTAGGTATTACAGTCAAATTCATTCCCTTGATGGAGCGATTTTTTGACACTATTCTAAGTCAGAGTGAATTTAAATCACTCTATTCATGTAGAATCAAAATTGACTCCAACAGAGTCAATGATAATTAACTCGATTAGTGGTTTCACTATGAACTAAGAGAGAAACTTCACTCCAACCGTTTTAGCGAGTAGCTCGAAGATTTAACACATTAACCGAACGCTGATCGAGACACTGAAATATACCAATAAAAAATGAATCGATATTGTATGACTGCTGTAAATGGCTAAAGATAATCGTGATTATTTAACGTTTCAGACAAAGAAGAGCCAAACGAACGACATGTCACTACTCGCAGTGAAAAACTCACCGGAATTCCGACGACCAGCGACGGTCCAACGCAAGAATGGCCTCGCCAAGAATTTGAGCCGGACCTCGGCCGCGGACTGGGAGGTGCGCGCCTTGGGCTTGAACGGACTTCAGCCCCGACTAAACGGCAAACATACGACGACGACAGAGAGCAGCGGTAAAAAGTCAACGGCGACGACAGGCGCGACGAATAACGGCGAAACAACGACGACGACGACAAACGGCGCAAAGGCGAACGGACTGCCCGTGCTGCCCATCCCGAGCGACGTGCTCTCAACACTGCCATCCTGTAAAATTTCCAACCTGAGGCTCACTTCGGAAGCGAGCCCCAGCGAGTCTCCCCCACCCACCCTTTCGACACCCACCGCACTGGTCATCGAGACGACCAGTCAATTCAAGGTGAGAGGCTCAAATTTCCTTGGGCTATCGAACTTGCTAATTTCATTTAAGACTGGCTTTATCAAACGAACTTCCGATTCGCAGGACAAACAGATTCTCGTGAACGAGAACAACAACCTAACCAGCGACAACACCAAGGACTCGGAGCTTCTGTCGAGGTTAAGCCTGCCACCGACTCCTAGCGATTCGACAAAAGATGACGAGGAAGAAGAGGAGGAGTCATCGAGGGATAGCGCCGCGTCCAAGCGGTCGTCCCTTGCCTCACCCATACTCTCTACACCGACCACTATTAGGTTTCCGGTCAAAGCTCCGGGCAAGGATAGACAAAGTCAGACCGCCGACAGCGGAGTCTGTCGATGGGACAAGTGCGACACAACTTACGATACCAGCAGTGTACTTCTTGAACACTTGCAGGTAAAAGATTTAGCGCCATTTAAATTGATTATCGTTGTAACCGCCTTGAAAAAAACATTTTTTCGCAATTTTTTTTATTTAAGAAGGAAGGTAATGGAATAAAATAATTTAGGGACGTTATTAACGTGGATAAGCGGACAATCATTTATGATTAATTTGCTAAAACGTAAACGGTAGCTTCTTCAAAAACGTAGATTATCTTCTTCCAATAAATATACACTGCGTGATAAATTCTAAATTAATTCATTAACTATTAGTTTCCACTTAATGTACAATAAGTGAAAAGAATTAAATAAATAAAAAAGTATCTATAATATGAACAATTAACATATTTATGATAAAATTCAGAGGATTTTATACTTGTAGTAAACTTATTGAGAATTATACTAAAGCAGCGGTATCCTTCAATTTAATAAATTCATTTTAAAATTTAATAGATAATGTTTAAGTGTCTACACGGAGAGAAATGTTATAGTAAAAATTACTATGTTCCGTAGGAACTAGTGGGATATACTCAACTTATGAAAATTTTTACTATAAAAATTACTAAAAATTCCTATGTATGTAGCAATTTCTACTGTATAAATAGCAATTTTTGCTATGTACATAGGAATTTTTGGTATGTTCTGTAATAAAAATCGTCAAAAGTCGAGTGTGTCCCATTGTTCCTAAATATGGTAATTTTTACTATAACATTTCTCTTCGTGTATATAGTGAACTATAAGAATAATTTTTTTTTGTAAAAATATTCAAAACTGACAGCAGAAACTGTTATCTCCAAACGTCTTTAACTATAGGTGCTCTGCGGCACGCAATAGCACATGTAATTTACAACCTGGATAAAAGAAAAAAAATCCACTTAATCTACATGTCTACAGTTAGTACAACACGCAGATAATACGTTTTAAAAATATTGATTTTTGTCTAATTGGCGAATACTTAAAGATAATTTGTAATTTTCGGCAAAAAAAAACAGCATATATTTATTTATAAATAATGTTTAAATTATCTTATCAAAAATTCCGTACCTAGTGTGTTGCAAAATATAACGTTAAAGGTAAATTTAAAATTTCAACGAGTTCTACTGCGTACCTATTGAAAAATCGTGCTTCGAGAAAAACGTGTTCAAAGTTTGGTTTAGTCGTTTAGGAACAGCGCAAACTTCTCGACCAAGATTTCGAAATTCAAATAACATTTTTTTTTCAAGTATCAAACTTTTTGCCTTGTATTCTAGAGGGTTCAAGCACCACCTTCTAAGCTAAATTTTTTTTTTCAATTTAAAAAAAAAATAAAAATGTTACAGAGGTGTTACCCCTTAAATAAATTAAAAAAGTAAGTAAAAAAATTCATAAAAAATGTTTGGTCACTTGCAGGTAGCGCACATCAGCACACAAACAGGCGGCGACAATTTCGTCTGTCAGTGGCAGGGCTGCAAGGTCCAGGGTAGAACCTCCTGCTCCAGGAGATGGCTCGAGCGACACGTACTCTCACACGGCGGCAACAAGCCATTCCAGTGTATCGTCGACGGATGCGGAAGTAGATTCAGCTCACAGGTATGGTGTCGTTTTCGAATCCTCCTCACCTTCCCCAGATGGCACCAAATCACTCATGGCTCTTGATATTTAATATGGCACGAAAAATATCCCTCGAGGGAAGGCTCCTCTTCGTCATGTTCCTTAAGTGTGGATCGTTGCGCTTCGATGAAATAATTTCTCCGTAAAATGCTTTGTACATTTTTAAAATATTGTCGATGCAACGATTCAAACTTAATTAAATCTGAAATTACAATGAGTCTCCTTAAAAAAAAAAATTCCTTGTAGGATCTGCACTTATCGTTTCCATTATTGCTTCTTTATTTCATCGTTTTATCACTTCATCGATGTGAACGTCGTTCCCTTATGCTGAAGGGTTATATTTTACGAAATGAATGTAACGACTGCGACGATTGATCTACAATGCTCTACGATAATAATGACGACGACTCATGTATAAATTACTTCATTGTTAAAATTGCTGTATTAATCAGACTCTGTTGATTCTTACAATTGTTAATGTTTATTAATTCGACCAAGATGAACTGGACCTCGGATATCAATCAGAGGAGGTCAAATCAGTATCAAAATTATTACTCAATTTTTTTGCATTCAATTTAATCAAAGCTATTATTATAAATGTTGAATTAACTTTCCACTTTCATGAAAAACTTTAAAGTCACTAGCAAAATTCTTGGAAATAACTTCGTAATTTAATTAGAAGCTCATGTTACTGTTGTTCATAAAAATCTTTAAATTTATATATAAAATTCAATTACTAATAAATGTTTTTTTCTTCAAGCTGATGTTTTTAAAGAAACTCCTTCTGTGAGATAATTGATTGATATTACTTCGGCCATGCGTACATGTACGCTAATATATCAAAGCCGAGTTTGTAAGAAATGTAAACACTAATCACCTTCTTTCCCTAATCGTCGACGAGCATTCGACAATCAAGTGTGAGTGTATTCTTCTCTTCCCCGATTATCCATAAACTGTTCCAGGGGTAATGTATTATCGTTTTGGCAAGCGTCAGTACCGATAGGCCATTCGCCACAGGCAACACACTTTCACATTTAGGCTTCAGTGTCGGTTAAGGAAAAGAGTTTCGGACAAATTTATAAGAATCGCGGCTCAGTTTTACTTGTAATGCTGATATTTGCTTTCCTGTTTGCCTTTAATACGGCCATCATCGTATCGCATCAAATCGACTTTTCAAGGCACTACTGATTCAAATGTGATGTGATAGCCTCAGGATTATTAATAATTGCACTGTCAAGCTTTTTCTTAGATGTCACTGTCGCTCTAATTTGATCCTAGATCTTAACTTTATAAATCTGTGTGTCTCGCATTGTCGCCGGTGGCTTAAAGCTTTTTTTCTTGTTATTAATTATAACAGTACTTTCCAGCGAATTGTAGAGTACATATAAGTACTTTACACATAAGTTTCTTTGTTGTCGTCGCGTTAATAGTTTCTGATCGCTCGATCCTCCATCCTCCATTCTTTCAACCTCAGAGTAACTCGTTTGGTCGTCTTTTTCCACCAGACTCGTTGTAGAAAAGGTCTCTAAGAATGCCCGATGCTGTTATTCGCACTTACCGTTCGCGCAAAAGGAATCGGTCCCCATCGCTGACCGATCGAAATTTCGGACACACGTCGGAGCAGAGCTGCAGCTCTGTCGACTCGAATAAAAAGCCCGATGCTACGCGCAGAGTAACTCGCTCCTCGACGGCGGGTGAACGGAACTTCGGAAGTGCCACGGGGCTTGTTAAACGCCATTTGTTGTTGGATAATTTGCTGTTGTCGGAGCAGAGCAGAGAATCGCTCGACTTAAAGAAAAAGCCCGTTAGAAAACGCAGAAAGACTCGCTCTATAGCGCGGGTGAGTAAACGAAATTTTGGGGATTCACGATTTGTTCGTCGTCGACAAGTTGCTATTGGTTCATGCACCTGTTACAGGCTTATTTTCGATTGCGCCTCTCAATTTACGAAATAATAAGACTTAAATATCTTGGAAACTGCTATACTATATTTCATGATTTATCAATCGTACCGGTAGATTTTTTTATTCAGCCACGAGTTAAATTCTCTGGAAGGTACTTGCTTCTTAATGTTAATAGAATTTGTATTTTTTTAGACGGCACTAGAAAGACACGTGAACGGCCACTTCAATCAGTCCGAAAGCAGCGCCACTGCCACCTCGAGAAAGAGCACAGAAAGCGGCGGTAAACTCGTCAGGAGAAACGGAAAGAAATTGAGATATAGACGGCAGCCATGGTCTGGTAAGTTTCACTCTGACCAGGGATTAAAAGTTTCGGAATTTCTGATCCGAATTTTTAGAGCATATCCTTGTCTAAATTGTGCATCGATGATATATAAACAACTGATTTTGTGTGTGTGTAAATTTCAGCACGAATCTTCGACTACTTTGATCCTGGTGTGATGGAAGGTTTACAGCACAGGTTACTAGAGTTGGCGCAGACGCGAACACAGGGTTTCCTGGCTGAAACTCCAGGAGATTCGATGGCACTAACTAGTCAAGTAAGTAATCTTAAAAGAACACTAAGAGAAAGAGAAAATGTTTTGAAAAAATTACTATCCGGTATGAGAGCGGAACCACTGCAGACTGCATTTAGTGAAAAAAATTATCATTCTCTATTAAAAATTGTATTAAAATTCTAGTAAAATTTATAATAAAGAATAATATTTTTTTTTCGTTAAATGCAGACTGTGGCTTCACTCCCGGACGAGATAGTACATTTTTTTTTCAAAACATGTCTCTCAGTGAAGAAATCCGTTCCTCTTAAATTACATCAGATGTTAATCCATACTTCTTTTGTTCAGGTATTAGCGAAAAGAGTAGAAGTGGACGGCAAAACAAAGGTACTGCTGCGATGGCATCCACAAGATATGTAAGTTAATCCCCTAAATGTTGTTACACATATCCATCAAAATTTTGTAGATTTGAGTTCTTTCACCTTTTATTTATACTCACAGTGAACCAGACGAGTGGGTTTTGGAGTCTGAGGTGCGCACCATGAAGCACGTGAACATACGTTCAATTGCGAGTACACGGCCAGAGGAGCTCAAAATTGCACTGTACCCGGCCCTGAGCGGTGGTCGACCTCCGGTGCAGCGAGTGAAGCAACGGCGGAAACCCGTGAAGGATGCGCGATGACCACGAGACAGCACCTGCCAATCATACCTGGTAAGAACGATGTACACTCCAGCTCATACTCTCTAAAGTTGAATTAGTGGAAATTCCACTAATCTTTTTAGTGATCAGATTTTCCACTAATCAATTAGAACAATTTTACTAATTGAAATAGTAAAAAAGTGTTCTACTATTTAATTAGTAAAAAATCTTTTAGATTAGTGGAAAACTAAAAACTATATTTATTTTGTGAAATTCACTAATTGAAATAGTGAATTCCCCAATTAAAACAATTTTAATTTCACTAATTTATTAGTAGCTTTCACTATTTTTAATAGTGCATATCTTTACTATTCCAATTAGTACATTTTATTCACTATTTCAATTAGTAGATTTCCACTAATACACAGTGGAGCAATTTTCACTTTTCAAATTAGTGCATAGACACTATGAAGTAGTGGTTTTTCACTAATTCAACTTTAGAGAGTACGAAGTTGCCCATCCTGATCAATTAGAGGACAGAATAAAAAGTGTTATTCCTCTGTCACGCGTCACTAATTTTTTTTTGCATAAATAGCTTCGATAGGTCTTTCCAAGACCTTTTAAATCTCGGTTATTCGTTTCACAAAATTAATTTTTTTAAATTTATACAGAATTTAAATAATTTTGTTCAAAATGTTTTCTCTACGTCGGATCTCATGCAAGATTTGGAGAGATCATGCGAAATAGTGTCATATTGACCTATTTTTTATTCCTTTTTGTCTTATCGCATTTTGTTAAAAAGTTCAGCAATTTTTGTAAAAAAAAAATACTTTCTTTCAAATTGCTCTATTTTTTGAGGATTGACTCCTATAAAATCATCTTCAATAGAAAAAATATTTGTGTTTTTACATAAAGGATAAGTTTACAAAATTGTGGTGCATAAAATTAAAAAATGTTTTTTTTTTATTTTTTAGTAAAATTTTTTTAAAAAATTACTATATTCTAACAAAATACGATAAGACAAAAAACTCGTCAGAATTCAAAAGGGAATCAAAATCCTGTAAGATAAATGTTCTAATACTTATTTTATATGATTTTTCCAAATCTTGCGAGAGATCAAACATGGACAAGCAATTTTGAAAAAAAAAAATATTTCAAATCTCTGTAAAAATGTAAAAAAATTAATTTTTTGAAACAAACCACCGATATTTGAATGGTGTTGAAATGATGTTTCGAAGCTACTTTTCTTGTTGACAGAGGAATTAAACTTTTTATTCTTTCTTCTAATTTTCCATCAGCTCTCAAATCTGTTCTGTTTCTAATTTCATTATTTTTTAGAATTCATCATCAGAGATGGTACCGCTATTGTTGTCTAGTCCACGACGATCGAGCAAACGCAAGAACAAACTAACCGACTGAGTGACGTCATGTCCCTCACGAACAAGATCCAGATTCCGTATAAAAACTCCTTCACGAATACGCTACACACTACACGTGATATTTTGAACGAAAGCCCGAACCTGACGAAGTTCCGAAGAACCAAGTTTCGATGCGACGGTAGTTACATACTCGACGCAGCGAGAGCAACACACTCTTGCGAAGCCCAGCCTAAAAGAAACTAGAACAAATCAACATAAAAAAAGTCAAGGATTTTTCGACGTTTACAAAAGTTCGATGATCCTGGGAGAGCCTCGAAAGTGCCTCATCAGCGTTTTAGTTAATCTTTAATCTAAAAAAAAGGTAAAGTAAAAAGACCATGAGGAGAAGACGAAGACTTTTTGTGAGAAATTAAAAAGTGAACAAAAAAAAAAAAGAAGACGAAGGGACTGAAGTGTTCGGACGCCGAATGAAAATTAAATAAAAAAAAAGATGACGCAGTGGTAAAGGAGACGACAATTTAAAAAAAATCACTTTGGTGGCCTTAAGGATTCAAACACACACACAAAGGCTGAGAAGCGCAAGTTACCCGTTGATGAAGCCGAGCAAAGAAGATTTTACTCGCGACGAAGAAACTTCGACCTCTGGGGATTTGCAATGTTTCGTGTTTCGTGTTCGATCTATCCGGGAACGCAAGTGTAATGAGTTCGATGCGTGTACTTTGGTCCTACGACGAGGACTCTGTAGGACGACGCGATTTACAGGCCAGTTTTTATTTTTTATGCTGTTCGAATCGACGGACTTAGAGGATGAAAATATACTGGCTCTGGAACACGCGTCGGGACTACTCGAAGTACGTAGGCTAGAAAATATAGATCGCTCCAGCCACACGCATTTTACTCCTATTTGAGGTTGACAGGGTCTGTTTTGAAGTTTTCAAATTTAATCGTAAATATTTCTTTCGAAGCATTAATTTTTAATTTTTTTTTTGTCCAATTGATATTAATCTTCACGTAGAAAGGACACGTAAAAGACAATTCTAAAATAAAATGCATTGAGGAAAAAAATATATATATATATATTAATGTAGTATGAAATTACACTTCGATGCAGACCAGGTCCACGGCAAGCGAAAGAATAAAGTACGAATGATGCACTTGCTTCGACAGATCTCGAATAAAAATAAATGGAAAAAATAAAGTGATTCTCTTAGATGTAAGAAAAAAAGTTTCTATTGTACGGCACACATTCTAAACGAGGACTTCAACGGTATTGCCCCGCCATCTATTTTTTCACTCGATGGTGGGATGAATAAGTGTACAAATTAATCAATATTTAAATCTTAAAAAAAAAATGAGCGTGCTGCGAAGTCTGGATTTATTTTTTCCAAAAAGATGACACTTTATGCGCGCTCGAGATGTGTTCGTTTTCCGAGTACTTTATATCGTCTTCATCCTTTCTGCTGGATATCGCAGATGTCAATAATACAGATTACGCTTCTTTCTTCAAGATATTACAGTTGAATTATTTTTTAAATTAAGGAATAAAATCGTGGACAGGGTAGACTCTACTGAAACAACAGAGATTTTATCTTTTGAAAAAGGCAGTAAAAAGAAAATTTTTAAAAATGGAATGAATATTTTTTAGCTGTGGTCAATTTCTGAGGTGGAAGCGCACATTTGTTTATTACCGAGCGAAATCTGAAAAGGCTTCGGAGTACCGACGAATTAAAGCTTCGTCGATGCTCAAAAGCTTTTTTGTCGGTGAGCTGTTATCCTCACGCGGATCAGAAATACGAAGGCTGTGTTGTATATTTTCCATGCTGTAGTATTTGCCACAAGTAGATGCGAATGAAGAGTAAAGTGAAATTGAGAATAAAAAAAGCTAGACGAGATTTAAGAGTAAAAATAAAAAAAATAATACTGCCAACAAGCTGTAAGCGGTTATAGAAACATGATATGTTGCTCGAAAAAAAAAAATGTAGGCCACGCTAATCACTTTCGAAAGCTTAGTTGTAGTGCACCATGTTCACGTTATTTATTAAAACGAATTGTAAACCGTCGACTGATAAAAAGAATTAAGTAAATTAATTTGAAAAAAAAATTAAGAAACTTAATATTGAAGATTAAGGGTCTTAATTTTTCGTGAGGATTCACTAATTTTTTTTTTGTAAATATTAATCGGAAAGCGTAGGGATAAAATAAATAGAAAAAAATGAAATTTCGAAAGTGATTGACGTTTAATAAAAAAAAAAGATAGTGTGATAATGATACGACACAAGCGTATCGTAGGAGCTTAGAAAGTCTGCAATTAAAGGCAAAAATAAAGAAAAAAAAACAAGGAGCTGTAAAAGACACGAAAAAATGGGACGAATGAGTTTTGAAAGAAGGAGACGTTAAACGGGACGAGATGACGTTCGTGATTATACTCTGATTGTGAGAGACGGTACTGCCAATTGTACATACATATATAGAATGCGGCAAAGCGAAAAAAGAAAAACAAGCAGAAAAAAGAAAAAAAAAAGAAATGTATAAGTGGTTTAGTAGGACGAGAATTAATGATTAGTTAAGGTTATAAGAGAAAATAAAAAAGAGTGCAAGAAACTCGGAAGAAATACACACCAGCTGAGGAAACACTGCCATTACGTGTAATAATAATTGTGTAAAGAGAAAAAAAATGATTAAAAGAGTACTAGAAAGAGTGTAAGAGGCGATCTTTCGCAAGATCGAGTTTTTAGCTACTAACGTTTATTAAATGTAGGATAAAAATTACTGCTGCATACTATTCGCTAAATGAAGATTTTAAGGTATATAAATATATATATATAAAGAAGGATAAAAGGAAAAAGAAGCACACAAACTATTAAAGTATAAATAAACGAAGAGAGTAAGCTAATTATTCTCGAGTAATGTGCGCAGAAAATTTCAATTACCCAACAATCGTGTAATCCCTAGGATCTCTATTAGGAGCCACCGCGAATTCATCGATGCGCCGGGGTTTCGAAACTTTTGTACATAGTTTAGGCGAATTATACGACATGAGAATCACACAACACAAAATGTATACACGCGATTTCATTATCATTATTTCTCTTTTCTTTCCAAAGTGCGGCGCTGATAAACGCCCGGATTTATAGGATTTTTTTTACAACGTGTACAATCGATTGTTTTTCGTTTGCGTGCTATCGCCGCGTATAGTCGGCGATTGTGAGAAGATATGGTTTTTTACGTGCAACGATATTGGACATAGTTATTTCGTTTTTTATTATTTTGACCAAGCTTTCTTTGTTTCTCACCATATAGATATTTATATTTATGTATAAACGTATAGTCGTTTAGTCACGTACATTTTATCGAGGTTTCTTTGAAAAATAACATTTTTACGCTTTAACTCAGTAAACATTTAAAAGGGTAGCTAAGCTTTTCTAAAAAAAATGAAAAATTTGTTTGTTTGTGAATACGAATTTTCATTTGAAGATTTGCGGTCTCTTTTCCAGTCATTTTATAAAAAAAATGTCGCAGATCTTGTCCTGGAATTTTAAAAACAATGTACCAAATCTATGGAGAATCTGAAAAATAATCTATAGAAAAATGTTATATAGAATTTATGTTTAATTTCTAGATAGCATCTTCAAAAACATTTTCTGTGCAATTTATCCAGAATTTTTTCATAAGAGCGAGATTAAAATTAATTAACTTTCGTTAATTAAAATCGGCTTCAAATTTATTAAAAATCATTAAAAAAAGCATTTCTTTTGTGCCTACAAATAAACCATTCTGCATATTTTTATAAAAAGACTCGAGATTACCTTTTTAAATTTTTACCAGAAATATAGATTTTTTTAACGGTTCGTATACAAGATACAAAGTTTTCATTTCTTCCTTATTGACATAGTGTCCAATATCTACGAAAACATTCTCTCTCTTTTTTTTTATTTAGCTTACTAGAAAAAAGATAAAAAAAATTCTTTAATTTTTTTTTCACTCGAGAAAGTATATAATATACGAGAATGATCTTTTTCGATGAGTTTTTTTCGCCTAAGCGTCTCTTTCTACTGCCAAAAGATTCCTCACGCGCTTTTTGTAGGGATGTCTTTGTAACGGCGAAAATTTTCTCGAATCTAGCAAGGATTTTAGTTTTTAATTTTGCGTGGTAAAACAATGTCCTGAATTTATATGTGTAAGTGTATATATGCATACCTTCGTTTACAAATATCAGATTTATAGATTACTTATTCTTTTTCTTTGTTCTCCCGCGACGAGAAGACGAATTATCTTTCATCGCTGCTCGTCGGGAAAAAATCGGCGTTGATCAAGCGCTTCGCTGTAAAGGACAGACTCCTCGAGGAGATTCGAGAACGATCACTGCCAGTATAACGTCAACTGCCTCTTTTTACAACCTGACGCTGCCACGGAATTTTCCGATTAAGCGCGAGAGATTAAAAAAAAAAATGTTCACAGTTTTTACCGTTCTCGAAGCCTCGGAATCTCTCCTTCTCGAATGGCCGTCCATTTTTTCCCGCACGATACCGAAATAATATTGTCTTTGTTCTTTTTTACTTTTGTTTTATATTATATCGCTATTGGATTAGCAAATAATTTAGTTCAAAAAAAAAATGACGACGGACTGATCGGCTGGTCAAAGTTTCGATCGCTTGATTCTCGTAACTTTTTCGGTATCTATAGCTGGTAGAAACAAAATATAAAAAATAAAAAAAAAAATTAAAAGTCACGAATTTTTTTTTTAGAGAAAACATGACTGGTGCCATTATGTCTTATGATATTCAATGCGGCACGAGTGATACTTTGCGTTTTGGCAACGTTTTTTTTTTTTTTTAATAAAAATGAAAAAAAAAATCAAAAATCATTTTCGTTATTATAGCCGGTAGTAAGAAAAAAATGATACGGTTTTGATTTTCTTAGGAGTTTAAGTGACGTGTCTTCACGCGATTCAAAGATTTTTGTAATTAGCATTTCATTGTGCAAGTTTTCAAGGCTTGATTGTGTCTTTCGTTCGTTGTATTTAGGTGGCGCGGACGAAACCGGCGTTCGCCTCCTGCAAGAATCGGTGTACTCTAAATATTCCACGACTGTATTCCTTTCGATTCACTGATAAATAAAAAAAAATAAATAAATGGGACCAATTTTTGGCATACTAATGAAACGAAGATGATGAACAAAAAAGAAGGCTTGAATATAACTATAAGCGAGGCGAACGTTTGGTTTTGCGGTGGCGCTTGATCTCGTGTAATACTTATGGAAAAATAATGAATTTAGGTGTAAAATTAAGGACGCGGTGGCCAGTCGATCGATCCGCAAAATTATTCAGTTTAATATTTTTTTTTTTTAAGAGACTTTAATGGAAAAAGACGACCTGCGAGTAGACTGAATAGACAGAAGCGCACGTCGCGCTTTTTTATTCTAAAATTATCACTTATGGCTCTAGGTATATATATAATCGTCGTTGTCATTATTATTATTATTATTAATTTTTACTATTACCATTATCATTATAATTATTTTGTGTGCCGAAGGACACGCGTTTTATGTATATCGTCCGTTTCGTTCTGTTCTTCTGGAGCACACGTGCGAAAGCGAATTTTACATTTATATACAAACTAATCGATGGAATATTGTCTTCTTTTGCGGTCGAGCCCGATGCTGTTCCCACCTCTAGAATCTTGTATAATCTTTAATAATAAAAACGAAATATCAACAGAAACATCACACTAATCCTTTTTTTTCTTCCGGATCACGGAGTTAGTTTTACGCTTATGATAACAAATTTTTGAGGAAATATGAATTTTCGTAAATTTTTAGACTTGCATAATACAATTAATATCATTTTTTTTCTGGAATAGTCCTACTGTTATGAAATACGAGTTACTATGAAAGTTTATTCAAAGACTGCTATCGCCAAGCAAATAAATTGAAGATATTCATTTTTAAAAGGAACAAATTAGATGGACAATTTTGTTGTAGCACTTGGTTAAAAAAATTGCTCTATTGCACCGACTGCACTATTAATGACGAACATTATTTTATACATAATTAAACGAGTGCAGGTTATTTTATAGCTAAATAAAAATTAATAACATGTATCATAACATCTCGTGTATATAACACATTGAATGAAAAGCTTTGATAAGATGTATACATATTAAATATATGAATAGTATTCTGATATATATTGGAAAAAGAAAAGTATAAAGTGTATATACTATATACTTATAATCGTACAGAAAGAGATTACAAAAGTAAGATTATCCTGAATAAAAAAGCTAATAAAAAATAGTAAACAATAAAAAAATGTTGAAGTTAATTATCTAATCAAGTAAATTATCTATTGTGTAATATCATACTGTATAATGTGCTATATAAAACTCAATTATTTACATTCGACTACGTCGATTATTTCTATCCTCTCCAACTATAAAATAATTTATTTGCTGCAATTTATCTTGAGTTAAAAAAAAATTATTTTGTGATAATTTTTATTACGTTTTAAAGAAGTAACTTGAGAAAAGTAAGTCTCTTTGTAAATACGATATTATTATTTCAAAAAGTTCATATTTATTTTAGAAAAAAAAATGAAATAAAAATATAGGGGAACGTGACTATCCGAAATTTCCGCTTCCGCCAGTCCCCATCCAAACGCAGCAAAAGGAAGAAGGAAACGCAATACTTTAAAACGGAGCGGGTGAGTCAAATGAGGATGGGAGCTGCCTACATGCTCAAATGAGAGTGGAAGAGAGAAAAGAAATAGTAGATAATAGATGAAACTGAATCCTTCGGGGGTACTTTATACAATGACCGATTCGAACAACAGAGCGGAAGTACACAAGTGTCGAAAATATTGTGTCAAACTAATTTATTTACGAGTACAGATAAAATGACCAATTCTTTTGTGTACAAATCCGAAGTCTCGTGTTGTACCTACACAGAAATTTGAAAAAAAAATCTTTATGGAATACACCTGCTAGGAAGCTTGTTTTGATTTCTTAGGTGTCCTTTAAAGTCAAAAGAAAGGTGACCCTAAGTGAAAAAAATTTATAAACGGTTTACAAAATGATTATAATAAATTAAACTTTATAAAATTTTTAATATAAAACTTTACAAACATTTTATAAAAATTTTATAACATTTATATAATTAAATGTCTTGTATATTGTTTTCAACAAAACGAACGTTTTTGACGAACAAAACAGTTTCGTCGATCGATTTTAATGGTAATATATAACGACACGACTTTGCAAACAGTTTACAAGACATTTCGTTGCACAAACCTTATAAAAATTTTATGCAACGTTTGTAAGTTCAATTCATTATAAATACTTTATAAAAGACCCCTTATAGTCATTTTATCAACAAGTTATAATTTTTTTTTACAAGGGAGGTGAGAATATACTTAAAAAGGAAAAACTATTTACTGACATAACGCACTCGCACATTAGCGTTGCGATAAATTTAATTTGGCGATGCTCCCAGAAAGCTAATTTCGAGACGGAAAAAAGATTCATCGATTCGAGCTACAAAGAGCGACGGATTCCACCA
Organism: Sycophila sp. Sp_5; assembly: GCA_018906775.1. Taxonomy (NCBI): domain Eukaryota; kingdom Metazoa; phylum Arthropoda; class Insecta; order Hymenoptera; family Eurytomidae; genus Sycophila; species Sycophila sp. Sp_5. Next base: position 1,130,260 of record JACCID010000012.1, read on the forward strand.
GCGCGTCTTCCTTTTGTGCTTTGCTGCAACTTCCGAATGCCTCACGTGTCCCTGCACTGGCAAGCAGCGCAAAAACCTAATTGTTTATGATGTCCCCTGCTGCTTTTTGCGCGCCGCACGTCGCACCTTTTTGCTTTTTACAAACGCGAGCGCAACTGCTGCAAATAATTCGATGTGTTCTTTTTTGACGATCTTCTCGATGCTTCTCATTGATTACCTTCACTTCAATGGTTTTTATGTTCGTAGTAGTTTTAAGATTATAAAAATTTTCCAAATTTGTTTGGAGAAATAATTCCCTCTCTCGCTCCATTTTAAGAGAATATTCTCTCAAATAATCTAAATAATCTAAAAATGTGAAATTCACATAGAAAATGTGAACAGTGAAATTTTTTATGTGAAAAATCGTTCACGTGTTTAGCATGTGAACGGCTTTCCACTTATTAAATGTCACTATTCACATTTTCAGATTTAGAGAGTTGGAACTTTCAAGCAATCGATAAAGATTACGGAGCTTTTGTTGAAAAAATTTCAAAATTCCACGTCTCGGGTAAAAAGTGCAGGTACCATCTTCTTAATGCTTGTCATTAATTACCGTCACTACAATAATTTTTATGATTTAGTATAGTTTAAAGATTATAAAAATTTTCCTATTTTTTTGGATAATTAATTCCCTCTCTCGCTCCATTTTAAGAGAATATTGGAACTTTCAAGCATTCGATAAAGATTATGGAGCTTTTCTTGAAAAAATTGCAAAGCTTCTCCAAAATTCCAAGTCAAGTAGAGTTTAAAGATTATGAAAATTTTTTTAGATAATTAATTCCCTCACCGCTCCATTTTAAGAGAATATTGGATCTTTCAATCTAATATTTTACTATACAAAAAAAGCTCTGCAAACATCGCGCTAATTTTCGTGCGAAAATTACGGTGAAGCTTTCGATAAAGATTTCGGAGCTTTTCTTAAAAAAATTGGAAAGCTTCTCCAAAAGTCCAAGTCTCGGGTAAAAAGTGCAGGTACCATTTTTTTGATGCTCGTAATTAATTACCGTCACTTCAATAATTTTTATGATTTAGTAGAGTTTAAAGATTATGAAATTTTTTTTAGATAATTAATTCGCTCACTCGCTCCATTTTTAAGAGAATATTGGATCTTTCAATCTAATATTTTACTATACAAAAAAAAGCTCTGCAAACATCGCGCTAATTTTCGTGCGAAAATTACGGTGAAGCTTTCGATAAAGATTTCGGAGCTTTTCTTGAAAAAAAAAGCAAAGCTTCTCCAAAAGTCCAACTCTCGGGTAAAAAGTACAGGCACTTAATGTTAAATAGTCTTCGCAAGTAAAGCTCCGTAATTTTTGCCGTGAGCTTGACTGCGTCTTTTACGCGGAGCTTCACCGTCATTTTAATGGGGGAGCTTTACCGAAATTTTTACGAGTAAATCTTCTCAGAGTATAACTGGAAGTTCTCTGAAATGCTCTCGGGCGCGACTACTTCATACTTAACTTTAGCGAAATTACGGGATTACGGGAAAGCTCGGCAGCAGCACGACGAAATTCGCCCATCGGTGAGGCCGTCCGCGCGGCGGCGCTGGCCTCGACTCGCGGCTCGCGACCCGGCCGAAGCCGCGCCAGTCGCGAGCGCGAGTCCCATGCGCGAGGACGTCTCGTCGTCGCCGCGCGCACCGCTTCCTCGTCGAGTTCCCCAACCGCGTGTGTGAACCAGTGCCTCGCGTACACCACCGTACGCGCACATTGTGCCGTTTCCTATGCGCCAACGAGGAGATATACAGTGAGAAAAAATTTAAAAAAAAATATAAGAGTGCGAGAGGGAAGAATTGCCGATTCGGTGGGGTTGCGAGAGCAAAGTGCGCGAGTCAAGTGCCGGCGCCACGCACGGGAGTACCTTTAGCCGAGCCGCAAGTAGGGATATTATTGTTTCGCCGGGGAGTCGTGCGAGTCGCCGGGCCGGCAGCCCAACTCACCTCGTCTGCGCTTCTCATAAGGTAAGCCCGGCTTTTTGAATTTACCGCGGGCCACGAAGCTCCCGACGACTTTTTGCTTTCGTTACCGACTGAGATATTTATTTATTCATTTATTTATTTAATAAAATTCAACGGATTAGAGTCCTTAAAGTTACATTTGGAAATTACAATATTAACTTAAAATTGGTTAAGAAGAAGCAAAAGTGTAATATAAGTAGAAAGTTGAATTACATACAAGAGTATATACGTAAATCCTAAATATCTGAACAAGAGTTTAATTAGGAACATGTATTTTTTAAATTTCAATAAATTTTTATTTCTTCGACAAAAGTTATGCAGCCAAATGATCTAAAACTGAAATATACACGGACAAATATGTTATACTAAAAATTACTATATTTTTTAGCAATTGGAGGGCGTACTTGTAACGTGAGAAAAATTACTGTATATTATTCTAAATTTTAGTATAATTTTAGTAAAAATGAATAAATATTTTTTTAATTTTTACTACACGTATTGTAAACTTTAAAATAAAATATATTAATTTTACTCACGTTGCAAGTATATCCTTCCATCGCTAAAAAAAGTATAGTAATTTTTAGTATAACATTTTTCTCCGTGTACTTTGTAAATCTGAAAATGTGAAATTCACATGGAAAATGTGAGTAGTGACATATTTTATGTGAAAAATCGTTCACATACTTATCATGTGAACGGCTTTTCACTTATTAAATGTCACTATTATATTAAATATCACATTTTCAGATTTAGAGAGTATCTTGCAGCAATATACTTCTGCTATTGATAACAATTGTATCATGCGTGCTTTGATCGACGTGAATGCGAAGTTTTTGTTTCAACTTTTCCTCTTAAAGAAATGCATCAAACTTTCAAGCAAGAGGATAAAAATGAACTAAAAATTTTAAGTACATTTATTGCTTTAATTTATAATATTATCACTAGTTCATTTACTCTCTATTTTAATAAACATCAATTTGAATGTGAATTTGATACATTCGATACATTCGGTTTGGTGATTAAGGTAAGTTTAATCAAAATACAAATGAGATGTGTTATTTGCTATTATCCGTTTATTATTATCATTTAATTACGGCTTATTGATTTTAATTTCTGCACTATATTGTTAACTCGACGACTTTTAATGCCTGTCAACTTTTCGTGTACTACACTATTGATATTCTTACTTACCTCCTTTTTTATTCATTTTATAGGCAATTCATTGATTACTTTACATCTTTTATTCGTAGCCGTTGAAAGGCGCTATAAATTATTCAAGTTCATTATCCATTATTTAAATCCCATTAAAAATTAAAATAAAAGTTCTCTATGGTTCATTAAAATTCATCTAGACATTTACATAAATCTAAACAATTTTATAAAGACAATTTCTGAAGATTTTTAAAATAATTTTAAAATAATTGCATGGAACGCCATACTTACAAGTGATTCACTCTTTTTACGCTAGAATTAAATTCAAAGGCACAATACGATCGTTTGCTACTTCGTTTTAATTGTAGTTTTCATTTTGAAACTTTTTCTTTCTTGAGTTACTTATGTAATCACTTCATGTTACCGTAAGACGCATACAATAATTTAATGGATAACATCTAAATTTAAAAAATAAATTCAAAGAATCACGTACGTCTGCTCAAGAAAGGTATAAATCAGTACCGAAATAACACAAAAGTCACGTTGATGTGCCAGTCTGCGCTGCCAATTAGAGTGATCGAGCGGTTTCGTTGTGACCCAACGAATTTCGGCGAAAGGCGCATGAGTCAAAAAGTAGCCGCAGCGAAAGCTTCTCAATGAACTTGAACTTGAGCGTCTCGTTCGTAGCCTTCGGGTAATTGAATGGAAAAAAAATCAACTCGCACACGAGGCTCACGAGCGAAGGCCGAGGCATCGTCGTTGGGGGCTTCCGGGTTCGTTTGTTTATTTTTACCATCCGCCAACTGCATTCTGGCCGATTTACGAAAAAGATTAACGCTCTCGCGATTCTCGCCGTGACTTATCTTGATTGAGACAACTTTTACTTTTGTTTTGTATTTCGAGCGCATTAAACGCGCGTCGTTTGCCTTTCGCGTCGAACAATGTAATTTGCGATGTTTTGCTCGCTTTTCGCCGTCGCGGTAATGTCCAACATGTGCGTTTGCCATTCAAGGGATAATAGTGATTTTCATTATTTCTTTTTATTTGCAGGTGTATTTCTTTAAAAAAAAAAAAAATACTCGATGCGATGGAAAGAAAATGAAATTGTCGATAGAAGTTTGATAATAAAGGTATATAATGAAAATTAACATTTATCAGGGGTAATTCGCATCGAATCGATAAAAGTATATTGATGAAATTTCATCTTTGTGCAAGAATTCTCTCTTTAAAACGATGATAGGCTATTTATAAAAATGCTCAATTTTTATTCAAAAGTTACTAAACTTGAAAACGACTTTTTTTTTTATTTACGATCTCGATCATAGTTGCGAAGTTCACTTAGACTGGTTATACTCGTGCGTTGATTTTTAAGTTTCACCACATTTGTATAAAACTGTCGCTGCTCTTAATTAATACGGTAGCTGTTGCAGATTATACTACAAAATTGTACCTAATAATTATTAATTAGAAAAAAAATTGTAAGTAACAAGCTTGTAGTACGTGTTATTTCAGCAAGAAAAATTTAGTTTGAGTCACGAGGACAACTTTGGTACAATAATTAGGATGAACACAACGCGTTTTCCGTTGGGATTCTCTATTTTCCTTTAAATTAAAATCTTTGATAGAACTCGTTTTTCAAGAATCTAAGGAGCTACCGGTTCCGCAAAAGCATCTATGGTATATAGACCTATACGGTCGGTTCTCATTGCATATACAATTTTTTTTAAAAATTATTTTTGCAGCCTTGATGTTGCTTATTTTATTAAACTCATTTCCTTATTATTATTATTGTTATTATCAATATTATTATTATTATTAATACAAACAGTGTCTACAACGAAAACGGTTTTGCTTTATTTTTGGCTTCCAGTGACAAGAGTGTTAATTAGTCTTTATCAGTTCACAATTAAAGCACACATCCGGAAATTAAATTTAAATTGAAATTTAGTATCATTCAATGTATCTCGGAAAATGTAGAATGCAACAGAAGAGAATAGATTTTTGTTGCAATTCCGATGAAATACCGAGAAACGTCTTCAACATCCTTTTGTCTAGCCTCCCTTTATTGATTCACCTAGTGATAACCCCATGACGCAACCGACGGCAAACAATCCGCCTGATTTTTTTTTTTTTTTAAACAAAACTCATCTCACTTCCTCGTGCCAGTCTAAGCGCACGCATCATCTCCCCATTATTTTCGCTCTTATTCTCGCCTTCATTTTTCCCTTTCTTTCCCTCCTACTCTCCCGCCGCGTTATCTCCCGCTCATAAGCCGAGGCGCTCTAATAGATGCATCGGCGTATCTCCCGCGGAGAATCAATGTACGGACGAGAGTTATACTCGTTGCGCGCCTTTTAAGAGCTAAACGTATCGCCTCTTGCTGCCGATTACTATAATTTATTACGCGATCATTCCAATGAAGGCGAGGAGTACACTAGACGCGCTTAGCGCTTTGACATTTACCTCGGCTTATCCTCCGCACAGCTTTATCAAACTACCTTTTCCGCATTGTTTGCCGTCGCGCCTGCTTCTCAAAGGTCATTGAATCCGATGCTATGCGCCGACTTCTCACAATTTTTACTAACGATAACGTTTTCAAGTTTGCCTCTTTAAACTAGTAAAATTCATTTATTTATATTTTTAAATCGAATTTTTTTAAACTTGATCAAATGGACAATGTTACTGTTACGGATAGGATTGCTCTTATTTACGAACGAATGCTTCTTTAACCCATTCACGCTCAAGGGAAATATTTTTCCCTTCTACAAAAATCGTTATCGATTATTCAATTATTATTGAATCGATATTTTTTTAAAGAATGTCAAAATAAAACGTATGCCCAAGGCGGCAAATGTGTTTCTGAACGATTAGAGAAACAAATTTGACAAAAAAGCCAAATCAATTGTTCGCTAAAGACTGAAGTTGGCTGTATAGTTGTTTTTGTAAGCAAGTTCAGTTGTCGTTAAGCAATCGCCACGAATCGTCGCGGAGAAAATTAACCGAAAATAACAAACGAAATAAATCATATGATATGGAAAAGTATTAAGTGTGTTTTAATCGTCTTTTTCGCCGGCAAATTTCCTGATGCTGTCGGGAACAGTTACGGATTTAGATATAATATTAGATCTATCGTTCATTGGGTCTAGATTTGGTATTTGTAAGATTTAGGATACTTTATAGACGATCACAATCCTATCAATCTGAGATTCAAATTTCTTCAAACATCAGATATTCATCCAGATTAAAAGATCCAATCGAATGTCGGTCTGGTTCACAGCCCTATTATAAATATATTGTTCTAATTAGAAACTAAACATTCATTCTTATTTACTGGTAAGATTTTTCCCCGCAATAGTAGGCTCCGCATTAGAAAGGATTTGACCCTGTCTTACTTCATCCGAAAAATAGATAGTGACATTTTTAATGGCCATGTTTGGCTTCAAAAAATCTTGAATGGTATTGACACCATTAGAAATTGGACGGTCAAATGGAAATCCTCCAGTATGTTTAAAAGGATACTTTTTGCCGTCTCTCGGAGCGCATACCATATTTCCCATTTTGCAAAGATTTTCAGATTTACTTTCATTCGGAGAAGTCTGTTATCACAAATAAAACATTTGAAGAGTATATTTTACGATTAAATAAATCGATGAATTGTGTGCAATTGAAATTACCTCGTCATCCCGATAATCAGTTATTATGGCGAATAGCAGCATAGGATAGCCCTCGGCCGTACCTCTAGGTACAAGCATATGTTGAGGCCAGCCACATCCGCAAGCGTTAAATTTATCGAATTCGTCATATTCGTCATCCTTTGGTCTATTAGTGTCCACATCACGGAAGGTTTGTTCAAATGGAATAGTCAACGAAGACATCGTGGAACTCCTCACTATTTTGTTGACACCAGGTTGCACTGTAAACAGTTTATTCTGGTATCATAATAACCTTACCAGACTTGCGAATTTGAATCAGAAATTCGAAATTGCGGTTTCATATAAATTTTACATACGCGGTTGTACAAATCGATCCATTTCGATATTGTATCCTCTTTGTTCTGTTAGATTCATGACAACGTTACCGAGTCGAATAACCGGAAATAGGAATAGTCGTACTGTTCCGAACAATTGTTTCGGAGACCGATTAACGTATTCAATGGTATAGTTAAACTCGTCATGATTGAGATGTGTAATTCTGACTAGAAATGGTTTTTTAGGGTAAAAATCTACCCCTCTTGACATGTTAATATCGCTTTTCATCATATAAGTATACAAAGTATTATTTTCATACTTTATATTATTTTTTGTGGTCTTTTCATTTTGATATGAATATAAATCAACACTTATTACTTCGACGTCTGGGAAGGATAGCTACGGTGTTTTAGTAACGTAAATTAAATAAGAAAAATTGATTATTACTAGAATGATATATAAATTGAATTGCCTTACAACTTCTTTTGCATATGGTTTTAGAGAATCCATTTGTTTGAGAAAGATATTATTAATATAGGTATGCCACTGAAAGAAAATAGGATCTCTTAAAGCCCCATTTGACTCTCCCAGAACTCCTCCTCGTTGCTGTAATAATTTAAGCAAAATTAATAATTGAAGAAAGTAAGATTTGATTTGAAACTTACGTTGAGTTGCATTTTTGGATCGTTGATGAAACTAATCAGAAGGTGACCAGTTGCATGCAGATTACCGTACAATTTGAAATTAGGCGAAACTAAAACTTTGGACTCTATCGCGAAATCTAAAATATTTATGCCTTGGTCGTTGTCAAGGGAAATCTTAGTGCCATTAGCGAGGATAAGTATTCTTTCGTCGATTGCTTTTAAGATTCTTCTTGAATATTGCTTCAAATCGTGGACGTGGAGCGTCGTCCCATTGAAGAGGTCCGTTCTTTTAACGTCTCTTAATTTCATATTCTTTACACGAGATGCCCATGAAGTACCGGCAATTTCCGAGGTCATCATAGGAAAGTAAGTTGACTGAATAGGTGCCTTCCAGAAAGATTCCGAGAAAGCTTCAACGACATTCATACCCAAGCACTGCCGGTCTATGTTGAATCTGAAAAATTAAAATGCTAATTAACGTTATTCATTTTTAACGTATTATATGCAGAAATAATGCTCATAAATCAAAGAAAAAATTACCTTGCGATAATTTGTTGATGCAAGTAGTAAAAGATTTCTCCGGCTTTATCTTTGTTAATAATATATTCCGGTCCTTGGGTAGGGTGGAACAGATGCCATTGCCAATGAAAAATGTTCAGTCCTAAATCTTCTCTCCAATAAGCCATTTGGTGCTCTACATCCCCATCGACGTTCGTCAAGTTCAGTGGTATTTCGACTATTGGCTACAAATGTTAAAGTAAACGAAGAATGCATTGCACAATAAAAAATGAAAAAATTTTAATATATAGAAAAATGTGTTAGGGATTCTTACGCTGTTCAAATTGGCCTTCCCATCGGTGTAGAAAAATAATACACTGACAAGCAGGACAGCTTCGTAAGCTAAAGTATTCATTTTCCTGATGAAATCGTCTGAAGTTCACTTTTTTGACCGGATGCAAAGAGGATCATTTTTTACTAACGATAAGTTTTCAAGTGTTTTGTTATAACTACTAAAATTGACGTATTTCTCATGGTTAACTTTTTAAACTACTCAGAAACTCTATTAGAATTATTTGTGCTTAAAACAATGTTTAATAAGTAATACCGACGGTGCAGATACTTCAGGCTTCGCGCTAGAACTGAAGCTTTTTTTCTGGAGAAGAGCTTACCTGAACAATTGTCGCACTACGGTAATGCCTCATTAAATACCATTTCCGAATTATACAAATTGACGCCAAGTGGGGGCTTATCTGGGCTTTCCAAAAATTAATGAGTTCATAAAGAATTAATACTTATTTTGTCGCATAATTTGCAGATAATTAAAGAATCAGCGATGCAGTTCTTTGTTAGACATCGATAATGAAGGACTGTTTACGAATGATATTGCAGATTTTATTGTGGCAATACTTGAAAAAGCGACCCAGCTTTATCGACCTATACTATGCTGGAAAAAAACGAATAATTTTAAGAATAAACGAAAAAAAGAAAAAAAATATGTGAATTTACATCACGTGATATTGAGTGAAAATTAAGTCTATTGGAGTCAAAGTTTCACTCTAAATTTATAGTGAAATTAATTCCCTTGTTGAAGTGAAGTAGAGTGATTTTTGACTCTTAAATAGAATAAAAGTTAAGGGCTTAACCTTTAATATGCTACTTTATCGTAGAGTAAATTTTAATCTACCTTAGAGTGAATTTTAATTTACTTTAGAGTAAATTTTAATCTACTTTAGAGTGAATTTAAATAACTATTCATGTAGAGTCAAATTCAACTCCACCAGTGTTTCACTGTAAACTAAAAGTGAAATTGAACTGCAACCGTTTTAGCATGAACGCAGATAAATGTCATAAATTAGCAATATAGCAAACATATGCAGTTAAAACCGATGCATACGTGAGAAACAATTTAATTATAAGTCAATGATCTTATCGTTCGTCGCCTACAGATATTGATACTGATAATTCTCGAAAGTTAAATATTTTTCAAATGCAAAGTGCATTTTTTCCTGTTATTTTTAGAAAAACAATTTTACTTAAAAATGAATAATACATAATTAATCTAATGATTAAATGTGAGATTGTTATCACTATTAATAAAGTACTTATTTAATAACAATTTTTTATCATAAAAATTAAAAAAGTTTACTTTGATGCTACTAGTACGTAAGGTTAAGATAATGATGAGGAAGGCCATTAAAATTAGTTTTATAATTATTTTAGCGAAATTCCGCAATAGCAGCTGTAAAAGTTGCATCGGCCATTAAAATTATACTGAGACTTTTTATTTGCGAAGAAGATTGAAAGGAAAGAAAACGACCGCGATGCAAGAACAAATATTATTGCATCGTAAAAAAGTAATTCCACTTTCAAAATTGAATTTTTATTACGCGATGGGGATGTTGGACGTAAGACCATAAAATCCCTTTGTACAGCGCGGATAAACAGCATATTTACGATAATATAATTAATAAATTTAAAAATTTTATATACATTATCATTTCAAGGTATTAGTTGAATAAATTGAGCACGCGGCTTAGCTTACCGATCATAATAAAATATTTCAATTGAGAGTTAAGCGCGAGAAGTTCGTAAAAGCTCAACAAGCGCGGAGAGAGCACTGCACCCGCATGTAATTAGTGAAACTGCGAGTTTTCGCGTCCTCCGTGAACCTCGTCTCGACCCCTCATTACTCGTGCATCGCGTATTTATGTTTGCCTTTCCACTCCTTCGGCAGGTTAGACAGAAACGCCCCTTTTATTTATTTTTTTTTTCACTGGAGTCACCCCTCGTGTTGTGTGGACTCGTTCTTAAGAAACAATGCATGACCATCACTTTTTATTGTTGTGCTCGTATTTTTTTTTAACACTGTTGAAAAATAAATAAATATCATGCATAAATGTATAAAAAGCAGTTTAACAATTAATGTAATTTAGCAAATAATAGCAAGTACAAATAGCTCAACCATTTTAGAAGTATAGTGGAATAATGCACTTGATTTGTAAGCTGAAAAAAAATCGTACACGGAGAGAAATGTTATAGGAAAAATTACTATATTCCGTAGGAACAATCCTTATCAAAACGATCTTATAACATACTATAAATATGTGTAATTTTTATAAAATCCGATAAGTTATTTATGAGGTTTTATGCGCTTTTTGCACCATTTTATAGAGTTTTATAAGACCCTTTCATAGGGATGGGACATACTCGATTTATGACGATTTTTACTATAAAACGAACTAAAAATTCTTATGTACATAGCAGTTTCTACTATATAAATAGCAATTTTTAACAGGTATATTCGGCTTTTTAAAGACTTAATGCAAATATCCGAACAATTATTTCTGTTAAAAAAAAATCATTCATTGCATTAAATTCTCACGCGGAAAGAAATGTTATAGTAAAAATTACTATAATATACTCGACCTGTGACGATTTTTACTATAAAACATACTAAAAATTCCTATGTACATAGCAAAAATTGCTATTTATATAGTACAAATTGCTATGTACAGAGTCATTTTTATTATTTTTATAGTAAAAAGTAGTTTCCATAAGTTGAGTATATCCCATTGTTCCTACGGAACATAGTAATTGTTACCATAACATTTCTCTCCGTGTAGTTAAAACAAAGTTAGGTAAATTAGACCAATCGATCCTTTCCATAAACAATGAAATGGTTAGATCGTACCGTTGATTTGATGCAAATAATTAACGATGTTTATGAAATTCCGTTTAGATTGCTATTATCGTAGTCTAGCCTTTGTGTATAGTTAGTAATGCAGTCTGTGCTCATAGTCAGTACAACTACAATTCTAAATATTCGAATTTCTTCAATTCCCCGTGTGTACACGGTAATTAAATTTTCCCTGCAGCTTCTCTCTCTGTCTCTTCTCGCTCCCCTGTTTGCTCATTCACTTTGACTCCCGCAATACTGCTGATGCTTCGGCGTCACTTGAATCAATACAGACGAACGCCGCTAATTCCACGTGTAAGTTTTTCCATCCTGTTCGACGTTTTTCGTTAAAGCAGTCGTTTTTAAAACTGTGAAGTGAACTACATCTCTTAATGAACGGACATAATTAGTTAAATACGAACAAGTTAAATAACGCCTCAGAAGTACATATTTGGCCAATATTCGTAGTTGTTTAGAGTGATCGTGGGTTTTTTTTTATAATGCGTAATTTATGATATTTCAAAGTGTAAATACATTTTTAAAAAAGTAAACACCTTTGCTGTGGTAAAAAAGAAAGAAGATGACATCTGAAATTAGAGTTTCCTTTTGTATATTGGAAGCGAAACCATGGCTCACTCTGGAAAATCAACATTAATCTCAGTAGATGCAAGGAAAACTAAAGTTATGGCATCTCGCAACAACTCCAAAATAACTTACCGCAGTACCTATATTCTCATAGTCCAAATGTAATAAATTTGAGACTAGAATTCAGCAGGAAGAATATTTTCCAGAAACATATATTATTGTGCATAGCATGGAAATCGATACAATCGATATCAGGAAGATGGGAGAAGTTAGATTAGAGAATGAAGAATGGGTAAGAAATCTATACTTTAACATTTTCTAGGAGATGAGATAGAAATTCGATTTTAGTTTCAACATTTTCGTGCAATTTATGATTTATTTTTATACGAATTTTGGTGTACTAGTAAAATTCCAGCATTTAGACAATTTTAATTTTTAATGTTAGTACCTTTGTCAATCAGAATACAGTAACGTAATTTAGTTGGAAAGTTATTCCTTAAAATACGGCAACTAGGAAATGTTTTTTTTAAGAAATTAATTATCATGAAAATTGCGAAAACATTGTTGCAACTTTTTCACTTGCAAAACTTTTAATTGTTCAGTATAAAAAGAATGGAAGAAGAATCTCCCCTAATGACTACCGAGATATCTCCAGAAAGTGACATTACAGGGGAGACGCAGATTCCATCCGAAAACTTCCTTCCGCGTGTATACAATACACCGTAGACGAAACTTGCTCTTTCTTCGTTGTTTCGTACCTTTTCCATTTAAAACTTTCATCCTGGTTTTTTGATACGACGTGTCAGCTCTTGGACTCTCAGTACAGTAATTAAATTTACAACGTTAGAGCAAACTTCGCTGAATTTTCTCAAGATAATTTTATTAATCGTGGTAAAATTATAAATAATTTAATTTTTATGGTATCTTCAAAAGATTTCAATGGTTTATTTATTAAAAAAAAACAAATTTGAAAAAAAAATATTACTATGTACTTTAATGCATCTATACAATAAGGAATCACGGGATTCCAAAATTAACATCACCAGATCTATTTTGAATGTTTGACTTATTTATAACTGGGAGGAAAAATAAAAAAAAACACAGAGAACCTAATCTTTTTATCCTCTTTCATTTCTTTGTCATCTTTTAGTCGATAATGCTGCTCTAAGCCAACGTGGGACTTTTTTTAAGATGCGAATCCGTAGAATAAGTTACGCAGCTGCACATGGTGCGGAAATGCAAGTAAGGCGCCCAGCGCGTTTGAGTTAAAAGCGGAAGGCCTCTTAGAAATCTTTTTTATCTCCAAACACTGTCGTTCGCTTCTATTTTAATGCGATCTTTTTTAGTGCACCAGTAAATTAATTGCTCACAATTTTATCAACGTTAAATTTTATTCTAATCCATTAACATCTTTTTTACATTTGATCTACTTTTGTTTTTAAATTGATTAAAAATCTAATCGATACTCGATAGTACAAAGGGACTAAATATCAGAATCAAAAGTAAAAGTACTACACAGAGAGAAATGTTATAATAAAAATTACACTAGACTGAGAGAAAAATTTGTTAATTTTAAGCAAACATTTATTTCAAGAGTACTTATTAAATATTTTACGTAGTCAAAAAATTATTTTTTTAAACTATTAAATTTATTTAGAAACAAATAAATTCATTTAGTTTTAATGAAATTGTTACTTGATTCAAAGAAACATTTAATAATTACTATTCAAGTAAATCATTTCCTTAAAATTCACATTTTTTTTTCAGTGCACTTTATAAAAGTTTTATAAAATATTTATAAGCTCAATTCATTATAAACACTTACATTACATTAAATACCCTCTACAAATTTTTTATACTCAACTTATGAAAAGTTTTACTTTAAAAAATACTAAAATCGACTCTGTACATAACAATTTCTATTATATAAATAGCAATTTTTGCTATTTCTATGTACATAGGAACTTTTAGTACGTTTTATAGTAAAAATCGTCATGGGCCGAGTATGTCCCATTTGATACAGTAATTTTTAACATAACATTTCTCTCCCTGTACATTTATTTACTTATTTGACAGTAAAATTCTACTGAAAAATTTTATCTCACCGTGAAACGGAACAACAAAATATTAAATTCGACAAAATTTCCTACAAGCTAAAGCTGGCACCGGTACAGGTCGAAATTAAACGAAATTCCGAAAGGAAAGTTTCGCGATCAACGCGCATTAACAATCAATCAAAGAGAGCGAGGGAGTAAAGAAAGTCAGTGCCGACGAGCTCCGCGAAACTTTATAACCAATCGCGAGGAGAACTTTTCGTCAATTTCGTTTACGACTTCTCCCCGAAGCGTGGAGAGCTGCGGAGTAGGCAGAAACGAACCCTTCGGCTCTCTCCTCATCGAGTTTTCGACGCTCCCACTATCCGGCTATCCCCCCGACGCTCCGTTTTATTTTCGTACGCCGCACGATTTCCAAACTTGACTGGCACTTGACTCGGGCACCGTATCCCCAAGATTCCACGGCGCTTGTTATTGTCTCGAGGTGTTGGCTCGAGCCATTGGGGTTACTAAGGAAACTGGAATGGAATTCTATCAACCGAAACTTATGAACTAACGTATATTTTATTTTATTACTTTTGCGGAAATAAATCCTTTTGTATACTGCCAATTGTGGAGTAGAATAGAGTACTATTTTTATTATAGTATTCAGGAATGTTAAAATGATATGACGCTAAGTACTCTTCTTTGAATAGTACTGTAGGTAGTGGTTTTAAATAGATAACAATGCAGTTAAACGAACTGTTCACGTCAATAAAAAATTAAGACTACGATGCATACATCACTCAGGCTCATAAATTATATGCTTTTCGATAAATTCAATGTATATTGGACGAGACAATGTGTAACAATAACATGTGGCGGAACATAATCGTACTTTATCAATAAAACAATAGATTATTAAACGAATCATTTACGTATTGGATTTTTATCGCTGTATATACATTTTATTTCATGCGTTACGAAAAACTTATTTACATAAAATTTCTGTCCCCATACATCTTTACACCTTTTTTACTTTCTTGTAAAATATTTATACTACTTTCGGAAAAATCATTTACATCGAATTTTTTTCCTTTTACATTTTATCCCATAAAAAATTTATAAGAACTCGTTTATAAGAAATTTGAAACTATATACATTTTTTCTTGTAAAACATTCACGCAATCTCGAAAAAAAAATACGAAGAATGAAAAATAATGAAAAAACAAGGAACACGGTGACACGAAATTTATATTTTAGAACGAGCGAAAAGAAAAAAGGATTCCGCTCACAAAGAAATTCGCCCCCTCGAATTTTGAGCTTCGCCCTCGACAGAAGTCAAAAGTCACTTCGGCGATGATTCGAAAGGCGAAGCCTTCCTCGCCGGGAATAAAAGAAAACAAATTTTCGGGGCAGAATTTGCTTATGTACACGTCGGTGTCCCCTCTCGGTGTGCCTTCGCGCCTTCTCGCCCTCCGGCGCCTGGGAGAAATCGATAACCAAGGCCACCCTTTCGACGTTCCCTTTTTACGCACAGCACGTGCACCGCGGGAATGCCACGCGAGTTCGCGCTTCGCCCTTCACCCTCGCCTAATGCACGCGCGTTCCACTTTCACGGGAGTTAAAGTCATTTGCCGGCGCCCACCGGGGGCCGAGAGTTCGCGTGCACCCGCGATGGAAATGGCGAGCTTCGACGTGGGCGAAACTTTCGACGTCTACTCGGAAAGAAAAATCTAAGTATTTTACTAGAAACCGTGTGATTGTAATTTAGCAAAAGTTCCTTATACTATTATAGTATAATTTCATATTTTTAAAGTTTTTATATATACTTTCAAAGTGTTTAGTACAGTCTTCTAAGATATGAATTATATTATAGTATCATAGAAAGGAGTACATATAAATATAATTTATCCATATATAAATAAAGTGCGTGTATGGTCCTCCACTCGGAAAGAAAAAACTAAGTATTTTACTAGAATCCATATGATTGTAATTTAGGAAAAGTTTCTTATACTATCATAGTATATAATTTCATATTTTTAAAGTTTTTATGCATACTTTGAAAGTGTTTAGTACAGACTTCTAAGATATGAATTATATTATAGTATCATAGATACACTGATAGAAAGAAATATTTGAGTCAAAGCTTCCGTGTCTTAACAGTTAAGTCACGAATTAAAATTATTAAAAATACGATGATGTTAGCTAATCAATTACAATATGTAAATTTAATTTAGTTAAATATTAACAGTTAGTGGAGTTTATTGAACTTTTTATGAATTTTTCATCATTTATCATTACTTTTTTAACCGTTTAACTTACCTAATCTCACTTTATTATGTTTTTGTAATGAACAATTACAAACGTAAACAAAGTATTATAAATATCATTAATGTTTGCGTAACCATGAAAACTTCAAGAGTACTATTCATTTTTATTTATTTATTAGTAATATCCATGCATTTTTAATGATTTTAATTCGTGACTTAACTGTTAAGACACGGAAGCTTTGACTCAAATATTCTTTTCTATCAGTGTAGGAGTACATATAAATATAATTTATTCATATATAAATAAAGTCTGCGTATGGTCCTCCAGGAGCAAAAATGCTATAAAACTGTAGTATACACTCTTTCCTCCTCCCGTTCTAAAGCTTCCATAGCTTTATACTAAAGCTCTGCAGTTAAGCCATGTTCGAGTTGCGGCACTTCAAAAAACGACAACCGTCAACTGTCCCACGGTGTTCACACTCTTTTCCGATGTTGCTTATAGAATCGCCTTATAGACTGCTTACTTTTTTACTATGAAAAGACAGTCTACTTTAAAAGCTCAAAATCCATGATTATTTGCATGAATTTTCATACTAATAAAGTAACGCTGGTGATAAACTCTACTAGTACTGCCATTCTTACTATAAAAGTTAGATTTTTCTTTCCGAGTACTGTATTACACTTTGGTTCGGTCGATTTGGGACTCCAGAGACCGTTGCTTACACTGGAAAAAAAATCCGCGAGAAAAGTTTATTATTGTGCGAAACCGCAAGATTTCGTAAAACAATAAAAACAAAATGTTTCGATGGAAACTCTCCTTCTGTTGTAATTGTAGTGGGGTGCCATTAGTTTGCAACTTTTCTGCAAACTTCTAATACCCTACTGTAATAGTTTTATATCATGCATTAATTGTAATATTTTGTATGTATGTACTCTGGTTTAATATAGTTGACTTTTTTATCAGGAAAATGGAAAAAGTAATGCCGGGTCACTCAGGGATCACACCGCAGTATGACCGACGGCTACCGCAAAACTACTGATGCTATAGCTTTAGCAAAGTAATAACTTTAAAAATAGCAAAAGGAATTTTTAAAAGTTATTACTTTAATAATTACCAAAGTATTATTTTATTATTGCTAAAGTTACTACTAAAATTAGTGCTAATGTAGTTACTATTAGTTTTTAAAAAGATTTTATCGCATCTCTCTATTTCCTTTACAGTGTGTTACTATTTAACACTTCCTGTGCAAAAAGTTCGGTAATCGATGAATCATACCCAAGAGTTTTTCTTCACGTTAGAGTGTACTCGAGAAATCGTTCTATAAAGTCTGATCGCAGGCGTACACTATAAAAATGATTTTAACATTTTTTTAGTCATTTATTTAAGTATAACTAGAACTAAAAGAGCAGAACTAGCGTTGATTACATATTAAAACGACTCGTTATCGATCGGAGTTTTGATGAGAAAATAAGCGCTGCATGTGTGCGTTTTTAATGCATTATTAAAGTAGAACGAAAGTGCGGCATCGCGGAATAACGAAATAATATTTCATGCAGACGGCGCCAAAGAAAAAAATTGAATATTTTTTACATTTATACGGACATTCTGTCCACTCACTATTCAATGTCAAGCTATAAAAATTAAAATAAAATTCAAATAACAGTGCCGTTATCAGTCGTTCGAGTCTTTTTATAAGCCAGAGCAAATATTTAACATCATTATTTTCTTCATAGTTTATTATCCAGATTGACAAAAGACTTCCAGTTCTCATAAATAAAAGAAAAACTCAATTTGAACCATTATCATCGCCAAATTGTAGCTCTAAATCATTCAGATAAAAAGGCTCGTCGTTGTACGTCAGAATCTCTGCACATTTGACGCATCTTTTTGATCAAACAAGTCAGATAGCAAATTGAACCTGACAAAAATTGGAATAAATAAAAAAAAAACAAGAAGAACAATGGAATCGTCCCAACGCGTCTTTTTTACCTTGAGGTTTCGAGCGAGACGAGGACGACAATTTTCGGCAAAATTGTCACTTGCCATTTATGGTTTCGAGCGGTAATTGCACTCTTGGTTCACAGCAGGAGCAGCTAGAGCGCGACAAGGACGGCCCGTAATGTCGCTACTGCAAACTCCGTTTTAGGTAACATCCGCACCGAGTGATAAAACGACAATAATTATAGCAAAATTTTAATGCTCCCTGCTATACGGTTTAAATTGTGCTCGTCTTTTTTTGTTACCCCATAGTTAGTCGTGTTGATTTATTTGACTTTCAGCTCGCCGAGATTCAGAATGCCAACATTAATGCAATATGGAGATTCGAGTAAGGAATTGGCTTACGGTAATAGCTGTTCCCGAAGTAGATTTTATGGAGTAAAATACTATAGCATTACCTTGCGAAAGTAAACTTGATGAATTATTCAATTGAACCCTTACGAACTTTTCTAGTGATTCAGGGTTAGTTTTAGTGGAGAGCAGCAACAAATTATTACATAAATAATCGTTGTATAACAGAACCTATAAAAAAATGTACGTAAGTTTGTATCTCGTCACAGACACATGTAATCAAGTGTACACTTCTAAATTACTTAAATTTTCTCATGTGAAAAAAATTTATAACGGGTTTATCAAAATGTTTATAATCAATTGAACTTATAAGGATTTTATAAAATTTTTTATAAAATTTATATAATGAAGTGCCTTGTACATTGTTATCTAACGAAAATATAATTATTTAATCTTTTTTCATTCATAACTATTAGGAGGTACGCATGCGTAATCACTGACGTACAAAACTCTTTCATCGATCGCGATTTTAATGGTAATGCAAGATGATACAACGTTGAAAACAATGTACAAGACATTTGTTAAATTTAAGCAAATATTTATTTCAATAGTACTTATCAAATATTTTATTGAGTCAAAAAGTTATTTTTTTTTTTTTTGAAACTACTAAATTTATTTAGAAAGAAATAAATTTTTACTTGATTCAAAGAAATAGTTAATAAGTACTATTGAAGTAAATCATTTCCTTAAAATTCACAATTTTTTTTTCAGTGCACTTTATAAAAATCTTATAAAATACTTATAAGCTCAATTCGTTACAAACACTTTATAAAATACCCCCTACAATTTTTTTCCACATGGGAATTGACTGTAATAAAATGCAAAGTTGCATTTGTTCCAAGTAAACGAATTCGAGGATGTAATTATATGAAGAATTCATCGAGACAAGTATGCTAAATCTGATAACTCTTAGGTAATGGTCAGTCCCTTCGGTAACTCGCGTATCGACCCTCTAATTGTGACGCTGCCTGTCTGAATTACGAGACCTCGAGCCCTTCGGTAAAAAACAAGCGGCCCGACGAAATAAAAAGAAGAGGAGGTGGACGAGGAAGCGGCAGAAGAAAAGAGAGCCGCGGAGAGCGTCTAAAGAGACGCGCTGGCGGGCAATTTTCCGGGGCGATGTTGCAGAACTTTTTGGTTTATGGCCTTCCATCGGGCGTTACACTCGTTTAGGCCGCGAGGCGCGTGCTTGCGATTATCATAAAAATCGAGCGCCGGCTTTTGATTTACCGCCTCCGCTCCCAGCGTATAGGGAAGAATCCAACGGGATAGCAGCCCCGCGCTCTTCCGCGAAAATACTTCGTCGGGACGGCTTTTTTCATCAATTTTCTCCGCCCCGGGCGACCGTGAATAGTTCGGCGTCTGTACATACGAATGTATATATATATATATACATGTATATAGTTATATATATATAAACTAGGTAAACCTATGCATCGATATAACCACGATTGTATAGAGGTCTCACTAGAACTCGATCTGCAGACAATTGAATCTTTACATCGGTATTATGATGGTTTTATGGTATATAAGATGTTGAATGATGTAATAAGATGTGATAATTTATCTATATTATTTAAGCGTGCACAACCAAAAGCAAAAGTTGGTTGTAATTCAAATTTTGGATTTTTTCCACGTTTAATTGATCCAGGAGGCTACGGAACTCCTTGCCTCTGGCTCTGACATCTCGTGACGGATCATTCAAAAATGCTTTTATAAGAAATATCTCTAAACAATTTGGATAATGCATTTGGATAAGTAACGATTATTATCTTATGTTATATCCTTATCTTGTATATAATATATTTTTGGATTGTAAGGACTTTATAGTCCGTTTAATTTATTTAAATATATATATATACATATATATATTGATGCAGGTATGTATGGACTCTCATTTATTTATGCATATAAGCCAGAGTGGCGTTTGCGCGCTCAAGTTTCGGCTCTTGTGCCTTTAACGAGAATGCAATTTTCCTTTGTTCGGCGCGAGCTGCGCCACGAAATTGCCGGCTCCGAATGGCTTCATTAAATCACGGCTCTGTTTTCTTCGGAGTAACGGTGTTTATATGCGGCTGTTTTAGCAAATTATGCCTTTATCGCGCTGATGGACACGCTTAAAGACCATTCGCACATTCTGCTTTATTTATACTCGCTATTTTGTGATTTGTTGCTGGTTACTTAAGTCCGCAACCGCCTGTTTTTCTATACCACTGGTATTTTTAACTTTCGTTTGAAACTACCTCTACTCGAAGAAAATTTTGTAACATAAAATTGTTTATTGAGAGGATATAGTGAGTTTTAGATTTTACTGCAATAAAAATTATTCACTGCGATTCATTTATTTTAGGAGATTTTTTTAAAATTAGATGAAAACCACATTCTGGTGAATTCCGATGAAAAATTAATTAGAAATTGATTTGTACAGATTTAACAAAATCTAATTAACAATATTCTAAAGAAAACGAGTAAATATAATTAATATAATTCGGGCAAAATTTAGAGTCTTTAATAAATAATTGTTGTATATCGTAAAAACTGTTAAAATTACTATCCTTTCTTGATACAACGACAGAGTCCTTTTTACGATGAATTCACTCTTCATTTGCATAGTTTACCTTTCTTCGGTGCGAAAACAGCAACTACAGTACTGAGATAGCAAAGTTTTAATATACACACAAGAGAATTTAATTAAATCATAATACCAGTAGCATATAGCAGAGGGTGTCTAGTTTTGAAGGGTAGTTGTTTTGAGTGCGCCAGGGTATTCGGTCGGAACTGGTGGGAATCGAAAGGGCTGTCGTTAAGATTTCCCAAAGGAACACGCATCCCTCATTGCGTCGGCATCTATCCATTTGCATGCGTTATAGCACTACGCCGTTCAAGCATCTCCCCCTTTTCTATCTTTACATCATCTGCCTCCGTAAATTTAACGGACTGTTTTTATCCGTAATACGATCTTCTACTCCCTCGTTAAAAAAAAAATTGAAGAGGCTCTTATTATCGAAACAGACATTTTCTTTTTCTCCTGTTTAATAACAAAAAAGGTTTACGTATGCAAAATTGAAAACATAAATTTAGTCTAAATTTTGGATTACAATTTAGATTTACAATTCCTCACACACGGAGAGAAATGTTATAGTAAAAATTACTACAATGGAGCATACTCGACCTATGACGATTTTTGTTATAAAACTTACTAAAAATTCCTATGTACGAAGTAATATCTACTATATAAATAGCAAGTTTTGCTATGTATATAAGAATTTTTAGTAAGTTTTATAGTAAAAATCGTCATAGGTCGAGTATGTCCTACGGAATATAGTAATTTTTACTATAACATTTCTCTCCGTGCAGAGAACTCAGAGTATTTGTAAAAAAAGTGAAAGCTCCAGCTTTTTTATTTTTAAATTTTTAAATTGCTCAATATAAATATGGCAATGCACATTCAAAAGTTGTAATCTTGTATATTTTTAACAAAGGACTCCTACAATTTACTAAATTCTGAAGCGCCATAATATTTATCTCATTTTAGACGTTTCCTTCATGGAGTTGGGCGGCGCAAGCTCTTTACAAGGTAGCCCGAGGCTTTTTGCCGCGGTGCGTCATTCGAGCCACAGCCAAGCGTAAGCCTTAATTTAATGCCCTCGGCCCTGCGGAAACAAGACGGAAACTCGACTTTGAAATCCGACGAAAACACACGAGAAACGCACTGCCGAAACTTTAGCCCTCAGCTCGTCTCGTTACCCCGCATTAAGGGATAAACAAAAAATAGCGCTTCCAAGCTTCAATTCGAAGCTTCTTCAGGGAAGCACCGAAATTCGATAAAAATAAAACTCATTTGTATCTTCGTATAAAATATTTACGTACATATTTTTCTTACACTGTATTTTTTTTTCAGAATTCTAAAATTCAATGTACTTAACATTTTAATACACAATTTTTTACTTTACATATATTCATTGAGTATTCTAAGTTTTATAGGAAAAAAAAAATACAAACAGTGGCCAATTTTGTGTGTTTACCTTATCTTGGATAAGAGTCTTGCCCTCTCTTCTTCATTTTTTACTTGACTATATTCACTGAGTATTTCTAATTTTATATAAAAAAAAAAAAATAAAAGGTTGCCAAATTTTTTGTGTGTATACCTTATCTGATAAGATCTGGACTCTCATCTAAAATTTTTTACTTGACTATATTCACTGAGTATTTCATTTGTTATAGAAAAAAAAAAAATACAATCGTGGCCAAAGTTTTTTTGTGCTAAACTTACGGTATATTCACATAAATATTTTTTTGTATACACATTTTCTACATTGTATTTTTTTTTTCAGAATTCTAAAAATTCACAAACGTAATTTATTTTGTAAATTTCAATGTACTTAACATTTTAATACACAATTTTTTTACTTGGACTATATTCACTGAATATTTCTAATTTTTATAAAAAAAAAAAAAAAAAATACAAAAGTGACCAATTTTGTGTGTATACCTTATCTGGATAAGAGTCTGGACTCTCTTCTTCAATTATTTACTTGACTATATTCACTGAGTATTTCTAATTTTTATAAAAAAAAAAAAAATACAAACGTGGCCAAATTTTGTGTGTATACCTTATCGAAATAAGAGTCTAGACTCTCATTTACCCTCACAAATTGCACTCTTAGTTCGCATTCATTGATAAAGATTTCATAGCTATTAGATTAATCGATGCACGACGCTGGATTCCAGTAGATTTAAATCCATTTACAATGTAAGCACGACAATACGTCATAGTCCGGGAGTATAAATTTATAGTTTAAAATGCCGTTGAAATTTATAGTTTACCGGGCGTCGAGCCTCGCGCTAATTTTATTTGCGCCCCTGATGTCTGTATCTTGGCGCTCGGGCGCCGCGGGGCGAGCTCTCCGCGCGCGATTAATTTATGCAAATTCGTCAATACCGATGCGCGACAACTTGGTCCGGTGATTTACGCGCGAGACAAGCGGAGCGGCGGCGCCGGATAGGAAACAAAAATGAAGCCCTCGCGAATATATGAATATGAATGTATAATTCATAAACGATTCTATCGGCGGATTCGTTGGCCTTGAACTTATCCAGTGGCGTTAAAAAATTCATCAACTTCTTTTTACTCGGTCGACTTTTTTTTTCAGGCCTATCTAACTTGCTTTTTTTTATATCGCCTCTATATAGGTTATTATTTAGTCGTTTGCATAAATTACCGGGTCTACTTAAACTACTGGAAAAAAGTAGTTGTAGCATCAGATTTTATTTCTGATTATCTAGCTTTCGTTTATTTATTTATTTACTAAAGATTTAACGAAATATAGTTGCTGCACAATTAAGGACTGCTTATCATTATTGATAATTTAAAATTCTAAATTAACCAATCATTAAACATTAAATTCAATAATTTACTTGTAAATTAATAAATACATAGATATTATAATCAGGTAAAAAGTATTTTACTTTCGTTCTATCTAATTAAAAAAAAAATACTCAACAAAAAAAAGTATGTACGAATTTTTTTTTCACAAATTAATTGAAAGATAAATTAAAGCAAATAGCTGGTTTACTATTTTTGAAAAAATATATTGAACTTCCTGCATTAAGGTACGAAATATAGTCGTTGCACAATTAAGGACTACTTTATCATTATTGACAATTGTTGATTCTAAATAATCCTAAGATTAAACATTTAATTTATTAATCCACTTACAAATTAATAAATAGATGTATACTATGATCAAGTAAAAAGTTTTCCGCATTTTTTTCAGAAACTAATTGAAAGATAAATTATAAGTAAACAGCTTTAAATATTTTTTTCAACAATACAGTTCCTGCATTAAGTTTAAAAGAAACGTGTTCGTTTTTTTCTATTGATTTTTTTTAATTACAGTTGTTGCATAATGAAGGACTGCTTATCATTATTAACAATTGTTGATTTAAATCAGCTTGACATCAAACATGAAATTTATTAATCCATTTACAAATTAATAAATCCATATATAATAAATTAAAAAATCCATATTATGATCAAGTAAAAAGTTTTCCGCATTTTTTTTTCAGAAACTAATTGAAAGATAAATTATAAGTAAACAGCTGTTTTAATATTTTTTTCAACAATACAGTTCCTGCATTAAGTTTAAAAGAAACGCGTTCGTTTTTTTCTATTGATTTTTTTTTAATTACAGTTGTTGCATAATGAAGGACTGCTTATCATTATTAACAATTGTTGATTTAAATCAGCTTGACATCAAACATGAAATTTATTAATCCATTTACAAATTAATAAATCCATATATAATAAATTAAAAAATCCATATTATGATCAAGTAAAAAGTTTTCCGCATTTTTTTTCAGAAACTAATTGAAAGATAAATTATAGGTAAACAGCTGTTTTAATATTTTTTAAAAAATACAGTTACTGCATTAAGTTTAAAAGAAACGCGTTCGTTTTTTTCTATTGATTTACTTGCTACTAATGGTAGGGGAGTACAATTTGTGAAAGCACAGACTCATCCGGTCGCCGTCGTAAATTACTTCGGCTGACGCTGCGGTCATCGAGTTTTCGCATTCAACTAGGCGAAGGTCGTGCATGTCGGGCGAATCGCTACTATACAGTGTCCGTTCTCGTGCTGTCGGAATATGTTCGATAAAGTCGAAGCGGGGGACACGCGAAAGCGAATTGACTGGTCGCCGTTGGTCGAGGTTTCGAGCACCCCTAATGTGCTCGGACAACAGGCACTCAAACATTTGCAAATACTATATACATTTCAGTGGAAGCATATCTCCGTGCTAATAGTATATTCCATGCCTGCCGGTATTGATAAATAAATCGAGAGTACCTCTGAGAGTCACGTATGCGTATTGTACATATTTGATGGGTGTGGAATGTCTTTATCAACAAACTATACGATTGATTCTGAATAATCCATTATCCGATGCGATGTGTTTATTTTCCAATGGGAATCCTGATCTGTTAATATTTTGTATATACAGTAGCTCTGAAGGTAGAACTTCAAAGTAAATAGAATTTTTCGGTCACAAGCTCACCGTAGAAAAACATACTGCGTGTTTTTTTGTAAACCCTTATGCAGAATATTTCTGAAACAAAATTTTTGCAAAATTAGTTTACAGTTTCTTTACTGCATAATTTTCTGCAAAACCTTATGCAGAATATTTCTAAAAAAAAGGTTTGCAAAATTAGTCTGCAGTTTCTTTGCTACATAATTTTCTGTAAATCCATATGCAGAATATTTCTGAAATTTTTTTTGAAAAATTACTCTACAGTTTCTTTGCTGCATAATTTTCTATAAACCCTTATGCAGAATATTTCTGAAAAAGAAACTAAAAATTTCTGCAGAATTTCTCATTTTCTTTACATGTAAACTGAAAAAGCATTTGTTAATTTTAAGGAAGGATTTACTTCAATAGTACTTATTAAATATTTCGTTGAATCAAGTGACGATTTCATTAAAACTAAATAGTCAGTTTAAAAAAAAAATAATGTTTTGACTCAATAAAATGTTTAATAAGTACTATTGAAATAAATGTTTGCTTAAAATTAATAAAATTTTCTCTCAGTGTAGGGAAACA
The DNA here is from genome assembly GCA_018906775.1 of Sycophila sp. Sp_5. Lineage (NCBI taxonomy): Eukaryota > Metazoa > Arthropoda > Insecta > Hymenoptera > Eurytomidae > Sycophila > Sycophila sp. Sp_5. The sequence continues at coordinate 1,156,536 of JACCID010000012.1, forward strand.
TCTCCAGACTGTTTTTAATACTCGAATTTTTTAAAACTCCCAAAGTACAATTTTTTTTACGACAGTTCTGTAAAAATAAAAGTTTCTAATTCCTAACCAGTAGGATTTGCCCACACAGTTCATCAAGGAATCTGATAAGAAAGAAGCCCGTTAGAAGAATTCGTGAAATAGTTCGGCCGAGGCAATAGTAGCCGGGACCCAACGGTCTGGAAAAACGACCAGGAGGAAACGTATATAACGACTGTGATCGCGGAAGTTGACGACAGGCTGGAAGAGGAGGAGGAGGAGGAAAGTGGCGGTAATTTCGCGCTTCCTGGTGCTCGCCGACGACGATCCAGGGCTACCTACACGAGCATCCGTGTGTTAGTATGTGCACGTCGCGAGGAACGTTAAACGCCGAGCAGGACTTCGATAAGAGCCCGGGCTCTAATCAGCGAGCGAGTTAATTAACGGACATGCGGGGTTTGCTCGAGGATAAAAAGAAAGTGCGTGGCGAGAGAACGACGAGATAAAGGAGGAAAAATAATCGTGGGAGTGAGTCGGTCCGACCATCCGTTTCGATCCTCCGCTCGTGCGCGTGTTTATTTTATTTTGCATTGCTAATAATCCTTTTTCGCTCAGGCAGTGTACTATTTAAACCAGATTTCTCGTTAATTTTCTTTTGGGTAAAGATAACTTTATTAATTAAAATGTTAATCTGTTAGTGGAAACTGGGAAAAAATTTCAGATAACACGCTTGATCTTATCGGCGAAAATTTACCGGTTAACAATTTGAAGATATTTATTTTGCTGTCGAATAATAAAATAATAAAATGACGTTTGAATTAAAAGCCAGTTATTAAGGGAAATGAGTATAAAGTGATAAAAGCTAAATTTATCAGTGTGCCATAGATATAATAATTTAGATGTTTAGGTTTGAAAGTGAAACGGTTAAAATATCCTGCAGGCAAAGGCCAGAGAATAGATTCATTGAGAAAAAGTTCTAGTAAAATTTATTATAAATTCTATATTCATTTTAAACTACACTCGAATTTTACCAAATTTGCTACGAATTATTGCAAAATTTGAATTAAATAAAAGTACACTACATTTTTGGCTATAAATTATAATTTTTACTACACATTTTTTTCAGAACTCCTCTTTTGACTCTGTATAATGAAAATTCATGCAATCCCTTGCACCTTTGAATTATTCTGCAAGTTTCTTACTTCTGAAAAAAAGGAAGCAGTGCAGCGAGCGGAGATGGCAGGTAAAACAACTGTTGAATTTGTGGCTTAAGTAGAAATAGAAACGCGACGAGAAAAAAAGGCGTTGCACCTATAGAACGAAGAGTCGTCAGTGGAGAGAAGGATAGAGACGGCGAAGACGAAAGGAGGCGAGCAAGAAGTTCAACTAGAAGCTACAACGGCTACCGAGCGAGTAAATGGAGAAGAGAGTGAGAGATAACGAGGATAAAGAGAGAAGGATGGTGAAATGGGAAGAAGAGAGGCCTCTCCTGCACACTGTTATAATATATGTATTTTCTTTAGCGCTTTCTCACCCCGCGATCTTCTTTGTCGTCGCCTCCTTCTTGAGCTCAAAAGGCGGGTATTAAAGGGAGACTTGAAAGTGATCTTAGGCTTCCACCGATACATTGTATACGAAGTGCTCGATTTGCATTCAGAAGCGAAATAGTATCTACGACGCTAAAGAAGTTAGTCTGTTACTTGGAAGACGAACTCTTCCACTTTCAGTTTTTTTTAGTATTAATCAAAATTATCCAGAAGTTTATAGTATGTTTAAAAGTAGTTTAATCAGTGTTTACACTGAGAGAAACATTTTGGAAAAATTACTGTCCAGTCCGGTAGTGGAGCCACAGACTGAATTTATTAATACATTCTAAATAAATTCTAATAATATGTACTCGAAATTCTAATAAATGTTACTAGAATTCTAGTGCAATTTTTAATATAGAATCGTAATTTTTTCACTAAATGCAACCTGTGGCTCTGCTACCAGGCTGGATAGTAATTTTATTAGAATAACAGTAATTTTTTTAAAACATGTCTCTCAGTGTAGAAGTCTATAATTTTTATTAGGATCCCAGTTGAAAATAGAAACGTTAAAATCAACATTGAAAGTCAACGTTGATTTTGAACATTTTGGATCTTTGAAAAAACGTTGATTTTGCCTGATTTTCAATGTTTTTTTCAAGGTTGTATGTAACCCAATTTAATCGTCGTGAACGTTGATTTTTAACGTTAATAAAAAGGTTTCCATAACCTTTGTCATAAACATAGATTTTCAACGTTTATAAAAAGGTTTTCCTAATATTGATTGTAAACGTTTGAAAATCAACGTTTGCGACGAAGATTCGGAAAACTTTTCTTTTTATCAACGTTAAAAATCAACGTTTACGACGGTTAAATTTGGAAACATAAAACGTTGAAAAAAAATGTTGAAAATCAGGCAAAATCAACGTTTTTTCTACGTTCCGAAATGTTCAAAATCAACGTTGAAGTAACGTTGACTATCAACGTTTCTATTTTTAAGTGGGATACTGGTAAAAGTTTCGCAAGGCCCAGTAGAAGCTCACAGCTGAAAGTCAATTGTTAAACCGATAGAAAGCAGTAATCTCTGTATAATCTAGAATAGAAATAAATAAATAATTAGTTAAATAAACAAGAAGATTTTCGTTCCTCCAATTTAAGTGAAGCAAAGCTTGCACTTTCTACACTTTCTCTCTCCATCGTCCAGCGACTGCGCGTTATGCAAAGACGAAAATCCCGAAGTAAGCGTACCGATTGACCAACGCTTACGAGGTTCCCGATATTGCTACCGCATTAGACGCTATTGAAAAATTCCCCGGCCGACATTCGGAATTCCCGTCTAGCTATCCAATAGCGGCGTTAATAAACGCGAAACGCGGAACCCATGAAAAAACGAAGTCGCGGCCGGTCTATAAAACCGGTCGCCACGGACGTCGGACAAGCGTATATACTGCTACTCGGCTTTCGACAGACTCGGTCCAATTAAGTGGCCAGGATAACGTTTCCTTCGTTGGCACGGCCATACTTTGTTTCATTTCATCCTCATTATTATCATTCGGAAATTATGTCCAATTGTGCGGGCCTCAGGCGCGCCTCACTAAGCGTCCTGCCCACTTCAAGGTTTAATTTTAGAATCTGAGGTATATATCTGCATGCAAAATGGAGTGGATTTTGTGTTTTCCCTCTTCGATCCTCGGATACGAGCAATTATATATTGAAAGTCATGGTACGCGTTATGCGCGCCTGACGTTTGCCTGTACGGAATTAAGTCTAATTGAATTAACATTCCAGCTTTGGTGAGTCCTTAGGACTGGTTTCGATAGGAATCTCACGGGCACCTTATAATCGGCGATAAGTAAATACTTGTGATATGTATTTGCTATTGCGTGTTTTGTGCGGATTGGCTTTTTCGATTTACAGTGGGGAATGCACTTTGTTTTTTTGCTGATCAAACTTGTACGATGTTGTTTGTTTCAAAGAGAAGCTACTTATGTTTGAGATATAACTGAATTAACCTGGAATATTTGATGGTTCGCGTGTATACTTTCGCAGATAGCATTAACTTATATACCATATTGTAAAGAGTACATATGAAAGAAGTAAACTGAAAAATTTAATTTATAATCTTCGAGACTCATAACTTCTGATTCTCTTCGAACATCGAGTATATATATTTGAATTTGTTTATTTTTGTCAATGAGATAGGGAGAATGTTGTGAAACATTTAAAGCAAGAATTTTATTTTTTTAACAGATAAATTTCCATGCAAAATTTTTTGGTGAATAAAGATTTACTAGTTCAATTTGAATAATTTTCCTATCTTAATTCTCTTAAAGAAATTACGAGTCTAAAAGTGAAATCAACTATTTTTAATTTGATGGATTCTGTCATGACTCCGTGGTTCGCCGCTTGTCTGTCACTAACATGCGACCGACAGGGACATGATAGAATAGAGATCGGAAAAGCAGAATCATTTGGGAGAAAAAAATGATTTATTTTTAAATTTATAAGTTGAGTCATTTTATAATTAGGAACTCTATATTTTTTTAATTTAATCATTTTAATTTTGAATACGCGTAAAAATATTTATAATATTTTAGCTTTACCTTTACACCAATATTTTATTAATTAATATTATAAACACGGAAGTCTATTAATAATTATTTAACCTTTAGAGGACGGGGGTGGTCCCTTTAGGGACCACCTGTCACTGAGGGTGTTTAAAATTAGTCATCCAATGTGTTTAGGCATTCATTTTAGTGAAAATAGAAACTCATTTTGAACCGGATAATCCCCGTCCTCTAAAGGTTAATAAAAAAAAATTAAATTGATTGAAAAATGTATCAATTCTGTATATATATTTTTTAAATTATTAGATGTTAAATCTGCATAGACATCTATTTCAAGAAAAATTATAATCGGCACTTGTTTCCATCACCCCGTAGAGAAAGTATCATTCTGACTGATTTTCTGTCTTTAAAAATATAAACGCTCAATCTAATTTTATTAAAAAATCCTATACAAAACATTTATGACTATGTATATATATACTAGGGAGCTACCTCCCTACTCGGTCCGTTTTTTTATTTATCGATACTGTTAAATCTGTTTACTTTTTGAATTGATGATTAGAAACTCATTTTTCAATTTTCACTTTTTTTCATAGACGATGCTTAAATTAGTCTACACTTTTGCTTTACCGATATCTTTGAATCTATTTATTTTTTGAGACGAATTCTAGACAAGAATTTTTTCTTTTTTCACCTTTTTTTTTACCTGTGTACGTTTGTTTTTTTCCTGCTTATGATTATTTTAATTCTTTAAAAAAAAAATAATAAATAAAGAAAAACTTTTAATCTATTGTTTTTCAACGTCCACTTTCGCTCGAGCCCAGCTCAACTCGAAGTGTCCCGGGTAGGATGGGAGACAGCCAGGGGCTCTGCTTGGAACAATAACCCTGAATAAATCACGAGCAATGGGCATTCGGCGACTGCTGCCGCTGTCGTCGGGTAACTACGTATACACTTTCCCACTCGCGTCACTACCAAACACTGTATGACCGTCGCGTGGACCAAAGTGCGCCGTCGGTGGGATGAGTGCGGGCAAAAAGGGAGGCACTGCTCGCCGCTCGAAAGAGCACAAGGGCGGCGCGCGTATAACTCTTTTATTTACGGCCCCTCGCCGTTCGTTTTAACGGCCTGCAATATTCCGCCAAAGTAGTTTGTCGCGAACTTTTTGATCGTCGCCTCATTTATCTCTGGGGCCCGGTGTCACTCCTGAGGTGTATCTAGTTTATTTCAACGATTTTCCCCCTCGATAAGTTAACAAGTTCTTGTGCTCTTAATTGACGTATGAATCGAGGGGGAAATATTTTAGCGAGATAGTATTGTGAAGCGAGAGTCTTATTTGAGGAGAGATACGCAGCAAAGTGTTGGATAAACTTTAAATTTGCATCGGGACTTTAATTTGAATATTCTTGTACGAAACTATTGAAACCGTTGAGTTATCTTCAACTCGGCCGGCGGCGATAAGCCAATCACACGAAATTCTCGCTTTCCAGAGTTAAACATAAATATTCGTTAGTTATGCTCACTATTCAGATGCGAGATGTAATAACTTTGCCAATTACTAATGGATCTAATCATATTTTTTTCAAAATTTATTTTACGCAAGAAATGTAAACAAATATTTTTTAAATAACGAAGCCAATCCAATTTTAACTAAATAAAAAATCAAATTCTTACGTTGCCACACACTGTCTAAGATTTATAGAGAAAATTCCCCTTCAATGCACCTATAAATAAATTAAAAATAAATGTATGCTACACTCACAAAAATGGATTCTTAGTCTTAGTAGACAAATCCACTAAAGCATTATCTACTTAATTTTAAAATGAATTTATTAAATTGAAGAATATATATGTGTTTTAATATAATGCTCAATAAGTTTACTAGAAGTATAGAATCTTCTGAATTTTATCATAAATATGTTAATTGTTCATATTTTTCTGCGTATTATAGATACTTCATCATATATTTAATTCTTTTTACTTTTTATATTAAGTGGAAACTAATAGTTAACAAATCAATTTAGAATTTATCATGCAGTCTATTTATTGGTAGACAATAATCTACTTGTTCGTAGAAGAATTCGTTTACATTTTAGCAAATTAATCGTAAACGATGATCCGCTTATCCACGGGATAAATAAGTTTGACTTTATAATAAGTAGATTTTCCAGTGTTATTCAGTGGATTCTTTTACCAATTAGATTAAATTTTTGTGAGTGTAGATTCGCTAACATTAAATTATGAGTTCGACGTTCGTAAATGAAAAATCCTCTGAGAAATTCCGAAGATACATGCAGGGCATATAAAATCCAAGGCGAAATTGCGGATTCATCCATTATTCCGTAGGAACAGTTCTAAATCACAAAAATTAAGACGTACTCTCTCGCATTACAGGCGAGCATAAAACCACTTGAACATGCCCGCTGTTTCGCCGAGGGCAAAATAAAAAGTTACGACGCGGCTTTGGAGGATCGCGGTCGTACAGGCTTGGTTCGTTGCACAAAGTGCCTAAGAACGGCGTGAGATCTTGCGATTGGAACAAACGAGAATTTTGAATGCGCGCAATATAAAGAAACGGCTGAGCGGGATAAAGGATCGAGGGCGGTGCGCCGCATGAAAAGGAATTTAGCGGAATGAAAATGGACCGAAACGTCCTGGTATACCTGCCGGTCGATATTTATACACAACGACGAGGGCATAGAGCATTCTCGTTTGCCGGGAGAGGCCTTGTGAATTGAACCACCACTTCCGGCTGGACCATTTTCATGCTCCATTGCGAATTTTGAAGCATTTACGTCTTGAAATGCAAGTATGCGCCAAGAGATATTTTATTGAACCAATTGCAATACTTTCAAAATTAAAGTTTAATCCAATTGTGTATAGATAAATATGTCCTTCACGCGCTAAAAGAATCCTTTAAATGGTAAAGGAAAATTCGCTGTTCAAATTTAAGAATTAGAGGAAAAAGGGGTCATCTTGGAGTTCGGTTTAAGAAGGTGCCATTTCAATATCTTTTTCAATGGATTATAAACTTAAATAACAATATACTATGTGATACAAAAGAGCATTGACAAAAAATGTCCTTTAAATGCTAAAAGAATCCTTTAAGTGGTAAAGGAAATCTACTATAATTCTACTCTACTATTAAGATTATATAGGATCTTCTACTTAAAGAAAATATTCTTACATTTAATGGTTTTCATTTTAAATCGAATCGAACATTTTTAAACGATTCATTCTCTTCTACTTATATTTATATTACATTTTGTCAGTGTACTTACTAGAAGTCTGTTAATTTTTTTCATTGAGCGATTCTTTCTACTGTAAGCATTGTATGGCTAAAATTTTTCTTTCCATAACAAAAAGGTTTCTCTGCAAAATCTACTATGCTTAATTATCATTGTACGCCGAGAAACTCCTTTTCTTTGGTGAAAAAAAGGAAATGAATAAATTACGGATGAAGTAAACAGACGGTCGCAATGTAGGAGGGGCGGGTGAGTAAATGAGGTGAAGAAAAAACATAATAGAATAAAAGAGCGCGGAGGTATATACGCAGCATGCGATCGCGTGCCGGTCAGCCGAGCAGCGAGTTTGTCGGAGATCATTCTAATTAAACGTAATACAGAAGCCACAGGGCATTGATCGCCGAAGCGTCTCCCTTTACGGCCGGGGGGATTTTTTTTCCGCCTCGCTCTCTTGCTTTCGCCTTTTCCGTTTGTAACCGCCGAAGGGCGATTACGCTGGTTAAGTAACCGAGAGAGGCTCGGCCTTTCCCTCTAATGATTTCATTTTCTCGACCATCGATTAAAAAACTGTTTGTTTTCAAAGCGGCTTTCATTAGCCAGCACTGCAACTTCAGTTCAGTTTATTAAACAGTTGTGTACTCTGTATTGTTATCGTTTAATGTTTTATTATTTAACGAATTACAATACCCTGGTAGAAAATCCAATTAATTCTTAGCTGTACTAATTAGTTAATTGTTGCAGAATTAGCTATCGGAAGCTAACGAAAGTAGTTTGGGTGTACATTTTATTTATGTTTTTCTAATTGTCAGCTGAAGTGAAGTAGAGTGTTTTTTGACTCTTAATTAAAACAAATAGTAGCAACTTAATCTATAATATGCTACTCTACCTTAGGGTGAATTTTACTCTACTTTAGAATGAATTTAAATTACTCTTCATGTAAAGTCAAATTTTACTCCAATATAGATGAGACAAATTTAACTCTACGAGTGATTAATTATAAACTACCTTGATAGAAAATCCTAGTAATTCTTAGCTAATTACTATACTAATTATTGTACTAATTAGTTAATTGTTGCAGAATTAGCAATCGGAAGCTAATGAAAGTAGCTTAAATGTACGTTTTATTTATGTTTTTCTAATTGTCAGCTGGAGTGAAACAAAGTGAAAATTAACTCTATTGGAGTCAAATTTTCACTCTAATGTTATAGTGAAATTAAGTCTCTTGTAGAAGTGAAGTAAAGTGTTTTTTGACTCTTATTTATTATTTTATTATTTATTTTAATCTTAATTAAAACAGATGGTAGCAACTTAATCCATAATATGCCACTCTACCTTAGGGTGAATTTTACTCTACTTTAGAATGAATTTAAATCATTATAGACTACCTTGATAGAAAACCCCACTAATCTTTAGTAATACTAATTAGTTAATTGTTGCAGAATTACCTATCCGAAGCTAACGAAAGTAGCTTAGGTGTAGCTACTGGCGCTACCGTTTTCAAACGTACGGTAGCTCCATACAAGCTAATTTAGATTTTAATGTTAAAATATTATTAAAGATTTTATTAATATTTATTCAAATGAAAGTTATTTTCTATGTGAATGCACAGAAAAAAAGTAATACACTTTTATGAACTGCAATTTTACAATAAATAAATATAGATTGTTTTAATTTTTATTCGATTAAAACCACAACCTTAAATATTACTCCCTCAAATACTGTACTAACACTAGCATATCCTACGTCTATAATTACATGTATATATCCTACGATAGAGTGCCTATTCTCGTAAATATAACCTAGGGTAAAAATTTTCATGCTACATTATAAACATAAATAGCTTAATATTTATTATTAAGGATTTAAATAAACTTTCTATTGTCAAGTAATATTTTGTTACATAACATAATAACAGTCTTAGGCATATTATTAAAAAAAAGACAAAAGGTTTTGTTTGTATTGTTTAATGACTTAGGCGTACCGTAAGCTTATTAACAGCTATTACGATCTGTTAACGCGAAGTTTATTTGTAGCTACCGATGTTAGCTGATAATTATTAAGCAAGCTAACTCGATAGCTAATTTTCCTACCAGGGATGTAGTCAAATAAACGACATAAAAAATAGTCATATTTTAATTACCGTTTTGTTATCGTCATGATACCGTATAGACGTACCATAAACGATAAACCATCATCAGGAGATTGAGATTTTATTTCTCGATGTATCCTAATGATCGACATAATAAAATTGTCTTCTACTTAACTTTTTTCAACATCAACATCGGCATCACCTATTTTCTTTTTACATTATAATTCTCATTAACATGTTGCATTCTTATACATATTGATATCAATGTAAAATTGTCTTCTACTTAACTTTTTTCAACATCAACATCAGCATCATCTATTTTCTTTTTACATTATAATTCTCATTAATATGTTGCATTCTTATACATTTTGATATCAATGTAAAATTTTCTTCTACTTAACTTTTTCAACATCAACATCAGCATCATCTATATTATTTTTACATTATAATTCTCATTAATATGTTGCATTCTTATACATATTGATATCAATGTAAAATCGTCTTCTACTTAACTTTTTTCAACATCAACATCAGCATCACCTATTTTCTTTTTACATTATAATTCTCATTATCATGTTGCATTCTTATACATATTGATATCAATGTAAAATTATTTAATCACAGTTTCATAGTACACGAACATCACAGTCATAATTTAACAATTCAATATTAATTTCTTTCTTGTCAATATATCATCATTTAATCAATCGTGTTATTCAGCAGCACCATCACTTAGCAGATGTACCGTGACGATAAACCGTGACGTGGAGGTTGAGATTTTGCTTCTCGATATAGCAATATCAAAGTTTATCCAGGAATAGATAAATTCCGTCCGAATCAAAGTGAAACGGTAAAGATGGTGGAATCGTGAAAATCGTTGTCGAGGCGCGGAAAGACGAAGTGCGCGCGCTCCGCCGGAGCCTCGGCTCGATGAGGGGCACGTTCACCTGCGCGCAAGCCCCTTTCATCGATAATTGTTGAACTTTGCAGAACGATAACGCGAGCTCCGCGCTCCGATCTATACTTCGGCCGTTCGCGCTTCGTTGCATTCCATCGGTAGATGCACACGGACGAACTTGACCAGAGCCAATCGGATTCTTGTATCCGCTCAGGAAGGGAAAGAAAGGTCGAGGGGATTCAATGGAAAATATTGAGCGTTCCCGCGATATACATTCGAGTTGCAGGGCCTTTTCTTTGCCGAGGTTGCGCCCGTGGACCGGGATGCTTTTAATTGAATGCGCTGGATGGATGGGGGCGGAAGGGTTGTGTTTCTTTTTTTTTTACTTTTTGCTGTTTCAAGGATTCGTTATTTTGTTCTCACGACCGTTATCCCGTTGGCTTTCAAGCGATCTGTTGGATCGCGTTGTAGGTTTTTACTTAAAAAAAGAAAACGTCAATTTAGATTGTATCCGTATATCTGATTATCTTTCCTAAACATTGTGATAAATAATCCTTTATTAAAAAAAAAGATGAATTGGTTAATTAATAAATAAATTCCGGATTACATGGTGCCGAAATTCATAAATAAAAAACAAATTTGCTAATCTTTATAAAAAAAAAAAAAATATGTTGTATCATTGAAAAATAATGATTGTAATTATTTTTGTGTTTCAGGTGAGTTTAATCTACCTTGTTTCTAAGAGTTTCTAATGAACACGTAAGTAAATAAACATTAAATAAAATTTTGCTTCTAAATTACTCAATGCCTTGAAAATATAGTAATATAATTATATAAAACGAATAATATTTCAATTTGCAATAATTCCAGAACTTTTCAATAAGAGCATAAATAAACAAAATTGAGTAATTATTTTTCGTGCAAACAAACTTTGGCTGGAAATTCGTAAACTTTAGAAATACACTTGGAACTTTCGGCAGTACAAAAGTCTTTGTCCCGAAAATTTTCACAGCCCAGTCGAGTCGAGAGACGTCAATCGTCCGCTCATCAACAGATTCAATTTTCCGATCAAACACAAACGCCCCGCCGTCGATAAACAAACACTCTCACATTCACCCCGATTGAAATTCCGTCGCCATACACCCTCGCCCGAGTCATCGCCAGTTTACGTACTTTAAAGGTTCTTTCGCCGCCTTATATGAAGGCAATTTACGGACGATTCATTCATTCATTCATGCGGAGGAAAAGCCGAATCCGAAATTAAGTTCCCTCCCCCTGGAATCCTCCCTCCTCGTCCTGAATATTTATGCCCTCGCTTCGCGCGTATAAACGCGCAATAAAGGCTGGGCCTCCGCCAGCGAGCGAGAGATAGGATGGACAAAAAAGGCGGAAAGGGGATTGTGCGCCGCTTTCTTCCTCCGCGGCGGCGGAATGCATCCGCGGAAGAAAAGTCGCGCGCTTACGAGGATGGGGCGGGGGTGGGGGGAGGAGGAGGCCGTTCCAGGTGAATCGCGAGAGAGAGAGAGAGAGAGAGAAGGAGAGGCAAGGATTCGCCCGCGAATAAGGAGAGGATGACGGAAGCGCAATGCTGCATGCGAATTATCAGTTCGGAAAATCGAGGCCTTACCTTACGGTATGACGTATATCTGATTTCATTTTATTTCCTTTTACGAGGATTTCCGCGCGATCCCATCCTGCGGGGCTCTCCTCGCGTTGTTGCCGAGGTGCTCGTTGGTATTTGTAATGGGCAAAACACTTGAAGCCTCTCAATAATGTGAAGTCGCGTTTCTTTAATTTTTTGTATATACGAAATTGCCTTTTTGCGTCAATTCTTTCTTTAAGAAAATCTTAATTAACTATAGTATATAAAGTATAGTATAGTAAAATTAGTTATTCAATAAATTTTAGTCGTAATTAGTCGTATGCAAAAAAGAAAAGAATGAGGATTGTAAGTGTACTTCCGTTTTTTTTTTAAATATAAGTACTTCCGGTCGAGTTGATACCTTAAATTCCCGTTTTCCTGATTATTAGTTTTCTACTGGAAAGTAATTATGGGAATTAAAACATGAACGTTTATATTTATTATTTTATTCAGTTTCTGGTATCTATAAATTACGATCGGTTAATAAATTTATCCGCTTATAATAGAAGTTTTTCCTTAAAAGCAACAGCAACTCTTAGTTCCACCGCGACAATTTGCAAACAGAAACTAATGGCTCGTTCACTCTATCGATCGGAGAAAGGGAAGGTTAATTTAACAATTTCAGAAGAGAAGGTGAAACCAGTTTTCATAATCTGATACAGTTCAATACCTTGTGAATGTCGAATGCATTTACACGATCTAGACCCGATTAAATGTTTTTTATACCATTTATACAAATTGAAAATGTAATTTCCGTCTGTCCTTTGTATTTTTTTTTTTGTTATTTAACGAAATAGACGTCAAAGAATCGATAACTAAGCGGAAATGCACGTCCTATACAGCAACATCTAGAAAATTAATTTATGTCAATTATTAAGGTCAGGCGCATATTAAGTATGCACTGACTATTAATGACCTTCTAAACTGGTCTTTCGTTCTATATACGCAAGAATCGATGAAATACCGGCACATTTTTATTTATTTATATATATATTTTTTTAAATTGTGAATTTCACACCTTTTGGTCGAAATACGCGCAAGAAGCATTATTCCGCCCCTCATAAAGTTACATCTCGCTTGATACTTATCGAGTATTCCCGGTCGCAATAAAGTAACCCGCTCTTTCCGCATTTTTCCTCCGATGGCCCATGGTAAATCAGCCACGGCTTATCGAAGCGCGGCGTTTAAAGCGACGCGCGGCAATCCGCGCGCTGGGACAAACTCGCTCTGAAAACGAGAAACACGCATAATATAAAATTGCGCCTTTCAGCGGCGGGGGACGGGGGTTCCCCTCACGAGGCCCGATTAAGTCAGCCCCGGCACGTACATAATAATTCTCGCGGATTATTGCCGGGACCACCGTGAGGACACCACTTCCACGGCGTTATAGATTCATTCTCTCTCTCTCTCTCTCTCCTTTATTCTCTCTCTATCTCTCTTTAAAAGGGTTGGCTATCTATTCCTATTTAAGTCTCTTCCTTTCTCTTAAGAAGTAAGTCTATATACATATATACTAGGGGGGGGGGGGGGTACCACCCTACTCGCTCCGCTCGTGCACCCCCCATTTTGAGATACAGACGAATTCTAGAAAATAATTTTTGCATTTTTCACCTTCTTTTTTGCCTGTATACGATACGAAACTTCATTTATCTAATTGCTTTAGCGATATAATTGAATATATTTACTTTTTCAGTGAATTTCCAGAAAATAATTTTTTACAACCATTATTTTATTTTAAAACTATTATTTCAATTTAAAATTTTCAGCAACACGATAATTGCGCCATTTTTTAATTTTAATTTACGTTGAAGTAGTCCATTAGAAGTTAACGAGTTTAAAAATTCTGTTGGAATTATATTTGCTAAATGTTCATTACTACACGGAGAAAAGTGTTATACTAAAAATTACTATATTTTTTAGCAATTGGATGATACACTTGTAATATGAGAAAAATTATTATGTTTTATTCTAAAATTTAATATCATTTTAGTAAAAATTAATAAATATTTGTTTAATTTTTACTATGCATATTGTAAATTTTAAAATAAAATATGCTAATTTTTCTCATATTACAAATATGTCCTTCCATTGCTAGAAAATATAGTAATTTTTAGTATAACATTTTTCTCCGTGTATCGTTTTCTGCTATGTCAATGATTAAATATTTCATAGACTGTATCGGTATACGATTAAGAAAATTCATTGTGAATTTCAATGATATCCACATTTTTGGGGGGAAGAGGGGTTTAGGCCTCCATTTTGACCTTACTATATAATATAGGGAAATATATTTCTCTATACTGCTCTCTCTTTCTCTCTATGTATACTGCTGGGCACGGGTCCAGTCAATTGGCTCATTTTAAAATTTGACTGTGATATTTTTATAACTGTGATAAATCGTATTATTATTTATGTATTTATTTATTTATTTGTAAATTATATCTCCGACTGTGATATTAAGAAAATAATGTATACATTTATATAATTTTGCCAACTAAGGCGAATAAAAGACAATCTCTCTCTCTCTCTCTCTCTCTCTCTCTTTGTAAAGAAGTATGTCTATCTCTCTCTCCTTCTGTTTAAAGGGGTTTTATATATATATATATTTATCTCTCTCTTGGTGCGCCACTCGCCGGAAGTGATAATAATCCCAGAGCCTGGGGAAGGAGAGCGCGTATATACGGCGCGTGCGCGAGCGCAATTACACTTTGGTCTCTTCTCTTTTCTCTCCTGGGCGCTCTGCCGGCCGAGGCTGTAAATTAATTTTCATACAAAGTAATGCGCGTTATTACGCGCCGCGTATGCTGCTGCTACGCTTACGCTTTTTTTGGCGTTAGAAACGAGTTGGCGATCGTCCCCCTCCTCCCCCTGTACCTTCCCTCTCGTGGTGTACACGCGCTTCTGAGCACGAGGAGATTCGAGGTTTTGTTTTCTTAATAAATTGTGAAGGGGGTGAAAAATCGACGCTGCTCGGGACGCTTGTTTCGTTAGGCTTCGGACGATTTTTTTTGTTAGGACGAGTTTTCGAGGCTTTACAGGCGCATCTGTCTTTACTTTTTAAAGTCTCTGCCTATAGTCAAATGGATGATACAGCAGAACATATTGTTTTCGTGCGAAGTTTTACTTTTTACGATGATTTTCACTTTTTTTATGTGAATCTTTTATGAGATTATACTTTTTCTTTTTTCAAGAATATCATAATAAAAGCTATATAGCAATTGATTGCATGTTGAACAGAGATAGCCTCTGACCATGTGGTCACGTCAATATCCATCAGATCACGAATAAACAACGAGTTTCACTTTTAAACTTATGATTTCTTTTCAAGAGGATTGGACGAAGTACTTTTTACGTTGATAATTATTTTTCTCGTTTTGCGATGTATTTATACTTTTTTTCTCATCATTCTTTTTAACGGAACAGGAAGCTGTCGTGAGAATGAAGTGTTTAAAAATAAGTTCCAATTTACATTGATAACTAATCTCGTTATATTTTTCTTGTGGCAATGAAAACCGGATTCACGCTCCTATTCGATTGTTGGAACAGTAGATTCGTCCAATAGAGTTCTTCCTTACTCGATTACCTCGCACCGGAATTTCCGATAAAATATCTCTCTCTCCGTCTCGCCAACCGAGCGAAATGAAAATTGGCCCGCAGTTTCCCAGGACCGCTATACCTATACCAATCTGAAAATGGAACTGCATAACAGCAACGTATAAAAACAGCAAAAAAAAAATTTATCTCGCCGTAAAAGAAAATCCCAATAAAATAGATCGAACGACGCGAGGAAAGGGGCTGGATATAGGATACAAAAAAAGCGAATCCAATCGGCGCGGCGCGTGGGCTTCGCTTCTCGTTTCCGTTTTCCTCGAAGTCCCGGCGTATACACCGAGAGCACACGCGCTTGATGAAGACGAGCCTGACGACTTCCGATTGCTGGGAATTACCGAAGCGGTCCGACTGCGCCGCTCCCCCGTAGTTTACTGATAAACGGACTCACTAACTGCTCGCCTTCTCCCGTCCCGTTTGACTTGGCGCTTCCTTCTCATCTCCCTTTTGTGCGTCTCGGCGCATTTGTCTTATTAAAACTTGAATTATGCGCAAATTAGCCGTCACGTTCGCGGCGCTCGATGTTCTGCAGAAAACAATTAAATTTTTTCCAGACGTCCGCTGGTCGATCAAAGCCAGAGGAAAATCCTCTTAACGTGCGGTTGTATGTGTGCTGTATATAGTATATCCTTTCCAGACTGTTGGATGTTATAAAATTGCATTTTCTCTCTCCCAAAACAAGACTGCACGGAGAAAATAATTCGGTAAAAATTATCTACACTTTTACGGTAATCTTGGGACGTCTAGATTTTCTCGCAATTTTTATTAAGTTTTAAGTAATTTTTCAAATGGAATAAATACAATGCGAATTTAAAATTTTACTATACTGTTTAGTAAATTATGCGTTTAGTAATATTCATAGAAATTTTTTTAAAAAATATGCTAAAGTGATTACTTATTATCTACGAAAATTTAAATTTTAATGAGAAATTGGAGAATTTTTACCAACCGTCTAGTAAAAATTATCCAAAGCGCGATTCGGTAGCAGGAGATCGTCATTTCTTCGTGTTTGTTTGGCATCTAGTTTTGCTTCTTATTAATATTTACAAAATAGATTAATAAAATTTGCACCGAGCGTTAGTAAACAATAGGACCGCATGGTGACGCCGTAGGTTTACTAATTAGTTAGTAATTTTTACCACTGGTTTTTAGGTAATCTTTATAGGATAATTCTCTCCGTGTGAATATTGTGAAGCATTTAAACAATAAAATTTATTATTTTCCCGCGTAAAAAAATTGAAGTTAGGATAAAATTTACCCAAAGATCATGTTTGGCGGACGTTGGTATGAACATGGGCAATGAAATTTTACCGAACTTGCTTATTATAGAAAATAATTATTTACATTTATTTGTTTTTAACGTTCGTCATGTGTCATTTTAAATTTAAGAAAAACTTCATCTGAAGTTTGTATAAAGTATTGCAAAATTATTTATTATTTAGTCTCAAACATGAACTTTGGATAAACTTTATCCTAACTTAAATTTCTTTACGAGGGTTCATTCTCTAAACGTATACTTCTGTTTAAGAATTTTTCTACTTGTATATAAGAGACTTTTATTCGATTAACGCTGAAATAAATAAAAAGAAAATTCCAACAATTATCGTAAGCAGTGCAACTATAAAAATTTATCCTTTAAATTTATAGCTTTAAAAAAAAAAAGTTAAATAATAAACGTTCCAAACGAAAGTTTGACGATCTCGATCTCGTATAAATCGCGCATTTGTAAATCTCCACATTTCCCTTGAACTTGGGTCCATTAAACGGCGCTATCAATCTTTCGCGGCGAGACTCTTCTTGAACTTGACAAACATTCCGTAACCGGCCTCGCGACGGCGCTCCTCGTATAAACTCCACGCGATAGCATTTCTCCCCCCCCCCCTCCCTCCCTCCCCCTGTGACTAATGCACACAATGTGTGGAAACAAGTACGGCACGCCGAGAAATTGTGAATGAAAAGTAACATCCTAAATGCTCCGCAGCGTGCACAACTCGCCGCGCGGCCTTTAAAACGTATGCGCGCGGCGGACGAGCCTTCGGCTATAAATATACTCCCCCGGAGAGGAAAGTCTCGAGCCGGAGAAGATGCACGTGGACAATGGATTCCGGATCTTTCGTATTTTTTTTTTTTTCGCTCGACGATGCCCCGTCGTTTGTTTAACGCGTTTTCTCGCTTCGCCGCGGGACGATAAATAAACGGCGCGAGCGACGATTAGTTCCTTCCGCGCTTAGCAAAATATACAGATTCACTACTTGCTGCTGGCGCTCATTGGCTGATTGATTGTTTCGTTTATTTCGTGTGTAGTTGCACGAGTGAGATTATATTGTCTTGATGAATTAGAAAATTGAGTGAGATGCGTATGTGCGAATTAATAAAATTGATAAAACGAGATGGTGGTAGAAAAAGCGAAAACAAATTGGCGATGGCGTATACTTACACGAGAAAAAATATTTTTCTGCTTTGCGGTGTCTTTTGCTATGAAAATACTCGTGAATATAGTTTGTCGATGATCGAAAGCTTTTCCAACCAAAATTTTAATATTTAAGACGATTTTTTTTTACTTTTTTTATCATCGTTCTAAATGAATGGTATTTAGCCTGAAAAACACCCGCGTAAAAAATTTAAGTTAGGATAAAGTTTGCTTCTTATATTTTATAGAAGTTTATATGATATAAACGTGATATAATTATAAATAGAATGTAATTCTTAACATTTATTTGTTTTTAACGTTCGTCCTGTGAACGTCTTTTAAATTTAAGAGAAACTTGATTTGAAATTTGTATAAAGTATTGCAAAATTATGTATTATTTAGTCTCATTGCCATTGTTCATATCAACGTCCACCGAACATGAATTTTGGGTAAAATCGCATAATTTTTTTTTCATTTTTTCAGATTGCATAATATTTAAAGGAAGCAGAAAAAGTTTACCTTGCGTGTGTGTTCTAAAAATTTTTTTTCTAAAGTAAAGTACTGTACTGGTAACAGGGACCGCAACGTGTTTAAAGTATATGATAAAACTGATAAAAAAAAGGGTTCAGGTGACCCAAAGATTTCTTCGTTGTCGACAGAACGCACCCACGATTCTAATTACCGTCGAGCGTCGCATGAGAGATGGCAGTGCTGGAGTATTTTTTTTAATTCACGATTCAAAGAAACGGCAAATAAAAATCTCCGAAACTTGAATTTAAACGTTACCTTTCTCATATTAACGTCGGATAACAACTAAAACTAAGATAAATAAGCGCACGAGTTTAAACTAATAAATCAATGTAACAACAAAATACATTCAGAGATAATTTGCATTTTATTTACCCATTTATTTAATTCACGGTGAAACCGAGGCGATTTGAAAGTCGTTAAACCTCTCGGTTTACCGATAGACCGCACCGTTCGAAATTTTGCAGGTAAATGAGTAAGTATAGTGGGGGCGTGGTGTGCGGTTGACATAACTCAAATGCATATAGTAGTCGAGCGCCGTGCGTCTATCCGCGCGTTTGATGCGAATCCATCGTCGGCGACCGGGACACAGCACAAAGTGTGCCGTGGGACCGGATTCCTGTGCGGCCGAGCACGCCGCTCGATTATTTTAGCTTTCGGTTTTTCATATCGCGCCGCATTGCAAAAGTGCATTACAGTAACGCGAGCGAGCGCTTTCCGTTTATTTTTTCGTTCACTTTGTCGTTACACGCGTTTTTGTTGAAAAAAATCCTTATTCCTTATTTTTGTTTATTCGCGTGGCGCTACTCTAATTTATGTTGTTAAATTTTCTTTTTTGTTTATTAAGATTATAAAACCATATCATTCGCTTTATATGTCAGTAGCGTGTTATACATACATTAATGTGTATACTTTTGGCTTATAATTTCTTTATTTTTATTTTTACTGATGCCGCGATTCTCGTGGACTTTCTTCTCAGGTTCTCTTACGTTGGTTTAAGAGAGACTAGCGAGAATTTTCTCATCTTACTAACCTCGGTGATTTTCTTCTTTACCTTTTTCATGGCTCTTTAACGACACGGTTTTGTATTTCTGTCTCGATGGCAAGTCAATTATCTCCGGACGTCACTCTTTACTACGGTGAGAATTGAGTGAAACTCAACCATGCAGAATTCTGCAAAAAAAGATAAACTCCAGACACTCGTATTAGTTTTGTTAGCTATTCAGCGATCAGTATTTTACTTATAAATTACTTATGTTTGTCTAAACAATAGGTAATATATTATCTAAATTATAGAAAATATATTAGAGATAATATATGATCCTGCAAAAATCCAATTAATAAATTTCAGCTGTATAAGAACAAACTTTCAGAAATTTTCCAGTTTTACAAAATTTTCTGCAAGCTGTTCGCCTGCAAAATTTTTGCAAAAAATTCTACACTTAGAGAAAATTTTTTTTAATTTTAAGCAAACATTTATTTGAATAGTACTTATTAAATATTTTACTGAATCAAAAAAATATTTACTTGAAGTTACTAAATTTATTTAGAAATAAATAAATTCATTTAGTTTTAATGAAATCATTACTTGATTCAACGAAATATTTGATAAGTACTATTGAAGTAAATCATTTCCTTAAAATTAACAAATTCTTTTTCAGTGTACAAAATTGTCTGCAGAAGTAGACTATCGTCTTCCAATAAATAGACTGCATGATAAATTCTAAATTGATTCATTGACTATTAGGTTCCACTTAATAATAAAAGTAAAAAGAATTGAATAAATGAAAAGTCTCTACATTGAGAGAAAATTGTTACTTTTAAGCAAATATTTATACTTATTAAATATTTTATGAATCAAACAATTATTTTTTTGAAGTTACTAAATTTATTTAGAAATAAATAAATTCATTTAGTTTTAATGAAAGCATTACTTGATTCAACGAAAGATTTGATAAGTACTATTGAAGTAAATCATTTTCTTAAAATTAACAAATTTTTTTTCAGTGTATAATATGCAGAAAAATATGAACAATTAACATATTCATCATAAAATTCAGAGGATTCTGTACTTCTAGTATACTTATTCATAATTATACTGAAGCAAACGTATTCTTCAATTTAATAAATTCATATAGACAATGTTGAAATGGATTTGTCTATTAAGCCTAAGAATCCATTTTTCTGATTGTACTCACAAATTCCGAGATAACCAACACACTAGTCCCTTCGATTATTTTTACATATGCAATCGAATCTGCCGGTCTATCCCAATGACGAATCCTGCTATTAGGCAAAACATGAGGCGAAAAATTGAATCGGGCCCGACGCCGCGTGGGACTATTCGTCTTGCGAGTATCGAGCGCTCGCGTCGCGTATCCCCCCGGCGCGCTGCAGCGGGAAAAGCGCATCAGGCAATCGCGTGCGTGCGCGGACGCGAGACAGAGCTCCCCAAGTCCGGAGGTGTCTTCGACCTCCCGTGGGCAGGTAATAGCGCGATGCCTTACAGCCGTCCGTCTCTCTCTTTCTCTCTCTCTCACTCCTTCGTTGTCTATCTCTCTCGCTCGCTCGCGCATTCCGCAACCCTTCCGTTTGAATTACCCCGACAGGTTACATAATTAATGCACAGTTATCTCCTCTCTCGTCTACGTGGGCCCCTCGAGTCAACTCGTGGGAGAAGGAGAAACGAAAAGGGACGAGAGAAAGAGAGAAGGAGAGGCCACTTAGTCGCTTCGAAGACGTTGCGCTGCTACTCTTCTGCCGGTGGAGTCGCGGGGATGAACACACGTACGTGCACATGTGTGACGCAATGCCGTTTCCTCTCGCGTCGCGCCGTCCTTGCTCCTTTTTATTTGTGTAGGAGCTGCAGACTGATCGCGAGTGTATAGGAGGAATTTTATTTATTTTATTTATTTATTTTACGGACTAAATGGTCCTTGATACAAAATTCAAAATAAAATGATTACGAAAAAGGCTTTGTAAACTGAGCAAAACGAAAATTACAAATTTGAAATATAGAAAACAATAATAAATTTAGTATTGTAGTACAAAAGTGACCTACGAAGTAAACGATAATCAGATTCAATTATAATTTGTAAAAATTTGGAAAAATTCTACTCTGATGTGCATAAATTATTATCGCCTCTATTGGATTATATCCGTCCTTCATGCTCCTTTTTTATTTGTGTAGGAGCTGCTGCTTATTGGTATAGGCGGAATTTTATTTATTTATTTATTTATTTAGTTTACGGACTAAGAGACCTTAATTCAAATAGAATACAAATACAAATTCGAATATAGAAAACAATAATAAATTTAGTATCGCCTCAATGGGATTATATTTGGTTTATTTATTTGTTCTTTCGTTTATTTAATTAGCGATATAATCTTTGACAGATAAAATGTAAAAATAAAATTAAGTAAGAAATGAGAAACTGAAAGTAGTTAATATAACAATAATGTAAAATGTCATTACTTGATTACTAAGATTTTATAAAAGAGGCATTGTATAAAAATTTGAAAGTAAATCAGTGATTGGTTACACAAGAATTTTATTGTTAATAAAATTATTTTGCTAAAAAATAAAATACAAAAGATTTACTTGTAAAGTATTGAATGAAAGAGTAGTTTTAAAATGTAATACCTACGCAGTAATTTATCTTTTAATTACTTTTTAAATATAAAATCAGAAAGACTCTCAGACGTAATGACTAATCTATTGCAGCTCCTACGCAGTCTTTAAATCGAACGTAAAACGTTAAGTTATATAAACACCCAGCTATTTCTAAAACACGAGGATGACTTTATTCATAAATAATAATCCTGTCAAAACACAAAAAAAAATTAATTTATTGTCAGAATCTTTCAAAATATTCAAAAGAAAAACCATCAGTAAAATCCTGCCTTAAAAAGTTACCAAGATCATTAGCAAAATTGTAAAATGGAGATCTCAAAAAAAATTTGGATTTCGTTGCTCAAAATTTCTGTAAATACTTTTTCCGTAAATATTTCTACAAGTGCTTTTTTAAGCACATTTAAGCCGTGGTGCTCAAAAAATATATATTTTGTTGCTCAAAATTTCTGAAAATACTTTTTCCGTAAATATTTCTATAAGTGCTTTTTTTAAGTACATTTAAGCCGTGGTCATAGGGATCTCTGCATCAGTACATTATTATCGAGTGCGTGAACAATTTTTCCTTCGGTCGAGGATTGTTAAGAGCGAGCCGTTAAATTTTTCATTGAAAGATTTGAAAATTAAATTTTACGGCCGGCGCACTATTTGTCCAAGGGAAAAGTACGCGCTCGAATGTTTACGAGACGTCTGAGCCATTTAACGCCATAAGATGAATGGTGATTAACTTCAGGCGAGCATTGCCGGTACAACGGCACCGCGAGATTCTACTCCACGATTATTACTCCGCGAACAATACGCATTCCGCTCGCATCAGCGTATATATCGTACTGTTATAATTACAATCACGGCGCTTTGACGAAAAAAAAAAAGAAAAAAGTTAGTGTCGATAAAAGTCAGTAGTTAGGCAGCGAATTCGGGGGAAAATTCGAGAATTGTATGCCGCGTGCTGTTCACTACAATAAAATTTTGCAAAATTGAAAAAAGTAAGCCTTAAAACTGTCGTATATTTGCAATAAATGCCTTCCGTAAAATAAATACCGTACTCGATCTCATAAGACTAACTTTACGTCCTAAGTATTCAATGCACTATAACTAAAAATTAGGGCAACAATATAAATGTTAAAGGATCATAAATTATGAATTTATTTTATGTTAGTGTTTTTGTACAATTACAGATAGTAAGGGAAGTTTTGTTTTAAATATTAAGCAAAAAGGGAAAAATAGCTTTCTAAGAAGGGTTCAACAGATTTTAATAAAATAACAACAAAAACGTCGAACCTCGAAACAAGATAAAACCGGGCTGCAAGACCAAGACAAGATTATAAAAAAATTTGGACTTTCTTGGTATTTTGTATATAGTTCTCGGGATTCTCGGCCCGGTGCAATCGTCGCGGGGCCTCATAGGCATCCGCGCGGCGCGCTTTAGTGTCCGACCGTTACTTTTGCAAAACGATATACCTCGCGGATTGCGAGACTAGTCGTAAATCGGTCGCGCAACGAATCCAACTTGTGCACACGTGCTGGGAATAAATGCCCGCCAGTTTCAGCGTTTACCTGCCTTTTTTCTTCGCCGTAGTTGCCGCAAAGACGATATGAGCTTAACATTTGCCGATAAGTGGTAATTTTGCACCGATTCACTTGCTGCGGTATTATCGCAACTAAAGACCAGACCAGAAATATACTTTATGGAGTGTATCTGTGCCACCCGAAAAAAAGTACTTAAAAAATAAATCGGCAGGAGAATTCCTTTCAAAGCGGGTTAAACGAACGCGGACTCGATTTAAACTGGTCGAACACTTGTCGAAGACTAGCGCAAATGAGTTAACGATTATTTTCTCCGGTGCTCATTAAATGCATATGTAATGTTAAATTATTAATGTGTAATTTAAATCGTATGCAGGCAGCCAATATTTTTCATTATAGTCCGCACGCATAATTTGAAAATATAGGAACAAAATTCACGCACAAAATTCACGATAACATTTTTTGGTATCGGCACCACAGAACTGCATTCAATTTCTTTTATCACATTTATTTTATTTAATTTTTTCTGGAGCTAGTCTTATAAATTTTATCATGTAAAGTTGTTCTTAAAATGTTTTACAATGTAACAAAAATGTGTAAATTGTACTGTTTAAATTGATTATGCGTTGTCCATATTTTTCATTAACGCTTAAAGTCATCCTAAAGTTCTCGGTGGAGATATATGCAAGTACTAGAGTGTGGGCATGAAAATGAAGACAGTCAATTCGATAATGAAAACATTTGGCATTTTACTAAGACAACAGGCGCTCCGAGTCTGCGTGCAACACGAAAATGCTTTCTCAAAGCGATTCATCACTTGGACGAAAGCAATCCCATTTTACGAGCATCTTAAACTCACACACATTCTTCGATGCAATTTTATAAGGCACGAGAGGAATCTTTCCTTAAGCGGAAAAAAAACCTCAAGCGAATGTTTCTCCTATCCGTCGAAATTCGCGATGTAATACAAAATCGCGCAGAAATAACGAAAAATCCAGAGACTCGTGACAAGATCCCTGCATAATATTAATTTTAACCAGAGTAAAATACAATAATTTACATAGAGTAATACTGCATATAAATTACATTACAAAAGTAACTCAGCAGAGGAAAGCTTCCTATGCGCTGGTCTGGCTTAACATAAACTAAAACTGAAACTAAAAAAACTAAAAACTTAAGCTAAATAAGTAATACAAGTGTGCATTTTATGACTTGTATCCTAGTAACTGAGTTACTAGGTCAAATCAAATAAAAAATTGCATTTTTTGTTCTTCATTCACCAATATCTAATTAACATTGAACAAGCTTTAGTGAATATTTCTGTCAAAGCATTCCTACTTCTTTTATAAAATTTGTTTCAAAATTATCTAATCTTGCTAGAAACGATAATCCTACTTCGCATATAACTTTTTAGTGCGGAAACATTTCGCTAAGTTGGAGTGATGAAGTGCATTGGCAAGTAGATGCACTGATAGAAAAGATCCTTTGATCCGAAGCCAGTGTCTTTAATATAAAGCCGTGCGCATTTAATATAAGAAATATTTCTTCAATGCTAATGCATAGTGCATAGTTCTTTATTTCAAATACCATGGCAAGATTATTTTTTAAAGCCGCAAAGACTTTGGGTTAAAGAATCTTTTCTATCAGTGTGTAAAAACAATTTTATGTACTGTTATTATATCTTTATATTTTGGCTGTCTCGATATTGAATATGCATTGAATTTGTGAAATTCCCTCTGTCAAAATATAAAATTGCTTTATTGTATCCGAGGTAGTTAATAGCACCGTAGGACATACGATAAATGTTGCTTTGCTGTATTTTATTTCCTGGAGGATTAGGACAAGTATTTCTAATATATACCCCATATTATACTCTATACAAGTATGCGAAGTGACGTCATATTTATTCCCGCATAAAATAAGAATTCAAGCCCACCTGACAAATAAAAGCACCCCCACCGAACGTCACCATAGGCACACACAATCCTCTTTAGAGCACTTCATCGAGGCGAGCTTTACGGAAGCCGTACTCCCAAAAGAAATCTAAAAGCCGGAGAGCGGAAGATTCGTCCGTTGATTTGTTTCCCATCCTGGAGTCGCGGGTGGGGGTCATCCCTCGGGACCCGGGGAGGGTGGGTGGTACGTGCGCGCGTACACACGGACGTCCTTAGGCGAGCGCGAAGAGCTCGAGGCATAACGAACGTGCGCGCGTCTTGCGGTACCGGCGCTGCAGGTCTAGAGGTATTACCGTTACATGGTGCACTCTACGTGCCGCGGCTCTCGCTTCATTTTGCTCTTGGCTTCTTCGCCTCCCTCCCTCCGCCTCCTGTCGGTTCTGTCCTTCGCTACTTTTCTTCTAGGCGAGCGAACACCGTGGCTGCTGTTACTGCTCGGAGTGTCCCACGGGGTGTCCCGCTGAATGTACCTGAAATTGTTCAGGACACCTTCTGTTCGTTTTGCTACTTTCGTCGGTCTTCGTTTGTACTTTGCTGTAGGGGAGAGGTTCATTCCAGTTTCTGTGCAGTTTATAAGTAGGAATACTATACTGAGAGATTTTTTTTGAAAATTTTCTATCCAGTCTGAGAGCGGGGCCCCAGTCTTCATTTAGCGAAAAAAATGACCATTTTGTATTATAAAATTTACTACGATTCTAGTAATATGCGGTAGAAGTTCTAGTAATATATGTACTAGAAGTTCTAGTAATATGTGCTAGAAGTTCTAGAAGCATGTGCTAGAAGTTCTAGTAATATGTTCTAGAAGTTCTAGTACTATGTGCTAGAAGTTCTAGTAATATGTACTAGAAGTTCTAGAAGTATGTGCTAGAAGTTCTAGTAATATGTGTTAGAAGTTCTAGAAGTTCTAGTAATATGTACTAGAAGTTCTAGAAATATGTGCTAGAAGTTCTAGGAATATATTCTAGAAGTTCTAGTAAATATTACTAGAATTCTATTAATTTTTATAATGCAGAATTGTAATATTTTCACTAAATACAGTTTGATGCTCCACTTCTAGATTAAGTAGTATATTTTCTAGAATAACAGTAATTTTTCTAAAACATTTCTCTTGGTGGAAAGGAAGTAAAATTAAACAGACTTATATAGCCTTGACTAGAGATTGATGATTCATTGATTCATAACAGGTCATCCTGTTTTGAAATTTAATTTATTCTTAACGTTTTCCTATATCTTAAACATAAATAACATGACAGTGACATCGTAATTTGATTTTACAGCAGTAACGGAAAAGTACTAGTACTTCAAACTTGCAATATATTCGCAACATATTCTATGGAGCTGAAAAATTTACGCGCGCAGCTTCCAATTTATATTTATCTTTTACAATGCAAAGTCTAAATCATCCAAGTGTTTAAATATTTATTTCATTGATTGCTTAAACTATTAACTTGTAATTTCGTAAAATTTATTTAGTAAAATTTACTTTAAAACTTAAAGTAAAACATACTGATTTTTGCTTAAATATTTAAGCAAAATTTACTTGATCCCTTAACATACACCTGCTTTGATTCATCAAGTAAGTAAATATTGCTCAAGAAATTCAGTATAATATTTACTTACTGCACGAGTAAATTTTATACGGCTACGTTTGCTTAACTTTTTAAGCAAAGTTTATTTACTATTTCAATAAATTTTATTCTTTTTTCCGTGAATGTAAATTTGAAATATGGCGGGACTAGGTGTAAGAAAAGCAAAGATAATAGAGATGATAATAACAAAATAATGATAAAATTTGAGACAATATGTATTCAGATTATTCACACTAATTACTCCAGAACACGACGCAGCTACTTCACAGTATTAGCCTACAAGAAAAAGCTCTGCTCACTTGGCCACTCGGTCATCGCGTTGCGAACAATGAAGCTGCGATATTCTCACCTCGGAGACACCGCTTCTCTCGAGCACCAGTACCATATACCCGCTCCACGGTTCTCAAGTTGCTCTAACGGGCGTTACATTTAATTAATGCTCAGCGGGGCTAACGTCGAACGCCGTGATGCTTTTTCTCTTTTTTTTTCGCCGTAGAACAAAGGACACGCGCGGAAGGGCCTCTATAGAGACGCTCTGCATTTCTTAATCGGACCTTCATTAGCGTAATGGAACTTCTTCTATGTAATTCTTCATTACCAGGACGAGGATCAAATTGGAGCAGGTGCTTGTCTTCCAAATGAGATTTTGGACCGTTTATTGAGTTTTTTTTTTTTTCAAAATACGCATACGCGAGTCTTGATTAATGAATCGCCTTTGCAATTGGAATAATCACCGTTAAGCCTGATTGAAAAAGAGATCAGTTGTGAAGGATCGAAATGGTAAGTAAATTGATTAATGTCGCGAATATCCGTGGTAAATGATCACTGTGAAGAGGTAGAAGGCTGCTTTTAACGGAGAATTAAAACACAAATAAAATGATTAGCGAATTAATTGCGGTCGTTAGATCAATTCATTGGCCGTATAATATAAATCGTGAATTTCTTAGTGTTCCTAGTAAAAAAATTAAGGATGTTTCGGCTAGAATTTAAATGATATTTTGCTCTGTAATAATGGTTTAAGTATTTATAGAATTTTCTCTTAAAAATCGTGATCAATACGAACTGTTTTTATATAAAAAATAAGAAAAAAATTATTTGATAGAAATAGAAACGTTTATGTAGTGTAAAATGAATAAGAGACTTGTTGCTGACCCTTATTTTAATTTTTTTTTTAAATACTGTTTACACTGAGACCGCATTAATACCTCAATCAGCAAAGTATTCTGGTATATATACGTATGTGGGCGGATTGCAGGGATTTCGGTTCTGAAGTCGCTCGAAAGTAAAAGTTAAAACCAAACCACAGCAAATTATCCTCCGCTGCGCGTGTATATACGAGCGAAACCGGCTCCGAGATCTCGTCTTTATTTTCTTCCCTCTACTTTTTTTTTATTTCGCCGCGCCACATCATAATGTACGATAAAGAGTCATTAATAAACTCGGTTTTCAAATATTTAATTTTTTTCACCAGGTAAAAGACATATTTGTCGTTCCTCGTCGAGGTATTTGCACATACGAACGAATGCGTCTTGTGAATATATCATTGGTTTGCATCATTCATTACGAACATTCGGTCATTATTAATATTGATTGTTGTCGGCGAATAAAATTTATACGCTCATTTGCATATTCACTCATTCACTTTATTTCTATTGGATTATCTCAACGCTTTCAGCAGTTTTTTTTTTATAATATATTAGTTTCATTAATTTGAAAATCATTTAGGAACATTAAACGTTGGGACGACATTTCGAAGAAGTAATGAAAAGGCGATAAAGAGCGGTTTTTAATTAAGAAAATTAATTTTCGAAGAAAAAAAAAAGAAAATATTTTTTCGTAATGCTCAGTTTTTGTACGAATGATGTTTTAATTAAAATAAAAATCGTCGACGAGAGTAATAACTTTAAAAAACGTGACTTACGCAACGAAAAGTTGAAAAAAAATTTCCCTGGGGAAAAGTGTGGGGCACGAATGTCTCGCATAAATTCGCGCGAAATTGCTGCAAAAAAAAGGTTGAAAAGTGGTGAGACTTCCTACATTTTTCAAATAGGCGCACGCGTAATTGAAAGTGACGGTACTGCCTGTATAAATTTTTTTTAAGGTACCGTCACCCAAGCGCACGTGCGAGAATTTTTTTCACCATTGAATTTAGATGCTTATCGTAAATTTACAACCTTCCCGGTCTTTTTTAATTAAGCGTGAATGCACGATTGACCGTGAATCTCGGGATTCGCAATTACGGTCAACTTTGTTTACCGTTATTGGCAAGGTCGAGTGCGTTAAAGAGGTTCGCCCGAACGAGCTTTTCGTTTATTGCCAATTTTTTCTTCCTGACCTTTTTTTTATAGTCTTCATTTTTCTGCCCCTCGTTCACTTCCCATCGAGAGCTCGATTTATTCCAGCACACGTGCAATTTACAACGATGCTAGAAAAACAAAATTTTGCATGTTAATCTTAAAATTTCTTACAAGGAGAGGTCATCAGATCCGGGTGATGGATTTATCTCAAATTGGTTGTGGTGACTCTTAATACCTCAACGATGAAGAGTTTCTGTACCTAACGCTCTCTCATTCCTGAAATATACCATAATTTTGGCTGCGACTCCTATTTGGTCTATTTATCCTATTTATCCTATTTATCCTATTTATCCTATAGTAAGACCGATGTAGCCAATTTCAAAGCAATGTTTTTTCTCTCTTAGTTGCTATAGTTTCCTATAATAAAATTACATTGTTTGTATGTATTTAAACTACTTAAAACGCAATCTATATTAATTTTCAAACTAATAAGATTTATATTTTAAATGAACACAAAAACTTTGCACTTTTTGGAACTCGACCTTTGGTAAGAAATATGAAAAAAAGATTTTTTTAGATTATTAGTGTGAAAATTAATATAGATTGTGTATTAAGTAGTTTAAATACCTATAAATAATGTAATTTTATTATAGGAAACTAGCAAGGAAGAGAGAAAAAGTATTGTTTTGAAATTGGCTACATCGGTCTTACGAGGATAAATACACGGAGAGAAAAGTTTACTAAAAATTACTATACTATTTACTAATGGAGGAACAGACTCGATTAATATAAAATTTTACCAAAAAGTATCGTGAAATTTGCCAGATTTACAGTAAATTTTGCTACAAGTCTAGCACATTTTACCATACTTTCTAGTAAAATTTTTTATTTGTCGACTCTGTCCCTGCACTACTAAATAGTATAGTAATTTTTACTAGACTTTTCTCTCCATGTAGAAGTCGCAGCCAAAATTAAGGTATGATGTTTCAGGAATGAGGGAGCGTTAGGTCCTGAAACTCTACATAGTTGATCGTTGACGTATGAAGAGTCACCACAATCAATTTGAGCTAAATCCACCACCCGGATCTGATGGCCTCTCCTCGTTAGTTTACACAAAAACAAATATTCACTCCACTATAAAACGATGATAATAATAATAATCACTTTTCCGTTTCAGGTAAGTTCAATCTGGCTAGTCGAATGGAAGAAAAATGAAAATCTACGCGGGTTTATTACTCATTCAATAAAAACAGTCGACAAGGTGAATTCTAAAGCGGAATCGCAGAGGCACGAGCTTTCAATATCAAACGAGACTCGCGAAGAGGTGAGAGGCTCTCGCGAACCCATTTCCATCGTGGGAGGCAGACATCGTCGTCGCTGGCGAATGAGAAAGATGCACAGGCAGAGAGAAAGAGAGAGACAGGAACACGAGTACTACTCGACTGCTTTCAAAGCGGAAGTCCTGTCTCGTAGGGTAAATGCAATTTCTTTCCGCGCGGACGTTGGCGAAGGGCTCCTTTCAGGATCGATCGCAGCTGTCTACCGGCGAGAGATTGTTGCTTCAATGCAAATCTAAAAAATCCAGGGTCCATCGTCGGGTCCGCGACAATAGGGACGGATAATGCAGTTTTCTGCCAAAGAAAATATTGCACCTCAAAAGAAATGATAAAAAGCTCTCAGAATCCGATTGTTTTTAATAATGAATGCAGCTCCTGGTAGTTTTATTTTATTTATTTAGATTTTTTTTAACGGCGACTGATATCAAAATCAAGGGGCTGGTTTAATTGGCGGGGAAAATAAGATTGGAAAAGTAAGCCAGATAAAGAAAATCGAAGACAACGACAGATCAATCGATCGAGCGAGTCTCAATTGATTTCGCGCTTAATCCGTTTAAGTGGCTCTCTTCTTCTTCGGTCAAAGCTAAATAGAGTACCGACAGGACGATGTAGCTGCAACCATCAGTGAGTGTTTAATTGTAACAATTTAAGCCTTCGTTTTTAAAAATTTTTAGATGAAAATACAAATTTAAAAAAATATCTTAATAAAATTGTAGTTTGATTATTACTACTGTTAATAATAATAATTAAGAAAGTATAATAAAAATGGCGAAACTTAATTAAAATTGTATCACCGTCTGCTGCACAAAAGAAAGACGCATCTAACAATCGGCGGAAATTAATTGTCCTATCATTCGAACTGCCATTGATTAACGCGTGCAACTGCGAATAGCGCAAAAGTGAGTTTTCAATAAAAGTCACGAGTCATTCATTTAAATTGGCAAACCGAAATTCCCAGAAACCAAATGCATCACTACTGTCCTGTAGAAAATAAAAACAATTACAGGCTACAGGGATATTCCATTTATATAGCGACAAAATTCAAAATTATCATTTGACATGGTAATGACCAATGATAATATAAACAATTCAACAATTGCATAATCTGTCACTTTCCACCACAAACTTTTTTCTCGCGCTTGTCAGAAGAAATACACTGAGAAAAACACCAATAAAATAAGTTTCAAATTAACTTACTAAAATTCTTGTGATCACGAGAATTACACTTTCAATTTGACAAAAATATTGTGTTTCATTAGAATGAATGTTGAATTGACAGGTCCGCTATCAAAGCAACGTTCCCGCCTTTAAAACAACAGTATATGCCAGTGTTCATCGTTCATGGAGCTGAGCTTTAAAAATTCCCTTTTTTCTCGTTGAATCGGCGCGTCTCTTCCGGCGCTGTCGCGGATCGATTCCGGACGTGAGCATCTCATGGCCAATGATAATATAAAACATATTAATTTCGCGTTATCAACAATTGAACAATCTGTAATTTTTCACCACAAACTTATTTTCTCGCTCTTGCCAGAAGAAATACACCGATATCAAATTAAGCGCGCGAAATTTAAAAATTCCCTTTTTTCTCGTTGAATCGGCGCGTCTCTTCCGGCGCTCTCGCGGATCGATTCCAGACGTGAGCATCTCATGGCCAATGATAATATAAAACATATTAATTTCGCGTTATCAACAATTGACCAATCTGTAATTTTTCACCACAAACTTATTTTCTCGCTCTTGCCAGAAGAAATAGACTAACATCAAATTAAGCGCGGGAAATTTAAAAATTCCCTTTTTTTCTTGTGTATGCGCAATGAAACGAGCGAGGCTCACCGCGGGACCATTGACAATCGCTCAGCTCGCCGGTGGCATCGGGCCGCGTCTTTATAAATAGAATACGAACGCGTCTCACTCAATCGTCCGCGGCGGTGGTGCGTCCGCGCGTCGTCGCCGTCCTCGGAGGAGCGGCGTTCGATTGTATGCGCAGAGACCGCCCGGCTAGCCGCGAGAGATCGATTTCCTACTCGGCGCGCCTTTTTCCTCCTCTTTTCCCTCCCCGAGAGATTGCACGGTTGAATGCGGACTTCCCTTAATTTTTTCCTCCGACCGGGTATATAATCGATTAGGCCGTCCTCATCTGCCGGCTTCGCGGCTGATGAATTTTTGCGAGCGAATTTTAATTTGGGGCTCGTCAAGTTTCTTGTTTTTAGCATATTTATTGTTTATCAGATTCACCTTTTTAACTGAATTTTAGCGGGGAAATAGAACATTTAAATATTTATATGAATAATTCATTTACCTACGCACGAATAAAAACATTTTATCCTTGAGCAAATAAAAATATTTATTTTAATTAAAATGCTAAATATACACATTAAATTGATTTTAATATGGTGCAATCGAACCGGAAATAATCTTTTAATCAATGAAATAAAGTGAATTTTCGACATTGATTAAAAGGTCATAATTTCGTTATGCCAGCGTTTAAATTTTGTCAGTGGCGAGGATTTAATGTATAGTGCACATTGCTGCGGCCATAAAGAAACCTTAACTAGCCAGTAGTAATTTGGTAGAGCAGACAATTTTAGAGCTTACATCTATAGTTAGCTCGCGTTCTCTCTTAATTAAGTACTAAGTGCGGGATGTAAGCAGACTCGTTAGACATATATAGGTGAACGAGGAAACGAAGTGGAATAGCCTGTATATAACTTGATTATTATCCGCTGAATCTCGAAATTAATTTAAAATTTTGCGTAAATTATTATTTCCCCTTGCATTTATAAATCACAGTATAAATCACATTTTTACGTTCCAACGCGTTCGGTGCGTCACAAATTTCAAAGCGTACAAAAACAATGATTCCAAATGAAATAAGCATTTAACTTTTTCCCAGCAGGAATATTTTAGTAATAAACTCGCGGAACCAGTTTCCGCCCGTCACCCTATTCATTTTCCGGCTAATAAACGTCATCGCTGGCGATGCATTCTGACATGACAATTTTCCTCGAGTTCTTCGGTGGGGTAAAAATAAGTAAGAATGCGGTAAGCATAAGCGGATGGAAGAGAAAAAAAGTGAGCGACCGCTGAAAATAGGTGCGAACAGCGGGAGATCGCGTTTCGAGGCTAATGCTTTCCGTTACCTATGCGAAATGCAGGTTAATCCGCCTCTGCGGGTACATGCATCATTCTCTTATCTCTCTAAGCTGCAAAAATAAATATCGCCGTCGATAACGATAGCGGATAGTCCAAAATTCCATTGAAAATAAATTATAAAAAATATTTCAATTCATTTGTGTATTTATTCATGTATTTGCTCTGTATGTTATATTACATTACAGGGACAAAATCACTTCCACAAAAGGCTTTTATGATTATTTTTGAAAAGTGAATCTTTGAAGTTATTATAAAATTGACTGCTGCACTGATTTTTCCGTACAATTAAATATCTTAAATCTCAATTTACGTATTTATTCATTCAATTAATAAAAAAAAAATACACGCAATGAGAAAAGAATAAATGATGCAAACGAGTTAATACAGCCATTAACAAAAAAAGGAACATTATCCACTCTCAGTACGTAAAACGCACAAACGTTTTTGCGTTAATGTGATATCATTATCGAGGTTGAAACAGCAGAAACGACCGACGATATTTCACATCAAAGCAATCCAATTCGTGACACCTCGGCAAAAGGTACACGCACACATGTGAGGGTCAGCGAAACCGAAAGTGAAAAAAGAGAAAAAACAGGAGCTTAACGAGCAATAATGCTCCGTAGCTTTGATTTATTCCTCAAACTCCGCGCCGAACGAAATCACATTCCCTCCTCGGCAATGAAAAAAATAACGCGAGATAATGCAAGTGCTCGAAAGGAGGAGGAGGATGAAGAGGGGAGGGGGAGGGGGAGGGAGTAAGGGCCAGCTCCACTTTTCTCAATGGCCGGCAATTAATCTCGCGTACTCCCAGGACTGCACGTATTTATTAAAAGTGGGGGAAAAACGCTGCTCGACCGGCGCACATAATCGATCGGAGGCCGATTTCGCGGAACGCCCACAGGATGTCTGCGAGTGCGAGTCCTTCTTTGCACTATAGTTTTTAAAAAATCTCCGTCTGATCCACGTAAAAAGAAACAGTCTGCTGTGAGTCTGGTCGTAAAAGTCTTGGCGAAGTCTGGATCTGATCAGTGTATCGCGATTTTCTTCAAACTTGCATATTTTTCTCGAAAAGTCTAGAAATAGCATATAGAATCTTAATAATCTAATTTTAATTTAGATTATTAAGATTATTTAATTTTAATTTTAATCTAGATTTTTTGAACAAAAAAAAATAGATAAATAAATCGAAAGTCTTGTTAAAAATCGGTATCTACCCATAAATTCATAAAATAAGGGGAAGGGGATTAAGCGCCTGGACAATGTTGCAGAAGAAGAAACAAGAACTTTAAACGGATGATTTTTCGGTTGAGCGGATAAGGTATATCCGGCGGACGTTTATGAAAATCTCTATCGGATTACTTAAAGCGGCGTGCTGTGAGGGCGATAAAATCGAGATTGTTTACTTTTGCTTTTGTCGCCGAAAGCAGTTCCGAGGCACAAGTGGACGTGCCTCTGGACTTATGTCAATGAATGAAATGCTCGATAAGGACATTCTGGGAACGCTGCGCTCGTTTTACGGTTACATTCTAGATTTTTCATTTACGACTTATTTATCGACAGTTCGCTTCCTGTATATATATATATTTTTTTTTTCGAGGTATTATATCGATTTCTATGATCGAGTGACTTAGTTTTGATATTCCACCCTATACTCTATGCAATTTATATAAATTATTATCTTATATAAAAGCTTAAAGACTGTTAACCTCTTCTGACCGGCACTAATTTTTAAAATTTGTTTTATTTTTTAAACGTGGCGAAAATATAAATATTTTAACAATCCGTTAGCCTGTACAAATTTATTTATGCGTAAACATTTTCAAAAGTTTTACACACGAAATAAAGGCAGTATAAAAAATTATACTGAAAAGTTATTGTCCACATACGTGGACACTGTCGTAAAGAGATTAAAGAAAAAAATTGAATAGATATGCTTGTTCGAAAAATAAAACATTTTGTTATTAATTAAAATAACGCCGTTGTCGTATAAGTATATTTCTCAAAAAAGTTATTCATTCGTATAATATAGACATAAATTATAGAAATTTGAAGAGCATCAAGTGCACGAAATGTTATATAGAATCTTACGTTTCTCTGCATACGGTGTACGCCTTCGGCTCCTTATCATTTCATATTGACGCTGACGGCGCTTGAAAATTCTTCCTCTATTTCTCTCTCCTCTTCTCCCCTCTCCCTCTCTATCTCTCTTTCTCACATTACCTCGTTGCTTTTCATGAAACATAATACACGGTTCGGCACACTATCAGAAACAAAGTCGTCAGATAAATTTCGCCAGTCGGTTGAGAGCGACGTCGACGTACGCACGAAGTTTCAGTTCTACAGTGCGACGAGTCGAGGACCTAAAAGCTCCGGAGTTGAGGAGGCTGATCCATCTACCGTGCTCCTCTGAATTCAGTGCTGAGTTCGTGCTTTCGCGTTTAGTTTCGTGAATCTTCTTATCGCTTTTTACAGTCACTTTTATTCCATTGCAAGCGGTGATATTTTTTTTTAATATACACCGAGAGAAAAAACTTAATAAAAATTGCTATTGTAGTTACACGGAGAAAAGTGTTATACTAAAAATTACTATATTTTTTAGCAATTGAATGACACACTTGTAATATGAGAAAAATTATTATGTTTTATTCTAAAATTTAATATTATTTTAGTAAAAATTAATAAATATTTGTTTAATTTTTACTATGCATATTGTAAATTTTAAAATAAAATATGCTAATTTTTCTCATATTACAAGTATGTCATCCCATTGCTAAAAAATATAGTAATTTTTAGTATAACATTTTTCTCCGTGTAAGAAAAGAGTGACAGTCTTAAAAAGTGAAAATTTTTGTATGAAAACTAGTAATTTTTACAATTTCCGTACTAAAAATTTCTATTTTAATAATAAAAATTGTTATTTTGTGTACTAAAAACTACTATTTTTCATGCTAAAATTTCTCGCTTGTCAAGACTGTCACTCCTTTCCTAATCACAATGGCATTTTTTATTAAGTTTTTCTCTCGGTATATTGACAATGTAAAATATAAAATAGCAGTAGATTTTGTTTTAACTATCATCTGTATCGTCGATAGGTTGTAAAAGTATTAACCAGTAAATTTGTTTCATGTATCAAAATACAAGCAATTTTCATCGTATTTCGATTAATATTTTAATTCTTCCATTTCAAGATCGTTTCTGGAAAAATATTATATACTTGTGCTGAATCGCAGTTTACGTAGACGTGTAATATTACAAAGTCAAGTGCTTGCTTTAAACTTTACGTATTTTTTATTTCGCTGTCGCGTTGTATACCCTCAATAATTTTATAATCTAAGCACTGCATAAATATTAAAATTCAATATTTCACACCCAAGCCAGCACTGATCCCAGGTACTTGATTTTTTTTACATTCATGAAAGCGAGAGCAAGAAGTAAGTTTCGTTTAAAAGTTTGCTATCTTAGAAAAATCTACGTAGTTATCTCACATTGAACGATTTTTTTTACGATTTTTGCAAATTTACGATTATCATGTAAAATGCACGGTCTACCTTGAATAATTTCACGCCGCTGTATTATATAGTGAAAATCGAACGCAAGGAGTTTAGAAAGTAAAAATTTAATAATTTCTTAGAAGCGAGTAATATAAGAATTAACTGGGCTGCACATGCGAGCCGAGAAGTTTTACGAACCGTTAATCATGAATTTGCAACGCTTACCATTTCATTAAGTGCCACAGTGAAAAGCACTACTAACGCATTTCTTTCTCTTTTAAATTTAAGGGGCTATAAGGATTACAATATTTCTTACTTTTGACCTAAAAGATACAAAACTTATTATTACTATTTTATTAATTTGTTAACCTACTTTATTTTTTTTATTATTTTATTAACCTACTATTGTTTTTTCGCCCAGCAGTAAAGTGACAAAAAAATCGAATTCAAAATTTTAAATTAAAAATTAATATCAATATTTTATTTAAATATTCTCGGAACACTCTCCCCTTGCTTCCTCTGCTTTTCTTTTCGCGCGCAGGCCACGATCATTAATTGCTCCGGAGGCGTCGTCGGACTTGTCCTCGCCCTTGATGACTTTGGCGCTCGTTATGCGATTATACGCTCGGCTCTCCAGCCGATTGTCAACTTGTATTATATTTAATTTGACATGCAGGGCTGCCGCATATTTTTCAATATCATCAGCATATTGTTAATTTTCGCCGACGTTATATTTTTTTTCTGATTTTTTTTTTATTTAATATGTACAGACAATTTTCCAGCACGGTGCTGAGGAAATTTTAAGTGCAGCGCACGCACTCGGGGGGAATATTGTCCCCGCTGGTTGTAAGGAACTGGTTGTGTGTGCATAGACTCGTTATATTTATGACTTCATGAGGACGATAATTGCGTTGTTTTGCATACGGACCTCTTTTCCCCGGGCACTAAATGCCGGCGATACTCGGGAAAAGCCTTTATACCGAGGCGACGACGTGTTCACTTTTAATAAAAATTATTTAGTGCCGCGTTTCTATTAAAGCGTTATGTTTTGCGTTAAATAAATTTACCGAAAGTCGGCAGGCAGGTAGGATTAAAATAAATAATAAAAAATTTAATTTTCGTTAAATAATACATCAAAGTTCAAGTGAATAAGAATGCTACGTAGAAAACTTTTGATTAGTGCATAGATACTTTGAAATTTTCACTTTATTCAATTTTTTGAAATAAATAACGAATATATTACTATATATAGATGATATCAAAAATCGAGAGAAAAAAAATTATCAACTGTATAGTAATCAAAATTTCATGAATAGACGGAATGGTTATTTTTAAATAAATGATAAAAAATGTAATTTTCGTTAAATAATACATCAAAGTTCAAGTGAATAACAATGCTACGTAGAAAACTTTTGATTAGGCGAATAAGTGCATAGATACTTTCAAATTTTCACTTAATTCAATTTGTTGAGATAAATAACGAATATATTACTATATATAGATGATATCAAAAGTCGAGAGAAAAAAAATTTATCAACTGTAATAATAAAAATTTCATGAATATACGGGATGGTTATTTTTTCAAAATTGATAGAAAGGTCTAATTTTAAAGTCGTAGGAATAGGCGGAGGAGAGGGGGGAGGAGGACGCAGATTTCACAAGATTATGTGAGCTCGTTGATCGACGGTTTCCATATACAGATTTGCATGTTTTATTTTATCGAACTGCTTCAAAGCCCCCGGATAATCTCTCCGTCGCTGTTGCTGTGTCTGATGGAGCTCCGCTCGAATCCCCAGCGTTAACTAACCAATTCAAAAAGTTTGAAAAAAAAAGTTTACTCTCCAGACGAAACATGACAAGAATTTTTTGATCCATCAGGTTACTCGCTATTTTATTGATTTTTTTTATTCAAATACTCCGAAATTTCTTAAGTTTGTATTTTTGTATTACAACATTCTATTCTGTTTCTACACTCTAAAATTTTAATCTACATTCTAAAATAAAACTAAAATGCAATAATTCTAAAATTTGAAGGATTATAAACGTAAGAACCCTCACGACTATTAACAAGAAGGCGGGATGTTAAATTCTCCTTATGATGCACGACAGTTTTTGCAGTTAGTCGCGTGAGATAATAATTTATCCGTGGATAATGATTAACCTTCGAGCGATGAGCGTGAAAAAGCGTGAAGCCGGTGTAAGAGACGCAAACTAGACTAACCGGGTCGACTTGATTTTTTCCCGTCGCGACGACGGAGTTTACCACTTGAGGTTGCCAGCAGTGGGATCCGAACGAACCGCGTTCCGCAAACGGACCAGATCATTTTCTCCCGTGAATCGCAGAGATATATTGTCTTTATCGTCTCGGTAACGGTATTGACCGACGGTTATTTCATAGGTCATCGGCTGCGGCCGTTTCATTTAAGCGTTATTGTTACAAGCGCAAAAATTTATATAAGGTTTGCGTAATATTTTGTACAAAAATTGCGTTGAACGGAGGATAAATTACGTAAAAAGATTTAGCGAAGATTTTTTTTCTTTTTTCATTAATAGTTGAAATATTGTATCCTGATCGTATAAAAACGCTTGAAAAAGGATTTAACCGATTCTTTATGTAAGCAGTAAAGAGAGAATTATTGACTAAATTAATTTGGACTGTGCGAAAAAGAGATTATTCAGCAGAACCTTATATAAATTACTATAATTAATAGAATTTAAAATATTGAATTTTTCAGATTTTTTTAATGTTTGTTAACGTTCATTAATGAAAAGGTATTTTCTGAACTCTGTATGATACGTTTCACAATTAATAATAACATTACGTTTAATTACATTCGAAGGTCAATTCCTAGAATTTAATTACAATTTGGGAATTCCTCTTCGCATGAAAAACTGTATAATCAATTGTAATAGCAGGATACACTTTTTTATTCGACGAAATAAAAATTCATTATTTAAAGCGCACATCAAAAATGATGAGTAAATATCCATTAATGTACAGATCAACAATAGGCGCTTTGTTTCCAACGGAAGCGCAAAAATCGTCGACGTAATTGATGGTCTCGGTCAAATGATATCTCTTCGAATTGCACTCCGAATGACGAATGCGGGCTGAATCCTGTCACATATAATGTTTGACAAATTTATATTGTCAAATCTTTACGCGCACATAATAATGGATGGATTATAATAGAGAGTATATCACTTATCAGATTAAATAATTTAAATCGCGCTATTTATAATACTGTACTGTTAAAAAAAGCATTAAATTTAATGCAAATACTGGAAGCAAATTTCATCAGCGTACACGAACTTTACCGAATTTACATTAAATTTAATTTACATTAAAATTAATGTAAAAATGTAAATTAAATCATAATTCATGTACGCCGATGAAATTTGCTTCCAGTATTTGCATTAAAATTCATGCAAAGTTTTTTTACAGATTGTAAATTGTTAATTAAAATTAAAATAAAAAATCATTATAGTTCCCTACGAGATTTATCGGCAAAGGACAACAAATATAAATTTTGCCTTATTTTTTCAAGTCTTTATCGGTTGAGGATCGTGCGCCGGGGTAAGAAAAACCGTGGACGATTCATGGGTGGCTCGAGTGTAATGTGCGATTTCAACGCGCAAAGCAGGATAGCACAATGCATACCACGTGTTTATCGACGATCTCTGCGCACCGCCGACGAACGAAGCAGTTGCATCATCAAGCTCGTGATGTACGTTTCCTTGTTTTCCGCAATGACTGATTCCACTGCCGCAGTTTATTTTTCAGTATGAAACTTTATTTATTGAATTTAGTTATTTTTATATAATTCTTTAAATACCATATGATAAGACAATTTGTTAACAGTTTTGTAGAAATATTTTCTTGATAAAGTAATCGTTATTCTTGGATTCAGTTTTTCTCCTAAATTCCCACATGTTAAAATAAATACACAATAATGCAATCACATTTTCAATAGAATATTTTAAATCGTTTAATTAATAATCAATTTTAAGTAAATATCAATTACTAAGTTATTTATTAACTTATTAGGTAAATCTCTATAACTTTTAAAAATTAAGTTCTAAGACTAGCAGATTATCTCAAAGGAACTTTTAATCTGGCGCTCGTTGTCTGTAAAATTACAGTCAATTCGAGACAAGGAAATAGCTTATCTGCACCTCACCAGAAGTGTAACAGCAGTAAGAAAGGGTAGAGAAAGAAAGGATGAACAATTTGCATAATGCACGTGATTACCGCACTGTAAAATAGCTCATTCTTTTTTTTTTTCATTCTGGAGGCGCCATAAAGAACCAAAAATGACGTCATCGTGAAGCACGTGGTCCCACTGTATAATTGTTTCTAAGAGACCAGCAATACTCTTTTAACCATTTCCTCCGAGCGATGATACGTGCTTTTTTACGGACCAAGGCGTCCGCAACGGACAGTCCACAGAATTCGATAACAGGACGTAACAGCGGAAGTTTCCCGATGAACGTCTACTTATAAAACGTGTACTTCGATTTTTTTATTATCATCCGCGATATTATACCTTTTTACTCGAGTTTCTAATGCTACAAGAAGCTTAAACTGTACAAAATGAAAAAAGACTATTATTTAAAATAAAATCTATCTTCAATTTTGTACATCGTTTTCAATTCAATTTCATTGAATTATATTAAGTTTAATATTCAGTACGCATTAATTCTGATTTTCTTCGTCTTAGAGAATATCTAAAAAATTATTTAAAAAAAGTTAATAATTAAAAAATAAATATATTCCATGTTTGTTTTGTGAAAAATTGCTCAATCGCTGTAACAACGATCGAGAGTTAAGCCGGAATATGGATACCTGTTAAAAAGCGAAGACTACCGGTCTTTTTTTGCGAAGTCGAGGATATGGCGTGCGCGGGAGTAGTTTGCGTTATTAATGCCTCGGATTAAGCTTCGCGCGCGTTTCGCTGCTAAAAAAAGTTTCCGCGCAAAGGAAACGCTTTGTTCCTTCCCGCCTCTCGGTTTTTGCTTCCTCGCGTCGGAGGCGATATTAACGACGGATTTACCGTGCCTGCGAGAATGGAACGGGGGAGATAAAAAAAAAAAGAAGGAAAGGAGTACCTCGCCACCCGATGTCAGGATTATCATGTGTTCGTACTTACCTTTTTTATGTCGTCAATAACTTTCGTATTATCCACGTCAGATAGAATCTACTCATGCGTAATTCAGCCCTATAAAGTATTTCACGACGAGGCTTTTGAAAAATGTATTTATTTGTTTTCTTTGGAGGCAGCGAGGAGCTGCAAAATTTAAGTTAGAATAATGTTTAGCCAAAGTTCACGTGTGGTGAACGTTGATATGAACATAGACAATGTGACTAAATAATAAATAATTTGGCAATACTTTATACAAAGCTCAAAAGAAGAACAATTTTTTCTTAAATTTAAAAGACGTTCACATAAATGTTAAGAATAATAAAGAAAAATTAAGAATAATAAAAGTTCTATAACTTTAACGGTAATTTATCCGTTTATATCACACATCTACAAACTTCTATAAAATATATAAGAAGCAAGTTCGGTAAAGTCTCATTTCTCATGTTCATATATCAACGACCGCTAAACCTGAACTTTAGCTAAACTTTATCCTAACTTAAAATTTTTTACGCGGGATAGGAACATTTTAAAAATAAAAGAAAAGTTAAAATTAAATGACAAAAATAGTACATTTTGATACATATGCGGAAAAGTGATTTTAAATCTCGTATGATGTTTGCAATGTGTGTTTGAAATGGTCACACGAGGCTAAAATCACTTCCTCGCACAAGTATCGAACCGTTTTTTTCTTTTCGCCAAAACGTGTGCAAGATACGATTTTCCGCAAGTAATTTGCTCAAAGTCATATCTTTGCGCACGGCGTGTAGAAAATATGAAAACATTTAGAATTGCAGCAGAGCGGAACAATTGCAGTCATTGTACTGCGCGCGATAATCGAATATCTCAAGCGCGGTAAAAACAAACAACGCGCAGAAGATTGCGTGCATTATTATACATTTCGAGCGCGTATATGTACATAAAGTGCATCTCAGGTGTGCAGACTAATTAGCCCGGCACTTTCGAATTATGTGGGCATTGGCCCGACTTCAGGCTTCGACGCTTCTTCTTCTTTTTT
This sequence comes from Sycophila sp. Sp_5, assembly GCA_018906775.1. Classification (NCBI taxonomy): domain Eukaryota; kingdom Metazoa; phylum Arthropoda; class Insecta; order Hymenoptera; family Eurytomidae; genus Sycophila; species Sycophila sp. Sp_5. Next base: position 1,200,198 of record JACCID010000012.1, read on the forward strand.
GCTGCGAACGTCCCCTTTTTTGTTCTCGCGTTTTCTCTTTTTACGTTACTCCGACCAGGTCCCCGAGTGGAAATTTTAAAAAGTTTCAACTCCCGTTCGATCCGCCGATTGCATTGTGCGAACGCAGCTCCGACTCACTTTAATATCTACTTTTTTATGCGAGGTCATGCACTCAAAAAAATTTAATCTAACTGGTAGAAGAATTCGCTAAATAGTGCTGGAAAATCTACTTATTATAGAAAGTCAAACTTATTTATGCCGTGGATAAGCGGACCATCTTTTATGATTAATTTGCTAAAATGTAAATGATTTCCCGCGTAAAAAAATTTAAGTTAGGATAAAGTTTACCCAAAGTTCAACGTTGGCTAAAACTTTATCCTAACTTAAATTTTTTACGCGGATTCTTCTTCAAATTAGTAGATTATCGTCTTACAATTAATATACTGTAGTGATATATTTTAAATTGATTCTTTAACTATAAATTCCATTTAATATCATACAAAAGTAAAAAGAATTAAATAAATGAAAAAGTCTCTAGAAATCTGAAAAATGTTTAAACAATTAACTTAATAAACATGTTAACAATTAATCATGATAAAATTCAGAGGATTCTATACTTCTAGTAAACTTATTGAGAATTATACCGAAGCAGACATATTTAATAAATTCATTTTAAAATTAAGTAGATAATTTTTAAGTGGATTTGTCTACTAAGACTAAGAATCCATTTTTGTCAGTGTAGATTTGTTGTGTGCGGGTTTCCCATTAAAAATTGGCGTAGAAACCATTTCAATGCAAATTGAAGAAAAGCACGGAAAAAAGTTGGCGAACTTTTCCACCAGACAGACTAACGGTGTAAATATAACTCAAAAAGTGCAGAAAACAATGAAGGTCCATTTAATGTACAATGGATTCGGTCCAGCAACCCGTGGAAACTGGTCGAGCGGAAAATCTTTTCGCGCTCACTGTACGTGAATTCCTCGCGTTCTTGATTCGCCCTGTAGTGTCCCGTGGACGTAATTGGGAAAAAATATAACGTCCCGGAATTAGTGACATTCCTCGCTCCCTGCGGGCTTACAGAGCTGCATACGTAGCGGGAGAGGCCCGAGGATGCGAGAGAGCTCGTTGCCATTAAATTCTTAATTAGCTTCGACCAATCGTTGGGCGCAGGACTTTACTTCCTGCATCTTCGTTTCGCAAATGCGAAGGCGAATTTACTGCATAATGTTCGCTCAATCTTTTTTTAAGGGTCCTGTTCGACTTTTTTTGAGCAGCGAATATTTTCTATGAAACTGAAACATTTTTTAATGCCAAGATTTTTCTGATAATTAGTGTGGCAAAAAATTAAAAGGAGCTTTTTACTAATTAGTTTAATTAGTTTAGTGGGCGACAAAAAACTTTACTTTATGGCGCAGTATAATTTAATTTAGTAGCGAAGTACTTCAATTGGGTTTTAAGTACCAAGTTTAATTATACTTTATTATTATCACTTTATTGCTAATTTTATTCATCCATAAGTTAATCAAATAATTCAATTGATTGCGATATAAATGATACTGCAGATAAGGCGTTAATTAACTTGTATGTACTCTTTGCAAGTATGCCTTATCGCTGAAATTTTCTCTATAAATAATTATACATTTTTTGTAAAAAACCAAAAAGGCATCTAAAAAAATCTAACTCTTATCTATAAAATAGTTACAGTAAATCGGTGGAGTGAATCTTCATAAAAATTAACCTTTGTTAAAACCATCTAAAATCTAACTCTTATCTAAAATAGTCTACTGTAAATCGTTGGAGTGAATTTCTTCTATAAATAATATACACTATTACAAACAAAAATTCTAAAACTAATCTTAAAAACTAAACTAAAAGTCATCTAAAAAATCTAACTCTTGTCAAAAAATAGTCTACGCTAAATCGATTGGAGTTAAGTTTCACTCTTAGTTGCTAGTGAAACCACTCGTCGAATTGAATTCAAATTTAACTCTATTTAAGTAAATCTATTATGAGTCTATTTGACTCTATTTGAGTAAAAATTGACTCTACATGAATAGAGTGATTTAAATTCACTCTGAAACAGAGTAAAATTCATTCTAAGATAGAGTACCATATTACAGTTTAAGTCCTTACCTTTCGTTCTACTTAAGAGTACAAAAATTACTACTATATAGGAAGTTAATTCCACTATAAAATTAGAGTGAAATTTTGAAAATTTATTTCCAATAGAGTTAATTTTCACTCCAATTGACTCCAGCTGATTTAGCATGTACTCTTTAAATTTGAAAATGTGAAATTCACCGTAAAAATGTGAATAGTGACATATTTTATGTGATAAATCGTTCACATATTTAGCATGCGAAAAGCTTTTCACTTATTAAATGTTACTATTCACATTTTCACAGTGAATTTCACATTTTCAGATTTACATGGTTGCAAGTCAGCCGTGCAGTACCGCAGACGTTTAACCACAGTGATCGCCGGAACAAGCCACAGGTCACAATCATTATCCTCCGAAGTGCCGCTCACAGGGCGCTAATTAAATAAATCTTAACGATCTACAGTTGAAATGGATCCACACCATTCTACTCGCACTTCGGAGATGAATCTCGCAGATGCTCATCTAAGAGCTCTCCTTGACTCATTGCCCCCTGAAACGTCGCCGCGTTTCGGGGTCGCATCCGACGACGCTAATGGAGCCGCGGCCTCGCGGCTCTCTCATTGCCGGCGGGCTCCGCGTGCTCCGTAGCGGTACCCCGGCAACAATGCGTCTATTTCACTCTCGAGCGGGTGCGCCTCGCGGTCCCGTTACAAAAATTAACCGCGGCCAATCGCGTATATCAGCGCGCGGCGCGCCGATAATGTATTAAAAGTTGAATTATTACCCCCTCGGCCGCCGGAGGGTACCGAGGGGGCCATCGCTGGTGGAGGGAGATTGGGACTACCACCTTGCGTCCCGTGACCTTCGCGAGTACGCTCCGGGGCCGCGTTATTTATCGCGCCGCGGAGGCGAGGCGCGAGATTTACGGCCGGCGCGCTGGTAGCCGCGAAATTTACAAGCGACTCGCGGCCTCGCGGAAGCCGGAATTCAGTTTCGGATCGAGTTTCTCTCGAGGTGATTACGCGCCGGGGAATATTTTATTGTAGCGAGGCTGTATGCTCCTTCTTTTTCTTCTTTTTTCAGTCGCTCGGTCGCGGGGGAAAGGTGGAAAATTGATTCCTCGCGCCGTTAGGGTGTTGCGTTTCTACGGTAACGAGGCTTGTTTATTTGGTCACGGAGAGGTACTAATTCAGCGGCATCTGCTTTTATTGACCTTATCTTGGGGTCAAGCGGTTTTTATCATTTTATTTATTTATTTATTGATTTAAAAAATATGCGAATATAATTATCCTTAAGGGAGTCTGAAAGGCAATTAAAAATTCAAATTTCGCGCCATACAACAGACGAAAAAAACAATTAATTTGCTTGTAACAAAGAGTATTAATGAAATATCGAAAAATCACGGGATACTTGCCCTCCATGAAGAAACGACCTCTTCTTTTATAAAATTTCAAATTCGTATAACAATACCTGGAGAAGACAAGCTCGAATAATGTAAAAAAAATCATATGATTCAAGCTTTTCTTCATGACATGATGATTATTTTATGAATTCGAAACTTTAATAGAGGGTAAGTATCTCTTGGTTTTTCGATATTTAATTTAAACTCTTTGTTATAAAGAAATAAATTGTTTTTTCGTCTGCTATATTATGGCATGAAATTTAAATTTTTAGTTGACTTGTAGACTCCGTTAAAGAGAGAGAAAAAAATATATTTAATCTCCTGAAAATTGACCTAAAATGACAATGTAATTAATACATAATAAATATTCTCCTTAGAGAAGAAGCATTTAACTAAAAAGTTATTATTCAACCATAAATCGTCTATTAAAATTAAAATTAGAAAGGATGATAGTTCCCTGTCCCAGTAACATCTCATCCTCATTATTCAAATATCGCCGTTAATTTACCGCTCAAATTCCGTAGATCAAGGCAGTAAGTACATACACTTGTGCCAAAAATTCGTAGCAATCTTCTGGTCTGCCATAAACCCGATGTTAAAGTAACAATTGCGAGTTGAAAAAAAAGCAAAGAAAAAGGAGAATGAGGGACGATGATGAGTACCTTTCTGATCGCTCGGAGGCTCTTTAACCGGTCTAGTCGTCGTCGAGTATTGTAACGGTACTACGGTTATCAAAGCACAGCAGCAGCGGCGGCGGCGGTGGTACTGCTGTCCCGCGACTTTTTCCTGCCGGGAGTCTACCGTCGGTTCTGCGAAGGGACATTACCCGACCTTTTCTTCGAGCGGCTTCATCCCGGCCCTCCGGCTATTTTCATTTTGGATTTTTCGATTTCCGCTCGGCGCACCGCCTTTATCCTCCACTTCTTCTCGTATAACCACATCGAAATCTGCGGCTCGATGAGGCTTCGGATAATTCAAAGTAGTTTTTCTTTTACTTGAGGTCAAGTGAATGGGAAAAGTGCGTTGGAACGTATCCGAGTTGAATAAAAAAAAAATTGGACTTACACGCGACTTTCTATAGGAGTAGCACAAAAATGTATTTATTTTTTTTTTTCACTTGCTCTCTCGATAAGATCGATCGAAACTTCGAAGATACATACGTTTAGCTTAATTACAAATAATTGTTCCTATTAATTAGATCGACTGATTGTGTTACATGTATAGTTCACAACTATTACACAATTTTTTTCTAACTTATCTACATTTTAGAAAGTAAAAAAACAAAATCGTAAAAATTTTCTTGATTGAAACATTCGAGTCGCTGTTGTCAAGAACTTTCCAATTAAATGTTAATTTACTGGTAACGGGCTTCTAATGGAATTTGCCCACACAATTAACGATAAATAAATTAAATAGGTAAATATAGTACAGTACTTGCAGAACCTGCACAATAAAGTGGAAAATAATTGCCGCGCTAGTGTATAGCGAGTAAAAAGCATCCTCTGCAGGTCTGGGCGAACTGCAGCCGTTGTTTACATACATCTGTGTCAGCACTATGCGCGCAACAGCGGCGATTAGGAGCGAATTACGGGGACAAGCTTCCTTCTTGTGCAGCGCGAACACACCGTATGCCGTCATCTTCCGCCGAGGCGGCTAAGTTCGCATGCCTTGGAAAGTGCGCTCGACTTTTTCATCCACGTCCCAGTCGAGCATAGTCGAACACATATACACTTGCATACATGATAAATTGGCTGGAGCGTAGGAGAGTGAAAATTAACTCCGTTGGAGTCAAATTTTTAGTAAACAGAGTGAAGTAGACTGATGAAATTAACTCCATTGGAGTTAATTTTCACTCTACTCTACTCTGGAGTTAATTTTCCGTCTCCATTGGAGTTAATTTTCACTCAACTCTACTCTGGATTTAATTTTCCGTCTCCATTGGAGTTATTTTCACTCAACTCTACTCTGGAGTTAATTTCCGTCTCCATTGGAGTTAATTTTCACTCTACTCTACTCTGGAGTTAATTTTCCGCCTCTATTGGAGTTAATTTTCACTCTAATTTTATAGTGAAATTAACTCTTTTTTTTTACTCTTAAGTACAGCGAAAGGTATGGAATTTACCTGTAATATAATACTCTACCTTAGAGTGAATTTTACTCTACTTTAGAATGAATTTAATTCACTCTATTCATGTAGAGTAAAAATTGATTCAAACAGAGTCAAGTTTAACTCTACGAGTGTTTCACTATAAACTAAGAGCGAAATTTGACTCCAACCGTTTTAGCGTGTACGTTTTATTTATGTTTTTTTTAATTAATTCATTGATTATATTGCGATTTTATTGAATATAAAATAACACAATATTATCATACATTATTTAATGTTCTGTGCCGGATAGATCCTTAGGGTCTCGATAAAAAAGTCAATTTTGAGTCTTATATCAGTCAAGCCTCGTTGTTCTTTAGCACTTAACAACTTAGTATTTTTCATTAGAAATATGGAACTTATTATCAGTAATGGATTCCAATAATTTAATAATTTCTACTGTTTCAGTCAGAAATATCAGACAAGGTCGAACGTTACCGTAGCAACAAAATTCTCAATTAATTTCTGGCTAAATATAATGGCTAAATTAAATATCGAATCGCTAGAGTCAAATTTAACTGTAAGGGTGTTTCACTATAATAAACTAAGAGTGAAATTTAACGCCAACTGTTTTATCGCATATAAACACTTAATAAAATAAAATGAATTAATCAATAGTAAATGTAAATTACTCATTTTAAATAAATGATTTTGGGACATTTTTGATATTTTTAAAAAGGAGATTCGATTTTTTGTTCTGTTAGAATGTAGAAATTTATTAACAATTTTTTGCATATTAACACATACACACACACACATTGTGATAAATTCAAATATAAGACGCATACGCGGAATTACGGACAATAAGCAAGAAATAAACGGTGCATTAACGCGGCGCTCTCACCGGGGCGCCTCTCACGCTCGCGAGTAGCGCGCCGCGGGAAAGGTCTACATCGATGCGCTATTAATTAGAATTAGGGCCGATCCGGTCGATTTCGCGCTTTCACTCGGGCGACGTAGGGCGGGAGCACATTCGCTCGATCCGAACATCGATCGGAGATTTATCGATCAGATAGCGCGAATTTTTTATTTTTTTTTATTCGATGGGTGCATGCATTTAATTTTAGGGGCTGTGCGGGTTTTGCGCCGCGCGGTTCTTACACGTAAAACGAATTTCACTAGAATGTGAGGATTTTAACGAGTTACGTAAAGTGGCACGGCATTGAGGTGCGCTATAGCCGAGACTACCCGGATTTGCATTTTTATATCGTTGGCTAAGAGGCGGCGAATAGGAAGCATTCTACTTATTCGATAAAATCAAAACGAACGGCGTTGACATAATTAAAATTATAAATTCTACGCAAGCAGAATGGAATCGATTATTCGAATGCGAGTTCAAGTGAAATATAGAATGAGATTATAACGGGCTTTTCAGCGGGCTGTTCGCGTAATTAATTGACCGGTTCTTATTAATATTTAAATTATTTAAATATTCATGTAGGAGCTCGTTGTGTTTATGCGCTTCCATTTGAAACACTTGAAGCTAACGAGACTATCGGGCCGAAGTAAAAGTCACGCGACGATTATGCCATGCGGTATCAGATGTACGTACTATTAAATTCATATATAGCATATACTATTTTCATAATTCGCGCGTTTTTAATGCTCTAATTAGTTAACGGCGGACGTTTTGTGGGTTAGAGAATTTCTCCCCATCGGTTATAACTTCTTATAGACATTTTCAGATCGTCTATAAACCTTCATTGATCGAAAAAATACGACCGCGCATTTTATTTTGCGTGCAGCTTATTTTGTCACAATTAGATTTTGAATTATCAACCGGAATTAAAGCAATTTGTTCAAGTTAAATTTCTCCTATAAATTTAGCTGCGTTTCGAATGTGTACCCCTTATCGGAAAGTAATACTCGTTTCTTATCACTGCTATACTTCCGTAAATTTGTCTATTCTGAGTTGGCTATTCTATTACCTTTTCAAATTGCAAAAAAAAAATTTAGTCGACGTGTATATTTCATAAACGTATAAAACATTGTGATACTTTGTTCTCGGTGATGAAGCGAGTGGTACTAACAATCGATGAATCAAATTATCAGCATGAAATAAAGATTACCACTCGACCGGACTCGGCAAGACGTAAATTTATTAACTGCGCTTGATTTATTGTTGTTTGGAGATTTTCCAGGCAACTAACGTCTATTTTTAAAGAATGCACGATGTAATGATTTTTTCGAGGAATATATTGATCCTCTCGAATGAAAAATACGCTTTAAAAATAATGATTACTTCATCGGTGTGCGCTGGCGAAAAAAAAAAACATTGTAGTTACAGCTGTGATTGTACAATACTGGCATTTTTTCTGCTTCGCTCTCATTCTTTATTAATTACCTTTACACTTCCGGTTCTCTTCTGCCGCACTGTGTACTATTGCTTCGTGAGAACTGCTTATTATCTGGGATACTCTTTTGTCTATACTTCTGCTGTTCCTCCTTACTCCTCTGCTCTTAGACTTACACATCTTATAAGTCTTTTTAAAAAAAAAATCGTTCAATGCATAAGTTACCTCTGACATACCTGTGGTTTCTCGGAACGCTGCATTTTTTTCATTTTTATTACAGAATTTACCTATTAAAATTCACTAGAATTAAATGAATATTTAATTTAATTAAATATTTATTTTTTATTCATTTTGACTAGCGTCCTAGTTTAAACACTTTGACTATAATAAATTCTGATAGTGTCATTTTTAACTTTGAAAAAAATGCAGATATTTCTTTTTGCCGGGAAGTCACTATATTTGACTCTTTTTATTTACAAATATTCAATCGCTCCGAAATTTTTCCCATCAGATGAACATCTTCGATCTTGGAAAATACACGGTGATGGTTCCAACTCCGTCATCACAATCACAATCACAAAGTGAAAAGTCACGCATCACCTAAAAAACACTTCGACGTAGGATCTACCATTAGTGCACATAATCACCCTGCATCGGGCGTGATGTGCCCCTAATGGTACTTTCTGCGTCGAGCTATCTTCAGCAGGCTCGATCGGGTTGAGTTATCTTCTTATTCAGCAATTCCAGGATTTAATGCTTTACGGGACTCGCGAACGATTTTAAAACGTGTTTGCGAGCTCGGCGAGCTTCGAGTCCCAACTGAATGAATTGACTGGATTATTTGAAATTTCCAATTGCTTCGCCGTTTAAACTATTTTCTGTTGTCATTATTATATAAGCGTTTTTCTTCGTACTGTAATGCAGATCGAGTATGCGAATCTAATTGATTTTGTTGTAATTTTTTTTTAATCCTGTGTCAAACTATTATATTATTTTTGTTCAATTTAATAAACTTAAGATAAGTTTTGCCCTGGTTGTTTAAATTTATACGATTAAAAAATGATTAATAAATTCTCCATGTAGGTATGTTTACGTCATTTTATATCCTATTTAAACTTGTTCGTCGCACTGCAAAGTAAAAATTTTCTGATCATAAAATCCTAATTAAAAAAAGAATCCAGGTATACTGTCGCAAACTTCCTCTGTAGATAATCTAAACGCGATGTACTCAAGAAAGACGTTATAACGTCACCGCAACGTGAGGCGCGTCTAAACTCCTTTCAAGTCGGTGCAACTTACACGAGCTCGCGTGCCTTAAACCCACTTACCGAACAATCACGACATTTTAAACACTCGCGTTAATACCCGTCATAATGGCACTTTAAAAAAAAAACTCGGAACTCGTGTACATCTGCGAGTACACACACACACACACACCAGATGCAAATGGCGCGCTCATTTCACTGGCATCCGCAAGAAATCCGACATATAGCGTATACATTCTGGTATCTAACGTAGAAAGGTTTATTAAAAAAATGTATAAAGTATTAAAATAACTGAATAAGCTAATCTGATTGTAAATTAACAATTATAAAAATTTTGTAGAATGTAAGTTACTCATTATAAACGCTAAATGAAATTTTATTTAGAAAAGTACAGTGCGCGCAGTAGATAAAGTCGGGGACTATCCAGACAAGACAAAATATCAGAATTACGGTAACATTTTTAATATTGACGATCGATACTAGACTTTTTATATTATTTTACCCTTGCTACAATACTACACTGATGAGAATAGTTGGGTAAAAATTACTTTCACGATAATCTTGGGGCGTTTTACTTTTTTTTTTAATTTTTACTACTTTAAATGCAATAAAGACAATGCGAATTTTAAATTTTACTTTACTGTGTTTAGTAATTTACGCGTTCGGTAATATTTATAGAAACTTTATTAAAAATTACACGAAAATTATTACTTTTCCTTCTACGAAGACTTAAATTTTAATGAAGAAATATGACAATTTTTACCAACCGTCTAGTAAAAATTATCCAAAGCGCGCTTCGGTAGTAGTTTTACTTATTAATAAAATTTACAAAGTAAATTATTAAAATTTGCATTAAAGCATTAATAACAAATTCACCACATGCTGGCGTCGTAGAAATGGTACCCTCAAGTTTACTTATTTTTATTGCTTAAAAAATGACAAATTAAAATAGACAATTTTTCAAATAAACTCCTCGTTAGAGTCGACGGTATACTCTCCTGACCCAGAATCAATTTCCGAAAGGCTCATAAAGCAACATCCGACCCATTCGCGGATATTAACGGCCGCGATCCTGGCCCATCGTTTTTACCTAGTAGACAAAAAAAAAAAGAAAAAAAGGAGTAGAGGGTCCCGTGGAAACACCTGCCCGGCCCCCGTGTAAACAAGCAAGCGCGTGTAACTGTAAAAGGCGTCGCGCGAGCGAAACAATGATAGCTTCGCGGAACGGGAGGATCGCGGGCAAAAGTCGGCTGAGATCCAGTTTTATGTACAGCCACGGCGCGTCGCGCTAATCCCCGCCGTCCCGCTTCACCGTTAGCTTAACGACGTCGTCGCGTGGGCTACGCAAAAGTCTTCGTCCTCCTGGGAGAGGCGCTATTTTTTTCACCTAGACGCGTTCGGAGGATTCCGTCGTTCGCTCCTCTTTTTTCCGGCGCTCTGTACAAGACTACGATTTACGATGTGAACCGCGGGGAGGCTGAAGGCTCGAGAGGCGATGATTTTCGTTTTTTTTCTTTTATTTTTTTTAAATACTCGTAACAGGAGGTTTAACGCAGACAGGTAATCTGGTTTAATTATTTTAACGTTAAGTTATGTACTTGTTTTCGAAGTTTCTAAAAAGCATTGTGCGTGCAATTTTATGAAATTTTTAAAAGTCTTCGTTTCTTTTTTATTTTGATGTCTAACTTTAAAACAGCGCAAACTGCACGAGGGTATTATGTTAAATACACTTACATAAATCGTGGCTCCACACATGTTGAAGTCATACCTCTAATTTATGTTTGCGGGAAAATTGTTGTAGCTTATATAGAGGTCTTGAAAACATGTCGGTGCGCCTTGGTATAAATTAGCATTTTTTTTTTTTGCTTTGAGGAAACGTAATTTAACGCATTTGGTTTCATTATGCGGCGTTGCGCAAGCGATTCTTATAAATTTCAATTTAACGCTAATGGCGCTGATTGATTGTTTATACAAACATAATCTGGATTAAAGGCGATGCTCGTAAAACGTTATTATCGCCTGGTCTCGGCTGGTCAATAACGTTGGCACTTATATTATCACATTTCACCGGCGAAGTTCATTACTCCATAAACCATCGTAACAACAAACATGCACTTTCGTAATTTCGATCTAAATTATGCCGTACAAAATGTTGCAAATTGCTTTTCAAAATAATTTTTCTCGACCGCCTCGAACGCCGATATTTTCGCTACAACCATTTGATCAGTGAATATCTAATTCAATCACATAAAATACTTTTAAGCCATTCAAAATTTGAGATAAATTAATACGATTTTGAAAAGTTGTAAAATTTGCAGACTTATGCAAGTTGAAAAAATTTCGTACTCTCTAAATATAAACAAGTGAAATTCACATTCAACAAGTGAATATATTATACACTAATTCTACACTCACAAAAATTTACTTTAATTGGTAAAAGAATCTACTAAATAGCATTGGAAAATCTACTTATTATAGTCAAACTTATTTATGACATGGACCATCATTTGCTAAAACGTAAACGATTTCTTCTTCACATAAGTATAGATTATCGTCTTCCAATAAATAGACTGCATGATAAATTTTAAATGGATTAATTAACTATTAGTTTCCACTTAATATAAAAAGTAAAAAAAAAATTGAATAAATGAAAAAAATCTCTATAATATGCAGAAAAATATAAAAAATTAACATATTTATGATAAAATTCAGAGGATTCTGTACTTCTAGCATACTTATTGATAATTATACTGAAGCATATGTATTCTTCAATTTAATATATAAATTTTAAAATTAAGTAGATAATGTTTAAATGGATTTGTCTACTTAGACTAAGAGTCCCTTTTTGTGAGTATACGTGACAAATCGTTTATTTATTGTTATCACTTTGTAAAGTGCATATTCACTTATTTAATGCGAATTTCACCTACTCATATTTAGAGAGTAAGAAAATAAAATAAAAAAAAACAGGTCGATCTAAAAAAAAGAAAGGCAAACCTCTGAGGCGATGATTTTTCCAAAAGGACTGTAAACTGCACGGTGCTCAGTACGATAAAAAAAAATGGAAAACTCGAGCGTTAATCCGAAGTCGGTGCGGGTATCCGTGCGCGGAGGCCGGTCGCTCGGACGAGTTATGAGGGGAGGCCCGACGTGACGTTCATTCACACAATACGCGTACGGCAGGCGCGTATAGCGGGACGGCTGATCGAACGAGCCGATACGCGAGCTGACATATGTGGGACTCGGGGGACGGGGAATTGCGTCAGTGCGTGGAGCGTATTATGCGCGCAGGATGCAGGACGGACGTTGATTACGCCAAGGCCTTTTAAACGCCTCTTCCGTGAGATTCGATTTCGTTGCTGTGCAGGTTTCGCTGCATCGACTATGCAAACTGCGGGTGGACGGGCTTCTGTATATCCATATGAAACGAATTTTCGCTCACTCTACACTCACAAAAATTTAATCTAATTGGTAGAAGAATCTAGTAAATAGAACTGGAAAATCTACTATCTATCTATCTTATTCCTTTGATAAGCGGAGCATCATTTACAATTAATTTGCTAAAATGTAAACGATTTCTTCTTCGAATAAGTAGATTGTCGTCTTGAAATAAATAGGCTGGATGATAAATTCTAGATTGATTTGTTGAGTAATTTTTGCCATCGTAAGAACTAAAAAGAATTGAATAAATGAAAAAGTGTCTAATAAGCAGAAAATGACTAGCAGTTAACATATTTATGATAAAACTCAGCGGATTCTATTCTTCTAGTAAACTTACTGAGAATTATATTAAAACAGGCATATTCTTCAATTTATGAAATTTATTTTAAAATTAAGTAGATAATGTTTAAGTGGATTGGTCTACTAAGACTAAGAATCTATTTTTCTGAGTGTATTGTAAGAAATCAATTTTCCAACATAAAAAAAAAAATAAAAGAGTACGCAAATAATGAAAATTACGTTGAATCTACGTATAAATTACAAAGAAGGTCGGAGCAGAGTTCAATCAGTGAAGCGCACGACCTTTTCGGTCGCAACGTGCTCGCGATTTCCTGCGCTGGTGCGTCGAAGCTCGCGGAGGCGCATCGAATCCCCTCGATCCTTCCTCCTACGCTGCTCTCGCAGTCGACGTATTTATATGTATATATATACATATATATACATATATATATATGTATATATATATATATATATATATATGCATGTGCAGGATGGAACCTCGTCGCGGTCGGTTGGTCGCGGATTTTTCCTCTCCACCTCGGGGCATATCTCTCGCGGCCGCGGCATCGAGGAGAATAAGCCAAGCCCGAGATCGGCCGAGAGCGAGTTCGGACTCGGATTAGAATTGCTCGCGAGCTGAGGGAGGTTAATTTGCTGTTTGCTCGGCGTGACCTTGCGCTTTTATTATTAGACCGGCCGAGCAGGATGATGCCCCGGCGCTCAAGGAAGTATTGTTTCTGTAACTCATTTCTTTCGAGATCGTCTTGAATTTAATGTTTCTCTCCCTTGACTTTTATGAAGATTGATTTAGCTTATCGATAATTTCATCGTGGATCTTTCTTTTTTAGTATCTGCATAGACATAATTTTAATTGTTTATTAAGGCTATTATTTGCACTAATGGTACATAAATTAATAAAGCCGTGGTGCCTGGGATATACGCCTAGATTTTTATTTGAGATTTCATAACTAATTATCTTTTAATAGCTGAGAAAATAGTTATTAACTTTTTTCTTGAATATAATAAATTAATTTATTCTTCGTTATTAATTAATAACGAAGACATTAAAATTAAATTTAACAATATAATTCTGCGGCGTAGACAATAGAAGATAAGTGGAATCAGTTTTTAGATTAGTTACTTGCAATTGCACTAATCTGATTATTATAAATAATTAATAAGTGTAAAACTTATTAAAATTGAAAAGTATTTATCATAAAAGATTGCGAATCGAATTTTGTCTAGAAGACATTTTGAATAATCTACGCAATGTTCACGAAAAGAATTGTATTCAGAAAAGAATAACACGCACAGTAGATAATGTCGCGGACTAGCCAGACCAATTTTTTTTTAGAATTACAGTAAAAATTGCAATGTTAGCGAACAATAGTAAACTTAAACTTAAAATTACAATACTTCTACTAATTTTCAATAGGAATAATGTTATTTTAACTGCAATATTATAATATTAATTTTAATTATTAATCTGGTAAAGTTTTTCGTTTGGATAGTCTATGACTCACAGTGCGAATGGAATCTACGTCCAGATCGGTTCCCGACATCAGGAAATTTGCCGGCGAAAGAGACGATTAAAAACACTCTTAATACTTTTTCATATCTTATTTAATTTATTTTCGATTTGTTTATTTTGACAACTGAACTTTCTTACAAAAACAACTACACAGCCAACTTCAGTCTTTAGCGAACAATTGATTTGCTTTTTTGTCAAATTCATTCTTTAAAGAACATTCAATCGTAAATAAGAGCAATCCTATTCGTAAAAAAATCATTCCATAGAAATTAGCATATGATTTATGTCAAATTCATTCTTTAAAGAACATTCAATCGTAAATAAAAGTAATCCTATCCGTAAAAAAAGCATTCCATATAAATTAGCATATGATTTATGTACACGTAGATCCCGATGGACTTTTCCGCTCGAATTTCATGAATTTGAAAAACGAAGAGCTCGCAGGGTGCCGAGGAAACGCAACGCCGGGGCAGCGTGAATAATTCTTTATTTGGAGGAGACGCGCGGTGCACTTTGTAATTACGCGCGGCGAGCATGAACTTCCTTGATCGTTTTTCCATGCGGCTGCCTCTCTCCGGGCCGTGAGTTATGCGACTGCTGCGGGCCCGGGGAAAAAGTCGGCTGCCACCGCCGCGCGACCGGCGCAAAAACAACCTTTAATGAATCGCGATTTGAGGCGCGAGAAGGCTCGATTTTATGAAAACCAGATTTCGCCGAGAGGGAATTCCACGATCCTCGCGTGGCGCCTGCGGTTCCAGGGGGTCGCTGCACGCTGGCGTTTCTTTTTCCCTTTTTTTACGTCATTGTTACCGCCGCTGTGTGGGCAATTAGCCGAGCAAATAAAGCGCCTGATGAACGGGACCCTGCAATCGCTGAGAGGAATCCTCGTTATTGGGAAAAGCTTTTGTAAAAAGTCACCCATACATACATGTGAGCAAATCCACGAATTTAATGAAAGTAATAAGTTTGCAATAATTAAAACATAAGATAAAGAAACATAATTTATTATCATTATTATTTTATTTATTAAAAAACTATATATTTTTTTTAATTAATTAAGTATTAATTTTAGTTAATTTAATTAATTTAAAAAAACTATATAGTTTTTTTAATAAATAAAATAATAAAAAAACTATATCGTAAGACAGAATTATATTATTGTGCGTAGATTCGCTTATATATACAATGAGAGAAAAAACTTAATAAAAATTGCTATATTGTGAGAAAGGAGTGACAGTCTTAGCAAGCGAGAATTTTTTGTATGAAAAATAGTAATTTTTAGTACGGAAATTGTAAAAATTAGTATTTTGAGTATTACAAATTGCTATTTTTCATACTGAAATTTCTCGCTTGTTAAGTACACGTTACTAGATTTCTAGTAAAATTTATAATACAGAATGGTACTTTTTTTCACTAAATGCAAAATATTTCTCGCAGTGGATAAGTTTTTTCTCTCGATGTATTTTATCTCTATCATCCCTTGTTTGTTTTACTTTTTTTTTAAAGCGATAGTACCCGTAGGGGATGCTCCAGCATTCGAAAAATTCAATTAATTTGCTACTAATTAGCGCGTAGATGGCCGGGAAATTGAAATTAATTTTCACCAAATTTAATTAAACGTAAATGGTCAATTAACCGATGAGAAACACAACGATGATCGAATAGCTCTCACAATTAAATTTATTTCGCGCACGGAGCGCAAATTATTCGAAGCACCAAAATAACCGTACGCAGGTCATCCATTAATAATGAAACCCGTTGGTGTAATCTCACACTCGTATACATATACAAACCCGATCGGAGGGTTGTACATATCGAGTCCAGGCAGGTCTAAATCGACCGATTGTAGGCTCGCGCGAAAAGGCCCACGAGACAAATCGACAGACCTACGCTACTTACGCACACATATAGACATGTGCATATAAATACATACACTTACAAATGTATCTACACAAACATACATAGAAGTAAATGCAGAGATATAGAGACACATGCATTTCAGCGTCTCTTTTTCCCGCAGACCCCATACGTGCGCGCGTTGGCGTCGACTATTCGAGAGGCAATAGTACGCAAGGGTCGCTCCCCCCCCCCCTCGTCATTGAGAGAGGAGAGCGCGCGACCACCCACGAGCTCGCTCTCTTTGCATTTTCCCTCCAAGGACCTCGGAAAGGCGGGCGGGGAGTCCGTACGCTCGTGTACTGGTGCATCCATGTGCGAGCGGCGCATTAACATTTAAGTAGCCGAGCGATAGAAACGTCACGAGCTGGCTCTCTGCCCATCGACATGCAAATGCGAGAAAATGCTACTCGCACTGCGGCTAGACCGTGTTTTTAAAGCCTACGCCGCGGCGCGCCGTTTTCCTCGTGCACTCACTTCCATGGGAGACATAAGGATTGCCGATTTTTCGGCTGACGCACGTCGAGAGAGGATTAAATATCGCTAGGAGACTGTAGGTGCACTCGACAGAGGAGAAATGAATGTCGTTACGTGGGATTGATATCTGTGCAGCCTTGAAAAACAAGCCACTATGAATTCAGTGTATAAATACTTGAGGTATATATATACCTATCTAATGCTTCTCCGTACACGTATGATCCTCTATTGGGACGAGGAATGAATTCCAGGTGAAAAGTTAACTAGAAACTGGTCGGTACATTTTATTCATGTTTTTTAATTACTTCATTGATTACATTATGATTTTAAGAAATACAGAATATAACACAATATCATATATTATTTAATGTGAGGTGACGGATATGGGTGATTTTCGGAAATCGTGAACTTCCGCATTCTCAAATTTGAAAAGATCAAAAGTATTTGAAAATTTTTGCCAAAATTAAAACATAAACTTTTCCATGTTTAAAACATATAAATATTCATAAAAATAATAAGAGTATTCTATATATAGTCTCCGTACACGTATGATCCTCTATTGGGATGAGGAATTAATTCCAGGTGAAAAGTTAGCTAGAAACTGGTCGGTACATTTTATTCATGTTTTTTTTAATTATTTCATTGATTACATTGTAAATTTTAAGAAATATAGAATATAACACAATATTATATATTATTTATTGCGAATCGAATTTTGTCTAGAAGACATTTTGAATAATCTCCGCAATGTTCACGAAAAGAATGGTATTTAGAAAAGTATAACACGCGCAGTAGATAAAGTCGCGGACTAGCCAGACAATTTTTTTTTTTAGAATTACAGTAAAAATTGCAATGTTAGCGAACAATAGTAAACTTAAACTTAAAATTACAATACTTCTACTAATTTTCAATAGGTATAATGTTATTGAATATGGGTGGATATGGGTGGTTTTCGGAAAACGTGAACTTTCTGATTCTCAAATCTGCAAAGATCAAAAGTGTTTGAAAATTTTTGCCAAAATTAAAACATAAACTTTACGATGTTTAAAACATATAAATATTCATAAAAATAGTAAGTATTCTATAAAAAATCTATGGTTAATTCATTTTTTCCCAGGTCATAGATTTTACGTAAATAACAGAGAGTTTACTTGAGTTTAAAAAGTACTCTATTTTTTTTCTATTTCTTACATCATACTCAATAAATTTTAGTATTAAAGAGTAGTTACTAAAATATAGTATCTAAATACAGGCATATAAAAGAATAACGAATTGCTAAGGGACATCTAAAGGGATTACAATTTATGTGTAAATTTCTTTATAGCTGAATCATTAACATAATAAATTATAGTAAGTTTCGGGTGTATGAATTAAAAAACTTCTATTACGTTTTACTTTAATTGAGTTCAATGTATAATTTGAAAATCTATTGTAATTACTGGGGGATGTAAAAATTTATATTTTCCGAAAATCACGCTTATATGGGTAGAGTCTCGGTAAAAAAGTCAATTTTGAGTCTTATATCAATAAAGTCTCGTTGTTCGTCAACACTTAACAACTTAGTAGTTGACATTTTTTCATTGGAAATACGGAACTTGTTTTAAATAATGTATCCAACAGTTTAATAACATCTGCTGTTTCAGTCAGAAAGATCAGGCAAAGCCGAACATTACCATAGCAACAAAATTCTCAATTAATTTCTGACTAAATGCGTATAATAGTTAAATTAAATATCTAATCGCTAATTAGAATTAATGAGGCCGTCAGAAAAGAATTAGGTTAATCGTTCATCGGGTATAATATTAAAATTACATATATCACTTATTTGGAAATTGAATGAAGTGCTAACAGACTCTCACTTTCGTTTCAGGTAAAGCAAGGAAAGAATCTTTCACGGTGCGTGACGTCACCGGTAGCGTAAGTTTCTTCTACAGACACTTGTTTTTTTTTTCTCTCTCTTTTCTCTTTCAATTCCAACAAGTACGTAATAAACTTCGCGGCGATACAAGCTTCGCTCATAATCAGGCGTGTAATCGACTGTATAATCGATCGATACCGAGAAATCGGCATCGATTGTGTTGCCGCGAAATTTATGTGTAGCAGCGACGGCGAGTCCGAACAATGATGCAGCCCACTGCAGTCGCGGCTAAAGCGCGTCGAATCGCAAACAACAGTAGAGTCGCGTTGCATTACACATATAGTCGCGTATATAAATACACACGCGGAAAATCGAAAGTATAAACTTGAGCGCGCAATTCATCCCGGATGAATCGAGACGCGCATGTCGTAGGTGCACTGCGTCATCTGAGGATGTATTTAAAAAAAAAAAAAAAAAAAAATTGTAGTGGGGGGGGGGAGTCGATTCGTTCGCGCGCGTGTTTAACGGATCCGAGGGGAAAAGATTCGCGCTCGTGTAGGAGTTTGAGGAAACCCCGTACGGTTAGCTATGTATATTCATTGTATACGAGGAAGGCTCGCTTCCTATATGCATCTACCGTGTGCTTTCCCCGCGACTGCTTGTAACGTCGTTGTCGACAAATTCTAATGCGACGATGTCCTGTTCTCGCTCAGAAGTTTAATTCAGTAACGAGATTTGCAAATAAGGGGCTTTGTATTTCTCAAGGAAATTAAGTACAGTGGCTGAATGCGTGCACTTGAGAAAAGGCGCTTGACACGATTTTTTCGTGATTTTTTTTTTAAAGAAACTCGAAAGCAGATTCTATTCAAAGTGAAATGCTATAAATTTATATAAAACTGTTTTGAATTTTGGCGCCATTTAGCCGGAACTTTATGTAATCAAAAAACATTATTTCGGTATGCAGTAAAAGTACTTTAAGCTGGAAAGAAAATGCTCTTCAGTTAAGTTGTCAATATTTGTATTTTTAATAATTATAAAATCGAACACTCTTAATTGTGGTGCGCAATTTAAAACTCACTAATTATTACACTGAGAAAAAATATTGTAAAAATTGCTATCTAGGATGGAAACGCAGCTACAGACTCTTCGTTAAAAATTACCATACTCTACAGTAAATTTTGTCATAAATGTATAGTAAATTTTAGTAAATAGTAGTCGAAATAATCCTATACACACAGCAAATTTTACTGTAAAGTATAATAATTTTTATCTACAAGTTCAGTCTATGGCCGCGTTTCCATCCCAAATCGCAATTTTTACAATATTGTTTTCTCAGTACACGCAACTACACTGTAAAAAAATTTTGCATGAATTTTAATGCAAATATTGGAAGCAAATTTCAGCGGCGTACATGAATTACGATTAATTTACAGTTTTACATTAATTTCAATGTGAATTAAATTAAATTTAAAGTAAAATTCATTTACACCGATAACATTTTTCTTTCAGTATTTGCATTAAATTTAATGTTCTTTTTTTTAACAGTGTACTTTAAAAAAAATAGACATCTTCCCTAAAATAGCTCAAAAGTAAAGTAACTCAAGGGATGACGAAGAGGAAATTTTAATTCTCGCCAAAACAATTCCGATGCCTTCCTTCATGCTCCTCCTTACTCCGTAATCCATCTCCAATTGTGGGTGCAAAAAAAAAGAGAAAAAAATTATAAGAGCGACACGAGCGCTACACAGAGAGTGCCGAGCGCGAGCGATGAATTTCCCGCGCGGTAGTTGAGCCTGTACCGTAAGCGGCTGGAGGCCGTCCTCCGGCACCGGGACGAATAAATCGTCCCCCTGGAGCGGGGCTTACACGCGTTCTAACGTACGTATATACGCGCGCGGTAATGACAAAGCACAAACCGATTAGAATGAAATACGACGGGAACGGCGTGACGCGCGCTCTCCTCGTCGTCGACGTCGTCGTCGACGTCGCCGCGCGAGGAGGCGAGCGCCGAGAAAACAAAAGCCGTGGAGGCGTGGAAGGAAGAGGGAGGAGGAGGAGGAGGAGGACGGGCGCACACCGATTCTCGGCACTGCACGACCACCTCGCCTGATTTATTTCCTTGAGGTCTCTCTTTTCGCGCGCTGGCTCTTTTCTTAGCCGCGATAAGCACCGACCTATCCCCCCTCCCCCTGCTCTTCCTCCCCCGCGGCTAAAATCAACCGCCCCGAGCCTGGCTGCCCGTTCTCTCTTCTTCTTCCTTTCTGCTGTCGGCCGAGATGCTTGCGGATTTTAATCTAATTTCATTAGCGATTTTCGATTATTTATATGTACAATTTGCTTTATTAAATGTCTTATTTTTTAATTTATTTTTTTGATGTTGTTAGTTTTTATGTAGACTCTTTAGATTCGAAGGAAGGACCTTATTTCCTTTCTTTTTCCTTTTCTTCGCTTTTTTCTAAACTTTAAATGATAGCAATGGAAATTACGGTAACAGATATTGTTTGCTAGGGTGCTTGTGGATTTTAATCTAATGTCATTAGAGATTTTCGATTATTTATATATACAAATTGCTTTATTAAATGTTTTATTTTTTAATTTATTTTTTTGATGATTTTCATTTTTGATGTAGACTCTTCCGATTCGAAGGAAAGACCTTATTTCCTTTCCTTTCTTTTTCTTTTACTTAAGGTGCTTCAGGATTTTAATCTATTTTTTTATTTATATATACAATGCTGCTTTATTTATTTTTAATTGAAGTTTATACATTGATTTTGATAGTCGAATTTTTAGGTCTGAAGGAAGAATTCTTTTTCCTTGCATTTTCTTTTTCTTCATTTTTCTAAACTTTAAACAACAGTTTGCCGAACAACAGCAAAATGCAATAAATAAATAAACAACACAGCCTTTCTATATATTGTTGCTTATTGATAGAAAATACGAAGTTAACGTTTTTTTTTTATCTCGAGCCTTTCTATGTATTGTTGCTGGTTAGATGGTGCGTAGAGATTACGAGTTGATTGAGATTCTGTAAAATATTTGTACAAGGATAAAATGAAAGTAGGAAGTGCAAACTTTAATTGGAGGGGTCGCACGAGTCAAGCAGTTGATTTGTTGCGTTTGTTTATAATACGCGTGGTTAAGGTCGGCGACAAGCTGAAGTCTGTAAACGGATAGTTTATTTTCATTTCCTTCTAATAAGCAGGCCTTTTTATTTAAACGATAAGTATCAATTAAAATACTACTGCCCGGCTATTTATAGTTCGAATTAAATTACTCTCCTATGCGCTACGTACTCGCTTATTTATTTTCGATATTGGAAGTGAAATTTTTCGTAATCATCCAGATAGAATTACGTATGTGCATTACCAATTCTAGGACGTGCGTGTTAGCTGATTGTGAGTATATATACATTTGTACGTATCACCTAAACGTGACCTGACACTGTCGACTAGTTTTTACTTTGATGGATTTGTATAAATATTTCATTGAATATTACGTACGATAAGCGTGATGCATTGCGTTACCTGTCGTTTTATGCTTTCAATCTCTCGAAGGTGTCGTTGAAAAATCAAGAATTTTTTTAAAAAAAAAAATCTATAACAGTCCGTTCAATCATATTGTTTAATAGGCAAATAAAATAAAGCCGCGAAACTCGCTGAGTTGGCACATACACTAATGCGAGAAAAAAAAATGGAAATCCCCGCTAAAGTCGTTTCGCAATAAAAATTAAAGCAGCTCGAAGCGTTAACAATTCAATCGAGATAACAACAATCTCCCGAACAATTCCCATATTGCATTCGCGATTCGCTTTTTTTTTAAACGATAAATCATACCGGCCGCGGCGAGAATGCCAAGACCATGAATTAAGATGACGGCAGATCAATCCGCAGCGAAAGGGCACCAGCGCCGGAGTGCCGTCGTAAATTCCTGCGGAGCGAGCCGCGGGTCCGTCGCGCTAATAAGTCAAAGCCGCGGGGCTGGCAGCCTCTCACCCCGGAAGGAGCTCAGGGGGAAGTCGCGGCGTGTCGTCGCGCCTCGATCGATAAGCCCCGGCGATAGCGCCTCCGGACGGACAAATCGCCGTCCTTCCCTTGCCCCTAATCGCGAGCGTTGACAGTCGCTATTTTTACACTTTCGGCCCGGCGGAGTCCGGCTTATATTGAGTCGTCGCTCATCGGCCCCGCAGATCCTTATCCGGGGGACGCGCGCCGCCGTCGGTTTATCTAACCGATTGTTCGATCTTGACGGGTCTATTTCGACCCGCGCGCTTCGACAGTTTTTCCTTCTCTACGCTCCAGCTGATGCTCTATGACAGGATTGAAATGTTTTGGAGTTCGTTTATTGAGATTATTCATTTATTGAGTTCATTTATTTGAGATTATTCATTTATTGAGTTCATTTATTTGAGATTATTCGTTTATTGAGTTAGTCATTGGATAAAATTCGACCCGTGCGCTTCGGCATTTTTCCTTCTCTACGCTCCAGCTGATGCTCTATGACAGGATTGAAAATGTTTTGGAGTTCGTTTATTGAGATTATTCATTTATTGAGTTCATTTATTTGAGATTATTCGTTTATTGAGTTAGTCATTGGATAAAATTCGACCCGCGCGCTTCGGCATTTTTCCTTCTCCACGCTCCAGCTGATGCTCTATGACAGGATTCTTGAAAATGCCTTGGAGTTCGTTTATTGATTCGTTTATTGAGGTAGTCATTGGATAAAATTTTCTTTTATTTTCTTTTAAAATGACGAGTCATCTTTTTTTTTACTATCTGTCTAAATCTGAAAATGTGAAATTCACTTGGAAAATGTGAATGTAGTGATAAATTTTATGTGAAAAATCGTTTACACATTTAGCATGTGAACGGCTTTTCACATTTTACATGTCACACTGAAAGAAATATTTTAGAAAAATTACTATCCAGTCTAGGAGTGGAGCCACAGACTGTATTTCTTGAAAAAATGACCATTCTCTATTATAAATTTGACTAGAATTCAATTGGAATTTATTTATTTATTTATTCAAACTTCAACAGACCAAAGTCCTTAACGTACAATGATCAATACAAAAATATGAAAAACTTAAGCTAAGGTAAGACAATACAAAATTGTAAATTGAAGATGCAACTTAAGTATGTGCATAACAACTAAACTTGTAATTAATATGCATCTTAGAGTAAATTAATTAAATTAATTAAATTTTCTTGAGATATTTCTATATCTTTTACATATACTGTATTCTACTAATTCTAATAATATTTACTAGAATTCTAGTAAAATGTATAATACAGATTGATAATTTTTTCACTAAATTCATTCTGTGATTTCGCTCCCAGACTGGATAGCAATGTTTATTAGATAGTATTAATTTTTCCAAAACATTTCTTTCAGTGCACTATTCACATTTTCAGATTTACACGGTACACTGAGAAAACATACTGTTTATTTCTTAAATTTTTTATAAACATCCTGCTATATCGGTTTTTAAAAAGTGGATTACGAAGTCGCGGCCGCAAGTTTACAAATAAAAGCAAAGATTTGGCTTGACAGGGATTCGTTGCATTTATTTATTAAGTGAACAACTAAAAAGCGGAAACTGGCCGCTGGTTATGTTCATTAGGAAAAATTCAAAGTGATTTTTCAACGTTTTACTTAAATTTTAATGACGGCCCAATAAATGCTGATAAACTTAATCTCGCGTGTTATTAAATGCATCGGAAGCTCGTGGTGGCAACGTTAAAATGTGTTTCACAAGGAGGTACGCGAGAAAAACGTCCAAATGCGTGGGCACCTGCTCGACTGGTATATGAATCGCGCGGCAATGGCCTTTTTAATTAACCGTCGATTCGCCGTCGCAGTGGCCTTCAAATGGCGCGCTCAGCGAGCCCTCGACTCGGTCCGCGCGCTTGCCGACACCTTTTTGCGACTCAATTGCGCACCCGACCGCTTTGTTGCTCAATTTCCTTTAATTAGCAATCGCCGTTTTCACTCTCTATTTACATCGAAGATTCAGCGTTATTTTCTGCAGTGCTACTTTGCCTCCCCTCTCTCGATTTTTTTTGCATTAATTTTATGATAGATTGACGTTGGTGAACTTTCTCCGATTTCTTCAATGAAATACGATGATCAATGTATTATAGTTTAAGTACACTCAGAACAAAGTGAAACTCATTATCAAACAAATGTACACTGAGAGAAATGTTTTGGAAAAATTACTATTATTCTAATAAAAATTACTGTATAGTTTCAGAGCAGATCCAGAGACTGTATTGATTAAAAAAATTATACTATTCTATATTATAATTATTAGAATATTCTAGAATTCTAGTAATATTTACTAGAAATTCTAGTAAATATTACTAGAATTGTAGTAAAATATATAATACAGAATGGTAATTTTTCCACTAAATGCAGTCTATGGTTCCTGTTACCGATAGAATTACTCTTCTTTACAATGGAATATTTTTTAAACAATGAATTTGACGAAAACGCCAAATCAATTGTTCGTTAAACAATGAAGTTGGACGTGTAGTTGTTTTGTAAAAAAGTTAAATATTAAATGCTAAATAAAAAAAAAAAATAATTAAATAAATTGAATAAATAAAAAAAGTTAAATCAGTTGTCGTTAAGCAATCGCCACGAATCGTCGCTGAAAAAACTAAGAAAAACGAATATAAATAAAATAAGAAATGAAAATGGCAAATTCTTCATTTCAGTCTATTAGAAATTATTACACTTATTTCATATTTCACAATAAAATTACATGAAAAATCGATTATATCTCATCTCTATTTGATAAACTATTGCACTATTTACTACACATTTTTCTCAGTATAAAATCTCACTTGTAAAAAACAATATCGAGGAAGCTGCAATGTCAAATTTTTCTCGTCCAGGTACTATTAATGATTCTTTCGGTTTTTCCCGGCGAAAAACCTCCCGCAAACGTGACGAAACTGCAGCTCGATTAATCAAAGCGGCGCGCATCGATCGAGAAGGCATAAGGCAATCCGTCAAACTGCGCTTTCCCGAGATATAATCTTATGTCACAAGCACCGGTCCGTGTTGACCGAACTCGAGTTTTACGGCCGCGTAAACGAGAATAATTGTGCTTTTTTCGGGCAGAAGGAGAATAATTATTTTTGCGCGCGGACGTTACGCTTAATAAATAGCCGCGTGACAGCCGCTCGGCGGATGATTGATGCTTGCGCGGAAAGAGAATCGCCGCGACCGAGGCCCGGCAAGTACCACTTAACTCGTCAAAAAACCTTATAGGCAAATCAGTCAAGTATCGCATCGTCTTTTTCCACCTCTCACGAGTCCCACTGACTACCTCCTCTTTCCCTTCTTTTCTTCCTTTATCGATGCTTGTTTTTTGCGCCGCTAACCAATTTGCCGAAATTAAAAAGCAATTAACCGCAGACGGCTCCCTCTTACTTTCGCCGTAATTATCGGACATTAAAGAAATTTGAATTTTCGATCGCGATTACGGATATTGGGTGCGCGACGAATTTCTTTTATCCTCGGGCTTGCTCGTCAGGATGATTGATTTAAACTAAATTATATTTGCGAGGATTCGACAATCTTTCAATTAAAAAATTTAACTAATTATGTTGCTCTGATTTTTAGACACGACCGCTACACGGAATATACACTTTATATATATATTTTTTTGTTAGGCATTCATACATTTTAAAGTTTACTTTCAATTTCGCTGTTATTTCCGGGTCGTAGCGGCGGATCTTATTTTATTACGCCATAAAAATCGCTGTAGTCATAGATCAGATAAGTATTAAAAATGTTTAAAAGAAAATGATTTTTTTTTAATTTAAGTTCTCTATTTTCTGAGTATCACTTAAATTAATGTTTTTAAAATAATTACAAGTTTATTTTTTTATTTTTTACATAAATACTATATAAATTATTACAATATTATTGAAAGAAAACTTAAATTATAATACGGATAGCCTAGTGTATAAAGAAAAAGAAGGAAAATCCACGCTGGAACAAGCAAGCGATGTAAAAATTACCAGCGAACGACGAGATCGAGGAAAAAACTAATTTGAATGCTCAGGTTCCACGCCGCAGGGAATTACGCAAAAGTGCAACTCGACGGAGGAGAAAAAAGTCGGTGGTCGATCGATGAGAAGGGAGATCGAGCGGAGGGCCTCCGAGCAATTATATAATGGGCGCGCGCCGCGTGCGCCGAGAGGATCTTTAATGACGACACACCAGCGGCACGAAGAAACGCCGAGATCACGGTCGAGGCGGCGTGTTCTTCTCGCCCTTGAACTCGTAGCTTCAGTCTGGTCTAATGAAAAAAAAAAAAAAAAAACTACCGGATTTTCCGGGTTGAACAATGGCACTGCTTGTAAATGTGCTGGGATGAGGATAACGGTTTAGTTATATAGTTTGTCAGGTCTGCGGTTAATTGGTTCGTACTTTTTTTTGTTGGTAATCGTTTTTCGAAAGTTTTCCTGCTCGTCGAATACCTCTGGTACCTCTGGTATATAAATTTTGAGAATTTTCTTGATGTTATAAAAATTAAAATATATTGTTACAATTAATTTCTTTTACATCATCGATGTTTATTGTGTCGATTTAATACTCTAATAATTAAAAGCTCTTCCGATGAAGATAAAATCATAAATTCCTTCAGATTATCGATTACACGAAACAATTGATAAGCCGAATGATAACAACTGTACAAATATCTATTGTGAAGTTTAGTTCAGTCTTACAGCACATACACAGCAGGTGTTATTAAAAAGTATGTGGTCAAATAAAAATATTTTTTTAGTTTTATTGATTTTAACATTTTTTGCGTTAATCAACGGTAAGTAATAATTCAGTAATACATTTATAAATTTTTATTAGAATAAGTATCGAGATTACATTAGAAAATTACATTTTCACTTATTATTTAGGATACAATTCTACAAATAAAAATATTGAAAAAAATGAAAAAATTGACACACTTTTAAGATTATTTAATGGTGAGTAATTTGGTTAATAGAAACATCGTGATTATATTAAAATTATAATTTAATGTATTATTTAGGATACGATTCTATCAATAATATTACTACCAATAATAATAATTCTACTGATCAAACCGGTGGAAGAAATGTAAAAATAAAATCCATTCGCCTCTCAGGGAGAATTGTCAATGGAACTGCCGCTTTTCTAGGGCAATTTCCACAGCAGGTAATCAATGTTTGGTAATGTGAAATAAACTTAATAATATCAATAGACTATGCTACAATTATAATTTTGAAAATTAGGTGTCGTTGAGAAGAAGATATTCTCAATCACATTTTTGTGGTGGAAATATAATCGCGCCAAATTGGATCCTTACTGCAGCCCACTGCATGTTTGCAGTGTAAGTAATTCTACATAACAAAAGAAAAAAGCAATACATGAAATGCATACTCCTAAACTAAATAAAAAATTATATTGTTCATATTTCAGAAAAACTGGAGAGCCACTCGAACCATATAGTATTATAGTTGTTGCTGGAGAAATTATTTTAAAACATACTTCAGTTGCTCATCAGTGGCGTTTCGTTTCTGACATTATAGTCCATCCGAAATTCGACAACGAAACTTTAGATTACGACGTGGCTCTCATACAGGTAAAAAATTGTAAATACTATAATTTAATTTGAATGTATTAAAGAAGTATTCCATCTGTAATAATTTTATTATTATGTTAGTTAGAACAACCATTAGAATACAATGACAACGTGAGACCAGCTCCTTTCATAAGAAATAAGTTTAAACCAGGCACCATATGTCAGGTTTCCGGATGGGGCTATCAAGAATACGTACGTTAACTTTAAATTTAAATTAATTAAACTAAATAACAGTTTTGTAATTCATATTTGTTTATTTATTTTCTTTAAGGAAGGAAATATAATCAGTGGCAGATTACTTTATGTGGATGTTCCTTTGATGAGCGCATCCCTCTGTAGAACAATGGTGTACATACCAAAGGGTAGCTTATGTGCTGGATATTTGGAGGGCCAAAAAGATGCTTGCGGGGTATGCAATTTTTTTATTCCAATAAAATTTTTTGACTTGCTATCACGCTAAAACATTTGGAGTCAAATTTCACTCTTAGTTTGTAGTAAAACACTCGTAGAGTTCAATCCAATAGAGTCAAGTTGAATTCTACATGAATAGAGTGATTGAAATTCTTTTTAAACTAGAGTAAAATTCACTCTTAGCTAGAGTAGCATATTAAAAGTCAAGTTCCTACTTTTCACTTTACTTAAGAGTAAAAAATTTTCTCTGTTTAACTCCGTCAAGGGAGTTAATTTCACTATAATATTAGAGTGAAAATTTAACTCCAATAGAGTTCATTTTTACTCTATTTCACTCCAGCTGATTTAGCGTCATGATATAAGATCATAATCGTTAGAGAAAAAATTAATTTCTACGTTTTTTTAGGGAGATTCAGGCGGGGGATTAATATGCGATGGTTTTTTGACGGGTATAGTATCTGGCGGTTACGGTTGCGCTCGACCTAAGTCACCTGGATTATACGCTGACGTAAAATTTCACACGAATTGGATTAAGAAATACGTGGTTTCCGCAAACAACTCGAACTATTTTATAGAATATTCGAAAGGTCGAAGTGAAGGGGCTCGTTCGTATCAGCCTCTTCAAATTTTATCTTTACTCCTGCTGAGCTTTTGCTTTTATTATTTATATAAATAAATTTTTATACTAAACACTGTTTTAATTTATTTTTCTCTCGAAAGTCTGATCGAGCAAAGCGCAGGTTCTTTACTCTTTTCATTCTGAAAATAAATTTAATCTTCATTAGTGTCACTGATTAATTTATCTTTAACGCATGAAATAATAGATAATAGGATTATCAATGCAGTCAACACTTTAATTCGTAGATAAATGTTTCATTTATTCACGAGGCATTCTCAACTCTGCAGGCAGTACGATCCATTTTCTCCATTTAAAATGCACGCAAGTCGCACGCAGACGAGGCACAGAATGAAGAGAAGCCACAAAGTAGAAAACCAGTTTCTCTTTTCTGTTTTACTCTAACCTGATAAGGCGTTGCGCTTGAGCCGCTCGGCGACGCAGAAACAATGTTGCAGTTGTATGTTGCAGCTAGACTTTATCGAGTGACAAGAAAATTTGAATTATTGCAATTGTCAAGCGGCAGTTTTCACTGGCGGCAGCGTCCTGCTTCTATGAAAATCTTTCAGCGAGCCGTTTTAATTTCCATTGCGAGAAATTGTCAAATATTTATGATAGCGCAAGGAAAAGGTGTAGAAACGTTTTAAAAAAAAATTAAGCTTACGCGTGTATACGCAAAGAATTGCAAATACGCGAGCCCTATCATAAATACATCCATTTTATGCTAAACAGTTTCACAATTGTTCCGAGTTTCAGGTCGAACGAACGATCGGACTAAATAAAAGCGTATTTATGCTTTTCGTATACGAGAAATTGTGAAGTAACAAACCATTGATTAATGGATCGTGGAGATATAGGAACTTGTTGGAAAGCACGAGACAATTTGCTACGATTAAATGTCTGCTCCGTGAACTCTGTAACGAAAGTACAACGCGTATGATGAAATCTGGTGAATATTTAATTATTTTTTAATTAAATTCTATGTTCGTATAATATTTTTATATAAAATTACATATACCAATCTTGTTGACTGGCTAGATCTCCATGAAATATTTCGATTTCCTCGATTACCACATAATTTAAGTAATTTTCGTATAATTCAGAAGGACAGTTTCTAATTTAATTTTAGTATTTTAACATAAAATGAAAATTTTATTACAAAATAGAAGCTTAACCACGGGAGATACAATTTCCTATTACACAAAGAAAAATATAATCCAGAACAAATGGTACAATTTCACTCTCCCCAAAAAAAATAAATAACTAAAGTGCAACATTTTTAACTCTTATTATTATTTTTTATTGGACAGATAAAAAAATTACAAAAGTAAATCCTATGTACAGTATATACATAGGCTGTATCGGATCACTTTTCTGAAAAAAATTACATAAAAAGTTATTGTAGACACTTTTTGTCCAAAATATTAGGCAATTACTAATATTTTGCACGAAAATGTTTTTCAGAAAAGTGATCCGATACATCTGAAGTGCAGGTAATGAACAGTATTTTAAAACTGGCCCAGGGACATATAAGTTACTTTATTGAGAAAAAAGCTATGGCAAGTGGACAAATAAATAAAAATTTTAAATGTTTTTGATGGAACAATACTAGAGGTAAAGAACACTGTTTGGATCTTAATAATGAATAAATAGCTTAAATTGTGCGAGTAGTTAAAGTGTAAAATATTCCAGTAATCAAAAGTGATGAATACAATTGTTACACCTATTATGCTGGAAAGTGTATTTTTTTCAATTTAACCCAGGCTGGCCCCCTTAATAAATAAGAAATTTAAATGATGGTATGTTTTTATATGTAGCTCTTAAATAAAAGAATTATTCAAATCGTTGAGCAAAATTTTACAGCGGCGTGATAACTCAATTTAAAGGCGTCACTGTTTGTCCACCGAGAGGATTGAAAGTGTCGGCTCGGTCCCTTAGTAGTTTGCACAAAGCCGCGCGTTCACGAGGAGAGGCGCGGTGTATTTCCTTATTCAAACATCTTCCCTCGGTCGCCGGGCCGGGCTACGGGAAAGAAAGGCCTTATCTAGCCGGCGGTACTTCTAGGTCGCTCAGGTGTGCCGTTGCATCCACATTGTGTGCAAAAGGGCGGAAGTAGGAGCCCCGCTCGTAATTATTCTTTTTTTTTGTCAAGGGAGCAGCGGGGTGAACGCTACTATATGCGTTCTTCAACTGTACATACGGAATGCTAAATTTTTTTACTGTTACGACTTCAATTCCTATTTTTGGGCCTTGTTTTCATACTACCGAGGTTTATCGTCTCTTATGTGCGATTAGGAAATAGATTTACGCGAAATGAATTTGGATGAATTTACATTAATGGATTTTTATGAAATTTACGTTTATGGATTCAGTTGATTATGATTTTAATTGGTGATTAAAGGTGATTAGTTAAAAAAACAATATAAGAAAAAAAGTAGTTCTTATTGTTTTGCAACAATAATGTCTGTTAGAGTATAATCTATAGAAAAAGTAAAAACTGCGTTGCAAAATCGGTAACATGATTATTTCTTAAAGTAGATTGTATTGTACAAAAAAGTAGATTTAACAGTTCTATAAAACAGATTAAAGTAGATCTTACTATACTACTATACTACTATACAAAAAATTTGATTTGACATTTTTGTAAAGCAGATTCTACTGAAAATACGGAAAGTTAAATTAACTTCCAATTTCAAAGTTAAATCTACTTTGCAAAAAGTGAAAATTATTATATTTATATTTTTTCAGTACTTTTAATAAAAATTTATAATTAATGAAAGGACAAATTTCTGGTTAGATGCTGCTGAAATTCAAAACGTTTTGATGTGTATTTAACGTTTCAATTTGATTGATTAATAAAGTTTTGGTTTGATTAAGGGAGTTCTATCTCCACACAGGAATTCAAAACAGAAACGCAACAGTAACATACACAAAACGCTGTATAAACACCAATTTTAACAAATCATGACGATGAAGACGAAACCACTTAAATTTTTAATAAATAATTAGTTAAAAAATATCTTTAACAATATTTTAATCTTAATATTTAAAATATTTTTAACAATATCTTTATCCATTCTTCAGGACTATAATTTACAACAATAAATACATTCTATTATATCATGATTAATTGTATTATAAATATATTTTAATTTTCTTTCACACACATTTTTCTAATTTTTAATTTTAGTAATTGTAATATTGTTATCTCATTAGTTTACTTTATGTTTATAATTAAAGAAGTACTCATATAGTATGCCGTAAATATTATTCGCCTAATTAATGAAATCCTAATTTTTTCGCAAGCACGAAAAGCACATTCGTGGTCGATTACTTTTTCACCAAAAAAAGGTGAAAAATCAACGAGAAAAAAAGGCGCAAAGCATAACTAGGGTTTTACGATTCACGCATGGATGTTTAGCCAATCCCCGCGATAATGCATTTTGCTTCCTTTTGCGAAAAATAATTCCTTTTCGACTTCTCGCATCTCCTTTCCGCGCTAAATGTACAGTAGGTGTTCGCGTCCTCCTCTCCCCTCGACGCGCCTATAGGATTTCCTCGTTAGTTTCTCGCGCTGCTCTCTTATCTTCATCTCCCGTTTTTCTCTCTTCCCATTATTTCGCCCGTTTTGTATCTTCTATCCTTCAACTCCTTGCAGTTGTGTGTACGTGTGTGTCGGCCTTTCGTTTTTCCCCGCAGCTCTCCTTACACACGCCCCTTTTTTCGCCTTTTCGCTCAGTGCGCATGTGAAAAGTACTTTGCTATTATCTTTTTCTCTTCCAATATAAAAAAAATATTGCACGGTGCATTTACAACTTCGATACGTTTGATTTCGATTTTTATCACTATTAAATCTAGGAAAAATGTATTCAAGTTTTTTTTTTATAATTGCATTATAAAACGCTCAATAGTTAAGGATCTCATTACTATACAGAAACGGAAGAAAACAAAATCATTTTAAAATTAATTATTTTTCATCATTTTTACCAGGACAGTCATTTAATATACAGATGTGCTGTGAAATGACCTCTCGAAGTCTTACTGCAGCTTTAAAATCCATTGTTGTGATCGCGGGAGTTAAACGCTTTCTTAACATCGCGTTTAATCGCTTTTCTTCAGTCTCGAGTAATTTTCTGACGCTGCTTTATGAGCGCAAATGCTCGCGCGCAATTCAAGCACGCCGGAGCTTTTACATTTAGTTAGTCCAATGGTCGAGACGACCTTTTTCTGCGAGGCACTCGTACGAGAATGTTTTTTTTCAACCGTCTAAAACACACTACAGCGCTAATGAAATTTTTGCCCTCCCCCATCAGATTCTTCACAATTTTCCTCGGAGCTCTTTCTTAAGTCTGATTTAATTTATTTTAAACACTTTAATAGTTTATATATGCATAAAATTAAGTTTTTATGTATATATAATTGTGTATATGCATAAAATTATGTTTTTATGTATTTTCAGTATTTTTTGCTTCTATCAACTGCCTCCCGCGTAAAAAAAATTAAGTCAGGATAAAGTTTACCCAAAGTTCATGTTTGACGGTCGTTGATATGAACATGGACAATGAGACTTTACCGAACTTAACTAATATATTTTATAAAAGTTTGTAGGTGTGTGATATAAACGGATAAATTACCGCTGAAATTATAGAAAATAATTTTTTACATTTATTTGTTTTTAACGTTCGTCGTGTGAACGTCTGTTAAATTGAAGAAAAACTTCATCTGAAGTTTGTATAAAGTATTTATTATTTAGTCTCAATGTCGATGTTTAGATCAACGACCGCCAAACATGAACTTTGAGTAAACTTTATCCTAACTTAAATTTTTTACGTGAACTTTTAAAGATGTAGTTTTTTATTTTAATTTATCAAACTTAATGGTAACGCAATAAATTTTCGCTTGACTTTTAATAAACTATTTAACAAAAGAATAGAAAACCCTGAGTAAAAATATCATTTCAAAGTATCTCCACATCTGAATTCTGACTACACGTAAGTCGCCAAGCTTCGAGCATGTTTTTTGTCTCGACTCAATAGCCCACAGAGCTTAATTAAACTTGCAGTATTATCGTTCTAATAAAACGAATTAAAATGTCCGGCGTACCTCGTAAATCTCCACCAGCTGGGCCTTTGTGTACGCACGGTGCAATACAACCCCTCCAGCTTCCCCCTCCTTAAATCTTTGCGGCGTCAAAAATTCAATTTGGCGAATGCGGCGCACCGCGAGTCTCGCGCCCTCGTAAAACTAGTCGCCGCGGTCGCCATAATTTATACTGGTTTTATTGAGTTCCCCCTTATTGCCGGGTAAGGAGTCGCGCGACGCGATCGGCATTATCGCCGCGTGTCTCCCGCATCCTACGCTCGACGACGCACCGACGCGGCCCACTCTCATTCTCTTCGCTCGCGCACTTTTTGCGCTCGCCTGTTCACCCCGGGAACTGCATTCGATTCGCTCGCCTTTTTAGTATTTTGAAAAAATTTTGTGATGCTCAGTAAAGTTGATTAAAACTCTTTGTTTTTATGCACGGAGAAAAATGTTATAGTAAATGTTACTATGTTCCGCAGGAACAGTGGGATTTACTCGACCTATGACGAGTTTTATTATAAAACATACTAAAAATTCCTATGTACATAGCGAAAATTGCTATTTATATAGTAGAAATTGCTGAAGTTAGAATAAATTTTACTATACTCTATAGCAAAATTTTTTATTTGTCCAGTCTGTTCCTGCCTTACACAATAGTATAGTAATTTTCACTAGACTTTTTTTCCGTGTATGACAATATTTGCTATAAAACATACTAAAAATTCCTATGTACATAGCGAAAATTACTATTTATATAGTAGAAATTGCTATGTACATACGATAAATAAAAAATTTTGCTATAAAGTATAGTAAAATTTATTTTAACTTCAGCAAAATTTACTGCAAGTCTAGCACATTTTACTATACTTTCTCGTAATTTTTTTTTTATTTGACGAGTTTGTTCCTACGTCACAAAATAGTATAGTAATTTTTATTAGATTTTTCTCTCTGTGTAGGTCGAGTATATCCCATTGTTCCTACGGAACATAGTAATTTTCACTATAACATTTCTCTCCGTGTAATTGTCGGTAGTAATTATAAAAATTAAATTAGCGGATAAAACGCTACAGTCAATGAAATTCTATTAAAAATGAATAAAAAAGATTCACTACTGGAAAGAAAGGAAAAGTGCGAACTAGAATTACCGTGGAAAAGACTATGTGATTAATTTCTGTATAGATAAATACTACTATGCACAGTTAATAATTTTGAGATCGAATGACCACGTACTGTCGTAATAATTATTCAAAAAAAATTCGCCATTTTTACAATTTGGCTTGCGGTGATTCTTATCAAGCTATGAGTAACTTTTACCATAAAACAGGTAACTCGATCTCAAGATCACTGAACACCAAGCCCCGCGGTGATTTTTGCCAGAAAGTGAGAGTATAATGTCCGAGCGCAGCCGCTAATGTGAGTGTCAATTATATATATTGGAGAGATACCAGCAGTCGTTAGATTCCGAATAAATCATAAAGCACGTTTCGAGAAAGAAACGAGCCAAGGCTATTACGAAAATTCGAGCAGCTCGCGTTACAGCGGCTCGCGACGCTTTCTGCCGGCTCGACTTTCCCTCTCTTCGGGAGCGCTCGACATTATTCATAAGCATTTTTGTCCCCGGCCGTATATACACACTCGCGGCGGAGAGAAGGTGTGAGAAATTATCACCGGTAGCTACTAGCGGCAGTCAGGCTTACGTTGAAAATTTATGAGCCGACGCGATTATTGAATTCGATAAGTGGTCGCGCCGCGCGTGTTATTTATCGCGCCTCATTGTGGCCCGGCTCTCTCGAGTCTCGCGGCCCTCCATTCAGGGATCCCCCCTAGCCTCCCTCCTCAGCTGTCCATGCAAAACGCGCGGTACACCGCAATACGCACTTTTCGTCCCTTCATCCAGGCGATCTTGATAAGATCGTTTAAACTATTTTAAGCTCAGGTTTTCTAGTTTTCTTTAAATCTTCTTCTCTTCCACGGGTCTTGATGGAATAGTGAGTAATTTGTTAATTGATAAAACATTTATGGATGTACTTGCAATAGTTTTGATATTGTGAATCAATTAGTTTATTCAAAACTAAATATAAAAAAATTACAAGGAAATTTAATTAAGTACTTACTATTAGTTGTATAATAATGATATATTAATTAGAAGTTTAGTTGTTATACATAATAAACTTGTATCTACAATTTAAAACTTATTATATTATCTTATATAAGTTTAAGTTTTTCATATTTATATTAATAAATGTAAATGTTTTGTACGTTAAGGACTTTGGTCTGTTGAAGTTTGAATAAATAAATAAATAAAAATATTAGCCAAAATTTAGGCAAGTCAAGAAATAATTTTGATTATCATCGTTCGCAGTGTAAATAATTTTTTTACACTCTTTCGGAGAAGGAAAATTAATATCTTTAGTTTTTAAAATTAATTACTTGATCTCTATTTTTATAGAGTAACTCACAGGCTACATAGAAACT
This sequence comes from Sycophila sp. Sp_5, assembly GCA_018906775.1. Classification (NCBI taxonomy): domain Eukaryota; kingdom Metazoa; phylum Arthropoda; class Insecta; order Hymenoptera; family Eurytomidae; genus Sycophila; species Sycophila sp. Sp_5. The sequence continues at coordinate 1,237,109 of JACCID010000012.1, forward strand.
ATTGTGGATAACTTTATGTATTTTACTATGAAGTTAATATTAAGGTTCTATTTCTAGTGTTAAGTGAATTTTTGTAATTATCAATTGAATCTGCATAAACAATTGCTTATATCATTCACTTTAATTGTTTACAAATGGATATAAATTTACAAATTTATGAAATATAAAATAATGCGAAATTTAATAGACAAAGGAAATTTCCCATCGTTTTCGGTTAAGTAGTAACATACGAGTGTGGTCAGACATTCGTTTTCAATTAAAAAATCTGTCTAACTCTCAAAGTTTTTAATAACGTCGGTGAAAAAAACTATCGAATGTATCTTGTAGCTGGAATGCCACTGAATTTATTTGACTAAATACTAGAAGTGGTGATTTTAATTGCACAGCAGAAAGATTAATTAATTTTTTTATTTTGTCGACGATTTTTATTGGATTTCGTATTTGATAAAAAAATAGCGAGTATGCACATACGTATAGCTTCGAATAATACTGATTTTGTTTTACTAGAAGCTAAAAATATCTTTACGGAGGTGTTGATACAAAACAGGATTTTAATCGATCTCACATCATTATAAATATTTTACCGTTAATGTATCACTTAACTAAGTCGTTTGAAAAGTTTCTAACGGCAATTTGCGAATATACACTGCAAAAATAACTAGCAATAACTTAAAAATACTCCCAACAATATTAAATTAACTCCTCGCTATTGATCCTTATCAAAAGAAAAATAAATTTTAATTAACCAAGTGAGACGTCTGTCGCCAGAAAGTATATACGAGAAACGTCGAGAAAAGCACTTTACACATGCATCTCGCACGTTTACCATAATAAGGCGATTGGAATTCCGCGCAACGAAAAAATTCCACGAGGAGCTATCAGAAAACGAAGCTTTCGACGAGAAACATTTTCGCGGCATTAGTCCCATCCCGGTCGGGTCATTGCGCAACGGCCGAGTCGGCAGATCAGGAAGTTACGCGAGCCGAGCGTCCCGTACAATGAGACAGGCAGATAACGCGGGGGAGGAAAAAGGGACGGAGATGTCGACTCGCCTGAATTTCCGACGATTTGTATGCGAGTTCGTACTCCGGCTGCAGCGCCAAGTGGCTTTGCGGATTTGACGCGAAATATGGAAGTTGACGGCGATGTCGTGATACCGAGAGCAGATGCGTATATCCGGCTTTAGAGGCATCGGTTTCCAGACGCGAATTCTACGTGCCTTGGGAGATTCTTTTTTTTTTTTTTTTTACTGCTCCGCGTATAAATTTTACAGCTGAAAATAAAACTATAATAATATTCTTATTCCGCATGAATAAAAGCTATAACTTGAAAATATAGGAGTGTAAAAGTTTAAAGGTGATCGTCTGAAAGTAGAAGTAGAAATAAAAAGAATTTTGAAATGTAATTTACGAGGATTTAAGGGGAGTTTTACACGAAAATCTAGTCAGATAGAGAATTCGTAAAATAGTTTGAAAGGGCTTTTAAATAAAATATTCTGGTCTGCATTTGCTAAAGAGCCATTTTAATCGAAAAAATTGAAACTAAAAATAAATTTATCAACTCGCTGATTGAGTTTTCAGGCATACATAATAAACTCAGACTCGGCCGATCGCCGATGCGAATTGCTCACGTACATTCACGCTCGAGTGGGTAGATGTTGTCCGCAGAGGAAAATAGCCTCTTGCTTCATCTGCTTACGAATTGGCAATCGGCAATCGCGCGAAATTATCAACTTGTCTCATTATCGAGTCTTAATCAACTCCCGGGCCTCTCTCCCGTAAACCAAGCGATTGTTACTGAATTTTCAAGAAAATCTCCTCTTCGCACTTTTCAGAGAAGATGCCGACTAAAAACAGCCGCGCGCAGTTTTCCTCTTACATAATTCAACGAATCGGGCAATCCACGTGCACGCAAGAGAGATCCTCCTCTTGAGAGGAGCACTCCTTCCGCGGCAGCGTCGCCTAAGAGGGAAAGTATTACACACACGGAGTGCCTTCGTCTCTCTTTCTCGCGAAAGGAGAAAAGCTCGCCTGCGGCGTCGCGCGTCCCCCTCGTCCTCGCGCGATTTTATCGCTCGCGCCGAGCGACCGGACTGCTCTCTCGCCGGAAGATTCAGCCCCGCGCTCTCTGCCAGGAATGTCATTGCATTATAATGAATACCGATTCCCTCGGGAGATTATTAAGATACAGGAGGGGGGGAGGCGGAGGAGTAGGCTCGATTTTGCGCGGTCGTTCCCGCGAATTCTCTCGCCTCGCGCGAATAGGCCGAGCTCTTTGTGCACCGGCGATTTTTTTGCGCGCAGGCTGTTAACGCGGACGGGTCGATCTCCCCTTATACCTGCACGCGCGCGACACCACCTCGTTTTTTGCCGGACGGCGATCGAAACTCGCTCGTCGAAAGACACTTTGAGAAATATGGGAAACGAGCGCGGGATAATTAATTTCGAGATATTTTCTCGCTCGCTTATCGAGATATTTATTAGCCAGCTTGCAAGCGAAGTGTGAATGAGTAATTTTTTTGTGTATCCCCACGTTTATCACGGAGAAACTGAAATAATTTCCAGTGCAGCGCTTTGCCATACGCAAATCCATGTGAAAATATTTGATACAAGTCATGTATAAATTGTATATAGTCAAGGTATACAGTTTGTATGAAAAAATGATTCTATACAATGTGCATACAATTGTTTGCAACTGTATTATTATTTTACAACTGAAAACAATTGTACGGATTTTCTATATAAAATTACAACTAGACAGTTTGTATAAAAAATAACTTTGTATAATCATATACTAATGTATGTAACTGTAAGCAATAGTATAGATTTTTTATAGATAGTTATTTTATATAAAAAATATTGATATAAAATTATTATATACAGCTGTGTACAAGTGCTCAATTTAATCGTTGCACGAATAATTTTATAATAATAATATGAAAAGGGATCCAAACTAAACTAATATTTCCACTTTTTTTTCAGCACTTTTTTTCGAAGTAAATTGCAATTGTTACCTCGTAGAGACGGTGAAAGATATATTTCTTAAAATTCTATACGATAATTTAATAACATTAATCACACTATTTGCAGAATTGAATTTAGATTTTTATTGTAAAGAAGTAAATAATTTTATTAACCAAATGATTGTCATTCATTATGTAAATTGTGTACTATTCGCAGTATTCGAAATTCAATTAACAATTTGCATTAATGATAATGGTTTGACTACGATTCATACCTACCGTAAGCATCATTAAAATACAATGAAAATATTAAAAAAAAATCATAAAGCGAAAAAGGAAATACGCCGAAAATGGAAAATAACAAAAAAAGAAACGAAACGAAACTATTCCCGATTACTTCAAAATTACATAAGCAATCCAATCGTCCGACTCGAATATAATTTCCTGCGATAGCGCCGCGCAGAAAAATCTAATTTCAATTTTAGCCAATAATCCCCGCGGCTCGGTAATCATCGCTTTGCGCGCGCCTGCTTTTCCACCTGCGCTCGTATCCCCTTGTAGCGAGTGTCGGCCGTCCGCGAATAATTAGGAATCTACAAGGCTCGCGACGGCGAATCGCGCGCACGCATCGCCGGTCGCGGCGACAATAAATTACTCAACGATTAAATCCCGGGGCCGATCTTCGGTTTCCACTTCTCGGCTCGCTGATTCCCGGCGATTTCACTGCGGGCCGTCGGGAAAAATCTACGGCGGGCCGCTTGCGTAATCGTATACCTGCGCCGCGCAGATCCGAGGGTGTTGCTGGATGCGCCTCGTTTACGCGCGAGAATCGCGAGTCGTTGACACTCTTGGGAAGGCCGCGGACTAGTTCGCCGGCGAGTGATTCGATTTTTACGCAAGAGCGCGCTCATTCTCTCTTTTTCTGGGCCGATTGATGGACGGCCACACCTTCCCATGTGAAAATATTTTATACAATTTATGTACGTATTGTATACAGTCACTGTATGTAGTCTGTATAAAAAATGATTCTATACAATGTGCATACACTGATAGAAAGAAATATTTGAGTCAAAGCTTCCGTGTCTTAACAGTTAAGTCACGAATTAAAATCATTAAAAATGCATGGATATTACTAATAAATAAATAAAAATGAATAGTACTCTTGAAGTTTTCATGGTTACGCAAACATTAATGATATTTATAATACTTTGTTTACGTTTGTAATTGTTCATTACAAAAACATAATAAAGTGAGGTTAGGTAAGTTAAACGGTTAAAAAAGTTCTGATAAATGATGAAAAATTTATAAAAAGTTTAATAAACTCCACTAACTTTTAATATTTAACTAAATTAAATTTACATATTGTAATTGATTAGCTAACATCATCGTATTTTTAATAATTTTAATTCGTGACTTAACTGTTAAGACACGGAAGCTTTGACTCAAATATTTTTTTCTATCAGTGTACAATTGTTTACAACTGTATTATATATTATTTTACAACTAAAAACGATTGTACGGATTTTGCTTATAAAATTACAACTAGACAGTTTGGATAAAAAATAACTTTTTATAATCATATACTAATGTATATAACTGTAAACAATAGTATAGATATTTTATAGAAAATTATTTTATATAAAAAATATTGATATAAAATTATTATTTACAGCTGTATACAATTGCTCAATTTAATCGTTGCACGAATAATTTTATATACAAAATCTGTACAATTGTTTATATAGTTGTACACAATTGTATTTTTTCATACAGACTGTATACAGTGACTGTATACAATGTGTACATAAATTGTATAAAATATTTTTATTTAGAAACAAATAAAATCATTTAGTTTTAATGAAATCACTACTCGATTCAAAGAAATATTTAATAAGTACTATTGGAGTAAATCATTTCCTTAAAATTAACAAATTCTTTTTCAGTGTATAAAAGCCAAAAGTCGCCATGGATGCAGCTAGAATAGACGCGCCGGGGCTGCATACACATAGGCCAGGGAGCGTGCAGCCGAGCGTCGAAATAAAATGAGCGCGTGTCTGGCATACCCCCGCGGAAGGGAGACGTCGCCACGCCCGGCAGATAATAGAATACGACGTGATTGTTATATACGATCGGGATACGCTCGACTCGTTCTTTAACGGCGGAGAGAGAAAGAGGCGCGTGCGTCATGCGCGGACGATATGACGCCGCGGGGGTAATGACAGATTCGACGCCCCGTCCGGCATGCCGATGAAGGATCGCCCGGGGGGCACCGCCGCCTCGTACACTTTGCAAAATTGTCGCTGCTGCTGCCCGGGCTTTTCCCTCTCCGCGCTGCACGCCCGACCAGTGCTCGTGCACGCGTGAAAAAATCGTGGCAGCCGCGCTTTCACGGACGCATAACTTTCAGGGATATTAATATCGCCGATGAGTCGTAAATTATGCATTGTAATCGCGGTGAAATTATGTTAATGGGTATGGCCGGACGTAAATCGATATTAATGTACGAATTCGCTCGGAGTTCGGTGTTTCACTTTTTAATTGTATATTTATATTTATTAAACAAACGTTTTCTACTAATGAGGTGTTTTATATATCTACTAAATTAGACATTAATTTGCAATAGTGAATTGATAATTAGCCGTTAAGTAATCGTTATATCATAAATTAACGATTATTATTGAAGTGCATTATTCGAAGTTTTATTTTGCTTTTACGATTATCGCAGGTTAATTCCTTTCTTGGCTGCAGCGAATTCTCTCTTGCGCACTTTTATAAAAATGTTAATTTTTTTTTTCTTTTTGCAGTAATGTATGATAATTTTTGAACGAGTTAAACGTTAAAAGTCAAGTTATGCACACTAATTTATTTTTAGTACGAGAGTATTTGAGTGTATAATATATACATCGAACGTCGTGCACGCTATATATTATTCATAAGTGACTGTTAAAAGTCAGATCATGTGCATATTAAACTAAGTATTATGTCAGAGAAAGTCGCTTCGATCGCCCGAATAAAATCAGCTTTTATGTTCCCGAATAACGTAATCCGTCCCGTAATAATAATATACACGCACTAAAAATCTCGTTATTACACTTTTCTATATGTAAATACTCCAGTCGTAACTTCGACCAATAATAAAAGCACGTTATACAAATTGTCGCGTAAATTTCTTGCTCGTCGTTACTCAACTAAATAAAAAAAAAAAACAAATGAAACATTATCTTAAAAATCCAACGATATATTGACTTGTACACTAAGGTAAAAGACCCAATACTTGGACAAATATGTTGAAAGAGAAGTTTGAATTGATAATATCAGACGAAAATGCCTTCGATTGATATTTTTTTAACTCCGAATTATTATTAACGGTTATAGGATTTATTTTAAAAAAAGAGCAAGTGTGAATCAATAAAAAGTGTCCAAAAGAAGTAGTAATTGGATTATCAACTTTCATAGGCCAATTACTTGGATTATGCTCAGACCCAAAAGTTGGACTATTTTGCAGTACTTACTACAGTATTTTTTGTTAAATAAATAATAATATGAATCTGAAAGGTATCAATAAAATAAACGAATGTCATTTTATTTTATTTTTTATATTAAATATATAAATAAAATACATATGTAATATAGATAATATATTATAATTAAATTATATAAATTAAATATAAATGCCATTTTATGTTATTTCTTATATTAATGCTATTTAACTTATCTTTCAGTTTTAACAGAAAATTAAGTAATATTTTTAAAATTTCTAAGTTATACCGAGTTTGCAGCTGTGTCCAACTACTGCGACGGTTCAGACCACTGCCATAAACCTAAACTTGAACTATAGTACCGCGGCATGTCAAGTATTGCTCAATCATGTGGTATAGTTGGACAAATAATTTGAATTAAAAAAAAAATATTGTTTCTAAGTAAAACTATGTAAAAATTTATAGTTTAATGCAAATTCTATTAACTGAATATTTATTCCTACATCAGTATATCAACGAGTAATTTTTATTCGAGTATATTCGTGAACAAAAATGTAAAAATATTAGTAAAATTACGTCAGTCTTATGCAGCTCATAGTAAAACTTAAATTATTTATTTAACAATAATCAAATTATAAAATGAATTAATATTAAGAATGTTAATACCTATTAGTATTAATAATACATATTCAATTCTTTTTACTCAATTTCATGCTTGTATTTTTCTCAATAAAACCATGTTTGCTTGTATCCAACTCTACAGGACGAAAATCACATTTTGTCCAAGTATAGGGTCTTTTACCTTACGTAACGACTATAATTCTCTGAGAAGTTTAACAAATTTTATCAATTTACATTTGTCAAATATACACGTATACATAGATACCCAATCAGTACACCAGATGGATACGCACCTTTGACATTCGAGCCGATGATCAATCGAAAATCCTGCGATACAATATTGTGCAATAGGCGCGCGCATGTGCATACATACGTATGAACGCGCGGGAGCCACGCGCGTAACGCGATATCTTAACGGGATAATCAATTAGCGTGCGATCGCAATCTGCTACGACGATTACCCTCCGCTGCGAGATTGCTCTATTTAATCAAGCGATTGTTGGGGCTGCCGTTTTCTCTTTTCACTTAGATTCTATCTCGCGCCCCCGACGATGTTTATGCTGTGCCTGGTGGTATTAGGAAAACTCATTTGCGTCGAGTGTCGCTTTTGCGCCGATTGCTATGCATACGTATATTGTTTGGAAATTGAAACCATGCGTGATTCTCACGGTATGGGTGTCTTTGTTCTAGTACAAAGGATAATAGTTTATTATTTTTTTTTATTATTATCTTTTTATTTTTTGTTACATTTAAAGGGACTGATAAGTAGTTACACTGAACGTAACAGTCGTTGCAGTTCGTAATACGTTGACGGGCTTTATATCACTTGTCGTCCTCAGTTATCGATGGCCCCAATAAATTGGAATATTGTAGATAAAGCAAAAGTTAATAAAAAATACAAGAATATTGAAAATACATTCAAAACTTGTTTGCTGAAATGTATGACAATAATAAAAAAAATACTTTTTTCTTGAAGATTTCGCGATACAAGCAGGTATAATTTTATAAAAAATATTATGCATTTATGTATATAGCATATATATGTAACTTTTCCCTATTGAAAGGATCTTATAAAACTCTATAAAATTGTGCAAAAGCCGCATAAAACCTGATAAACAATTATTTTATAAAATCTAAAATAATAAATTTATAAATTATTATTATAAATTTATAATTTATAATTTATAATAATAAACAATTTATCGGATTTTATAAAATTAGTACATTTTTATAGTATTTTCTAAGATAGTTTCCACGGGGTTAATTTGTATTTTATTTATTTATTTATGTTTCAAGCAAAGAATTAATAAAAACTATTATTTTCCTTATAGCCCACAAGTCCTCGATTAAATCATCAAATCCTAAATCTTGAATAATTCACATAATTATATGAACATTACGAATACCAGGAAGTTTCTTAAATCCATTTCTCCGTATACGAGTCCAAAGCATTCAAATTTCGCGCCTTACAAAGTCCCGTAATTTCCAGTGCCGTGAAAAATCGCGCGAACGAATAGGAGCGTGCGCTAACGCGCAGCTAAACAGCCGCGGCGATTGATGCCATTAGAGCGAAAATCACGAAATAAATTGGCGCCGACGGAGTAAGTATTCGTAAACACAGGCAGTCGATTACTCCGAGCACCGTGTTTGCGCGAGAGAGCAAATGCGCTCGTCGAACGGCGAAAATTTTACAGCGAGCTTATATGCGAATTCGCGAGCGGAGGATTTATGCGCCTCGCGTGAGTCGCGATAACGACGCCCAATTCGTTTCGAGAAAGTCGATATCGTATTGCGCGTGCGCACGCACCATTCGGCAGTGATTTTTCAATTTTGCACGTATGGCTCGCTCTCGCCGCGCTAATTGATGGAAGCCGATAGCCATCGCGCGAGCGCGAGCATATCGGTGTCCAATATACGTAGTCCTTTCCCCATCATCTCCTCTGTGTCTGATCCTAAACTGAAGCTAAATGATGTGTCACTCTCGAGAGTACGAATGTACATAAGTGTTTTTGAAGCGACATCGATATAGGCGCTTTCAAAGCGTGTCTGACCGGAACTGGGCACTATCTACTGATAGAAAAAAAAGGACATTACACGTTACTAAATTTGAATCACGACATAAAATAAAATTTAGAATTTTAATTATTTAGAATTAAATTTACACTTATTGATAGAGGATACCGCATGTTAAAAATATTTGATACATTTTATATATAAATTATGTACAGTTAATATATACAATGTGTATACAATTGTATACAACTTTAAACAATTGTAAGATTTTGTATATAAAATTACTAGTGCAACGTGTAAAATATTTGATACATTTTATATATAAATTATGTACAGTCAATATATACAATGGTATACATAATTGTATACAACTTTAAAACAATTGTAAGATTTTGTATATAAAATTACTCGTGCAACGATTAAATTGAGTAATTGTATACAACTGTATATGATGATTTTATATAAATATTTTTTATACAAAATGTCTAGTTGTATATAATTACTAACTTAATTATGTTGCTAAATAATTTTATATAAAAAATCTGCACAATTGTTTACAGCTGTATACACTTGCATTCACATTGTATAGAATAATTTTTTCATACGAACTGCATGCAGTGACTGTATAAAATTTGAATATAAATTACATAAAATATTTTCACATGGGGAATGAAAGTTACTGGATTTTTATAAAAATTATACTGCAACGTTTCTTTGAGTCTCACTGCTCGAAAAATTTGATCGAAACACGTTTAAGCGGTAACACCTGATTCAGTACGAAGTTTCTTATCTTCGAAAGCCGCCCTCTAAGCGTAGTCGATGTGTTCGATTTGTTAATGCTCGAACTGCTGGAAAAAAGTTTCCACTCGGAAGTGTAGTAAAGTCGCGTCGGCGGTGAACCGGCAAAGGCCTGACAATCGATATGGAAATATCGATAATTGAGATTTATCGGCGAGACCTGGTCACTGCACGTAGTACACTTTCGTGTCGCGCACGCGATTGCTCCGGTCGTTCGTTAATGACGAGCGGACTCCACCTACGAAGGCGGTCGATTTTCTGATAAGCATTGCGTAACTATATACAAGTTTTATGTAAACGTCCGTAGGGAAAGGTCGCCGACTAATAGTGATTAACGATTTTTAATTATTTCTTTTTAATCTACGCTTAAAATAGAATAATCGAATAATGTTAGGAACTATTGATTGATCAGGACGTTCAAGAAACGTTAGTTGTTCTTTTAATTAGTAAGGTTGTTATGAGACTCTAGATTTCTGATAAGTAAAGATCTTGTAACGTAATGTCATTTTTAAAACAATATGTTAACAAACATACTTTTCTTTGATTAATCGAATTCTAAAGTTCAATTCATATAAGAAATTTTTTAATTGAAGTCAAGTGGAAATATCTATTAAGTTTTTTATTTAAATTCCAGGTATTTCGTAAATACACAAAAATGCAATTATAATTATTTATTTTAAGGATTATTAATCGGATAAAATAAGGATAATTATTTATTTTAAGGTAGCACTATCGGTAATAAAATTACCGTTCAGATATTGATAAAATTGAGAGTACCAGTTGATATTGAGCCACAGATTCTATAATTGAATTTTGACGCGATTAACATGTAGTCTTATGGGAAACCAAGTTCTTTAGCGAATCCTGCAATACCATTTAGATTTCAATAAAATTGAATAGTGTGATGACTTAAAATATAAGCAATATTTTGCAATTTAGAACATTTCCTTTGGATTATATGTGACCGCTGAATCTTTATCCAAAAACATTTTTTCTCAAATTTGGTTGAGACAGCACAATACAAATATTATACATTCACTTTTTGTATTTTTATTAAAAAGTCGTTGAGTTTTTTTTTTTTAATAAAAATCTTTTACAAATATATATATATATACCCTGCCGGAAAATGAAGCATTATTTATGTTGTTCTAACTAACTTTTAGCTGGACTTTTCGAACATAATCTATTGTGATAGCTTGGCATATTATAGTTAAATTATGTTGAGGGCTTGATGTTATGAATAAAACAACAGAAGATCTAGATGCGTGCGCAGCTATTTGCGAAGGCGCGAGAATCAAAATGGATAAAAAAGGAAAATAGGTGGGCGCGTGCCCTCAATCTTTCGATGCAGATCGACCCTAAGGTGGCGTGGTCGTAGTTATACAACCTAAGATTACGTTTATTATTAAATTTAAAAGTTTATTAGAATTTATGTCCATTTAGCGTCACGCTCAGCCTCCAAATATGCTCGAAATATGTTGTAGAATGTGCCCTAAAAACTCCTTAACCCATTAGTGTTAACGCGGACATTTTTAGACACTCGATATTTCCGGGCTGATCTAAAAAAAAAAGATCAAAACATGTTTCTGTATGTAATTTTGGCTTTTTTATCGGCTCCTAGGTCAGTTTCACCCCACGCCTAAATTACCTATAGAAACATGTTTTGTCCCCGTCTCGCACTTAAAGAGGAGAAAACCTCTCCTATCAACGGCAGAAAAAAGCAGAATGACAGAGTGTAAAAAAAAAACTTTCCTTTTTTTTTTGCTATTTGACAAAATACACACACTCTCACATGTGTGTCACGTACACTTCTTTCTCGATAGAAGTACTTGCGGTCACGCTGCCTAACACAGTGTCCTCCTCTATTATACACTCTGCCGGAGAAAGCACCTCAGAGCATCAGATCTTTCTTTTTCCTCATCGTTCCGTAACAGTGATATTGCCAAAATGTAAACACTACGCAAATTAAGCGAACAGAATTTCTTATTTGACTATCCACGTGTCGACAGTACCACCTTTAAAAGAAGGGTTGCTTCTTTATACAACATTCGAAAAGTCGTCGAGGAATGCTTAGCATGTAGCAAGCACTTCAACCAAAGAAACGATAAGAAAAAAAAAAGAAAAAAACAAAGTCAACACGAACTCGCTCGTATATAAGAGCTTAGAATCGCAGCAGACAGTCTCGCGTGCAATGGGAATGGCCAGCATTCCTATGGCTCGGAGGCCGCCGCCGTCGTCGGTCCAACGTCGGCCGTTCGCCCCGCGCCGGCCTGGGATATCGAAAGTCTTCCCATAGAAAGCGACAGCGCGCCGGCCGAGCTAATCGAAGAAAGGGAGCCGCCTCTGCGCGAACGTGCTTTCCTCCCGAGCTCCGCGGCTCTGACCCAGTGCGCGAGAGGACAAGCATTATGGCACGCATAATGCGCGGGTTAACGGAGCCTCGACGCGTGCGTTTATGACGCGCGTGTGTGTGCTTTACATAATGCATCTGGCGCTGCGGCAGCGCCGCTGATTTTCTCGCCATTTCTCGCCTCGCCGTGCAAATAAATAAGCGGAGGCGGCGGCCGCGCGAGCGCGTCGTGAATAATTTCGGCGACGCTTCAAACAGCGCGGCACGCGATAAGTACTCGCTTCGTGTGTTTTGCTGGCAGGGGATGGGTTGAATTGTGGATGCAAACAACGAGGACAATGTGGATTTTTAATGACTTGATTAAAAAATTATGGCGGGAGATTTGACGAGTCGGTGTTGGGTCGAATGATGCTAAATATTTTAAAAAATTAAATGGAACAATTTGGATCGTTCTGGAATGTGAAAACTGTCTGAAGCTGTTAATGAAATAGTCTCTTCGTTAAAAAAATTAAATGATGTAATATTTTCTTATATTCTTGTACACGCTAAAACGGTTGGCATTAAATTTGACTATAAATTTGATTTTATTGGAATCAAATTTGACTCTACATAAATAGAGTGATTTAAATTCACTCTAAGGGAGAGTAACATATTACAGGTAAAGTCCGTACATTTAACTCCATTAAAAAGTGAAAAAAAAATCACTTTGGTTCAATCCATCAAGGAAGATAATTTCACTATGAAAATAGAGTGAAAATTTGACATCAATAGAGTTAATTTTCACTTTACTTCACCGCAGCTAATAATCCTTAACTTTAGCTCCATTTAAAAGTGAAAAAAAAATCACTTTGTTTCACTCGATCAAGGAAGTTAATTTCACTATTTCACTATAAAATTAGAGTGAAAATTTTACACCAATAGAGTTAATTTTCACTCTACTTCACTCAAGCTAATTTAGTGTGTCTTTAATTATTTTAAATGTCAGGTTGGCAATTGATCAGAATTAATGAGCCATTCAAAAAAAAAAAATAAATAAATAAAAAGAAAGGTAAATTTTCTACCAGAAATGATATTCAAGATTAAAAAAATTGTACATCACTCGTAGACTATACTAACAGCTCTCTTACTTTTGTTTCAGGTAAAGGAATAAGGAAAGAATCTTCCACGCAGTAGCGTAAGTTTTTCTTTTAGTGATCGATCGTAGAATTAAAAAAATAAAATAAAGATAAACGCGTTAAAAAAATGTAGTTCCGAAGAAAAATTTCGTTAAAAGGTACAAAAGCTCAAAGTGCAATGGAATTTATCCAGCGAAAGAAAAAGTAAAGAAGTGTATGAGAAAGATGTAAACTTTCCAAATGGTCCAATGATTCCGCGCAGTTCCCTCTGATTTATGCGCTTGATAAAGTTTCCAGTCGCGGCGGCATCCTTTACACGAGCTTGCGTTACTTTATCTCACTCCGCTTGTCCGCAACTTACCGAACAGTGCGTACATACTCGAGAAAAGAAGTCATTACGCGACGGTTTTGTTTGCATTCATCACAAGTGTAGTAACAATGAAACGCTTTCGACGAGATTGAGTACGCAGCCGTTCGAAAGGTGGCTTCTGCCCACGCCCTAGGAATTCTCTCCTTGCTTCTCGCAAGTTCAAGTGTGTTCGGCTCCGAATACTCGTTACTCCTGAAAAATGACGCCAAATGGATTGTTTCTAACTTGGCAAGTTAAATGAGCTACATTTTCATCCTAATGACTTCGTAGGTATACACGCACAGTGAAAGAGCTGTAAATACATTTTTACCTGCACTGTTAATAAAAGCATGAATTTTAATGCAAATTTTATCGACGTATACGAGCTTTACCGAATGTACGTTAAAATTACATTTTTACATTAATTTTAGTGTAAATTAAATGTAAATTCGGTACATTTTAATTACATTTAATTTTAATGTAATTTAATATTCATATTGTGTTACAATGAAAGAGCTATAGATACATTTTTACCTACACTTTTAAAAAAAGCATGAATTTTAATGCAAATTTTATCGACGTATATGAGCTTTACCGAATGTACGTTAAAATTACATTTTTACATTAATTTTAGTGTAAATTAAATGTAAATTCGGTACATTTTAATTACATTTAATTTTAATGTAAATTAATATTCATATTGTGTTACAATGAAAGAGCTATAGATACATTTTTACCTACACTTTTAAAAAAAGCATGAATTTTAATGCAAATTTTATCGACGTATATGAGCTTTACCGAATGTACGTTAAAATTACATTTTTACATTAATTTTAGTGTAAATTAAATGTAAATTCGGTACATTTTTAATTACATTTAATTTTAATGTAAATTAAAATTCATATAAATTCGGTAAACTTCATGTACGCCGATAAAATTTGCTTCCAATATTTGCATTAAAATTCGTGCAACGTTTTGTTTTACAGTATACTATTAAAGAGTGAGTTGCAAAAATTACTAATCTACATTGGTAAATCGATCATAGACGACACTGATAGAAAAGATCGTTTGACTCAAAGTCTTTAAAAAATAATTTTTTCGTGATATTTGAAATAAAGAAGCATACATTAGCATTATAAAATTATTTTTAACAGTTATCGCTTTTAACGACGAAAATCCCGTGGATGGCTTAATTCTAGTTAATGCATTTCTTTACATCTAACACGTATGCCATTGGACTACATTAAATGCGCACGACTTTATATCAAAGACACTGGCTTTGGATCAAAGGATCTTTTCTATCAGTGTATGAGAATAAGTTTTATAATTTTTATTATTTGAATGATAAAATTTCGTTAAATTTACGATATTATATAAAAAAAGAATCTTTAGTACTCTAGTTTCGTAAAAATTCAATACAATACAAGTAGTTTCTGATCGTTTTACTCACGTAGTTCAATAATTTGTACCAAACTATTTTGAAGTGTTACTCACTTATAAGTTTCTCAGTGCATTTTCACGACATATATATTTGATGAAATTTTGCGAAGTATATACGCTCACCAGGGTCCATCGTTGTTCCCGGATTTAAATTTAAGATTTTTCGGAATAAAGCAGAGTTGCACTCCGCGCCCTCCTCCTATCTAAATTCAAATTCAGTTCGCATTCATCGCGCGCGTAACGAAAACAAAATACTTCGCATTGTCCCTCGAGTAAAATCTGAAATACAACGTAGCACTACGAAAAATCCCGCCTTGATTCTATTTGGTATAAGTCGAGTGATTCCCCGCTCGAGCGAGCGAGTGCCTCTTCAGCGGGAGCTCGGGACGTTGGAGTATTTGCCGAAAAGAGCCAGTTTACGCTTCGACGGATCTCTCCCAATCGATACGCCACAGGGCCTTGAGCTATTCATTTTCGAACCGCTATTCGGTTCGAACCGCACCTTGAAAGTGCGAAAATGAAATGGCACCCGAGCGCTTCTCGTCTACTGATAGCATCTTCGCTCGCGCTCGAGAGGGTGCACGTATACTTGTTTTTCTCGTGAGTTACGGTAAACACGCGTGCACCTATGTAGGAAAATATCGACTTACTTGCATCAATATTTTCATTGAGAAAATTGTTCCTTGTTACACTGAGAAAATATTGGAAAATTGGAAGAATTTTCTATAAAAATTATGATGCTGCACCGAGAGACCAATTTAGTCATTTGCAGTAAATATTTATTTCGATAGTACTTGTTAAATATCTCCTTGAAGCAGTAATTATTTTTCCAAAACTTTAATAAATTTATTTAGAGATAAATAAATTAATTCAGTTTTAAAGAAATATATAGCAAGTACTATTGACGTAAACATTTACTGTAAATTTGAATCAAGTAATTTTTTTTCCAAAACTTTACTAAAGCTATTTAGAGATAAGTATATTAATTCAGTTTTAAAGAAATATTTAGCAAGTACTATTGACGTAAACATTTACTGTAAATTTGAATCAAGTAATTGTTTTTCCAAAACTTTACTAAAGCTATTTAGAGATAAATAAATTAATTCAGTTTTAAAGAAATATATAGCAAGTACTATTGACGTAAACATTTACTGTAGATTTGAATCAAGTAATTGTTTTTCAAAACTTTACTAAATTTATTTAAAGATAAATAGATTAATTTAGTTTTAAAGAATTAGCTTAGCAAGTATTATTGAAGTAAATATTTACCGCAAAATACAAAAAAAGTTTAATATGTGCAAGGCATTCGAAATAACAAAGTGATTTGAAAATTTCAATTACAAATTGACACTATAGCACGCGTTGAAAGTCAAATAGATAATACAATACTGTCCGCGCGACAATTTAAATATTCTTCAAGCACGCGAGGTTCGACGGGAAAATACTATATCATTTTTTTTATCATCGGCAGTAAATTCCCAGCAGCCAAGCGTCAAAAACGTCAATGCGACGACAGTGAAAAACACGCGAAATAGCGATACCGCGAAAACACGAGAGACAATTTCCCGGTACGCACGCAGCATCCCGCTGGTTGAACAATTTTTTTTTCTCCCCCTCGTCGACGTGCCGCGCACTTCTGCTCGATACTCGGCGATGCGCGACGCTAACACAGGTCCTCGATTTTCTGCACGTACGAGTTCCCGCGGAGCTAAACCAGACGCCCGCTCCTCCCACCAAGAAGTTCGCCCTTTCCCATTGTCTCCTGGAGGGTCTTTTCCGTATTTTTCTTTGTTCCTCCAGCTTCTTCCTCTCCTTTTTTTTTTTTTTTTTCATCGCGGTGTCTGGATGACAGGGGGTGGCCTCATCGGTCCTCGTAACGCTGTTGATTTGCCGTCGGAAACGTAATTCGAACTGAGTTATTGGCAAGGCGAAGCTGATGCTTTTTCTTTGTGAAAATATATTTTTGCCTGTTATCAGAAACTTGCGGATGCACAGAAGAAAGGAATGAACATCAATGAATTCCGATGTGTTTGTTTTTTTTTTAAATTTAATTTTTTGTAGGATAGATTCAATGTCAAATTCGCATGCATGAAGCAGAAAAAAATAGTAAAGGTTTAAGTCCTTATCTTGCTATAGAAACGAATTAATCTTACGAAATCAGTTTCTGGATGACAGGGGGTGGCCTCATCGGTCCGCGTAACGCTGTTGATTTGCCGTCGGAAACGTAATTCGAACTGAGTTATTGGCAAGACGAAGCTGATGCTTTTTCTTTGTGAAAATATATTTTTGCCTGTTATCAGAAACTTGCGGATGCACAAAAGAAATGGAAGAACATCAATGAATTCCGATGTATTTGTTTTTTTTTTTTAAATTTAATTTTTTTTAGGATAGATTCTATGTCAAATTCGCATGCATGAAGCAGAAAAAAATAGTAATGAAACAATAAATAGTAAAGTAGATGCTTTTTCTTTGTGAAAATATATTTTTGCCTATTATCAGAAACTTGTGGATGTACAAAAGAAATGAAAGAACATCAATGAATTCCGATTTATTTGTTTTTTTTTTTTTAAATTTGATTTTTTTACGATAGATTCAATGTCCAATTCGCATGCATGAAGCAGAAAAAAAAATAGTAAACGTTTAAGTCCTTATCTTGCTACAGAAATGAATCAATCTTACGAAATAAACCAGTCCGAGATCGTCAATCTGTACGGTCCAATAAATAATGGAAATAAATATCTTTCCTCTTTCTAGTTCAGAAACTCGCTGTATCAACTAATAGCCTCGAATCACATCAAATTCAAGGTTTCGCAAGATATGCGATATTTTTTTTTCCTTCTTTTTACCGACAAGCGCGCCGCCAGCTGGAAAGGTTCCGTTGCGGTATCATTAATCGGCGGCTTATCGATCACCGGCGGTCCGGCAATTCCGTATGCGAGAGATTAGCAGATCGCGTGCAAAGCGCGAGCTTTCTCACGAAAAAGACTCGGCGTTGTATACCTACACTGCATTTTCAATCGGACGAATTTTTTTTATCTTGCATAATTTACGCGGTTCGTGACAAAGTCTCTCCTATCTCTTTCTCTTTGCCGCTTTCGTGTCCTCTATTTTTTTTGTCTCTTTGTCTCGGCGGATAAGAGCAACAACTTAATTTTCCCATTATACCCGCTGTCCATTTCGTTTACACGCCGGAAACGGTTTCTCCGCGAGTTTATAATACACACGTAATAATTTTTATCTCTGTATTTCATTTGTTTTATACATTTATTGTTTTTTTTTTTAATAATCAGATAAATTTTGAATGAAAATATAATTAGCTTAATAGTAATAATAATTAAAAAAAATTCTTATCTGTTGTATCAATTAATTCGTATGTTTCATAAGAGAAACATCGGACCGGTATACGCGCGCGAAGTAACGAGAGTTTAATAAATTAACTAATTAACGCACACTATATACATACAACGAAGGGCAGGCAGGCAAGTTAAGGTGGGATAAAATAGGGAATTCATTTTACAGCGACTGTCGGACGTGAATTCCCTCGCACCTACCTCAGCGTGCAAATATCGCTTGCAGCTGTGAAGTCACGGCTACGGTATTAATATTAAGGCAGGCATTAGGCCAATTACGGAGACGAGGAGTCGCTTGGCAACGTCGATTTTTTTTTCTCTCCGGGGCGAAATCGTTGATGCAATTAAGAGCAACTGTAACGAGTCATCGAAAGCTGAAACCTTCTCGCCTCGCGCGTAATAAGCTTTCAGGCGTAATCGACAATGAAAATTAACGACACAATGGAGCTCGCAGGTTATGCTCTCTTCATTTGATTTTCCGTGCGACCGGCAGAGAGGATACGAGCCGTAAGGGACTCGCACTCCTCCCCCCTTTCTCATATGAATATGCCATTGAGCGCCGGGTGCGGAAGTAATGAATCCGGCCGAACATTTTACAGTTTCATTGTCCCGATCGTGAAATTTTTATCGTTCAAGTTTTACGGACGCGCAGATGATATCGGCAAATGTACATGCAGGTGTATATAAATACACAAAAAAAAAATTGATGAAATGAACGAAGCTTCATCGATGTTAATATACTCTGGTACATGCGGAGAGAAAAGTTCTAGTTATATCACTATACACTCGCGTAAAAATAATTCAGACTAAAATAAGATAAAAAGATTCATCTCTATTATGTCCGAATTTAAGATTTTTTAAGATTTAAAAAGATTCTCTATTAACAAGCACCTAAAATCAATTTAAGATCTTTTCGAGATCAGTGTTTTAATACAATATTACTATTAGTTTAATATATTCAATTTTTTTTTAATTTTCTATACATAAGATCTTATGAAAATCGTTTTAATCTTAATAATAATATCGTATATTTATTTTTTTTTAAATTTATATGTATTAAACTAATATTAATATTGTATTAAAACAATCATGTTAAAAGAGAATCTTTTTGAATGTTAAAAATCTTAAATTCTTAAATCTTAAACTCCTAATTTTAGTTTGAATTATTTTTACGCGGGCAGTTTGTAACGCAGGGACAGACTCGACCAATAAAAAATTTACTGATTAGTATACTAAAATTTGCTAGAGTTGTAATAAACTTTATTGTAAGTTCAGCCAAATTTACTGTAAGCTCTATCAAATTTTACTATACTATTTAGTAAAAATTTTTATTTGTCGAGTCTGTCCCTACGCTGTAAAAAAAACTTTGCATGAATTTTTATCTAAATGCTGCAAGTAAATCATGAACTTTATCGAATTTACATTAAATTTGCATTTTTACATTAACTGCAATGTAAATTAAATTAAATTTAATGTAAATTTCAGTAAAGTCCATGTACGTCGATAAAATTTACTTGCCAATATTTGCATTACACTTTGTATGTTTTTTTACAGTTTACGTTATAAAGAAATGTAGTAATTTTTATTAGATCTTTTGTAGAGAATTTAGTGTAGAAAATTTAGCAGGAATTGATGAGAATGATTAATATTAGGGTGATTATTCAGAATGCGGTTGGAATCCTGTTTTAATTAGTTTCTAAAATACGTGGCGAGTACTCGAATAAAGTAAAATGTTTTTTTCTCTCAGTTTAATCAAGAAAGTGACCAGGACTTTCATTCATCGCATCAACTGGAATAAATGACTATTAACTTATTCGAGTGACATTTCACTTATTCGGCTCTGGGTGGGTACGCCGAGGTGAAGAGGAAAATCCGTAAAGACTTGGAACAATGGAGATATTTGTTTGCCGTCGAAGGACGCGCGAAGACGTGCAGCAACCACTGGGCGAAGGAGTCCGTCGGATTAATTACAATTACGGCGCGCAGGAGGGGCAATTAGGAGCCGTTACTCGGCGGATATTCTCTCGACGAGCTACCGTGAAAAAGGCACGGGGAAATCCTGCCCGCCCTCTCTTCGTCGCATCTTTCATCTCGACTGGCGATCGATGTCATGCTTCATAAATCTCTTTACCGTCGCAGTACTCTTTTCGCTTCTCCAGGCGCAAAATGAAGCTCTCGTTGGACGTTGATTGAATTCTGGTGCAATTCGATAAATGCGGGCTCTTGCACGATTAGACTGATTCGTTTTTTTTTTTTTTTTATTTTTAAGTAAAACTAATTTCTAAGAGTTTTAAGAAGCTTCGTGCAAGAGCTTTAATTATTCTCTGCTATTTCACAATAAATTTTAATCATAAATTATAGGATTACCCGCGTAAAAAGTTTAAGTTAGGATAGTTTATCCAAAGTTCATGTTGATGGAAATGAGACTTTACCGAACTTGCTTTTTATATTTTATAAAAGTTTGTAAATGTATGATATAGAAAATAGTTCTTTTCATTTATTTGTGTTAAACGTTCGTCGTGTGAACTTCTTTTAAATGTAAGAAAAATTTCATACGAAGTTTGTATAAAGTATTTATTATTTAGTCTCATTGTCGATGTTTATATCAACGACCGCCAAACATGAACTTTGGGTAAACTTTATTCTAACTTAATTTTTTTTTTACGCGGGTAATTTATAAAAATTACGAAGCAGGGAAAAGTTTAGAAAAGTAGAAAGTAAAAAACTTATGCAATGATGCACGATCAATTTAATGAAATAATAAAGAATAATTGAAAATTAAAAGTTAATGCATACCGTGTATACGAACCGATACAATCCTGCAGTAAGGTCCCTATCAATTACGGGATTTTCAATTCACAACCTTCGCTCCGCCAAAACCGTTATATGGATAATGTAAGGACCCGATAAAATTATTCTCACGATACGTCGTAATTCAACTTAATTATATAAATTATAATAATCGCCGGTCCGCGGTCATGCAGCGAGTCTTTGAAAAAAATGAGAAAAACGATCATCTACATAACAATGTCGAATCCTCGTGGAAAATCTTTCTATACGGTTCACCTCCTTACGCAAGCGAGCGCCGATGGGGAGAGAAATTCCGCGGGTCACGTTTCTCGCGTGCGCCTATATCGCACCGAAATTGACCGCTCATAACTATATATATATATACATCGATGTGCGCGGAGGATAAAGAAATCTTCTGATTTTCATCGGTTATGGAGGCATTTCTCATGAGAAAAGTAATATGCTGTCACTCTCACCTTGCGCTGGTTCTCTGAATTGTTTCGTTTGTTCCGCGAGGAACGTATATTTATATATACGCGAGACTCGACGAACGAGACGGAGAAACAAAAGGACAAAGATGCGAATCGATTTGCAATCTAATGTAACGATGTAAATTTTTCTTCGCAGCGAGTGTCAATTTTTTAATTTTAATTGCCGAATCATTAAAGTTTACGTAACGCGCTTGGAAGACACGCGGGGAATGTAAAAACATTCTACATGCGCGATGCATGTTCGCTTAATGCGTCTTTAGAGCAGCATTAAAGTAATTTACTCGAGGAGCAATGAATGCATTAAAAGCAGCGCCACCTTAAAATCCTATCCCGGAAACGTCTGCAGCTCGCATTAAAAAGCAATTTAGCGCGGCAAAAATCAATCGGGAGAGCGAAGGAAAAATTCGCCGATTAAAATTGGATAAGCGCGCGATCGGAAAGGAGTTCTTTCCAATGTAGGTGAACCGATGAACCCTCGTAAAAATAAAATGCAGCTGTCAGCGGGGGAAACGGTGCCAAAAACGTGCGCCATCTAACTTTCATGCAGCGGTACGTCTATATACCCGACGTTATTCTCCTTCCGCGGCATTATAAAAAAAAGGGGGAAGGTAGATACTACCTATCTCCGGTCACGTTCGCTCGATTTTAGCGAGCAACCGTCTCTGCCGACAGGTTGATCATGTTTGGTATTCATTTTTAAAAGGTGGTAATATCCGTCCCTTTTTACTCTTTAATAACTACCTAATCTTTTATTTTTGGCCTCTCTAGCGACCGGAAGAAATTCATTTTTAAATTAAAGTTGACCCTGATTTCTTTTAGAAAATTTATCAGTGATAACCGAGGAAAGAGTAGAAAGAATAAAAATTACTCTAAAAGTATAGTGGTAAAAATTACTAACTGATAAGTAAATCTACAACGTCACCATGCGGTGACTTTTTTTTCACTATAACACTCGGTGCAAATATTACTAACATACTTTGAAAATATTATTAAGAAGCAAAACTAGATGCAAAACAAACACAAACACCTGACGATTGTGTGCTACCGAAACGCACTTTGGGTAATTTTTACTACACGGTTGGTAAAAATTGTCGAATTTTTAATAAAGTGTCTATAAATATTACTAAACACGTAAATTGCTAAACTGTATAGTACAATTTAAAATTTGCATTGTATTTATTTCATTTAAAGTAATAACAATGACTATTTTAAATTATTAAATCGCTTAAAATTTAATAAAAATTACCAGAAAATCAAGACGTCTCAAGATTACAGTAAATGTATGGGTAATGTTTACCCAATTATTCTCTCCATGATATAGGCATACACTGAAAGAAATATTTTGGAAAAATTACTATCCAGTCTGGGAATGGAGCCACAGATGCATTTGGTGAAAAAATTACCATTCTGTAATATAAATTTTACTAGAATTCTCGTAACTATTTCTACAATTCTTGTAAATCGTACTAGAATTCTAGTAACTATTTCAACAATTCTAGTAAATTTTACTAGAATTCTCGTAACTACTTCTACAATTCTTGTAAATCTTATTAGAATTCTAGTAACTATTTCTACAATTTTTGTAAATCGTACTATAATTCTAGTAAAATGCAGAATGTCAACTTTTTTCATTAAATGCTGCGTCTGGTTCCACTCTCAGACTGGATAGCAATTTTTACCAGAAATATAGTAATTTTTCCAAAACATTTCTCTCAGTGTACTAATTTTGATCACACTTAATTATACCTGCCTCAATAACGTTTTTTACAGACTTCTTTTACAAGAAAAGTGTATAAGAGTCCGACGAAATCCTACGTGGATCCAGACACTTTTTCCTTCTCCTTCCCTGCTTTCTGCATAGAAATCATATGGTATGCATGACAGTGTACACATTATCTTTAGTTCTAATTTTTTTGCTCCTCGAACACTGTCATCATTTTGACTCCCCCACCTGCGGAAATGCGCGGAGTAACGAATACTTGGTGAACGTCGAAGGATCCTCGCGGGACCCCGGGCAGGTATTTATGATGCGCCGGACGCGCGTGCGCACGTTCGCGCGCTCGCATCCTCTCTTCCAATAAATCCAGCCGTCGGTTATGCACGCGCGTGTCGCCCGCGCTACACGAAGGTAGCGAATCGCGAATTTTTACGAACGAAGAGTGAGAGAGAGAGAGAGAGAGAGAGAGAGAGAGAGAGAGAGAGAGAGAGAGAGAGAGAGAGAGAGAGAAGATGGGGGCAAATTTATTATTGCACGTGTGTGCCGTGCGGAGGTCATCGCCGGGGCCCGACTGAATTCCACGTGCTTCAGCACGCGAAAGAGCTGAACTGAACTTGGAGCCGCATGTATTACTTCCGCGGGATGGCAGCCGCGATTAGCAGGGATGCGAGACTTCCCTGAAGTTCTGCACTTTCATGACTTCTTAATGAGGAATGTTTTGCATTGACTTCTTGAATTGTGGGAGGAGCTGTTAAAGGACGCGATTTTTTCTTTATTTATTCTGTAGTATAATGAACGGTTTTCTTATACAGGCTCGGTCAAAAAGTGAATTTCCATCGAGGTTGACTGCTTGGAATCACGCGAGTTGGTAAATTTATTCACGCCCCGTCGGGCGTAAAATAAAAATTTCTTCTTTTTTTTTGCGTGAAAGTTGAGTTTTCTATTTTGGCATCAGCTTTTGCGGAGAGAGTTAATTGAAAGTTACTGTTATTGTGTGCTTAAGATTCAGCTGATGCATTTGGGTCGGTTAAGGCGGTAAATAGTTATTTTCGTAAAAGTAGGTGATGAGAAAAAGTTTTTAATGTTAAAAGCAAATGCTTTAAAAGCAATGATAATTTTTCGGTGCAAGATTAGTGGAAGCTTAAAGGATGAAGGGGTCTTTTATCCACACCGCGAGTTATAATTTAAACTGCGCAGTTTATTTTGCCTAAGCGGTATCTGGACTCCTTTATCGTCGTTTGCAAACAGTGATAAAACGAGGCGTAAATATAAGTAGCGGCTGCAAAATAGCTATCCTGGCGATGTTGCTAATTTACCTAACGTGCATCGCGAAAAAAGGCATTGCAAAATGTGCAGTTATTCCTTTTGGAATAATAATTTTCGTTCAAAAACAGTTTTAAGTAAACACAGTTATTAAGAGATATAATATTTGATTGTGATTTCGGAGGAAATTGCAAGAATCAATCAAAATAGATATCAAATTGAGATCTAAAAGATGTATTATCAATACCGTGATAATTGCAGCAATTACTCAATTCTGAAGCCAAATTAAACGAAAGCGATAGTAGCAGCAATTATTGCAGTTAAAAAGGAAAGGGAAGGTGCACCTAAGAAGCAGAAAATAAAAACAGATGAAACTGATAACTCGATTTTAAACTGTAATAATGAGAACTGAGAAAATTAGATCCACGCCTTAGCTATCTTTAGCCTACTTTACGTCTTCAGTCCGTATAAATTTTCATTCGAAAGATTTTTCTTAGTTTCTTTTTGTTATTAAAAATGTACACGTTTAAAAAACCATTGCACAATATTATTTATTTTTTTATTGCTATTTTCGTTTTATTTATGACTTTGCATTCTTCTTCTATTCATGAACGTAACACGTCGTTCAATAAGTCCCGAGACTAACAACGAAAACAACTTTTTTTTTTTAAAAATCATTTTGAGATATGAATCATTTGAAGCTCTGGATTGGTCTCGGGACTTATTGAACGATGTGATAATATCATTCGTCTGAGATCATTGACTTTCTCGCCCTCACCAAAAGATAATTGTCACGCAGGTGACATTAAAATTATTAGATCAAATTAATCTTAAAGAACTTGATGATTCGCTACTAGAAAACGATTCTAAAACTTGAAATCCGTACACTCTTCTGATGAGAAAATGAAGTTCATCATCACACATCTTCTTTGCAGCTGCAAGTCCATATACGCAGTTTTGTAATCCGCAGCAAGCTACCGCATTAGCTGCAACCATTTTATTTTCTCAATTTTTCTCAGCCTGCAGTCATCGTATTCTTAGCCGTGCTGATGATTGACGCAGTTGGGACGATGAGTGCCGCCGCAATTTCGAGCTCCCGATGACGCGGTAGCTCGTTCGCCTCGGCAATGGCTTTTAATCGATTTCGTGAACGAGGTGGATTGTTTTGGCGATTAGGTCGATTGGGGCAATCAAGCGATTCAGTGGTCACCTTGCGCCCCATGCCGCTTTAATGAGACGAACCCCCCCCCCCTCTTCTCGGCGTTCGATCTTCCCTCCGCGCGGAGCAAATTGCAGAAGCCCCTAATCCGCCGGAAAAAAGTCGTCGGCACTTTATAACTAAGCCCGGCGCGCGAAACCCATAAACTATGGTAATTTACCGGTGCGTAAAAATAGTTTCCCCCCTCTAATCTGGACGATCGCTAAGTTGCGCTCAGGGTCGCTAATGTTCTCCCGCGCGCCGTTGTAAACGCGCCTTTAACGACCCGAGCAAGAAGAGCGAGCGAGTCCCCCTCGACCTCGCGGACGCGTTTGCACGAGGTATACGGGTATATAAGCGCCCGATGCACTCCGTTACCGCGCCGTATGCCGCCGTTCTCTTTCTCGCTTTATCTATCTATGCGTATATATATATATACATATATATATATACATATAAATATATATATATTTTGTACATTTATCTCTCTCTTTTTACTCTCGTAGCGGCGTGGTGCGTTTCTTTCGTTCCTCGCGGCTGGTTTATTCGTCGCACCTCCTATATATAGATCGCCGATCTCTGGCTACCTGTTCTTACGACCATTCGCGTGACTTTTTTTTCTTTTGGCCAATATATTTAAACCTGACATAGTTTTAGTGCAGCAACCCTGCTTTCTGTACCTTCTGGTTATTTCATTTATTTCGAGATTATATTGCAGATTCTATACGTAAAGAAAAGGAAAGAAAAAGGCTATTTCAATTCACCGACGAAAATTTGTGCAATTTAGAGTATACTATTATATTTTTAAGAGTACTGCTTTCATTTTTATATTCTGTGGAGGATACAACGCAAAAAAAGCACATTTCATGGGTTCCTATATGACGAAAAGCTCATTTCGCGAAATTAACGTGAAAAGAGCTCATTTCTCATAACTGTTAATATATGTAAAAACGTTTAATAAAAATCGTCGTAACAATTTCGACTGATGTGACTAAAGTCGTAAAAATGTTCTTTTCTACATCTGTGATTTTCTTCGTATTAAGTTAAGTTTTTTTATACCAGATTTAACAACGTAATGTAAGTAATCTGATATTCATTTTCAATTAATTTTGCCAATTCGTCAGTACACGCTAAATCAGCTGGAGCGAAGTAAAGTGAAAATTAACTCTATTGTGATCAAATTTTCACTCTAATGTTATAGTGAAATTATCTCCCTTGATGGAATGAAATAAAGTGATTTTTTACTCTTAAGTTGAGCAAAAGGTATCTTATGCACTGATAGGAAAGATTCTTTAACCCAAAGTCTTGGCGGCCAATTATTTGAAAAATAATTTTGTCATAGTATTTGAAACAAAGAAATATGTATTAGCATTAAAGAAATATTTCTTAATAGTTAATGCGTGATTATTTTTACCAAAAAAAAAAATCCCGTGGATGGCTTAATAGTTAATGCACCATTTCTTTACATCTAATACCTACACCTTTGGATTATATTAAATGTGCACGATTTTATATTAAAGACGCTGGCTTTGGATCAAAGGATCTTTTCTATCAGTGTAGTGAATTTTACTCTATTTCAAAGGTAATTTAAATCACTCCATTCACGTCAAGTAAAACTCTACGAGAGTTTCATTATTCACGTCAAGTAAAACTCTATGAGAGTTTCACTATTAACTGAGAGTGAAACTTGACTCCAACCGTTTTAGCGTGTACGGAAGTGAACTTGATCAGAAAACTGTTCATTATTTCTCCATTAAAAAAAAAACATTCTGATCAAGTAACCGCTCACCGACGTAAGAAAGAGCATCGCTTTTAGAAATGTCTCAATATCGCACGAGCGAGACAATTAGATCGGTGCTCGAAGAGTAGGCATTCGCTCGGCAATCGGAAGCGCGCGCGGCGCTAGGAATATTATACTTAGAACGCAGGGACGATCCCGCAGCAACATCGAACAATGGACGAGCGAGCGTACGACACGACGAAGTCAGTCATCAAAGCTCCGATGCTGCTGCTGCTCGGCGCTGCACTTCTAAACTCGCGTGTGCTCGCACGCAGGCAGGCCAAGCGTACAGCGAGTGCACCGAGGCATTTATCGGGCCGTTGCCGTCGGCGCTCGTTGCATTCATCGACTCGGCCGGCTGTTATCGCCTCGTAATAAGACAATACGTAATGCCGACGCTTCGACGGCCAGCCCGGCTTTAATTGGCTTTTTTCGCCGTCGCGCGCACACTGATGCACACGTTAATGCACTCACGGTTACGCGCGCACACTCTCACGTTCACACGCACATACACACATATATACATACAAGTACACGAAGAAACGTGTATATACGCAAGGACGGGTGATACACAGTCATTAATACGCACACTAGGAAAGAAAAATCTACTCTCTAAAGTCGAATTAGTGGAAATTCTACCAATCTTTTTAGTGATTAGATTTTCCACTAATCAATTAGTAAAACCCACAATCAATTAGTACAATTTTACTAATTGAAATAGTAAAAAGGTGCTCTACTATTTAATTAGTTAAACACTTTAAATTAGTGGAAAATAAACTATTTGTTAAATAAAATAACTATTTTGGTCTTTTCACTAATTAAAATATAGCGATTTTCCCAATTACAAAAAATTTTAATGTCATTAATTTATTAGTAGTTTTCACTACTTCTAATAGTGCATCTATTTACTATTTTAGTTAGTACAATTTATTCACTATTTCAAATAGTAGATTTCCACTAATTCATAGTGGAGCCATTTTCACTTATCAAATTAGTGCATAGTCACTATGAATTAGTGGTTTTTCACTAATACAACTTTAGAGAGTAAGTATTTTACTAGAATCCATATGATTGTAATTTAGGAAAAGTTTCTTATACTACTATAATTTCATACTTCTAAAGTTTTTATACATATACTTTGAAAGTGTTTAGTACAGTCTTCTAAGATATAAATTATATTATAGTATCATAGGAAGGAGTACATATAAATATAATTTATTCACATATAAATAAAGTATGCGTATGGTCCTCCAGGAGCAGAAAAGCTATAAAACTGTAGTATACACGCTTTCCTTCTCCCGTTCTAAAGCTTCCATAGCTTTATACTATGATTCGCTTACTACAAAGATCTGTAGCTACAATGTTAAAAAAAAAACATTAAATTTAATGTAAATACTGGAAGCAAATTTCATCGGCGTACATGAACTTTACCGAATTGACATTAAATTTTATTTAATTCACATTAAATTTAATTCAATTTACATTAAACTTAACTTAATTTACATTAAAATTAATGTAAAAATGTACATTAATCATAATTCATGCACGCCGATGAAATTTGCTTCCAGCATTTGCATTAAAATTCATGCAATTTTTTTTTACAGTGTACGCCATGTTCGAGTTGCGGCACTTCAAAAAACGTCAACCGTCAACAGTTCCACAGCGTTCACACTCTTTTCCGATGTTGCTTATAGATTCGCCTTGCAGACTGCTTACTTTTTTACTATGAAAAGACAGTCTACTTTAAAAGCTTAAAATCCATGATTATTTGCATGAATTTTCATACTAATAAAGTAACGCTGGTGATAAACTCTACTAGTACCCCCATTCTTACTATAAAAGTTAGATTTTCCTCTCCGAGCACACACACGCGCACATGCATACAAATACACGAAGAAACGCGTCTATACGCAAGGACGGGTGTTACACAGGCATGAATACGCACACACACTCGCGTGGAGAGGCGCTCACGCACACAAACGCGCCGAGACAGAAATGTACCGAGCGACTAGTTGAACGTGTGCATGCAGGAGTCGTCGAACTCCTGGGATTATGCAAGCGAGCGCGGCGCTTATCGCCGATACACGGAATATGTATGACGCGAGGCGTCCGAGCTCATTAGAGCTGTATGCTCCGCGACAACTTCGCAGGCCTGTGCTCGGACCACTCGGAAGTGCAGCCTACTCGAAGCCAATCATTGGACGATTCCTTATGCCGAGTTTTTGGCCTTTACTCGAGTGTACGGATAACGTGTATTTTTTTTTTAATTGGCAGGGACTGTTGATGTTAAATATAGATTGGAAAGTTCACTTTTTCTTGAAATAGCTTTTGAGTGATAAGGGGGAAGTGACTAACCAACGGAGAAACTACGACGTTGTAGATGCTGGACTAAGCTTGCGCCATTATTACATTTCAGTTTTTACTTGAATGAGCTCGTTTAAGTCGCGTAATTCTTGGGGATTATCGGAGCTTACACGCGAGAAATGTCCACTAAGTGGTAATAGACAGTATAACGAAGAATGTAATCCGAGGCTTTTTCCATAATTGATCCATGATTGGAAATCGTTTTTATGCGTGGAAAAAATCGTTATCGGTGGTAATTTTTAATGGAGAGCAATAATTGGAATATATAATATTTGATTAAAGTAAAAAATAGATATTCGGTCCATTGAATTATGTACATGACAGCAGCTCGTTAGTTTCTGGTTTCTATTGAATGTTGAATTTTGTTTTCGAATAATTATAAAAAACTCGATCAAAACTAGAAATTTTGTAAAAATTTTTTATTTTATATCAAAATTGCACCGGTATCGTTTTTGTAATGTATTATTCCAAGTTCCATATTGATCTACTTGGAAATGTTAGCGCACAGCGAAATTATTTATGTACAAACTTCGAGAAACTGGTATACCGGCTCTTTTATCGTTGTATGAATCAAACCAATTGCAATCAATTATTTAAACTGTGTGCAGTAAACCATCAAAATGGCGTTTTCGTAAATTATTAACCTTTATGATCAAGAATTAACTACTTGCACCAACTCCTATAATTTGATGGTCTATTTTCTCGGTGTAAAGCAATAAATTTTTTCGATTGAACAATTCTATAAAAAAAAAAAGAAAGAAAGAAGAAGTACAATAATTAAATTGAACTAACGAAGCATTGCAGACGTCCCTCTGAAAATGCGAGAAAATGCGAGCACACGCGTCAAAACGCTAATTAACTCGACATAAATAGCGGCTAATGCGCCCGGCATTAAAGCCGCCTCGCCAAAGGGCGAAACTCGCGCTCGACTGTGGCAATTAACGAATCTTTCTCTCTCACTCTCGCCGCGAACTTTCGTAGGCTTTTTATTGAGGAGCCGCGGCGTGCGCGCGTAAATCAAAAAGTTGAATCGGCCAAGGTGCGCAAATTTAATTGGAAATATCGCGTTCGTGCTCTTCTCTCGATTCACTCGTTTCGCTTTCGCTAGGCAATATTTTGATTAATAATGAACGATGGGGTTGTCTCCTCCTCCTGTGTTCCACCTCCCCTCCTTTTTTATTTTGCCTTTGCCGGCACGGATATGGGAGGCTTATTGCAAGAGTTTTATTGTCTAAGTGATAATCGAACGGCAAGGGTGGCGAAAAGGTTGAATAATTTTTTTTAACGCTCGGCCTGAGTAATGGAGTGAATTGTGTACGTAGATTTAATTAAATTGATTGTATATCACGCGATTGCTTTTGCTTCGACCATTAAGTTGATTAAACGTTCATATACCCTTAAGGGATGGACAACCTCTTCTTCTGTCGTTATATCCTTTTTGTTTAAAATATTCAAATATAGTTAAAGAACATTCCTTTTTCAAAGTTATTAAATACATTTTTAGAAACCAAACTGTCACAACATCCTATAATCCTACAATCGTTCTTTTTTTTTTTAAGAAAATTTTTACAAATTTCAAGAGACAAAAATCCAACAACATCCTATAATCCTACAATCGTTCCTTTTTTTAAGAAAATTTTTACAAAATTTCAAGAGCAATAATCCAACAACATCCTATAATCCTACAATCGTTCCTTTTTTTTAAGAAAATTTTACAAAATTTCAAGAGACAATAATCCAACAACATCCTATAATCCTACAATCGTTCTTTTTTTTGTAAGAAAATTTTTAAAAATTTCAAGAGGCAATGATCCAAAAAGGAGACAACAGTCACTAACTCACCGACCAAGAAGTCGCGTAAAAAAAAGGACTCGTCGTTCTCCCGAGGAACGCAGTGATCGCGATGAAGAAGAAAAAAATGTGGATCGTTCGGAAATCGCGGCTATCCCAGGTAAAGGCTGGCTCGATATGGTTTGGCGAGAGTCGACGTCAACGTCGTAAATAGAACTGTCGCAGTCGCAGAAAATGTGGGCTTCCGATTGCCTCTCTCTCTCTCTCTCTCCTCTTTGCGCAAGAGCATTTTGATATTGTCGAACGGACAAAGGCGAGGCGCGGCGCCCCGAGCGATTGCATTCGATATTACGACGTGGGTCGCGGCGTGTGTCTCCGCAGCGCCGATAATGAAACGCCGCGGAAAAAGGAAAGGAGATCTCGCGCCGAGAGGGTTAGCTACTCTGGCGTGTCGAACGAAGGCGGTGCCCCACTCAGATGTTCAATCAGGCGGTTTGCGCCATTTTTTTTTACAATTTTTTGTACTCTGATATACGACAGTCGTGTGCTGCTTTTTTAATTATTTTAATTTTATTTCGCATATGAGGAACTAAATTATCGAATAAAATTGGTAATTAATGATGGTTCTAATGTGATAATGCTACACGGAGAGAAATTTTATAGTAAAAATTACTGTATTTCAGGAACAGTAAAACATACTAAAAATTCATATGTACATGCAAAAATTGCTACTTAATATAGTAGAAATTGCTATGTGCAAATTTTTACTATAAAAATACTAAAAATTGCTAAGTTGTAATAAATTAATATAATAGTAGTAATTTTTGCTATAACTAAAAATTCCTAAGTTGTAATAAATTAATATAATAGTAGTAATTTTTGCTATAACTAAAAATTCCTAAGTTGTAATAAATTAATATAATAGTAGTAATTTTTGCTATAACTAAAAATTCCTAAGTTGTAATAAAGTAATATAATACTAGTAATTTTTACTACAACCTTTCTCTTCGTGTATACGCTGTAATCTACAGACTCTCATTCTTGACATTTTTGCCTTTTACGATACATTTTTCTTATCGTAATCGCCGTAACTGTTGCATTGGGTGAAGTTTATTCAGTAATCTTTGAAAATTAAAAAATAATAAATTACTGCAAGTGACCAGGAACAAAATCTCCACGGATATTTACAGCTTTCCTCGGAAAAACTGTATAGGACCGAGATTATCAAATTAATTTTACCTATCCAAACGTGAAGATGCAAATTTTTTTTTTGAGTTCAGTTAAAATTTACTGTTCTTTAATGTAACTATATAGTTTGCAACAAAATTTAATGGAAGTCAAGTTTATTAATCGGTTAGCAGTCATTAAAGTAATTTTTCGTGCACACTACCGTAAATTTTAAAGCAACATTTTCGCCATGTCTGCTTATTTATTGTTACGTCGGAATTAAGCAATTTGAATAAGTGTTTTAATGATTTTCTGAAAGTGCATTGCAAAGATTCACGTAACCAAGAGGTGAAAGTTCTAAATAATTGTTAATTTGATTTATGACAGCTGTAGGCAAAAAACGGAAGACACCATTAATTTTTAAGAGATGTTTCCTATATCAAAGTGCGGCTAATCAAACAAATTTACGACGAGCTTAGGGTACAGTTTACGTTAACTTCTAGCTCATTACCTTAAAGTATAAAATGGCAACTCTCTCCTGCGCTAATGTTCCAAAAATTTATGTAGATCATCAATTTTTACGCACAGAAATCGCATAAAACAAGAGAATTCATTCCACACCATAAAGTACAATCATTCCCCTCTAATAAATATTGTCCGACCAAAAAAAAAAAAAAAAACCACAGAGAGTTATACCTCCTCCTATTTTCAAAGTAAATACAAAGTATCTTCTCCGGCGTGCACTCGACAAACAATATTTACAAGTTTCCCATTGTGACCGTAAAATCCCAGAACGAATTTCAATTGAGTTGGTTAAAAAAAAAGGGTACTTCGGGACTGTAAATAAATTTAATCAAGAACCTTAAAGACGGTCGATCGCAGAGCGATAGGGACAGGTTTACAACTTCAGGGTCCGTTCGAACCTGCAAAGCATATTTTCCGCCGCCGTGAGACGCACCGGGGGCACGTGAACTTTACGACCTCTCCGCGATCCCAAAGCCACCGAACTTTGCACTTTCGAATGCCGCGCGCGCAGGCGGCGTCGGAGGTCTTCGACGAGCCTAGCCCTGGGCGATCGTCTGTTTATACACCGCTGCTCTCTCCTCTTTCTTCTCTCTTTGATTCTCTCTGTCTCTTTGTCTCTCTCTATCTTTATTTGCCTCTCTCTCTGCGCTTTGTTTGCTTTAGATAAAACCTTTCCGTTCGTTTCCCCTTTAATTGCTTTTTAAAATTTTACACATTCTTTTACGGCCGGCTACATTGAGGGGTATCAGTTCATTGTGTCCTGTGCAGTACGAGGCTCGTAATTGAAAAATAAAAGCCTGCGGAGCTTTGAAAAGTAATGCTGGCTTTGATTTGTAGTCTGGGTATGTATCTGTGGCTTCACTGACGACAGGTCGTAACTGCATTTTTTTTTTTTTTTGATGTAGAGAAATTTTATTGAAAAGCTTATTGCACTTGTAGCCAAGGGAGTTATAGACTCGTGTAATGAAAAAAGTTACTATTTTTACAGTAAAAATTGTAATATTGTCGAGAAAACGTTAAAAGACTTTTCTAATTAATTTATACCTGAATAAAGCCGCTTAATCTCGTTCCTAATTCTAGATCGTTAATAAGAAACGCTTTTTATCACGGTTTCTATAGTCACACTGAAAGAAAAATTTGTTAATTTTAAGCAAACATTTATTTTAATAATACTTATTAAATATTTTATTGAGTGAAAAAATTATTTTTTTGAAACTACTAAATTTATATAGAACAAATAAATTCATTTACTCTCTAAATCTGAAAATGTGAATAGTAACATTTAATAAGTGAAAAGTCGTTCACTTGCTAAATATGTGAACGATTTTTCACATCAAATATGTCACTATTCATATTTTCTATGTGGAAATTCACATTTTTAGATTTAGAGAGTAGTTTTAATGAAATAATTACTTGATTCAAAGAAATATTTAATAAGTACTATTGAAGTAAATCATTTCCTTAACTGCCAGGTGGCCGGGATTTTTAAATTGTTGAAAGTCATATTTTATAAAAAATTTCCATACTAAACTTTCAAAAATGTGGCCAACATCAGGTGACCCCGAAAAGGGTCATGCCGGCCGCCTGAAGGTTAAAATTAACAATTTTTTTTCAGTGCAAATAACAGAATTTCGTTTGAATCAACATGGAATCCCTTTTTTCTTTCAGTAAAAAATTATTCTGACTCGATCTCGTTTCATGAAAAATAAAGTAAGCTCAAAATTCAATGTACTCCCATCGACGTGAAGATTCTTAATTAGCGTTAAAAATAATTATGAAGTAATCCATTGCAGAATGCGTTGCACCGGGTGAAATGCTCCGCGCTTGAACCCCCGTATCGTGCGGATCAATCGCAAGCGGAACGGTTCGCGCGTAAACGGATTACACGTGAAGAAACGGAGGTCGAAGGAGAGGAGCAACCCTTTCGCCGTGAAGCCTGCACGAGCCAAAGGCGGAAGAGATTACGAGGAGGCGAGAATGCTTTTTCAGGGTGACGAGCCGCAGAAGCGCAGATACGAACTCACGATGGAGATAAGAAGAGCCAGAAATTTTCATGTGCTCGAGGATTCTTTTTTTTTAATATCCCACGGATCGAAATTTTGATGTTGATTAAAAAGTATAGTATTGCTCGTATAAATTTAGTTATCTGAAAAAAAAAAAAATCGGACGGAAAAGGAGGTAAAAAACCTCGATACCGCATTTTTTAAATAAAAAGTAACGTCGAGTTCACAAGGAGAAGGCCACCTCGTGGAAAGAATCTTATAAAACATTGTAAAAATATGCAAATTTTATAAATTTCGATAAATTATTTATCGCTCCACGTGCAAAAAAATTGTAATTTTTTCTAAGGTTTTTATAGAACTTATTTTACAAGAAAAATGGACATATAAAGTTTTATGAATTCTTTGCAAAATATATTTTTTATTAAGAATTTTATGAAACTTTAAAATATTTTAAGATAATTATGAAAATTAAAAAAAAAATATAAAAGAATTATTACACCCGTTATTATCTCCTAAAATATTCGAACGTTTTAATATAAAGTTTTATAAATTCTTAATAAAAAATACATTTTATGAAGAATTTATAAATCTTTATTGTCCATTTTTTTATAAAATAAATTAAAACATTTACAAATTTTTTTCACGTGGGGGGTTTTACAACATTTTATCGAATTTTTAAAGAATATTTTTATAGAAATATTTCAATAGGACAGGCTTGTGGATTCCAAATTTACTGAAACTTTGAAACGTTTAAAACAGAAAATTTAATTAATAAAATATATAAAAAATAAATAAATACATAGTATATTTCGAGGTAATAAGTAAAATTGAATGCCGGAAACGTAAAGGTTAACGAAGAAGTGACGTTTTTAAAAGGCACGCGGCAGTTCGAGCAATCGCAAACATTCTTCATCGCAGGTGAGGATCGATTACGGGTAACGGGCGTAAGGCAAACACGCGGCCCGGCACCTACGCGATACGAAAGATAAAAGTTTACTAGCGCGCGCCTAGGCTCGTATTTCGCGCGCACCTGAACGCGCCCAATCAGACGTATCGATTATCGATCGCGCCGATAGTCGAGTCTCCCTTTCCGCGCCCTTACTCGATTTCCCCCCTTTTATCGGCTGCTCTTTGTCTGGCGATCTAACGCTGCAGCCTCTTCCGCTTTCCTTTCTTCCTACGAGCTTTCCAAGTGGGCGCCTGTCCATTTTCATTTTTCTTCCTTTTTCTCAGCTGCAAGGTAACAGTTCATACGCTGAGACTTCTGCGAATTTCATTTTTAGCAGAATTTCATCTTTTTGAATTTATAATTCTAACGGGGCTCTCGCGTGAGTTTCTTAGTCGGTAGAGATTTCGCAAATTAATATCATTCATGATGAGACGGGATCTTGATTAACGTAGACGCAGCCAATCAACGCGCGAATATGAGCACTTAAGCCACGTTGAAGTTACGTTTTTTTTTTTTCTTTCTTTCCTTGCTAGAAATCCGACTAG
Organism: Sycophila sp. Sp_5; assembly: GCA_018906775.1. Lineage (NCBI taxonomy): Eukaryota > Metazoa > Arthropoda > Insecta > Hymenoptera > Eurytomidae > Sycophila > Sycophila sp. Sp_5. The sequence goes on from JACCID010000012.1 coordinate 1,274,169, forward strand.
TTGAAATAGCCACGAAACTAAGAAATGGCTTGTTTTTAGTGGAAGATGAAACGCTTTTTTTTCACAGCATTCGCACATTTATTAGAATGAAAAAATATTGGATAAATACTATAGCTTTTAATCGTTATTAAAATTAGCCATTTTTGAGCGAAGAAAAATGGGGGCAAACATAAGGTAAAAGTAGCTTCTTTATAAGGAACTGCGATCTCGACTCCGAGCTCACACATTCGATTATTATGAAACAACATTTGATTAAACACATTTAGTAAGCTCATAGTGAACGATTTTCTGAGTTTTCACTTTCCAGTGCGAATATTAGTGGATTTCAAACGTTTTTATAATTTTCTCTTTTCACACATTTGCAAGCCATTTTTTCCCTATCAAATTATGCACATTAATTATTCACATTAAATGTGAGACTCTGATTTAAAAAAGTGTTTCATCATGGGGTTAAAAATGGCATTTCCATTTCTCCAGCTATGAAATTGCCATTAAATGTTTTAAATTTCTACCAGGGTTCTTTAAAGAGAATTTGAACTTTTTGCAAGGAGGTAAAATCCAGCAAAAGGTCGCTTAAATATAAATGCAGTTTAAAATAACGCGCGAGCGAAGGCTAAACGCAGGCGGCGCAGCCTGGAGAAAAGATAAAGCTGCAGCGAAAGACGAAGAAGAAGATGAGGATACATTCGTTACCGGCGCGCAAGTCGAGGCGTTAATATTCGCACTAATTCATCGTGGCTTTGTGCAGTACCCGCGCAAACGAAGCGAGTGCAAGGCGCACGATTTATCCTCCTTTGTCCACCGTCCGCGGAATTACGTTATTAATGCCGCGCGCGAGAAAAATCGACGAGGTTTTAATGCCACGTGATAAGTCCATCGGGGGCGCCGCCGGACCTGAACGCAAATTCGCCACGGATTATCGGCCGCGCAGGTTGATATTTTCGCGTTTAACGTCTTTGTTATCCGAGCGGAATTACGTCGTCGGTAAGTTACTGATGCGCACTTTCCGAGGCAATTACAATACATTAGTTAAGTATATTATGCCGCCGGTGTCTTCATTACTTTGTCTTAAGAGAGTTTAAGACCTTATTATTCGATCCAATATCCATTGGATTGTATTTTAAAAAAATTTCTGTAGTTTATTCATCTCGGTTGTAATCAGATCTTCTTGAAATAAATTTTATTCGTCGAACGAAAGGTTTATAATCTTCTTTTTATAAGTACTTAAGTAGCAAAATCATTAAATAGAAATTCATAAGACAAAGTTTCTGAGATTGAACGCAGTCAGAATTGTAATTTTACACTTTATTAAGCAATGATTACCTTTTCAATAATCAATGAATTAAATTATAAATAAACAGCAAGTTTTCTTTGTCATCCCGTGTAAAAAAATTTAAATTAGGATAAAGTTTGCCCAAAGTTCACGTTTGGTGATCGTTGATACGAACATGGGCAATGAGACTAAATAATAAATAATTTTACAATACTTTATACAGACTCCAGATGAAGGTTTTCTTAAATTTAAAAGACGTTCAAATGACGAACGATAAAAACAAATAAATGTTAAGAATTATTTTCTATAACTTCAGCGGTAATTTATCCCTTTATATCACGCATCGAAAAACTTCTATAAAATATAAGAAGCAAGTTCGGTAAAGTCTCATTGCCCATGTTCATATCAACGACCGCCAAACGTGAACTTCGGGTAAACTTTATCCTAACTTAATTTTTTTTAGGCGGGATCCAAAAAGTATATCATCTATTTTTGAAAAAAAAAACATTTTTCTTTTTTTATCGAAATGTTATAATCAAAATTCCTGCGAAACTAATTCTCCACCGACGTTGGCCAATATTCAACGGATCCCGTAAGTCAGCGCGTACTTACACCTGCAACGTTCGTTGCGCAAAATCTTTTCCCTCTCCAAGAAAAAAAAGTAGCGTTTTTCACTCGGACCAGCAAGGCCGCACTTCGCTTTCCACCCTTCGACTTTTCTCCAGCACTATACGCGCGCGCCTCGCAGAAATTTACGATCTCCTTCATTTTTGTTTGCGTCCCGTCGCACAATCGCCGCGGATAAATTCATCCTTCGCGTGCGGGTAACGGTGAACCGACAAAAAGCCTGAGCAATTAGCCGAGCTCGCCGATACGCGATAATTACGGTGCCCGGTCACCTTCGGCCTCTTCGTCCGCTAGTGCTGAAGTCTCCTCGTCGTAGTCTAACAACCCTAAGCGTTTTACAAATGTTTTTTTTTTACGACCGATAAAAAAAAATTGTGCAAGTCGTTTATTTCTCAAATTATATTTACGCTTTGCTTGTATTATTTTGAAATTTATATTTATCTAGCTATTAAAGTTATATCGATTCTTCTCGTACATTTTATTATAGGATGAATGTGATTTAAATGCAGGCACTTAATTCGTTTTTAAAAGATACAGGCATTTGAAGAGTCTTGCTATTTAAGTTAGAACATTCCGCAGAAATTTGCATAAATTTTTTGCGGTCAGGATTTTTTGGCCAGGGTTACTGGACTGTAGGAGGCGGACGCCTCGCTCGCTTCTCTCAGCCTCGCGCTCCTCGCGTTTAGACAAAGCTATGGGAGGTTTTTCTTCAAGTTAGGGATGCCAATTTACAGTAGTTTGCCGTTTTGTATTTTACGAGGTGTAAACGATTCCTACGGAATTTTTTTTTTCTTCAGGACGACGAGTGAACGTAGATGGTACTGCAATTATCGCTCCGAGAGTTTTATGGATTTTCTTTGAACTTTTATTTAACTGGCCGACTTTTAAATAACAAAGTTTAATATGTCACGACATTCATTGGCATTTTGCTAAATTGAATTTTCTCGGAATATCTGTTAAGACCGCGGTGGTGTATAATTTTCTGGTTTCTTCGTTGCCTTTCAATACTATCAATTAATATCACGGTGTGCCACAGAGTATATTAGAATTTAATTTTTGTCTCTTAAAAAGAATAGAAGTCGATGATAGAATGTATTTTAAGAATCCGAATAATCGAAGAATTAATTTATTTATTCATAATAGATTTCTATTTATATTGCAGACTATATGTTTCACTTTCATTCATTCGTGCATTATTGCCGAGAATAGAACTATTTTAATTCTCTTAGACTTTTGTTCATCCGTCGATTGTTCACAAAGACTAAATATTTCTATGGAGCGCAGTCCCAGTTAGGATAACAGAAACTCACACTTTTTTATTGTTGATTGAATACTAAAAGTACATGAATGTATTTTTAAAACAAATGGACACTCGCTATACTATTTTTTTTTCTTCAAATTTTTGAGGTCAGCTGGTCAGGCAGAGTGGCATTTATCTTTTAGTATCTTAGTTCAAATAAATTTTGAAATAATTATAGAAATTTTTCACTAGTTTATATTAATAAAAGCACACAACCATCAACTTCTTTGATTAATCGATAAAATTGAAGCGTCATCTACTTCAGAGATACTGAGAATCGACATTCTCTCTCAGTTCTAATGGCTGGCACGAGAGAAACAAAATCTGCAAGTGGAGGACGAAGTTCATGGACTTTCTTGTTTGTCCAAAAGAAAAGGGAAAAATTTTATATTGAGATTTTAAGCGGATATCTAGAAGCCAGTTGAATAAAGTTATTTGAAAGTAGCGAAAGTAGAATAATACTTTCAATTCCGCGAAAGGTTTCTTACGTTTATCCGATTGTTGATTTTGATGGGCGTTTCTGCGGTAATATCATTGAATTAGAAATGAAATATTTATTTTGCAGTCGTATTCCAGTTTACGATTGCACTTCTTAGCTACTATCACTTACCATTTACTTCCTTCGATCTAGTCTCTTATTTGGAATTCGATGATTTTGTTTCTTTGCGTTTGTTTTATCGTCAACGTTCAAACGATCATTCTGTCTAAATTAAATTGAATTTAATATTTCTTTAATTTTTTCGTTAGAGATTTATATAAAAAAATTTAAATCATTAATAAATACAAATGCTTTATGATTTTTGTTCTCTTTTCTGTAGTTTACTACTGAAGGATGCTGAAAAAGAAAAGAATAAAAGACTTTCCTTCAGTCTTAAAGCTTGAGGATTCTAACGGAAAATGTTAATGGATCCAGTGAAAGAGGTGCACTTATAAATTTTTTTGTTTCGTGATCAATCCTCCGATATTTTGCGAGCCTCATTATAGGCTAAGATACGAATGGTACTATCGAAAAGGAGATCACTTCTTGAAAAAAAAAAATAATAAATAAATAAATAAATAAATAAGTAGGTTAAGTTTCGAGATCGAAGTAATTTTTGCTCGTTTACCGTCGTTAATAATTTAATATATACAATAAGTATTGAATTCATCAGTTGACCACCGCAAAATGTTTCATACTTATTAAAGAAATTTATTAAAATGGTAATTAATTTGTTCGCAATTGTTCGTTCGATTGGTCGATAAATTGAATCGAAAGTGCTACTTAGAATTTTGGAATGACTCGTAAATCCTGCCTCTTGAAATTTGAACGAGTACGGGACATGCGAGGGTGGCGATCCTTTGATCTCCCGAACACAAAAGCTACCTCCCCGCCGGCAGGTACGATCGGTGGCGACGTGCCGTTGCTTGGCGACCGATGCCACCTTACCCTTTGCCATTGCATTAAGGGCTCCTATTGCTCGTTAACTTCGCGCGCTAAACGTTGATTCGTCCGCAATAATCAAGCTTTTGACAATAAAAATTCAACGGAAAAAAAATCCATATGATAGGTCGATCGAATGCTCCGTACGAAATTTAGATCGAGTAATAAATCTCCAATATGAAAGAGATTTTTTCTTCTCAAAGATTTACGTACAAAATCAAAAGGGCTATTACAAAAATGAAAGTGCATAAAAAATTAATTAACTAATTATTAGGTACATCCGACTCTTAACAATAGATTTCTATAGATACAATAGATTTTTTAACAACTTCGAGAGGGAAATATTCACGAGGAGCAGAAATGCATCAACCACAGCCAGTTCTATGCACTGAGAGAAAAATTTGTTAATTTTAAGCAAACATTTATTTCAATAGTACTTGTTAAAAGTTTTATTTAGTGGAAAGATCCTTTTTTTGAAACTACTAAATTTATTTAGAAACAAATAAATTCATTCAGTTGTAATGAAATCATTACTTCAAAGAAACGTTAAATAAGTATTATTGAAGTAAATCATTTCTTTAAAATTAACAATTTTTTGTTCAGTGTGCTAATTACATATTGGAAATAAAAAACTTCAATACAATTAAGTGGTTTTGGGCAAATATTTGCAAATAGTTTTAATCTAGTAGCGATGCTATAAGGAATTAAGACCGCAATCAATATTTTGGCCAATTCTTTTAGTATTACCAGTTTTATTTCATTAAGTAAGTTAGCTATAAGTATTTATTTTAGTTTGTATTGAGTCAGCACACAGGAATTGATCCTCTGCTGGGTTACTTTCATGTAAAATGATCTCTTGTATCTACTGGTTAAATAAATAAAAATAAAAATAATAAAAATATTGAATTGTATCTAATTTCATACATCTAAAAGAGTATAATTTTTTCACGAAATCTGCTAAATCCTTGTATTCATATAAAATTCGTATTGAAAATTATTCTGATATAAACTGCTCCTCTGCTGGGTTACTTTTATGTAATATGATTTCTTGTATCTAGTGGTTAAATAAATAAAAATAAAAATATTGAATTGTATTTAAATGCACACTGAGAAAAAAGATTCCTTACTGTTAAGAATAATTCTTAACTGTTAAGAAATGGGACTTTAATTTTTTGTAATTGCATATTTCTTAATAATTAAGAAATAAGCAGTTGAAGTAGGTTAAAGCGAAGTCATGAACGATACGTAAAATAAACAAATGAAATCTAGTTTCCTAATAGTTAAGAAATATGCATTAAGATTTAATACTATGTATTAACTATAACTGAATTGATTACTTATAATAAGGAAATTGATTACTTTACAATAAGGAATCTTTTTTCTCAGTGCAAGTATAATTTTTTCACGAAATCTGCTAAATCCAGTCCTGATATAAACTTCGTTAAAATGGGGGTCGTGTGAATAAAAAAAAATCGAAATATCGTGCGATGCTGTGCTCTCAGTAATTTAGTACTGGAAAGCGGATGCGGCGCAAAGTCGGGCGCGCGCGCATTGTCCACTCGAATCAGCCGAGCACGGCGCCTATTGTCGATGGGTACGGTCAACCGCTGCGGCCGTCGGCGAAAAAGCGCGTCGGCGGAAAAAGGCGAGAGCGGGACTTACGGTATACAAAGCATCGCGATCTGCGCGGTTTGGCCGATTTTACGATTCCGGTTTACCGTTGCTTCGGCGCCGCGCGAAAGGAAATCGCGACTATTGCCCGGGACACGCTGCATCGCTAAACCTGCACCGTAAATTCGAATTTAAATTTCTCCCTTTTTTTTTTTAATAAAATTTTTTAAGGAGGCTTTTTGCTTCACTCATCACCATGCTAATCTTATTCTTATGTTAATAAGTAGGTTATCTTATAACAAAATACCTCTTCCAAATTTTTGTGTAACCATATTGTAATATTAGAGGTGGTGGAATTTGTATGCTCTTTATTCTATTTTTATTTACATGATCTCTTGTTTACTATAAATTTTTGAGTGATTTTTCAATTATTTAATTATTTCGTGGTAGAGTCTTAAAGCATCAGTGAAAGGTATACTCTACTGGAAAATTGTTAAAAAATTGTTTTCGCATGTTATTTTTCTCACAAAAATGTGGTAGTTAAGCGACATTGCGAACACGTATTTACGAGCTCGTACGTATTTGTAAATGAACATGCCTGCCGTCCGAGATTGAATTGTTCGGCACAGAACCAGTTTATCGGGCCCTTTTTCGTTTTTTCTTTTTTTGTTTTTTTACTTTCGACCGCCAAATTTGTTCTTCTTATTTTATTAATAGCGCGTCGTGAAACGATTAATGCGGTGTGCAAGATTCCATTTCGTTCGTACCGCCGCCGAATGTAATTTGTCCAATTTGTGTCTTTATTCTTTATCGGCGTTCGCCTCGGTACAGCCTTGTCGGGTATTATCCTTTTTTTCCCTCTTATTACAGGTTCCCTCGAGACTGCGAACAGGTGAATAATTGAACTTCTCGTTTTATAATTAAAGTGT